>CM054792.1:8750000-10000000 GCA_028984075.1 Pieris mannii | reverse complement strand
TCGGCTGATTTAAAAAGATCCTTCGAAAAAGAATAATAATTATTAATATCTAAGAGTATTATCACAATTAATAAGTACCTAACTAATTAAAAATGAGTTTTTAAATTTAAATTGTGAGTATATTCGAGAATGGTTAAGATTTAAATAAATGTTTTTTTTTATTTAAAACGTGGCATATATCAACTTTATATTATGTAAAACATGCCGATTTCATATAAAAAATTCATAAAAAACTTATGCAAATTAGTATAAAACATATACTGGAAATGTAAACATATAATTTTATTGAAAATAATAGTTCAGTCGAAATACCTCCAAATAGTACTATAGTAATATTTCTCCGTCATTTAATATGTAAATACCGACAATTTTTGGTATATCACCGAATCAAAATATATTTATTGATGTAGGTAACTTTATAAAAAAAAATGAAATGACTCTAATGAGAGATTCAGAAACCATACTTAGCGGTAAGTTTTAGTCCCTGCTAAAAATGAATTGGTTTGCGTCAGTTCATATTATTTGAATCGCACCTAAATTTATATTTACTACCAGTATCTATTGAAAAATCTATACGAAAAGTTTGTTATTGTGTCAGAAGTTATCACTATCATTTGGTTTCAACAACTTTTGTAGTTAATAATACATTATGTACCTATGTGTCATGATATTTTTACATAAGATGCATGTGTCAAATCATCATGCAAAAGTGTAAAACTGTTATTTAAAACAGTTATATTCATAATTAATATAAAATCAGTCGTGCTAAAACCTTTTTAGGTCTGAGCCTCAGATTTCTGTATCTGTTTCATGATCAGTCTTATGGGCTATACAAGTAATCGCCATACGCCGTCATCTTTTTGGGTGTAAGGTTTTATCACGATGTTTTCCTTCACCGTTCTAGCAAATGTTTAATACGCACATAGAAAAATGGCACAGCCGTGGATCGAACCTACTACTCAGGGATGAGAGTCTCATGCTTAAGCCATTAGGCCAAAACTGCTCTTTATATAAAAATCCTTTGAATTGTATAAGCGTGTCTAATATAAACATACCACAGGTAAGACGAATCCATCGCAATAATCCACATGTTCTCCGATGAGGTTAACTCGTCCGGGCGCACTGGCCCCCGCTGAAGCCTTTCGCCCGAATAATTCACTGAACTTGCTCTTTGCCTGCTCAAATAATAGCTCTTCACCCTTCGCTGTTACTTCAGACATCTGGAAATTGTGAAAGTAAGTTGCAGAACGTTTTAATCTAAAGAGCTATTGCTAGCGTTATATAAAAATGAATACAGACATTCATTACAAAAAAAACACACACAGACATAACACAAAATAACAATAATAAAACAAAATGAAACAGTAAAAAAAACATGTTTCAAGTATGTAATGCGTATGTGCTGTGGCTGTAATTTGCCCTGGCTCAGCTGAGGAGCATAATTCTCTACAGCGCTGGTCATTCTGCCAGAGACCACAGCAGCTAGAATGAGCCTCAGTCGCAAAGGAAAGAAAGAAAAGGAATGTAATAAATACTAAGTAGACAATAATAATGATAATAAAAGTTACCAGTGTACGTAATGCAGTCTTGTGTGAAGGTGTATAAATTAATAAAAATGTAAATAAAATAAAATTTAAAAATAACAATAAATGTTAATTATTAAAAACTACAATTGCTGTTCGATTGGCTTGCTATAACTCGAGAATGTCTTATTATGGTTTAAATATTCGTGGAAGTTTATGGAAGGTTTAAACTGTGGCAATCGTAAATACAAAAGTACTACAGAAATTGGTTAATTACAGCTGTAGTATCAAATATATGAAGGTAATACGAAATTTACCGGGTCATCTAGTATACACTATAACTTTATATTAAATCACACCGATGGTAGGATTCACATAAGAGACTAATGGTCCGAGATCCCACTGCAGGATTGGTGCGTTCATCGAGTTTTTGTTTAAAACCAAATTTTTATGTTTATTTATAATTAGGAGAATATATATTTACTAGGTTGCCTATCAAAATTTGGCCGCCAATATTTTTAATTAAATTATTTTGAATTGATTTTTGGTAAAAGATTACGTTCATTTAATTTTAAAATAAAATAACGTCTACATCACGGTAATTAATATGAAGATTCTAAAAAATCACGGTTGCCGTTTCGCACATGGCCGCACCTCTTTGCAGCCAAGTGTAAACAGGTATGATTTCGATATATTTATACGTTTATAACGGATATCTATTAATTATATGTCAAATTAAAGCTATTTTTTTTTCTATTAATTTTCATATAAGGGTGCCTAATTATATCTGGCCGCAAATAAGGGTTGCTGGCGGTTAAAGATGATAAATATTTGAGGTAGAGTGAAAGAGAGTTAGCGCGTAACGTCATTTGTCAGACAAGGACAGCGGTTGCCGACTGTGCAACGCTTTTAAGCCATTGCGCATCCAAAATCATTAGTAGAGTCAATTGTAAATAAATGGTCATAATATTTATATTTTTTTTTACGACGAAACAATAACATTAGCTAGCACTTTTGGAATTAAAGTCGAGTACATTGCTTTTTTCGTTACACAAAAAATACGACTTCATCTTTATCAATTTTATTTTACGTTAATTAATATAATAATTTTTAGATGCACAAATAAAACAACAATGTAAATATAAAACGTTGTTTATTACGAACTTCAAAACAGCGTGGATTTTCTGTTAGAATAAAAATGCCGCATCTGTTCAGTTGAGAACACTAACATTCGACGCATGCGCAAAGGCTTAAAAGCGTCGCACAGTCGGCAACCACTGTCCTTGTCTGACAAATGAAGTTACGCGCTAACTCTCTTTCACTCTACCTCAAATATTTATCATCTTTAACCGCCAGCAACCCTTATTTGCGGCCAGATATAATTAGGCACCCTTATATGAAAATTAATAGAAAAAAATTAGCTTCAATTTGACATATAATTAATAGATATCCGTTATAAACGTATAAATATATCGAAATCATACCTGTTTACACTTGGCTGCAAAGAGGTGCGGCCATGTGCGAAACGGCAACCGTGATTTTTTAGAATCTTCATATTAATTACCGTGATGTAGACGTTATTTTATTTTAAAATTAAATGAACGTAATCTTTTACCAAAAATCAATTCAAAATAATTTAATTAAAAATATTGGCGGCCAAATTTTGATAGGCAACCTAGTAAATATATATTCTCCTAATTATAAATAAACATAAAAATTTGGTTTTAAACAAAAACTCGATGAACGCACCAATCCTGCAGTGGGATCTCGGACTATAAACTAAACCCAGAAGTCGTGTGTTCGAAGCACGGCTGGGAAAGTTCTTTCTGTGTGAGTAATTCCTACGGTGAAGGCAACAATCGTGAGAAAACAGGCACGTCTCAAGTGAAGAATTGACGATAGATTGATCACCTACTTCGCACTTATTATTCCACGTCATCAAATTTGAATTGGTAGACGTCCCTACTCATCGGCAAAGAATAGGGTGTAGGCCGAGAGAAATAGCCGGCCGCGGCGTAAATAATTCTCGGTACTATTTTAAAATAGCAAATCCTGTAACAACGCTTATTATAAAACAAATATCGCAAATTAATTAGAAGTAGCCTGCTAAGCACTAATCCCAGTTGTAGTAGATTATTATTATAATTAAAAATAAATAAGTGGCGCAACAGCCAGCTTCTGGGCCTCAGAATTATGTTTCATGATCATTTGTAAATCTAATAGGCAGGTGATCAGCCTCCTGTGCCTGATACACGCTATCGCCTTTTTAAGTCAAAGGCGAGCTGGTTTCTTCAGGATATTTTCCTTCACCGTTCGAGCGAATGTTTGTTGTGCATTTAGAAAGAGAGCCCATTGGTGCACAGGCGGGATCAAACCTGCGACCTCAGATATACATTATTATATATATCAAAGAGTGATCGCTGAGATACGACTCTGAATGAGCCCGTGAACCTTATAAAACGTATTTACGTTCAATTTTCATAAGCAGTTTTCTTCATAAATATGGTGATCGTTCGTAGACCTAATCCACTATTCAAAGATTAATCTAATCGAAATCATTTTAATCGTACTGTCGTGATATAAATAGTTTTGCCGAATATTTAACCAAACGTATCAAATTAAGTATCGATTATAGGTGCGCAGTTTCGCCCGCGGGGATTTCGTGTGTTTTCGTTTTTGCGAACTTATCAATAATAAACGTTTGATTACAGTAAATTTACTTAAAACCATGAATTTTTTTTTACAGAACAGGGGTTCTATAAAAAAAAAGAACACGGGTCAAACGGGCAGAAGGCTCACCTGATGTTAAGTGATAACGTCATGGACACACCCACTGCCAGAGGGCTCGCGAGTGCGTTGCCGGCATTTTAAGAATTGGTACGCTCTTTTCTTGAAGGACCCTAAGTCGAATTGGTTCGGAAATAACTATATACTAACTTTCTCATCCATAACATTCTATATTTGTGTCCCAGATCTGTTGGGTACTTTTTGAGTTAATTGGATACACAGACAGGTTGGTCTCACAGCAAAGGACTTAATAATGATAGTAATACGGCCAGTGAATTAGTGTATCTTCCTTATTGTACTATTTCTAGTCCGATAGTGAAACAACCAATCAACATTAATATTTATTACTCACTTGTCGAGTACATGTGCTATCATAACTACATTGTTATCTAAATTATATATTGCTTTATTTAACAGAACACCTACTTGCTTAAGAAGAAAAAATAATCTGGATTCTCTGCTCAATTTTGAAACATCGAATAATATTGCTATTACCATAATAAAAAAAAAATATTTTAAGTAATAAATACAATATTTCTATGGAATTTAATTTACTTAAGTTTTCTTATTCATCACTCAAATTAGTTATTAAGCTTGGAAAACATTTTGTTTACTTTCTCTTATGTCGTCTTTTATCATTACATAATTGTATTTTCAGATTCAAATAAACAAACCTAACGTAAAAATATTCGCTTATATAATTATGAAACTTAATTATAATAAATTATCGCAGAAAAACTTAAATAATTGCTTTAGTTACGCAATAACACACGCGCCAGATATATACAAAAGTAAAACAGGATTAAAAACGTATCAAAAAGTTTTTCAATATATTAGCGTACTCACAGTTTATGCAAAACAAAACCGTACAATGTCACGACCAACCGCACAGTAATAATATAGTTATACGGGTTACACTCATTGAATCATTAGGCTCAATGTATAATGGCATTTTATCTTAGCCTGGAATTGATGGGAATTGTAGTGGGCTATTGTGCTGGCATTTTATACTCCTTTTGTAAAACCAATATTATTGCGTGCTTTAAATATATCGGCAACATTATATGAAGATATTTCGAAGATCAATGACGTTATCCTAGACTTCTTGTACAAAATTAGTTCAGTGGCATTGTTATTATTACTGGCTGAACATTTATGTATTTAATATTTATTGGTTTAAAAAACACATAATTTTCTTTATAGTATTGTTTTTTTTTCGTTGGGGAGGTACCACTCCCCTGCCATTGTGTCCAGGGTGTTTTTTCCATCTTATATAACAAAATCGGTATTTTCGTTAGTTTACCAAATTCGTGTCTCGCGTGAAACGCCCCGGCTACATCGGTAATATTGTGATTTACAATATTCATGGGCGAGCCGAGAGGCCCGTTCTTTCATTTTTGTTTACCTCCTTCAGGTATTTATAGTACATATTTCAATATAAAACTTAATTTTAACTGTATCAATGAAATAAATATTTTATAATGTTGAAAATGCTTGCAATTCTTAAGAATGTGTCAAATCCAGCTCAGTATTTTTTCTTTGCCAAATTCGTAACAACTTAAGAAAACATAGTAATGGAACCAGCAATTCTTTGTCTGAGACTAAAATGAGCTTTTAGCTTAGAAAGTCGTATCTCATATCAAGCTAAGATCTAAAAGGAACGAAAGCACTATGGACTTTCGTATTTTAAAATCCAATACACACAGTTTATCACAGTCGTGAGTCATCTCTAACTAGCTAGCTTGATCTTAACCTTAGATCTACAAATCCTCAAGATGTATCCCACCCTTTCCTTTGTGAAGGTAAATATAAAAAAATACCAATAAAATGAATTAGAACAACAATTTTCTCGTTACTAATAAATAATATACATATTATAATAAGGCTAGTATGTGAGTACATCCTAACAAAAATTAACCTTATCGACCAGACTGATTGTTTATTGCCCCTTGTCACTGATAACACTTATCTATTGTAAAACTATAATATACGCGGTTTATTGAGCTAGTTAGCTGTAATGAGATGCTGTAAAGATACGTTTTATCTTATTTCGTATAAAATTTTGTCAACGTAATGTTTTCGATATGAGGACAGTAAACTCACATATAGATACAAACTGAAAGGCTATTCAACAATAGCCGAATTTTATATACCAGTGGCAATATTTCACTTGTACCGTGAATTAATTAAAAAATATAATTGTTTGAGTATGATTATCGAATCTTAATACCCACAATATAGAATTTCGCTTGTTTTCATTTCATAAATCATTCTGATCTTGTTGGTAGGTGCGTGAAAATAATATAGTCATATAAACTTTACGCCTCAATTAAATGTTTTGTCACTTTAATCTAACTGTCAATACTAATAAGAAGTGTCAAGTGATTTAAGGAAAAATATTTAATACTAAATCGATTCCTGAAAAAAGGGCGGGAAACACGAACGTGAACGCGCGCGTTTTTCGATTAACTAAAATTTTATTTTGTTTGTTGGATTAGGATTAGTAGTTTAGTGTAGTTTATGTATATATATTTGTGATTTCTTAGTTTTAGTTAATATTGTAATTAATTCATAATTTATTGGTAAGTTTTCTTTTTTTATATACTTTTGCTCCTTATGGAGCCGCCTGATGACCCTGGGGGCGGAGAAGTCCCTGGGGTTGGATATGTTGTAACTATTTCAAATGATGAGTCTGGCATGGAAACAGACGGATCAGTTAAATCTAGCAGTGGTGCTAGAAAACGGAGAGCCAATGTAAATAAACATTGCTCCCATTGTCATAAAAAAAAACGTAATAGGAAACATGAGGGCAAGGAAATTAAACAAAATGAATGTTATTGCATTCCTTTATCCAATACCCAAATAAGTACTGTTCCGTTGTTCACGGAGTCACAGCTAAATTCGTTTAATAAAAAACCAGAATCTGTAGCTCGTTTAACATATCAGGCGAGTGATGCAGCACCATATGTTGTACATGTGCAAAGGATACAGCAAACTCCTAATGACAATGTAACAGTCCATCCTATTGCTTTTGGTCGTTTTTTAAAAAGAAACTCTATACATAATATAGTTAACGGAAGTTTAAAACGAATTGGCCGTAATAGACTGTCTCTTTCTTTTAATAATTACCAAGACGCAAACTCATTCTTAAATAGTTCTGCTTTACAATCAGTCGAGTATAAGGTTTTTATCCCAACATTTACTGTGACCCGTATGGGTGTTGTAAGAGGCATACCTGCTGAGTGGTCAGATGAAGAAGTTAAGGAGAATATTAATTTACCTGTTGGATGCGGTCCAATTTTGAAAGTTAGAAGAATGAGACGGCGTATCACTGCAAGTAATGGCAGTGAATTTAAGCCTACTGAGACTGTGGTTCTTACGTTTGATGGACAAGTACTTCCTAAGCGAATTTTTATTTGCTACACTGCTCTCCCAGTTGATATTTACATTTTCCCCACCATACAATGTTACAATTGTTGCAGATTTGGTCACGTGAAAGCAATTTGTAGATCAAAACCAAAATGTTTCAAGTGTGGTCAAGACCACACGGCTGATCAGTGCTCTATCCTAGAGGATGATGCATACTGCTGCTTATGTCAAGGTTCCCATTTTGCCACAAGCAAAAAATGTTTAGAGTTTAATCGCCAAAAAGCCATCAAAGAAACTATGGCCAAGAGCTGTATTTCTTATGCTGAAGCATCAAAAATTCATGCACCGATTTCTAAAGTGTCTTATGCTGATGCTTTACTTTCTTCTTCCAATGTAGGGGCTTCCACAATTTCTACTCCTCAAAATGAACAGACACGTAAACAGTCTTTGAGTAATACTTACAAAAAGACTGTTTTTCTTAAACCAAAAAATATTCCTAAACTATCCAAAGGTTATGACAAAAATACACAACATGAATTAATTAAAGACTATGATATGCCCTTACCCAGGAATGGTTGTGGTTTAAACCCAAACAACAATAATGAATTGACATTACAATCTATTGCAGACCTAATTAAAATTCTCATTAACACTTTATCACAGTCTAATATTCTTTCACCGTCCAACGCTGCTCCTTTAATTGACACTATCGTTAACTTACCAAATTATATTAATAATGGACAAGCAAGCCACAGCTCTACAGTGGAACTGTAGAAGTGCTTCATCTAAGAAAAGTGATATTATTTATCTTATAAATAAATATAAACCTTTTATCTTTGCTCTACAGGAGACTTGGTTAAAACCAGGTACTCCTTGTAGGTACTCGGGCTATGCCTGTCTCCGTGAGGATCGCATTGACGGGTATGGTGGGGTTGCCTTACTAGTCAAGCATCATCTTCCCTTTTCTCTCTTTCCTATTCCTTCTCATAGTAATGATTTTTCAATTATTGCTGCTATTGTTAATAATATCTGCTATGTTTCAATATATATCCCTCATCCAAGTACTTCTATCTTTGTTGAAATTGACTCTATTATTTCTTCTCTCCCTAAGCCTTTTATCTTATTAGGTGACTTTAACTGTCAACATACTTCATGGGGCAGTTCAACAACCAATACATACGGAGTTTCATTGATGGAACTGTTAGACTCACATAATCTTTGCTTTCTCAACAATGGTTCTGTGACCCGGCGGACCACTCCCAATGAAGGCTCAAGTGTCCCTGATTTAAGTATTTGTACTCCTTGTTTAGCTTCCACTATTTCATGGTCTACACTCTCTTCTTCATTTGGTAGTGACCACTTCCCTTTACTTCTTAGTTTTCCTTTTCATATTAATTTTACATTTAGACATTCTCCTAGACTGAAATATCGACTTAATAATGCTGATTGGGATACGTTTAAAACCCTTATAGAGAAAAAGATGACTTCCCTTCCTAATATCTCACATGGTTCAGAATCAATTTGTGCTGATGCATTTACTAAATTATTTATAGAGGTAGCTGACAAAACTTTTCCAGTTAAAAATGGTGCTCTGGGCTTCATTCCATCTCCACCTTGGTGGGATCAAGAATGTTCTGAAGCTATTAAAAAAAGAAAACAAGCTGAGCTTCAATATTATGAGAATTGTACATCTGAAAATTTTGATCTGGTTACAGATGCTTTCAAGACCACTAGTTTATTATTCAAAAAGAAAAAAGCAGATAGCTGGAAAACTTTTTGCCTCTCTATTTCCCCTAATGTCCGTCCTTCAGTGGTATGGCGTAATATTAGAAGATTCAGGTGTGCTGTTACTGAAACCTCTGGTTCTTTCCCCGATTCATTAACTAATCAATTCCTCGACAGACTTGCTCCTACTACAGTTCCTGAAAGAATAATTATGCCTCTGATGCCATTAAACCCCTCTGGTCTCAATAGTCCATTTTCTATGTATGAAATTAAAGGAATACTATCTTCCGTTATAGACTCTGCTCCTGGTGAAGATGGAATCCCATATTCTTTCATCTCTCATTTAGGCGACCACAGTCTTGAATATTTCCTGAAATTGATAAATACAATCATGTTAACCGGTTCTATCCCTCCACGCTGGAAAAACCAGATCATTATACCAATTCTCAAACCTAATAAGAATCCCTCCAATGCAAATTCATATCGTCCTATTGCATTATCTTCGGTCTTGATAAAACTCTGTGAACATTTGGTGAAAACTCGTCTTGAATGGTTTTTAGAAAGCAATAATTTACTTTGCGACAGTCAATTTGGTTTTCGTCGAGGAAAGAGTACGATGGACAGTATTGCCATCTTTACCACTGACATTCATTTAGCATTTTCAAGGAATGATTCTGTTGTTGCCACTTTTTTAGATGTACAATCTGCTTATGACAATGTAGTGTTGTCAGTTCTCCATAAAAAACTACAGTATTTAAATGTACCTGTAATGTTATCAAATTTTATCATAAATAATTTATATGAAAGACACATCACTCTAATTTCACAAGACTCTACTGCTGTAACTAGAACCTTATGGAGAGGTCTTCCTCAAGGATCAGTATTAAGTCCCATTTTATATAATATTTATACCCATGATTTGAAAGCTTCTTTTGGTAATCGGATTTGTATTCTTCAGTATGCTGATGACCTTTTACTTTATTCCATTCATCAATCACCGGCCATTGCTTGCTCAGTACTGTCTCATTCTCTTAATTTATTAAAAACATGGCTTGATACTAATGGTCTTGAAATATCCCCCACTAAAAGTGTTGCCATGCTTTTTTCTAGAAAGCGACTTCCTCCTCCGATCACTGTGTATTTTGGTAGTATTATTATCCCTGTTAAAAACTCTGTAAGGTTCCTCGGTGTGTTTTTAGATTCTAAGCTATCTGGCGTACATCATTGTGACTACATTTTTAATAGGTGTGAGCGAAACCTAAACATCCTTAGATGTTTATCCGGTGTATGGTGGGGTGCCCATCCCTTTTGTATGAAACTTATGTACAACGCTTTAATCCGAAGTATTTTAGACTATGGTACCTTTTTATTATCTCCTGGAAATACAACCCGTTTTAAAAAATTAGATAGTATACAGTCTAAGGCATTAAGATTAATTACAGGAGCTATGAAAACTAGTCCAATTAATGCTTTACAAGTAGAATGTGTTGATGCCCCATTATATCTTAGGCGACAATATTTATCTGATAAATTCATATTTCGCTCCCTTCAATATACCAACCATCCTCTCCGTTCTAAGCTTGAAGAACTGTCTCAATTGTTGACATCTTCCAATTACTGGTCAAATAAATCTTCACCTTGTCTCATCGTTAGCTTCAATAAATTTATCAATATTCAAACTCCAACTCACACCTTGACAACTCACCCTTTATTTGGAACCAACTATGAATCTCTAACTAGTTCCCCAGACATTAGATTTAATATTGGTATAAATAAGGGCGATTCCCACGCAAGGATTACTTTTAATTATTTCTGTGAGCAACACTGCCATGAGTACAATAATTATATATTTACAGATGCCTCTAAACACGGTTCGTCTGGTATTGTAGGCATAGGAATATTTCACTTACAAAGTAAAACTACAATAAAAATAAAGTTTCCTCCAGAGTCCTCAATCTTCACAGGGGAATGTTACGGAATCTTTAAAGCTTTAAAACTAGTTTTGAGTAAGAAACTTAAGCAATCAATCATATTCACCGATTCACTTAGTGCTCTTCAAGCTCTCCAAAAATATCCATTAAAAAACAAATTAATTTTTCCTATCATTATTGAGATTAGGGGTTTGCTGTATGAATGTAAACAATTGGGGTTGTCTGTGTCATTTGGTTGGATACCTGGACATTCTGGTATTTTTGGTAACGAAATAGCAGACCAACTAGCAAATGAAGCTGTTAAGAATGGCGATGCCAATTCATATAAAAATTATTATCATGATTTGGCCTCACTTCCTGCTTCTTTTCTTCAAAAATCTTGGACTGACCTTTGGACTCAGAGCAGTTTAATTAAGGGTAAATATTTCTCATCTATACAGCCCACAATACCACTGAAGCCATGGTTTTTTAAAATGAAATTTAACAAAAAGGAAACATCGTCTCTTATTCGTATGAGATTGGGCCATGTGTGTACCCCAGCCCACCTTACCAGATTTCATATTATAGATAATGAAATGTGTGAATGTGGGCTGAATATTGGTGATTTAAATCATATCATTCTGTCCTGTCCTCGGTATAACCACTCCATGCTATTCGATCATATTGATCCTTCTTCCAGTATCCCGTTACCTACATCTGTTCCTGTTATGCTTTCATCTTTAAATCCTAATGTATATAAAAAGCTATGTTTATTTCTTAATATAAATAATATAAAACTATAAGTATTATGTATATTATGTATACAAATAATTTTCTATATGATATATTTTAATTACTGTTCTTAGTTGTTACTTTCCATAATGTAGTATATTGAATCAGAAATAGTTTTATAACCTGCTGATCCTATCCCTTATCCTATGTAATTTTCATTTTTCGTTCGATGTAAAATTCTTTTTCTTTATTGTTCTTTTCCCTTACCTTTGTCGGTGGCTATACGCTCAGCGTAATGCTATATTTAAAAAAAAAAAAAAAAAAATCGATTCCTATCCGCCTACAAGGGAATTAGTATCAATATTAGTTGTCCTTCAAACTCCAGGAACGTACATACAAAACATTTAGCGTTTCTTCAATATGTAATACCTTTTTTAATTTCAATTATATTACTTTGAATTTACACGTCAAGTACGTAAAAGGAGAAGTACGATAAAGCATTTTGAAAAATCAAATTACAGCGGTAAAATTGTATCACAATCACACTAGTCGTATGTCATATGTCAAAGAAACTGAGTAGGCTCGTAAACAGACTATACTAAGACAATAATAAGACAATAATAAGAACGCCGTCAAATGTCAACTTAACATCTAGTGTTGTGATCCTCCGAGTCCTATATCCGCAATTGCATTCAGCTGTTTAATGTGTTTTGATTGTTATAAATATAACTAAACTACGACGTCACAGTTAAAAATTGTTTTTTATTTTATTTTAACTATTAAAAATAATGTCATTAACATAATTTGATAAAATTTATATGAACAGAAGATACGTACAACTATGTCTTTTAAAACCAAAGATGTTGTCCTATCCCAGACTCGGCCGACAACTTTATTATTACAAAAACACGCAGACTACCTCGCAAGTTACGGATTAAATAAAGATGATTTTGAGTACTGCATGACTGAATATCTTCGAATGTCTGGTATCTATTGGAGCCTGACTGCTATGGAGTTAATGGATCAATCATCTAGGTATAGTTAACCATTAATTTCTATTCATCAAACTGTGTATGTTATTAAGTTCTACATTATTAACTGCTGAGTGGTGAATGAATAAATACATAACAATTATATTTTTTAATACTATCATGTATTGTTTCACGATGAAAGTTCATAAACCCAATTTTCATTATCAGTTTTATAAAAAATAAATTTGTTTTCCAGGATGCCTAAAGATGACATAATAGAGTTTATTTCATTGTGTCAAGACAGTGAAAGTGGTGGTATTTCAGCAAGTAATGGTCATGACCCTCACATGCTTTATACACTAAGTGCTGTACAGGTATTAATAAATTAATTTGCCTCTATTATTATTGTTTCAAAGACTGTGTTTGTAATACTAGTTAATGTGACCTAATATACATTTTTTTATTAAATATTATGTATAAAATGGATATTGATGTCTGACAAACACAAACAATGCATTCTTAATGTGGTGACCAGACATGCCATTTTGAATGGGACTATCCCTTTTTTCCAATTACAAGTTCCTGGGTTCCCGACATGATCTTTAGGATACAAAATTATCTTACCAACATGAAAATAGGATACGTACTGTAGGATGTTGGTGGTGAACCAAATGTCAGTTATTTCCAATGTTCTTTAAATTCCATACTAATTATAAAGTATTTTCTTAATAATCTACTAATAAATTCTACCTTATTTTACAGGTCCTAGCAATGTATGATAGATTGGATGCCATAAATATAGATGGGGTTGTCAAATTTGTGGCTTCTTTGCAGCAAGATGATGGTAGTTTTTTTGGTAGGTATTATCTATTCAAATGCTAGTAGCTTTGCTGTATATATAAATTAAAGAAGGTATAAGATTATATAATATAAGGAAATAAATAAAAAAAAATATTATTTAACAGGTGACAAATGGGGAGAAGTTGATACAAGATTTTCATTCTGTGCTGTGATGACACTGTCCTTGCTTCATCGACTGGATGCTATAAATGTTAATAGAGCCGTTGATTTTGTCCTCAGCTGTATGAACTTTGATGGAGGTTTTGGATCTAAACCAGGATCGGAAAGTCATGCTGGTATGTTAACTTTAAAATGATGTTTTGCATAAATACTATTTAAGAAGTTGTTTTTAGGTATCACAATTTATTCAAAAGTATTTATTAGTATTGTGAATGTCAATTATTCTTTAATAGTCAATATCTTTGTATATACAAGTAAGAGTGTACAGCTAAAAACATATAAAAAAGATATCTGCTTTTTTTTTCAGGTCTTATCTACTGCTGTGTTGGTACATTATCAATATGCAAGCGCATGGATGCCTTAAAGGTAGATGAACTAGCATGGTGGCTTTGTGAAAGGCAACTACCTAGTGGTGGACTTAATGGTCGGCCAGAAAAATTACCAGACTTGTGCTACTCTTGGTAAGTGTTAAAATGAAAAGCTCCAAAACTTAGTTTTTAAAGAATTTGTTCAACATGTAGACGGTGTCATAATTTGTTCCTTATGTTGCAGGTGGGTCATGGCTTCACTATCTATGTTAAATAGAATTCATTGGGTTGACCAAGAAAAACTAGAACAATATATTTTGGCTTGCCAAGATTCAGAGACAGGAGGATTTAGTGATAGACCTGGAGATATAACAGATCCTTTTCATACTTTATTTGGGTTGGCGGGGCTATCTTTGCTAGGAAATTCTAGTATTAAACAAGTAAATCCCACATATTGTATGCCCCAAGAAACCATAGACCGCCTAAGGCTAGAACCACAGATAATACTTAGTTAGATTTAATAATTAATATTATTATTATGCTTGTAAAGTGTATTTAATACAAATAGTAGATATCTGTTTTTTTTTCACAATAATGCTTTGAATTTCACTGCATTTGCTTATTTGCATACAAATGATGTAAGCTTATAATAAATTATATATAAAAAGTTACCAACATAAAGGTTTGCAAAATGTAATAAAATATTGGTAAATCTCCAGGAATGTTTTTTATTTGTGAATATTATGTATTGTAAAAAGTTACATGAACATGCTTTTAGTTTCTTTAGTTCCTAAGATTTTCAAGAGATGTCGCTTGTTTTGTAAAGGGCTAAGGCGTTTGAAAGTGTCTGTTCAGACTTGTCCAACAATTGACATTTGACAATTATTAGTCGCTGGGGCACCAATAACTGTTGATGTTTTGATTTATAAAAAATGTAAACATAACCTCAAAGTAAGGAAAACCTAATTTTCTTTACATTATTATTTTCTTTTCCTTATGAAAATTACACGGTACACGTGTCATTATAATGTCATTTTTTCATATTTTACAATACATTCTTATTAGTCTCTGTGTGTATGTATTTACTGCGTTTATTTATCTTGTTTACCACACAAACCAATTATACACAAATCAAAATATAGATTCTAAAGATTATGATTATATAATAGGTAAGATAAATCAATGACTTTCTAAATGGGTAGTGCAATTGGTATCACTTTCTATTTAGAAATATATCTTTTAATTTAGTAGGTTCTGGAACTGCAGGTTCTCTGATAGCTCACAGAATTGCAAAAGAAACCAATTATTCATATGTTGTGATTGAGGCCGGAGGAGGAAGTAATCCACTTTTTGAGATTCCAATACTAGGTCCAATGTTGCATGGATCAGTTTATGATTGGCAATATGAAACTATTCCACAAACTAATGCATGCCTTGCAATGGAGGAAAATGTAAGTCATAAAAATACTCTATGATGACTTTAGACTAAATACACTGAAACTTAATGATAATGTAACTTGCATTGTTTCAGAAATGTAAAATGACCCAAGGCAAAATTTTTGGTGGCTCATCAAAACTCAATAACATGATACATGTTAGAGGAAACATTTCACATTATGTCAATTGGTTTCATGGTAAATATACTAAGAACTACATCAAAGAACAGTTTGAATATATTGAAAAAAATATAATCCACCTTAATCCTATGACATATACTACTGGATTAAGTGATAACATTCTACTTGCTGCTCAGGAACTTGGCTATGAACTTACAGGCAAAGATTTTAAACTTGGTTTTGCCATACCAATGGTTTCACAAGTAAATGGAAAACGTTGGGTTAATTCTGATAACTTAGAAAAGAAACATATACTACTTAAGACATTTGTAGAAAAATTATTATTTAGAAATAAGAAATGTTATGGTATACAACTAGCTAATAAACATAGGTTATATGCTAAGAAAGGTGTAATTATATCAGCTGGTGCAATTAATAGTCCAAAAATTTTGCAATTATCTGGTATTGGGCCAGCTGAATTATTAAAGTCGTTTGATATACCTCTTTTAAAGGAGTTGCCAGTTGGAAAAAATCTACAAGATCATATAGGGACTGGTTTAGATTTGGTACTTTTCAATAAATCACTTTCGGTCAATGCATTGAATTGCTTTAATCCAATACATATTTTTCAATACTTTATCCAAGGACAGGGTCCTTTGACAACAACTGGCTGTGAGGTTGTTGGCTTTTTATCAACGAAAAACCGTACTGAACCTGACATCCAGTTTATGGTGTTGCCAGTTGGTATTAGTGCAGACAGGGGTAGTCATTTAAGAAAAATTCTTAGGATAAGAGATTATGTATGGGATAATTATTTCGCAAGAGTATTTGACAAGCATGCATCTACAATTTTAGCTTTAATTTTACACCCAAAAAGTAAAGGAGAAGTTTATATTCAAAGTAGGAATCCTGAAATGCCCCCACTGATTGATCCAAAATATTTTCAGAATAGAGATGATATTGATACTTTAATAAATGCTGTAAAACTCATAAAGACTTTTGTATTGTCTAAAAGAATGAAATCCTTTGGTGCAATTTTAAATAACATTCCTTTCCCAGGATGCGAGAGTCATCTGTTCTTCTCCAATTCATATTTAGAATGTTATATTAGACATTTAACTTTATCAACATTTCACCCAGTAGGAACTTGTTCTATGGGCTTGCTAGAAGACTATAACGCAGTAGTAGATACATCCTTTAAAGTTATTGGTTTAGAAAATCTGTATGTAGTAGATGCATCGGTGTTGCCAACATTACCTAGTAGCAATATTAATGCAGCTGTTGCAATGATGGCTAACATTTTCTTTGATAATAATGTAAAACAGCATAGGAGGCTAAATAAGCATAATCTTTGCTTTCAAAGATCTTTATCAGATATTGTTTGCAATATATGTCCAGATGATAAAGCATATTTATGACAGAACCTATTTGTATTATTAATGAGATTATAAATAATTTATTGTCTTATTTAAAAAAAAAACAAAATGTACGAGACTGATATCACAGCCATATATTTAGTAATAATAATAAATTTAAAGAAAAACACTTTTTTACGGATTATAGTTATGTATTATTGTATTTAAACTTATAATTATTCAGACATAATTTTAAATTTAAACCGACGTTTCGTTTTATGTCTAAATAATTATAAGTTTAAATACAATAATACATAACTATAATCCGTAAAAAAGTGTTTTTCTTTAAATGTGTAAAAGTTATGTTAATAAAAGACAATAATAATAAATATTTTAGTTACTTTGTTTGTTATTAATTTGTACTTATTAGTATTCTTACGAGCTAGTCACTTATGAATGTTCTAAACTTATTGCGGATTTTACAAAGAATGTTCGATTCCAAAGCATTATGAGAGAAAATAAATGACAGAACTAGATTATTACATTTGCAATAAAACAGCTTCGTTTTATATAATATTGTTTTATTTTCATAAAATCCTAATACTACCATTTATTATTAATATATATTTATAATGAAAATACTACACAAGTCGGTTATTAACACTGATATTATTATCTGTTAATAATTTTACGAAATTACTTATAAAATCTTACAATACTAGTTTCTACATATTCAGCTGTTGCTGAGACAACGTGTAGTAGCCTCGAGCAGCTCCATAACCTTTATATTCTGTACAAGATTTGTCAGTGCCGCTCCTATACACATTTTGGTGCGAAATAAAATGCGTAAAATACGTTTAATAAGCATGTCTGGAAGCAGATAGGGCTCCGCTTAATGGATAACGGATAATGGCATCCAGCCTAAGGCAATTATTGCTTGCGCCTTGGGATTTTAATGCGTTTGTACAATCGCGAGTCTCATACTTTTATAAAGAAAATGAATTATTTTTATTGAATTTTCACTGTTTTGTATGGACACAAAGAAAGTGTGAATCCTCGGACGCATAGGCCAATTGAGTGGAAGAGAGATAAAATTATTATTGGCGCAAACGGACAATAAGCGTAACGGGACAATGACTCATATTTTTCATGTATGCAGCCAGCGTTCATCAATTTATTAGACGTTGTAACGTCAAAAATGACAATATACTAGTTAGTACGTATAATTTTTTTAAGGATTATTATGGGATGTTTAAGACATGATAGAGCCCTTATAAGTTTTTACTTAATATACGAAACTTCCGCTCATATAAAAAAAAGGTTTTGCCATGAACCATCGCCTTATGAGATGGTTCCTACACATGCATGTGGAGCAAGTCAATCAAACAGTTTTATAAATGCGATAGTTTGCCGATCAATATTGTGCTACACTTATTGTTATTCAATCAGCAAACAGATAATATCCATTATTTAAGGAAAAATATTTGGTAGGTATATAGACTTATAGTACGTTTTTATATAGGACACTATTAAGTAATTATTGCTTAAATTGCAACGATTGAGATTTTTACACAAAGTTTAATCTTAAAACTAACATAGGTAACTACTCAAAGACAAAAGCTCCTACGACCTGCTTACGAATGACTAGATAATAAAAACAAATTTTTACATTTATTTTAAGACCAATTCAAACCTTATCTTTAAATCGTGTTGTAAAGTTTAGAACGTAATATATAAAGAACCTATAAGTTACTTTCTCTTCAAATAAAAAAATCCCAGATCTCCGAATTCCTGTGTTCGACTATTGGTTTTGTGTTAAACTGTTACTGTTTTTGAATACCACGTAATACAATTTGTGCATTTAATGCTAAACATTAATTTCGAATATTTACAAAGAAACTTACTATACAAGTTCTACTCAACTTACTTCTATTCTATTGCTTTAATAAAAAATTAATTCTTGGTAACAAAATAGGATTTTAAACGCCTCATTTAAAAAAAAATCCCAAGAAATCGCAATAGAAAACCGTCTTATTTAAATCAGTAAAAATCTATAAAAACTACAAAATTTGTGCCATATATAGATATCGATTGATACAAAATACAATATTCACAACATTCTGTTTGTGCTGAGCAAAAATCAATTATATTGACTAAGTTCCTTTTGGACGGAATGTCTGATAATAGCATTAAAATTAAAGTTAGATTTCTATACTAAATTGAGCTGGTTTTTTGCTTTACCATGAATTTGACTTAGTCAAATATAATTAGCTATTTAAAGATCTTGCAACGCTTTGTACATTTGCGCGCAAAAGTTAAATAAAAATTGACAATCAAGACAGATCGCGGGCGTCATAGATTTGCTGCATAGATAAGAAATAGGCCTGCTATTCTACAATATTTATTAGGACGCGTTTAACTAAACTATTTTATTAAACTCATGGTCTAGTTGTCATATCTTGCCTTGAATCTTATTAATTAATTTTAAAACGCATTTACAAACCGAAATAGCAGTTTGCTAAAGCCCACTTCACAAATATGAGTTTTGATACAACCCTTGGATAAAGATTAATACTGGACGGTAAAGACACGCTGTTAATTTACATTAAAGCTACGTTAAACTATTTATTTAATAAAAATTAAACAATCTTTTAGCCATATAAAAATCACTATTTTCAACATACGACATTGCCGTTTAACTTGTAAATATTTTTGTGAAATACTGATTCTTTTTCATTTCTGAGCGTAATTTGAGCAAACACTAAACAAACGTGCTTTAAGAGCTATATAATCTTTTTTCTAACGTTTAACTCCCTTAGGGTCGATTCAACCAAACTTCAAGTTATACCCGAGTAACTATACCAGGAATCATCTATTCCATTATTATAATCTCGAGTAAATCCATAGACGTTTCTCCACGTAATACAAAGTATACTTTGCGCTAGGAATAACAATACGAGAATAGCAAAGATAATGGTGAACGAAAATAAACCTCGGCAAATATATATTGGTCTACAACATTTATTTGCTGGAGGATACTGTAAGAGCATCCATCATGTCGATTCGATTTTGCCGTATTTTTTATTTTTTTTTATAGAACTTTATATTAATTTTAATTTCCTCATCTCTATCCCTATCATCAATCAAATGTATACAATTCCAGACTATTAATTTAGTACGCTGCGTTGACTTGAAATTAAAACACAGAATAAATATTTGTGAAATGACAGAAATCAGTGATGATTGGACTGACTGACGACTTTACATTATTCCAGGAATAGCTCTGTTATTCCGTGCCAAACGGCGGTATAGTAACAATTCTCGAATAGGCCCACTATTCTTAGAATTGTAGATGGTAAAACGTAAAATTGATTTACTCTTGATTAACTGACTATTTATTCCAAGATTAAGATTTACTCTTGTTTGGTCGAATCCACCCTAATTCATATAAAATATCTTAGGCTAATTGCACCGTATTAATTAATGTACTCATCTATCTCTTCACAGCACATCGTAAACAGAATGTGACAGAGAGAAGTTAAAAAGTACTTAAATTAACAGAGTGCAGACCGATTTCGTTTTTAATAATAAACTGTTTAATCTGACTAGATTTGCACATATTCAATACGTTATCCTTTTCTAAAGAGACTACTACTTTAGAAGACAACATAAAATATTTATTGATCACACAAGTGACGCAAATTAATAAAACCTCTTTCCTAATTTTATTACCTACGATATATTAAGATAGACATGTATTAATTTTTATTGCACATATATATTTTGCAATCGCTTCAATTGGACAAATTAAAGGAGAATTCTTTTTAACTGTTGACATAGTAAAATACCAGAACGAATCACAAATTATGATTTTAGCAATGTTATGACTTCAATAACGATTCCGTTAGATTATATTATAACTAATCAAAACAATCATTGGACATCGGAATCGGCTTTATATAATAAACGTACTGGTTCGTATAAAATGCCTTTAGAATATGGTTCTTTCGACTTCCTTTGACAAGAAATAAATTACCTTACTTGAAACACGGATCCAAATAGTTATCAAACATATCAAGTTGCAAGTCGCCCCAATCGGTTGGGTTCAGGAGTAACGATGACAGGTCATCATCAGGGATCAAAGGAGGTGGTATCGCCGGTTCCACTATGACATTTGCTCCAATATTCGTCTCCAGATCCATGGAAATTGGCAAACTCAAGTCTGGCAGGTGCAAAGTCACCGCTTGGTCAATATCGTGAATGTCAAGTAACTGACTATCCATTTGGGGTATGTTTGCCACAGCTACTTTGTCTTCATTTTTTGGGTCTTTCTCAAGTTTTTTCTTCTTGTGAGGTCGATTGGAGATACGCTTGGTGCCTTCTAGATGTGCGAGGTCAAGTTTCCAAAATCCACCCTTTCCAGGCTCTTGTTTGGACCTTGCTTCCTTCACAAACACTTTGTTTAGGGAAAGGTTGTGGCGGATGGAGTTCTGAAAAGTATAACATTTGTATTGTTAATATAGCTTTAGTATTCGAGGAAAAGGGAGACAGCATATTGCACAGAGTTGTAGACAATTATGGTTATAGTAACGCAAACAAAAATACTAAATATATATATATATATATAGCCAGAAGAAGAAGTATAGCCAGACGAAGACACTCTCTTCGACTGTACATTGTATTCTTTCTTGACATAGCAATAAACATTTTATTATGTCACTTATATTCTTTTGTTGTAGACGAGTGGTTAATGTGCAGTAAAACTAAAATCCTTCAATGTTTAAAGCACCCCTATGACGAGAGAAATGCAGGCTTCTTGAGACTGAGAACACTGCATAATGTACAGATGAATAAATCGCGTGTAAGACTTTATCTGAATTTAATAAACCAATAGCCTCTTGGCTTTACAACCTTTCCAGGTCTGAGCCTCAGATGTCTGTATCTGTTCCATGATCATTTGTCAATCTAATAGGCAATGAGGTGATCAGCCTCTTGTATCTGAGACCCGCCGTCGACTTTTTTGCGTCTAAGGCAAGCTGGTGTGCTCACGATGTGTTTCTTCACCGTTCGAGTGAATGTTAAATGCGGACATAGAAAGAAAGTTCATTACGGCAAAGCCGGGGATCGAACCTACGTCCTCAGTGATGAGAGTCGCACGCTGAAGTCACTAGGCCAATTCTGCTTAGTCAGAAAGAAGAATATACATTAAATGCTTTAAATTTTACATTTACTGCCAGTTCACAAATCAAGGGCATAGAACGGAAGAGAAGACCAGGCAATTAACTCTCCGCCACTCTTTTTAATCGCCAAGTGTTCACTACCAGCTCTTTTCCAACCAACCGTCAACATATGTAAACAGCTGTTCCATATCGCACATTACTGACCATTTCACCCTTTTCATAATATAAACTAGCGAACCCTGACGGTGCACCTGCTGGACCTAATGTGATTCGTGCTGTTGATTTTGTATTAATCTAGGATATGCTAAAATATATTACGTTTTATTGTATGTCTATACAAATTTAAAGGAAAAAATAAAATGATCCCATATGAATGTAAACACGCGAAATATGGACTAGTTTAATACTGACATAGTTGACGCATGAAAACATTCAATTGTAACTACCGAAGTTGAACATGAATTAGTTAAAATATATAAGTCCTAATGCTTAAACATACAAGATAATATCATGTCACTGATTTTAAGCACATACACATAAATTATATGTATTTGAGTATTTTTTTATTTAAATGAAATTGTATTAAATAAATAATTGCTTTGTATACGTCATACCTACTAGAATACGTTAATTTACTCAGATATATTTTATTGTGCGTTGACTTACATTCTAGGTGAGAGTTGAGCCGTATTATTATCATTATTATGCCTTTATTGCTGATACCCGGTATAATATTTGTTTTATTTACATAACCTAACTTAAACTAATACACCAGATTTGTTTTGTTGTCAGTCAGTGCTTTCTAATGTTAGCACGTCTTGCCGAAGTTGTGTTGTTCCTGTTGAATTCTCCTTATATCGTCTACCCATCTCTTGCTCAGTCTTCCTTTCTTCCTTTTTCCATCTGGTTTTGCCATTCTATATTAATTTTTATATATTTCAACCTGGTTCTCTCGTCATGTGCCCGGTCCAGCGACATTTCAATTGCCTTTTTTTCTTTATTATGTCCTCTACTTTGGTTTTTATCTCTGATGCTCCTTTGCGATGTCTCAGTATTGCATGTTCTCAACTTTAAAAGATGTATGTATGTGACACTATATAAGATACCATTGGGAAGCCTTTACAGTATTAACCGTTTGATACTAAATATGAATAATTTTTTAACAAGCCCACTAAAGCAAAGATAGAAAGCTCGTTTGTAAAGTTTTGTTTCTATCTCGAAAGTTCCACGAATACTTAATTTTATTAAAACAATATTTTTATATTTGATGTAGAGACACCAAAGTTAACAATTAATCAGTAGTAAACCATGGTTTTATTTATATCTCATTTTTAACATCCTCACTCAAGCAGAGATATAAACATCGTTCGCGAAGTTTTGTTTCTTTCTCGAACGTTCCACATATACTTCATTTTAACCGTTGTTTTTTTTAAAAAGAATCATTTTAATGAAGTTTAATTTTCTACTTTATTTTATTAAAACAATATTTTATAATCTATGTATAGTCACTGTAGTTATTAAATGTACATATCGTTTATATTGTATTATCAGTAGCTTAGGGTTAACCGAATTCAATTACGCTTTATCTTATCACATTTAACGTCTATTAAACATAGATTCAGGGCATGTAATGTATTATACATCTTTACAAATGTTATAATATTAAACTATATTTATTTTGCATTTCGCTGAATTGATTATTCGTTGAGCAAGGAAGGCAGCTTTAGGGTCACCGGTACTATCTACTAGATGCCAACTTAAATCTTAATTAGCGCCTGTGCACTTGAACCCCAAGAGTCTCTACTCCAAATGAAACAAAATCCAAGTTATAGGCAAAGGACAAAATGAATAAGTCCTATTTATAACATAAACTGTTCGATTTTTTACTAGCTTAAGTCCTCATGTCATGTTCACACGTGTCTATAAAATATAAGTATCTGATTTTAACATGTGTGATGTTTGAGAGCCAAATAAATATAGAGTTTAATCATTCGTTGAAGGCTTTTGTAAAGACGAGATATAAAGAAGGTATTTGATAGTAACATTTATTGATATGGTAAATTTGTCGAACCCCGGCTCCACCTCAAAACAACTCCAAATGATTTTCTTCATTTCCATCACTTATCACATGTTAAATATGTGGTGGCACATACTATTTAACCCTATAGAAATTAGTTAAAACATAAAGAATTGTGAAATGCATGAAAGGAGGTAGAAATTGTTGACTTTAACCTAACCTCGCACACAAACGCCACTAAGAATAAAAAAATAAATAAAAACCTAAATTAACCTAATGTTCACTGGAAACTGAGACATTTTTTAAGGCGTCCAAAGCCAGACGCCTTCTTAATATTACTTTGGGTACTACATAAAGTCGAAAGAAGCATACAATTTATTTTGGAGCTGGACTTAAAAGTCGAGCCGTAGTAAATAGGGTGATGGTGGTGTCCTATCTACCTATTGGTAGACAAAGGAGCTATTGAACGTATGTTATCAATTCGTAGGAGTGAAGTCGATTGAATGAATCATAACATTATTCAAGCGAAAGCTACATTATTTATTTTAAAAAACCAAACGAATAATTGAACGTTTTTAAATTTAAATCTCACAAAAATAATTAACGCAGTAAGCTGAGCATTCGTTAATATTTATTTATTTATAAGTCCCAAAACATTTTTTTTAAATAAAGAAATACGGCGTCACAGATTTTACAATGATGTTTTAGGACTATAAATAAATAGGGCTTAGTCATTAAATAAATACACTCAAATGAGTCAAGTTCTGTTATGTATAGAAATCAAACGCGAAATTAAAAGAACGTTTATACGCATATAACAATTGTAAATCTTAATAATTACTAACCTGCCAAGTAGGATCGGCGTTCCTATAATACTTGAAGTTATCACGAATCCAGGAATAAATCGCTGACAACGTCATTTTATCGTTATTATAACGCATCGCCATGCATATCAATGTACTGTAGGAGTACGGCGGTTTCTTCTCACTGTTATTCTTGTAATCATCCCTATTCGCCATAAAATCATCTTGGCATTTCGTTATCGTCTGGTTGAATTTCTCCAGCCGCGTGCTCTGCGATTTCGGTGCGGTCACCGGTGATACAGGACATTGTGGTATTGCCATTATGTTCGTTATATTCTGCAACCAGTTCAAATTGGTCAAATCTGTCTCCGGCTCTTCTCTGATCCGCTTCGGTCTCTTTCTCGGTAGGTCTGACGCGTACATATCTGGCTGCTCGTATACATATTCGATTTCCACTGTGTGCGATGATTCTGGAACCGCATGATCGCTGTAGAGATCCAGCATCTCTCCAGAGGCCGGTGAAAGCCCTGATGTGATATGCATGGTGATTCAGCGGTATCGATCGGCGCGGCCGGCGTGACGTAGTGGTCAGTGGTGTTGTTCGGGCGAGTGGTGGTATGAAAGTGCGCGTGGTGGCAGGTGCGCGACCGAACAGGTGGTGCGATCAATATTTCTCCGTAAGAACAGCCCGCATACGATAGCTCCAGACAATTAGTCACGGTTCCTTATCGGAGACTGCGGGTACTTCCTTGCTGATCGGTAGTAATTAAAATGGCGGTTTAATTACGATTTTGAAGGTGTCTAAAAATAAAAAATTGGATTGCTTATAAAGAATACACGTGCATAAAAATTAACGATAAGTAATAATAATTTAAAAAAATTAATAAGTTTGGTCTCTCTGGCAGTGAGCCTTTAATGTTGGCAGCATCCTCGCTGTATTATATTATTAAACTGTGTACGTTAAGAATATTGTAAATATTACATATAAGTTATCAATTTTTCTTTGGTTAAAGGTAATATCTGGGAACTTAACATATTAGAATGTAATTACTTGAATAAGGATTCTAACGATTTGCAGAGTTTGTGGTTCAATATTTAAGGCACACGCACAAGTAAATAGGACTGGCTTCAATTAATTGTGTCAATGAAAAAAAAAAACTATTAATACAAAATAAGTACAGAAGACTACGACTAACGAACAATTTGTTACTGTAAAAAAAGAAGTATCTTTTACCGATTCCTTGTTCAATTATAGGTGAATATTGATAAATTGTACAGCAAAAGCGTCTTTTGTTTGCCAAGGGCAAACATCGCCTGCCGCCACCCTTTCATACAATAATCACATTAAGTGCTAACCCAACACTCATGAAATGGTAGGATACTTATTAGAAGTTCTTGTTTTAAATGTAATATTGTCTTAAACAGCACGTGACCACGACTAAAGCCCTACTCTTATATAAAAAACGTATATTTGACATCGATCATTTTATCAATGTCTTTAGACCTTGCCTTTAAAGCATGGGAGATTATTTACAATTAGACCATAAGTTTTGACAACAATTATAATTAACTGTTTTTGTGCTTTTTAATATGACATTTGCATTCTTGTTTTTCTATGACTGATTGTGCGTTTATAATTAATGAATCTGATTTATTTGAATAATGACAAAAAACCCACGGAAAATTTGCTTATTTTGGCTAGAATTCTTGATACTTATACTACTATATACTATTATATACCTTCCTCAGGAATCACTCTATCTATTGTTAGTAATCGTACAAAAATCTGTTTTGCAATTTTAGAGTTAATCACGTTCATATAAAAAGACGCGGCAGGGTACACCATTGAATCATAGGTATACTTAGATGTATTTTACCGGTACGTTGTCACCTCCTAATAAAGAAGCATTAAAGATATGGAAATAGTTTAGGTTTACCGGTTGGCTTAGTTTATTAGCTAGTTCCTGTTATATAACAGGGCGCAAACGGGCATTAGGCTCACCTGAAATTACACCGCCGCGGCCGCCTATAGACATTACAGATGATGAATTAAACTCTTAACGTCAAAAGGATATAGGTCTCGATTTCCCACGAAGAAAACCACGACTGATACCTTTTTTAAAGACAAAGTCATAAGAACCTCAAAAAAGAAATATACATTTAATCCTTCTAATTTTACATTAACTGCCAGTTCTCAGTGCGTAGGAAGAGAAGATCTGAACTCTCCGCCACTCTTTTTAATCGCCAATTTTTTTTTGTTTTACACAACATTTGTAACGAGCTGCAACTAATAAGTATTAATCATAATAATATAAATTAAAAACAATGATTTAAACCAAAGATAAACTGTATAAATATATATGTATTAAAGTAATATTTTATGTATGTAACATTTGATTATAGGACTTCATATAGTTATATATAGCGTAAAATGTATTGTTGTTTTTTTTTAATTTGCGGCCGGCATCTATTAAAAAATACATTTCCCGTTTGCCGCGTGCGTACTGCTCCCGGTGGAGCGGAACGCACCCCGTGCCAGGAACCGAATCCCGAATCACCCCTATCCCCTATACATTTTAAACGTATATTGAACTTGCCTTATTATACAGTTATATTTCTAAAAACAGTATTTACAGTATTCTTTACCAACATAATTATCATAATACAGTGGTCCCTCTTTATACGAGTGTTTTTAAAATAGGAGCAGACGAGCAAGCGATATTTTGCTTTGAAATGAGAGCAAAATGTGAAATTGTAGGAATCGCTCATTACATTCTACACTAACAGTTCGCCCCCCTCAAATTAGAGCAAAGTCTGTGCTTCTTTTCCTCGTTATCGAAGCATTTTTCCGGTCCGGTTTGCGTTTTCTGTACATTGCACATTTATTTTTATAACAATAGGACCAAAGAAGATATCTGTTGCATCAAAGCATGAAATTATTTTCATATTCAAACACACTGAACAAACTAAAATAAAAACAGTGTCTTGTTTTTGGGTGCTTGAACGGACTAATGACAATTTGTTGTTTATGGAACCACTACTGTACTTAAAAATGGATAAAAATAAAATTAAAACGAATTTTAAAAGTTTGGTCCATGTGGCAGTGTACCTATAAAGAACAGATTGCTCATTGTCATGTGTGTGGAGGAAGGTTGTTATGGTCTCCCTCCTAAAGAGATCCTCTTGGCACTTGAACAGTATAACCAATCACTGGCCCGAGAACTTCTATGGAATATATATATTATCATATATCCATGTCACGGTTGCAGTCACATATTGCAGGTGTCGCTAGTGGTATTGCCGAAGAACACGCAAACTGTCATAAGTGCGTTGGCGGTTTTTTAAGATTTACTTCTAGGCTATCAAGATACATTTCAGTCAGTCACTGCTGTCAAGAAAACACTAATTTATTTACATTCTATGAAACCGCTGAGCCATGAGGTTCCTAGAGGTAGTGGTGACGCTCGTGTATCAGAATGGAACCCAACACAAACTTTAGGGTTGGTGACCTTAAGAGCTTAATATATAAAATCTGTCCATTAATCAACTCCAAATCGTGGAGCCTCATTCAACCCACGGTTTTCTATAAGTTATAGCAGTGTTTCCCAATGTGATATATTAAGTTCTAATGTATTTGATGTGTAAGTGTGTTTTTTATAGAACTAGGCAAGGAATAGGGCAGGACGCTCACCTGATGTTAAATGGTACCGCCTCCCATGGACACTCTCAATGCCTGAGGGCTCGCGAGTGCGTTGCCGGTCTTTTAAGAATTGTTACGCTCTTTTCTTGAAGGACTCTAAGTCGAATTGGTTGGTTGGTTGTTAAATTTGTGATGTCATATTTTCTTGTATTTTTAGGCATACACATTGTTTTAGAATATGTATATAAATAAATGAAGACATGGGGACAAGTTTGATTGTTAAGCTAATCTAGACTTCATTAGGAATTTGAAATTCAGTTTGTTTGATAATTTACTGATTGTCTCGTTAACGATTTCCTTTTATCTTTCTTAAGTAAACGATTAAATATTAATGATGTACGTTGCATAAACATTTCAGAAACCCTTAGTTGGAGCACGGCTTAAGTGAACATTTATTCTTTGACTCAAAATAGTGCATTGGTTTAATTTAGGTCAATTAATCAATCGTTAATGGAAACATAAATATTTTTTTATGTCTATTTAGAAAGGTATGTTGGCTTAAAAGTTACGCATCACAAAATATAGGTACCCAAAATGGTTAGTTATCAGAACAACAAATTTGTATTAATATAGCTGGTGAAGATTTAAAATAAGAATGAAATTCTTCGCACGTTCTTCTTATAAATAGTTTATATTATATATATATAGCAGTAGTACCTACTGCTCAAACTGTCGCGCGGTTTCTGAAAGCGGTACAAATTTTGAGTTTTCCAAATTTCGGGGAAAACGTGACTCGTAATTGGAAAAAAGGACATTTTTCCAATAGACGTGTCCCGTTCAAATTTGGACGTCTAGTCACGTTAAGCATGACACAAAAATGCTTGGGAAACACTGCTCTAGAGGTTAGTGGACGACCTCTAAATGACGTCATCAATGACGTCATATTTTCAGTTTCTACTCGAGTTTTCTAGAAAGTCCCTAAAGCTGCTCGTGTTTAGAATAATAGAATTGACATGAAACGTTTAAAATAGAAATAAAATAGTTTGAGATGTTTGACCGAAAGGTCATTTTAAGTATGATACATATAACAATTATGACGATTAAACAACTACATGTTTAATGCACCTGTATCTTAGTTTTTTTTTAAATATTACAAATTCGTCCTTGTAACTTATGATTAAAAAAAATCAAACACACAACTACACGCAATACTATACAAAAATAGTGATAAGTATACTAGAATAGAACATACGCACAATGTCAATACTCGGAACAAATGCAGACTGCAATTTCCCCGTACTAGACTGTCTAAAGTTAGTAATTCTTTTTTGGGAAAAGGGATACTCTTTTTTAATAAAATCCCAGAGGCCCTTTTATCTCTGCCTTTTAGTAAATTTAAGAAATATATTAAAGAAAAGCTGTGTAAAAAGGCTTACTATAAAGTTAGTGATTATCTAGTTGATAAAAGGGCCTGGGACTAGTGCTGGGCAGGCTACTTCTAATTAATTTGCTATATTTGTTTTAAATATTGTAGTATTGTTTGATGAATTGCTTTTTTAAAAGAGTACCGAGAGTTTTTTACGCCGGCTTTTTCTCTCGGCGAACACCCTCTGTCTTCTTTGCCGTTGAGTAGGGATGCCTACAGGTTCGAATTTAATGACGTGGAATAAGTGATACCTAGATGATCTTATGTTCCAAAATAAACGTATTTTATTTTTACTCGTCGAACGAGTTTGTTTATTTTGCGGAAGCCGCGTAAAAATTATTTGAAAAAGACCATTAGGTATCAGGTTGTGCAATTATTTAATAAATTACCGTCTAGAATTCGCAATATTGGTGTGTTTGACAAATTGAAAAAAGCATTAAAGATACTAGAATGTCCTGTAATTGTGGCCTTGAAGTGCGATCTGAAGCAACAAATTGATATAAATGTACCGAGCATTGAGCCAAAATATTTATAAGCTTCAGATCGTAATTGGAATATATGCATAAAATAAGGTACCCGCAACACGTTGGGGATATTGCGAAATTTGTATTTTAAAAAAATGTATCAGTGTGCCGAGTACCGACAAGAATTTGTAATTAAAGCTTAACTCAAAACGTATCTTACTAAGATTCAAAGTGGAGAGGGTGATTCAGAAAATAGGCAGCTTTGACTCCCGTATGTTAAAATCCAAAACATTTCTGGCGTAAAGTGTCGAAGCACTTAGTCTCGACTCTAAAGTTACCCTTAGATTTAGTGAGTGTCCTAAATAGAAACTCAATTTTTTTTAGTACATATGCTTCTTCGGAGCAGCAGAGGGAAACTGGAGCGAGACCTATATTCTATATCTGTTGTGCAGGTTCCGCTAAAAGCTTCCGATATCATTAAAGGTTGATGCGTAAGGGCTAGTGAAGCCTAAAATTGTAAGCTCTTAAAATAGTTGGTTAATAATCATTTTAGGGTGGTGCATATGTTGCACGCACCTGCCGCATGGTCAATTATATTTTATTAGTGTAGGAAGGGTAGCTCCGTCGCTCAGATGGTCAGGCACTTTGCTTTTATATTAGGAATGTTGAAAGCAAAAACATCGATATTGCTATACGAAAAATATCGTAACATCGATGTTAACGGAATCGAATATCGATGTCAACTTACGGAATTCTGCGCGACCAATGCAACTTACTAAACAAATTATGTCGTCTATGAACGCACAAATCAGTTCCTATACTTTGAATTAAGGCGAAAGTGCTGTTTGAATGTTATTTATTGCGCAATCATTTAGACCAATTTTTATTTACAATCATTATTTCTCTATTCACTATTAATGAATCTATGAACCCTTAAATGAATTTTGCTTTTTAATATAAGTATGTACTTAACTTTAAATTATTTTAATATTATATTTTAAAATTCCTTTAACATATTTCTTCTTTTCTCGTTCTTTTTCGTCATTCATGGACAGTGACACTGACAGATTTGACAGATGACAATTTATACGATCGAGCTAGGTAAATAATTATTAAAATATTTTTGTCCCACGCGAATGTGGAACTTTCTAGAGATTATATATAATGTAAAGGCTATTAGGTAAATCTAATTACTAATTTTCAAATAAAACACAGTTGAATATAAAATGTATAATTTCAGTATAAAAGTATGCATAACAAATGCAAAAGTTTATTTAATTCGGAGCTTAGCCATTATTAACATCAGCATACATATTACTATATTAGGGTCCTTAATTGTTTAAAATATAATTTTTCAGTTATTCCTTCAAATGGGTCAGGAACCAATCGGCACCGTTAATGAGATTATCCATTTCCGAATTTAAGCTGCTCAGAGAATGATTATCTTCGTACATGTATACTCTGAAATATAATGTGGTTTTAAAATCGGGAGGAAACTGGCTTTAGACATTATTATAGGAGTATAGAGATATAGATAGAGATAGAGATAATGCACAGAGAGCTGATCACCTATTTGCCTATAATCCTCGTAATACATTTTCCATATTTTTACTATACCACAAAATAGTTTCAAAACTTTTTTATATAAATTTTTATATCTTCATGGGTTGTAATAGACTGTGTGGTACGAATGAGAATGGCGTGGTTTTGTTGGGAATAATCATTATTTACAATAGTGCGATTATTTGAAGCTCTCAATAATTTGAAACTAATTGATTTTTAATTTTTTTGGCTCACTCTGTCAAAAGACGGACTTTTTTTTTAAATTTGTATTGTTGTATTTAATTGTTAATAAATTTTAAAAACCAAATTTTGTACAATCTTATTTATTTGAGCAATTTCTTCCCCGTGGTTATTTTAACCCCTTGGTAATTTGAAAATTATCTTTACTTGAGTTTTAAATCGTCGAGAGCCGATCTATAAGCTAAGCAAAATAATATATTTGTTTTATTTAGATCATGGGGCAAACTGGCGCGATTATCTGATGTTAGGTGATACCGCAGCGCATGTGCTCTCTCGAGGCTAGAGGACTTGCGAGTGTGTTGCCGGCCTTTTAATAATTGGTATGCCCTTTTTTAAGTCGAAGTTGACATAAAATATTTAGGGTCTATTTCACAATGTATGGATAAAGTACCAAATAGTAAAAAAAAAATGTAACACATAAATTATTCGGAAGATAAAAGTTCCGAATAAGAAACTTCACTTATCACGACCAATAGCGCTACCTGACAGTCGTGAAACGCAACAATAGTGTTTATCCTACCAATAAGTAATAAATAGCTTATTTGGAACTTATCCGGACATTGTGAAACAAACCCTTAAAATAATATTGTAACTAACACAAAGATAACCATTATTATGATTAGTGCTTAAATAAATAATTACTAAATCATAAAAAAAAATTACCTCGTATTGACCCCATTAGCCTTCAACCTTTTAGCATAGTCCAGTCCTTGGTAACATGGGACACGTTTATCATTTGAACCCAGCATCAAAGCGGTGGGCGCTATAACCTTGTGGGCGTGGACTATTGGCGAACATCTGCGCATAGCTAGAATCTCTTTGTCCAACACTTCACCAGACTCGTGGTAATTTAAACCAGCTTCTACGTAACACCTGTAATATCATTTTTGACAGTTTGTTTGTCTATTTCAGTTACTGTCAGAGCAGTATTGGCCTAGTGGCTTGAGTGCAACTCTCTATCTCAAACAGATAATTAAGAAAAACGTGACAATTTTAGTGACGGTAATCGACATAGATTTTTTTATTAATCTACCCTCACAATAATTAGTATCGATCACAACAACACACAATTAGGAAAACAAGCGTGAAAAATTTATCGCCGGAAATGGAGTTAATTTTTTTCTATCTACCCATTTAAAGGAAATACAATAACAAAAAAAGGGAAAATCTACCCTCAAAATATAAAATCATATATAAATAACAAAGCAGGATAATTAATACAAACACATAAATAAAACCACCGTACCGTTATAGAATGTTATTTTATCTCAAAATTTGAACCTACCCGCAGAATTTTAACAGACCCAATACTTTCACCAAACTACTAATACCACCGAAACTCACCCGTCTGGGTTATCCGCATAACTGACTTTCGTAGCCAAATCTATAAGTGGATTCCTCAATACCATAGCTCTAAACATATCTGGATATTGACCAGCCAAATGCGCACACAAAAATCCCCCGTAACTACCGCCATATAGAATAAATTTTTCAAATTTTCCTTTCAATATATTTAAGGCTAACAGTGCGTCTTGTACATCATAAACGCCAACATGGCCTATAAGGGAAATGACGTTGTCATCTCCTGAACCAGTTGAGCCGCGATAATTCAAACGGAGGGTTGCGAGTCCTATAGACAAAATCTCTTTTTACTGTGGTATTTAAGTAAAAATAGTAGACTTTTTAAATATATTATTGTACGGTATACTGAAAAGTGCGTAGAATATCCAAGATTATTGTTTAGCCTATTTCGGTTATCCACTGCGTGCATCTTCCTTGGTGCTTATTTCGTCAAATCAGACTTTGCAAACCACTTATCAATGATTGATTTAGTGACAAATCCGAGTGACCTTCATAGAACCAAGTCCTGGTTTCAATAGGCTGTTTTTGTCGCAAAAACATGTTATGCTATATCAACAACGATTTTTATTTAATCCATTTTTTAAACATACAAGCTTCTTCACAAGAAATACTATAGCTTACAAAGTCTGTCTGTCTGTTTTTGACGGTTAGGGCTAACTAAAAATCATAATTTAAAATTTTTAGACCGTTATCTATGTGTCAACCTAGGAATTTTTAACCCACCTAAAATATTGTTCGACAATCTCTTGTTACAAAACTAAAGAGAAATATCCATTTTACAGTTATGTCTCGCCGTATGGTGGCGAAAAAATATTTGTTATTCTTATAACAAGGAGAAAGCTTTCATGCCGTAGACGGACTATGGTATAGACCAGGCATCAGCGTACTACGTGTGAGATAGCGAATATTATAATCCATCTATTTACAAAGGACACGAAGTGTGGCAACTACCTGACGTTGGTAACATGATTCACAATTTAGTCGGTTTGCACTGAAAAATATGTTTGGAATTGTCGTTTGTTTAGAAGTGTTTTTGTTTCGAAGTATTAATTCATTGAAGATTCCTTATTATCGAACAAAATACACATCCGAATGAATAATTCTTGAATAAAGTTACTGAGTCGTGACAAAATAAGCTACTTACCGATGAAAGGTTATGTTTATTCTTTTCGTTCACTATAGCTTTTACAGCCAATTATGCATCAATTCACCATGACTTACACTTTAAATACACCTCTTATAATGATAAAGTCTTAAAATATGAGTTTGACTTCGGTTTCATAGATCAGTAAGCGGTGAAAACTACCACCAAGGGCTCGGTGGTAAACAAATAAAACCCGATACGCCTAGACACTTAATGTCAGATGGCTCTTCAGTGCGTCGGCGTAATTTTTTATTAGGTACACTCTTTTCATGACATATCTTAAGTTATATAGAACTGTATTTACCAACTCTTAACTAAGCAGTTAACTCTTAACGTTTTAATAACCACATGAATTCAAGTCGATGGATACAGCAGAGCTCGGTCATAGTATGTTATCGTATTACCGGTATGATGGAAATAATGAATAATATTGAAAACTTAATATTGATGGTAGTTAAGGATTTTTATTTTGTTAATAGTACATATTAACAGTCTATATTAAAGAAAGTTAAAGTTAATTATTTAATTCGCTTTAGTGTTGAAAGAGAAAAAAAAGAGTATTTTTTAAAGATAGAGAAACACTAAACTAAAACAAATACACAAACGCTTATGTAAAATAAAACAAACTTTAAGTTTTTTAAATGGTTGATGTGCCATAAAATGCTAAAAGAGAAAGAGAACATTTTGTTGATAGAAAGCAGACCATATTTAAGTTAAAAAGAATCCAAATAAAACTTTACAATCACAATAACAAAAAGGACGAAATACGAAGGACCAATTAACAACGTTACAAGCTTTCATACAAACGCGATAAAGAGAACATATATCAATGTTGCAAGAGAAGCAAGTTTCCCACTCACCAATCAGGTATATCCGTGACCCCAGCCATAGAAGAGCAATCAATAACAGGGTTTCGGGCAACCACAGCCTTATAAACGCCCGGGTACTGACCGCTGAGATGGGCTACCAAAAATCCACCATGCGACCCGCCATACAAACACAGCCGCTTCTCGTCTATTGCGAACTGCTTCACCTGCATTATAAACCTTCCACATTGGTTCGAAATCAACGATTTTATCTATTTACAAATACCATGCTGAGACGTAACTGGGCAGAAGCAATGAAAACAGATGGAGAAGGCAAAAATAACGAACTTCGGAGTATATATGTGTAAAGATGTTTGCGATGTTTTACGAGTTGAGTATGTGACTGCCGAAATTCCACATATATACAAAGTCGCTGCCCCGTGGAACAAATTTTTAAAAGATAAATCAGTTTTTTTTTTTTAATTAAAGAAGGTAAATAAAAGAAGAAGTAAAAAATATAACAAATATCTCAAATGAAGGCTAATTTTTCCTATAAGACGATTAAAAACACTTTTGTTATGTATTTACTGATTTTTTTTAAATAACTAAATCTACATAGAAGTAATTTATTTAATTAGACGGAGTTTAACGATTGTTACACTGTTTAAACATAATAACGGATGAGTGAACCGCAGCACATTACGACGATAATTTTGACGAATGTCTAGAATCAACCTTTATTTGTTTTCCTCTTTTTCGAGTAACATTGTGCACAAAATAATTTCCGTAGAATAAAGACATCCTCGGGATTTTTTTAATAAACTGTTTTGCAAAAAGTCTCAAAAGTTCACTCAAGTCAAAAATGAAAAACATTAAAATAGTCGTAAAAGTGTTTTACCACTTTGTTCCTCGGGGCAAGACAAGCGAAGTCATTTTTAATGAGGTTTTTTTTTATAGAACAGAGGCAAACGGACAGGAGGCTCACCTGATGTTAAGTGATACCGCCGCCCATGGACACTCTCGATGCAATTGATGTGAATTAATGTTAAAAGTATTTTACCGCCTGATCAGTGGCGTATTTGCAGTCAATAACATCGGCGGTCCCGATGCGTTTTGGTAGAAAATGGACGGAAGCATCTCCCGCACCAATTGAACCGCGATAATTTATTTGGAGGCTCGAGAAGCCTGCGAAGCAGTAGAGGATGTCACAACATCGAAAATCAAAAGATTGATACATATCTAACGTTTCCTAATATTTATAATCTTTACTATGACGAACAAAAATATGTATTAAGTATTGTCTTTCATTAACATAGCTTTTACACATTTAAAGAAAACACTTTTTTACTGGATTTAAGCTTTGTATTATAAACTTATAATTATTTAACGTAATTTTTAATTTACAGCGTGCATGGTCACAAAAGGTGATGATTGTCAAAAAGTATCACAGCTGTAGAAAAATTTATCAATTTATAACATCACGGTGACTGAAGACGAAAGGTGATGATTGTCAAAAAGTATCACAGCTGTAGAAAAATTTATCAATTTATAACATCACGGTGACTGAAGACGAAAGGTGATGATTGTCAAAAAGTATCACAGCTGTAGAAAAATTTATCAATTTATAACATCACGGTGACTGAAGACGAAAGGTGATGATTGTCAAAAAGTATCACAGCTGTAGAAAAATTTATCAATTTATAACATCACGGTGACTGAAGACGAAAGGTGATGATTGTCAAAAAGTATCACAGCTGTAGAAAAATTTATCAATTTATAACATCACGGTGACTGAAGACGAAAGGTGATGATTGTCAAAAAGTATCACAGCTGTAGAAAAATTTATCAATTTATAACATCACGGTGACTGAAGACGAAAGGTGATGATTGTCAAAAAGTATCACAGCTGTAGAAAAATTTATCAATTTATAACATCACGGTGACTGAAGACGAAAGGTGATGATTGTCAAAAAGTATCACAGCTGTAGAAAAATTTATCAATTTATAACATCACGGTGACTGAAGACGAAAGGTGATGATTGTCAAAAAGTATCACAGCTGTAGAAAAATTTATCAATTTATAACATCACGGTGACTGAAGACGAAAGGTGATGATTGTCAAAAAGTATCACAGCTGTAGAAAAATTTATCAATTTATAACATCACGGTGACTGAAGACGAAAGGTGATGATTGTCAAAAAGTATCACAGCTGTAGAAAAATTTATCAATTTATAACATCACGGTGACTGAAGACGAAAGGTGATGATTGTCAAAAAGTATCACAGCTGTAGAAAAATTTATCAATTTATAACATCACGGTGACTGAAGACGAAAGGTGATGATTGTCAAAAAGTATCACAGCTGTAGAAAAATTTATCAATTTATAACATCACGGTGACTGAAGACGAAAGGTGATGATTGTCAAAAAGTATCACAGCTGTAGAAAAATTTATCAATTTATAACATCACGGTGACTGAAGACGAAAGGTGATGATTGTCAAAAAGTATCACAGCTGTAGAAAAATTTATCAATTTATAACATCACGGTGACTGAAGACGAAAGGTGATGATTGTCAAAAAGTATCACAGCTGTAGAAAAATTTATCAATTTATAACATCACGGTGACTGAAGACGAAAGGTGATGATTGTCAAAAAGTATCACAGCTGTAGAAAAATTTATCAATTTATAACATCACGGTGACTGAAGACGAAAGGTGATGATTGTCAAAAAGTATCACAGCTGTAGAAAAATTTATCAATTTATAACATCACGGTGACTGAAGACGAAAGGTGATGATTGTCAAAAAGTATCACAGCTGTAGAAAAATTTATCAATTTATAACATCACGGTGACTGAAGACGAAAGGTGATGATTGTCAAAAAGTATCACAGCTGTAGAAAAATTTATCAATTTATAACATCACGGTGACTGAAGACGAAAGGTGATGATTGTCAAAAAGTATCACAGCTGTAGAAAAATTTATCAATTTATAACATCACGGTGACTGAAGACGAAAGGTGATGATTGTCAAAAAGTATCACAGCTGTAGAAAAATTTATCAATTTATAACATCACGGTGACTGAAGACGAAAAGTGATGATTGTCAAAAAGTATCACAGCTGTAGAAAAAGTTATTAATTTATAACATCACGGTGACTGAAGACGAAAGGTGATGATAGCTTCTTCAATCCGGTAAAAAAAGTGTTTTATTTATACATGTATTAATTCGTAAACTAAGTTCTTTTGCGTAAAAATACATATCAAAATTTGACGTTTCGTAAAATTTATAATCTGTACTGTGACAGACAAAAGTATTTATTAAATAAATACGAAAATTAATTTTAATAATTAAAAATTATTTGCGTAAACCTATCAAAGTCTGACGTTTCGTAAAATTTATAATCTGTACTGTGACAGACAAAAGTATTTATTAAATAAATACGAAAATTAATTTTAATAATTAAAAATTATTTGCGTAAACCTATCAAAGTCTGACGTTTCGTAAAATTTATAATCTGTACTGTGACAGACAAAAGTATTTATTAAATAAATACGAAAATTAATTTTAATAATTAAAAATTATTTGCGTAAACCTATCAAAGTCTGACGTTTCGTAAAATTTATAATCTGTACTGTGACAGACAAAAGTATTTATTAAATAAATACGAAAATTAATTTTAATAATTAAAAATTATTTGCGTAAACATATCAAAGTATGACGTTTCGTAAAATTTATAATCTGTACTGTGACAGACAAAAGTATTTATTAAATGAATACGTAAATTGAATATGTTTTGCGTAAAATCACACACAATGGATATTTCTCTTTTATCGTCAGGAAACCAGCCCTCGGCTGGAAACATAGTATCACTTGCCTGATAAATGAAGAAATGAAACAGAAATCCGATAAAGGCCCCTTGCCCCTCTTTTGTTTCTATTATACTTTATTATAATATTGATAGTTTATTTTACAATTACTATAATTTAACGCTGACATTAAAAATACGGCTTTAAAAAGTTACCTAGTAAGTGGAAAAAGGCAGTTTCCAAAGAATATGCGTTGACGAAGGCTGAATGCGGTCCACCGTGAGGCCAAACCACCAGAGGGCGCTTCTCGCTGCTGCTTACCAATATGCAGTTGAAGGATTCTGAACAAACAAACATATTAGCGCCGAAGCTTTAGATAATTAGGAATATTGTTTTAGTCAAACTTCCATTGTTTATGGTATGGCCATAGACAAAATTTTCCTCTGTGGAGCCAGATAGAAAAAATCATTTACAACACATTAAAACTACAATGTCAAAATCAATTCAATTTTTTTTTATTATACATATATCAGAAAAGGTTATTTTCTTTTTCAAAATGGCTAATCTGATGTTTAGCGATACCGCCGCCCGTGGACACTCACATTGCCAGAAGGCTCGCGTGCGTTGCCGGCTTTTCAAGAATTGGTACGCTCTTTTTTCTAAGCCGAATTGGTTTCCATTATTTGTTAAATATCGTAGGACCTCCTTAAAAAAATTGTACCAAATCCTAAAAGGCCTGCAACGCAAAAGAGAGTACTCTGCTATTGAGAGTGTCCATGGGCGACGTTATCACTAAATACCAAGACCATTTAAACCCTGTTCTATAAAGTGATTTTAACACACAGATTGGATATTAATCGTTTCTGAACCATCTCTATAAAAAAAAAGAATACACTCACTGACGTCATCCTCGCAATTTGGATGCTCCAAGTTCATATACTCAACTTGAGCATCGCTTAGCTCAGGAAGCCGGTTTGGTGCACTCACGCGAACCCATTGTATTGACATTTCCGATCCGCGTTCCGGAATCTTTGCGATGTACAACTAAAAGTCATATACCAGTTTTTATTTGTTTTAGTTAAAATATAATCAGTATATAATAATAAATCAGTGGTGCTACAACCTATCTAGGTCTGGACCTCAGATTTATGTATCGTCGTTTACCTAGCTGTTTGATCAACTGCCTGAATATCTTTCAGGCCACTAGTTAAACGGCGCTGTTTAGTTAAAAGGCCGGCCTGTTAATTGAACGGCTTATTCAGCAAGTTGGTTGCGACACTCTAATTTTTTCAACGTAAAATTAAACCTCTAGATATATAAAACTCTCGTGTCACATTGTTCGTTCCCATACTCCTCCGAAACGGCTCGACCGATTCTTATGAAATTTATTATATTCAGTAGATGAGAATCGGCTACTATTTTTTATAGAACAGGGGGCAAACGGGCAGGAGGCTCACCTGATTTTAAGTGATAACACCGCCCATGGACACTCAATGCCAGAGGGCTCGCGAGTGCGTTGCCGGCCTTTTAAATTATCTTTTATCTTTCAAACCAAAGCGATAAGCGGTGTCAACCGTAAAAAAACTTGACAAAAAATTTTGTTTTTATATTTATGAGAGCATACAAAAATACATACAACCTTCATTTTCATCGACCATCTACGATTAATCACTATTTATGGCTATGATTATTTATGGCTTTGATTATTTATGGCTATGATTATTTATGGCTATGATTATTTATGGCTATATTGTTTATGGTTTGTCACTAGGTAGCGTATTAAAATGTTCCATGTTGGTGTGTACTAAAATGGCTGACTAGGCATTAAGGAGAAACGCAGTTTGCGGGGGCAGCTAAATATAAACAAATTAAAATCTCACCTGTCCCGGAGTTTTGACATTAGAGTAGGACGCCAATACCTTGTCTCCCACCACGCACAGTACTGACGTAGAACCAGCAGGCACCAGCGAGATATTCGTTATGATTTTGCTTTCTGGAATATTATTAGCTAAATTTATTGTAAAATAAGTGTTACCCTCATATTTATATTTTTTTTATAATATACAGAAACGAGCCTACGGAACGCCCATACGGCTAGTCGTCGCAGCCCAGGGACACGCATTTTTAGTGGGTAAGTTGCCGGCCTTTGTGAGAGGCACTCTACTTTGAATAGTTTGTTGTCGTATCTGTCACTGAAGATTCCCACCGGAAATAAACGCCTTGTGAAACGTGTGACTGTAGTAGACTTCCAGCCATCGAGGTGATTTTGATAAAATGTTGAATTGACATGGCTCGTACGGTGTTGAAACGAGGCAGGTGAGATCAACTCCACCAGAAATAGTGGGATCAACCCCACCAAAAATGGTGAGATCAACCCCACCAGAAAATGGTGAGATCAACCCCAACAGAAATAGTGGGATCGAACCCACCAAAAATGGTGAGATCAACCCCACCAGAAAAAGTGACATCAACCCCATCAAAAATGGTGAGATCAACCCCACCAGAAATAGTGGGATCAACCCCACCAAAAATGGTGAGATCAACCCCACCAGAAAAAGTGTCATCAACCCCATCAAAAATGGTGAGATCAACCCAACCAGAAAAGGTGGGATCAACCCCACCAAAAATGGTGGGAAACACACAAAAATCTTGAGTAACATACAAGAAGTACACGCGGTATATGTGCCCGCCATCAGGCGGGCACATATAAATTGTGTAATCCTAGACAACCTTCCAGCTCCATCATCAGATTATATCGTTAAACTTTCGATTTATGCGTCCTTTTAACTTACCTAAATCCAATACGTAGCTATGAACCTCATTAAGACATGGAGTACTGAAAATCAATCGGCCCCTGCTAAAGCATTTTAGGGGTAAACTTAGGCCATACATGCCATGAAACGTCCCGTTTTTAATATACATTTTGTCATCTACTATATCCAATAGTATTTCCTCTTTGCTTTCGTTAATCTGTTCTGCAATTACACTGTCAAGCTGAAAATTTAAAACCATATATTTATTTATTATATTGACGCGGCCTTCTCACTTTCGAGCGATCTCTTCCAGACAATCTGAGCAGGAAATATACTATGGCGGCGCCACTCATTTATTTAGATAAAACTGTACAGCTTACTATTGAGAATATTTTTTTGATCTAAACGCCAATAAAAAGGTTTTTTGTCTATATGTGTGTATGTATTTTTGTGTGTACCTGAAGCCTATTTAATAAACCTCATTATTTAATAAGCTCCAATAAAGTATTTGGCATTAAAATCATTAAAATACAAGCTTTTTAGCCCTTTCCGGTTCCCGTAAAGCTAATATATACATCAACGACTTGTGAACTTAATAAACAATAATCGTACTGTTATTATTTTTTAATGAAAATATTGATTATAAATGGTTCTGGAATCTATCGTATTGTTTTTAAAACTTCTATTAACGATCCTTATCCTTGGGATTAATTTGCTCCAGTTCAAACAATTGGTATGACTCAAAACTTAGCGAAAAAGAGTGACATAGAGTTTCTTGCCAGTTCTTCTTGCCCGCTTCTCTGTTGACTTGCGAACTGGTAGTAAATGTGAATTTAAAATCTCTTTGAAGACTTACGTCATTCTTCCTCAGCCTGACGATCTGATGGCAGGCATGATGCGGCCCCCCAAGTGTTCGCTGGAGCCACACGACGTCTCCCTCTGGAGACAGTCTGGGGGACCTAACAGCGCCTTCAGGTCTACTTAACCTACCTGGAAGTAATTTATTCATACGGCTTACAAGCAATATATAAAATTGTCTCTAAACTATAAATTATCTCATATTAAATAAAAAGAGTGTGTGTACTTATGTATACGCGTAAGAAAAAAAATAACTAAAAGGCAGTAGTGGTTAGCGATAAATATTAAAATTAATCAAGAAGATTTTATTTAAATAAATAAATTATTATCTAGTAAATACTATCACCGTCGTACAATGAAATTTATTTAAAAACAGCAAAATTATTTTTCACACTGTTTAATCGTACTGTTACGAAACATGTGTTCTAAATATAAAAATACTAGAATACAGTTATCGATTTCCATGCCACCTAGACCTAACTTTACAATGTAGAGTTCAGGTGTCAGTATACGGAAGCATCGTAAAAATTCACTATCATTTTTCTCCATCGCGCCAAGTGTAACTTCAAAAAATCGGCTTAGTCAAAAGGTCTGGTCAGTATTATACCTACACCTTAAACATAACATTTAAAGCCTAGATATTTGCTGACGAACCCATCTTACAATGTACAAAAAATCTTTTCAAAAATTTTATCGTTTGGGGCCGTTCATAAAATACGTTCGCATACAAGGGGGGGGGGAGGGGTCTGGCTGAGTGTGACAAGATGTGACAAGGGGGGGGGGGGTATAGGGCAGCGTGACGTTCGCCGTTTATTATTTTTTGACATGAGCGCTAGCTCTGTGGCGCGACTCTAGCGGCGTTGCGATCCGTCACAACGGGTTTCTTTGTTTTTCCAATACTTGAGAGAGTAACGTTTCGTTAACAAATGAAAATACTATTTCTCATGTATTTATTGTTATTTTATTCCTTCATTCGTCATTTAGCAGTGAACTAAATAATAACTGTTTTTAATTTTCAGAATTTTTCTACTATCATTTAGAATTTATCATACTCAGCAGGGGGGGGGTCTTAGTTTTTGTGACGAAATATTTCTAGGGGGGTCACAAAAAGTGTGACACAGCGTGACAATGGGGTCAAAAAAAGCTGATTTCAGTGTGACGTATTTTATGAACGACCCCTTTGCTACGTTTGTAGAAAATCGACGATAACAATAGAAGAAACTAAAATATTGACTATAGCGAACTTCAGGGTTTGACTGTGCGCGCGCATCATCTTAGGCAGCCCATATAACAATAATTTTGCACATTATTTTTATTGTGCAATAATATTTAATACGCTCTTTTAATCCAAACGTTAAATAATATTTAGCAATAAGATTGACGAACCATTCATTAATTCAGCAAGATGTCTGACGACGAAGTTATGGCTACAGCCAAGCTAGTGAGATCGTTCAGAAACAGTGAAGTGAAAAAATTTTGAGCAATACTAACCCTTCACAGTACAAAAAATACATATTGCGCAATAAAATTTAAGCTCCTTCAAACCTTTGTACAATCATTGCGCAATTTTTCAATATTATCCGTACACTGCAAATAATATTGTACATGTATGGGTCGCCTAATAATGTTACACTCACACATGTTAAAGCAAATAACAATAACAAAGGCGAGACGGTTGTTTATGAGTTCATGACCGCAGGTGTCTTTCTTAGAAATTTCAGCCTCTCAAAAGATTAGTTTTGTACGCTGATTATAAAAAGAATTACACTTAAGTATGTTGTTGATGTCTAAATTTGAAATTATTTCTTCGTAATAGAGAATGGCTGTTTATAACGTTATAACGAGTGAATTAATGTATTGGTTTTGTGTCAGACCAATCTCATTTTTTTTTCAATCAGAGATATTTTAGTTATAATGAAGGATGTTATTTTATTGCAGTTTTATTGACAGTATAGTTTTCCTTCGAAATCAATCTCTAATGCGATTTAAAAATGATGTAACTATAGTAGAAACTCTTAACAGGAAGCAAGTGGATTAAGGAATTCTAATTACCAGTAATTATTATTATAAAAATAATATTAAAAAATATTATTATTACTGGTGTTTAAAAAACCTAAGAATGCGCTTCGGGGGTTTTACTTTTTTTTAATTTCCGCGCGGTTTTATTGACCTCTAGTAACTTTAATTCGTAATCAATCTCTTTGATGATTCAATATTTTTGTAACATTATTTGCGTTGCAAATTCAATTCACTTTTAAGCAGGGTAATATCACTGTGAACGAGGATTATAAAGGAACATTCAAATTGCGTCATTGAATAAAAAAGAGCTATGAATGATTTGAAGAATGCAAATCGGGACATTTTTTTTGGCGCGCAGTTTTTTGTCAGCCAGTAACATATTCAGTCAAATTCGATCTCTATGGTCGAAATATTTACATAGATATACCGAAAATGTTCCAAATTCTTTTTAGTCTTTGTATAGACGAAGTCCCTCTTCCTTAATAGATTAAGTACTTACGATAAACACCATCAAGGCTCAAGTAGAATATATGACTTAGTCTGTTCGTACAAAATATGAGTCCGAGTCGACTAGGGTCAAAGACCTGCCAGACCACACCTACGACTGCGCGACCGTCGGACGTGAATTTTACCTGAAATTTTTCGGAAGCTGGGATATGGTCATCATACATATGTGTTTAACTCTATATCGTGTATAATATATTTTAAACAGAACTATAAGTGTCTGATGGTACATCCTTGATTATTTAGGTATATATTTTTCGCTGGAACTCGAATCTAAAACCATAAGCTTTACAACTCACAGAAGCATTCAAGTTTATTAGTATAAAGATATAGATTATTAAATATACTAAAATAATTTATCTATCAGAATAAAGATTTCGATGAATTCCTCTTTTAAATACATTAAAGAATACGTAGATATCTTAAAATTACTGAATCAATTTCGATTACTCTGACAGTTTCCGAGAAATTTGTGGACACACATACACTTAAAAAATTTACCTAACGATTAACTTTTTTAAGTTGGTAAAAAATACCTGCCCGGGGCACATGGCTTCTGGTATTCCATCAAGTAGAGTGAGAGATTCCGTATCGAGGTCACATTTGACCACCACTGACCGTTTCTTACCAACTAGCTGTTCACCCCAATCTGGCTTGTAAATATATTCTTCACCCTATAAAAAAATCAATTAAACATTTGTTCTACACACCGTGCAAAAGGCGGCCTTATTAATTTAGCAATCTCTTCCAGGAATTAAAGAAAAAAAAATGTGCAAAATATTTTATAACATAGAAAATTTTTAACATTCTTCAATCGTAAAAAAATACTTTACAGTGAATTGAATTGGAAACGTAAATGAAGTTACTAAATTTTTACATCACCAAAGAGATCGATTACGAACTAAAATGTTACTGGACGTCAATAAAACAAGCAAGTAAACAAGGAAATTAAAAAAAAGAAGTAATAACCCTCAAAACGCATTCTTAAACACCATAGCTCATTTTAAAACACCAGTGACGTAATTTGAATCCCTCGCTCAACTCTGTTTCTGTTATCAAAGACTTAAATACTTATGTTCGAATATAATTTATGTGTCTGAGTGTTAAATTTAATGTCATATTTTCTTGTATGTTTTAGGCATACACATGTTTTAGAACGTATAAATGAATAGTCTCTATTTCCTTTGGTCATCGTATTACGTTCAGGCATGGATGGAACAATTTCTATAATTCTTTTTTTTATCGTCTATTATTGTTAATTAAGTAAGTATAAGAAAACTTAACGAGAATTTTATTTTTGAACTTGAAATATGGTTTGACCTTTAAACATCATTCTGTCGCATTACACTCTTGTTCTAATATAAAAAAAGGATATTTCATTTAAAATAGTTCCTTAGATGAGTTTAACCAATGTAAAGATTTATATAAAATACTCTTTCGGCAAAATCAAAAACATTTTTGACGTACGGGAGTCAGACTATTGGTCATTTAAAATATATGAACAGTTATATAAACTAGTATATTAATAGCTCACGGGTATAATTCTCTTATCACCATCTCCATTCGCTTCTTTATCGGCTGGTTTCCTCTTAATATAGGGTTCAGATTTCTTTGGTTTCTGCTCAGCAATGTATATCAAATTCTTTTCATCCGGTGACCAGTCCAGACTTCCAAATTCACCTGAAAATTAAAGTCTATAAGTAAACAATAAAAAGTATCAATACTCAAATCAAATCAAAAATCATTTATATAGGTAACATAATGAACACTTATGAACGTCAAAAAAAATATACATTAAATGCTTCTAATTTTACATTTACTGCCAGTTCTCAAATCAAGGGCGTAAAACGGAAGAGAAGAACTGGCAATAAACCTTCCGCCACTCTTTTTAATCGCCAAGTTTAATTTTTGCTCAAATAATTTTTGAATTGAATTGAATTGAACATAAATACACACATAGAAAGAAAGTCAAATGCAGAGGATCGAACTTAAGACATCAGAATGACACTGAACTTACGAGACCAACATTGGGTTCCGGTGCGGAAATACATGAATAATAATGTATTTATCAATAGTGTATCGGTGGCTCCTTTTGTGTATGGGACTTGCTGATGATAAAATAGTAACAGGAAAAATAAGACCAAATAATCTTTAAAACTATTTCACTGCGGTTTAGAATATATATCCATACTTCCTTTTTGCAAATTAGCCGATATTAATCAATGATGATATAGCATTTAAATGGAGAAAGAGTTTTTTAAATCAGTCCAGTACTTTTTGGGCCAATTTAAAGATTGCCTCTAAGCAATAAATAGCATAAAAATCCTAAATCTGAGACTAAAACATATTAAATGAAAACTTATTTTAATCTATTCTCATAAACTAATATACGTTGATCCTAGTTAGTTTAAATCATACACTTACCATCAGCATAAACATTCCCATGTATATCCAATGCTGTCAAATCTATTGAATGTGCAAGGCAATTTTTGGACCAGACTTCCAAGAAGCATTTATTATCTTTACCATTTTTTTCTTCCCTTATTATGGCTTTATATGTCTCTTTTGGTGATACGGCCGAGAGCAATCTATAAAACAGTATATGCAAAAGTTTTGTGTTTATACATAGTTAATGTATATATACGAGCGAAGGTACATTTCGCTCTGGCTATTTCTAGAGTCACCCGCGAAAAATAGCCAGACGTTGGCACTTCAACTGTTACATTGCATTAACTTGTTACAAAGCAGTAACATTTCGTTATTTCGCTAATATTCTATTGTTTTATCCGAGTGTTTTATGTAGAGCAGTTATTCCCAAAGTGGTCTATATCGACCTCTATGGGTCTATGACAACCTGCAAGGGGTCTACGTCAGTGAAAAAAAAATTTGGTAGTCCATGAAATGAAAATGGGGGTCCACGATAGTGGATCTCAACACATACACTGATAGTACCTATTTACTTACATCATACTATCTTATAATATCAAAACATTTTCATTATTTATAAAAATTGAGTAGTTTTAATTTAAATTCAATTATCATGTGTTTTTACTTTAAGTTTTTAACACTAAACTTCACTAAAGTTAGAAATTTACAGGAAATCAATATCAGGTAAGTAGGGTCTAGCCATTACGGAAAAACATGGCAAGGTGTCTACGACACATAAAAGTTTGGGGAACTCTGATGTAGAGCAAAACTAAAATCCTCTATTATTTAAAGCATCCAGATGTGAGATGACCCAGGAATCATACAGTATGGTTTTACAATGATAATATTATCAATGTTTTAATGAAGATATTCAAGCAAATCTATGATTAGAATTTAACTTGAACGAAAATAATTTTGAATTTGAACATCGACATATTTCAAATGGTTTATGCTAAATTAAGTAATAATTCATATTGCAGTAATTACTGCAAAATTAAGTAATATTTCGTTAACTGAATTATTAAAGGACAACTGCAATATAAAAGCAGTAATTTCAAATAGATTCCAAAAAACATATATTATACAAGTCTTGCAATACAGAGTATTAGTTAAATGAAGAAATCTAAATCCAATACTTTCAAAGTTTAAGAGAGACATAGATCAGTTAGTAGACAATCTTATCATATGACTTGATGAAAACTAATGTATCGTTTGCATGCCTATTTTTGTGTGACTGATTGTGTGGATTTCTATAATAATGGGTCGTTACTCGTTATAAATGTACCACTTTCTTGCAAATAAATGATTTATTATTATTATACAACTTTTGTAATTTAATAGCAACTAAATTTATTAGTTAACAATCATGATAACAAATTTTATTAATTTCATTCTAATATTTTTCAAACATGTAGGTTTTTTATCTATAATGGTCAACCATTTATTATTATTGCTATTTTTTCTTTGATTTTGTTTTATTATATTCAATTAGTTATAGTAACGCATGTTTTAAGTTTTTAGTTTTTTTGTTTTTTTTGTTGCTTTTGTTAATTGATTTTTTTTGTACTCTACCCTCTGATGGTGTTTCTTTAACGTTGTTTCTCATGAGGGTTGCCTGGAAGAAATCGCTTGTAAGCGATAAGGCCGCCCTTTGCCTTATCTCTTTTGTAACTGTTTTTTTTATTTTTTATTTTTGTTATGTGTGTTTTTGTATAAGGCAATAAAGGATAAATAAATAAATAAACCACATAAGTGGTACCACATAGTTGTACTTAATTTCGCTTGTTTTTACTTGATAAAATATGATATCTTATCTAGATTTAGTGAAAAAGAAACTAAATAGTATATGGATGAAATGGACGAGGCTGGATATAGCATCATAAGTAAAATTAAGAAAAAATAGTGTACACGTGAATCAAAAACACGTAAATCAATAATAGACCACGTGTGTTCAAATGCAAGAAATGACAGTTTTCATATGGCATTTATTGAGATTGTCCGACCATAGGCAAATTTATATTGAGTTAAAAAATCCAAAGCCCCACAGTTGATATATTCTGAATATGAAGGTATTTATTATTCAAAACTTTACAAATTATTGTAGACATACAATTTAGATGTAACAACACTTGTTTATTCTTCACTGGAAGAGACGATTAAGGACTGTGTAAAGAAATGCAAACAAGATAAGAAAAAGATATTTAATTCACCTCAGAATGATTGGATAAGTGGAAAAGCTATTAGTGCTATTAATTATAGAAACCACTTATGGGCTGAACTGAAAAAGGATCCTATAAATATAATAAATTATTCAAGAAAAATATGCTGCTACTAGAGACTCGGTCAAAAGAAAAATAAAGGAACCTAATGAAAATTACTACTCCAACGAATTTGTTTAACACGCCCAAAACCCAAAAAAATTGGCTAGTAATAAATTGAACAAAGATTGCACACCTTCAAAACTTCTAGTAGACTAAAACTAGCTAATGACAAAAATACCAACACAATTTCACACTAATTTTACGATAGCACTTCCTCAGTCTTAACGCTGAATTATATTACTAAAGTCCATGCACAACCCTTGACATCACCAATATAATAAAAACACTAGCCACAAATTGTAGTACTGAAATAGATGGAATCAACTCTAAAGCCATAAAATGTATTATCAATGATATCTCTGAATATCTCTCGATCTGCTTTAATAAGCTGCTGCATAAAGGTGAATTTCCTGATTCTCTAAAGAAAGCCAAAGCTGCTCCTATCTCTTAATCAGGCCTGAAACCGACCCCGGGAATTACAAACTAATATACATTCTATCTTCAATATCAAAAATATTAGAAACAATTATTTATTCACGACTTGATATTTACGTGCAAACTAACAATTTTATTTTTAAACGCCAATACGCTTTTAGATCAAAAAGTAGCACTATATCAGCTACAGCCGATCTTATCAGTAATATAAAGGAAAATATTCATTCTAAAAATATGGTGCTGGTGTCTTTATTGATTTGAAAAAAGCGTTTTGATACGCTAAGCCACAAACTTACCAAATTTGAACGCATTGAAATAAAAGATTGCGCACTAAAACTGTTCAAATCTTATCTATAAAACAGTCACAGACACAGAACCCAGACAGTCAAAATAGGTAACGCTCAAAGCTTAGAAATACCAGTAACATGCGGCGTCCCACAAGGGTCTATTGTTATTTTTAATATATATTAACAACATTCACAAGCTTGGTTTATATGGCTAATTCACTCTCTATGCTGATGACACCTACTTATTTTACTTTGATTTAAATTGAATTAAAGCTTGAGCAACCAGTCTGGATACTGGTTGCTCACAGCCATTGCCACATTTTATATATTATCTAATTGCAATATGGGGAACAGCATGCATAAACAAAATTTCTAACTTACAAACACTTCAAAATAAATTAATAAAAGCATTATTTAGATAAAAAAAACTTAACTAAGACTAATAAAATCTATCAAGAAACCAAAATTATGAGGTTGTGTGTCTAAAATTCGCAATATTCAAAGAGGCATTAAAGATGCATAATGTAGACTAAATGGGATGGTTAATGGCGACGTGTATCTCGCTCGTATATATATATATATATATATATAAGACATAGATATAGACATATTATTTATTACAAACAAAACACACACACCGAATCACACAAAATAACAATAATCAAAGAGAAAAAATTTAATAAAAGATACATATAATATGAGGTATATAATTTTTTTTTTCTTTTCCCATTTGGTTTGTCTCAAGCATGTGAAGCGTGGGTGCTGTGGCTGCAAATAGCCCTGGCTCAGCATTATGCTGTGGAGCAGAATGTTCCACAGCGCTGGTCATTCTGCCAGAGACCACATCAGCTAGTTTGCGCCTCAGTCGCAAAAAGGGATATATATTAACACTTAGCATAATAATAATTTATTATTTATTTATTTATTTCCAGTAAATTTTCCTATCTTAACAGTTACAACTAATGCGATAGAATTCCAAATATTTCCCACACCAACTAACCTACATACAAACATTAAAAAATTAAACTTAAATTCCTAAATCTTATAACTAACAATATAGCAAGCAACTCTTGTGAACTCAGCCAGCGTACAAAAAAAAAATAGGTCCACCTCAATAATTGTGCTAAGGGTAATTAAAAAGTGAAAGTTAGTAATATTGGTATTGAAGTCTTGTGTAATATGGTGTGAAGTAAATAAAATAAAATTATAGAAAATAAGAATAATTCTTAAGAATTAGATTATTTTTTTTTTTGGCGGATAAAATCTAGATGTAGTGGAATTTTTGTTGAGTTAAATTTAATACCATAAATTATATTTCAATTTGGAATCATTTTTTTTAAGTGTTGATTGTGTTTAAATTGTATCATATTTGTGTATTTTTTTCATTCAAAGAAACAAACATGTTGAATCATCATGTAAAACAAAACCACTTACTCATTACTGATGCTTATGCCAAAATCACTTTCAGCAACCACCTTCAAATCTTCATCAAGGATATAATTAACAGCAAACTGGCTATGTTTCCCTTTATCAATGTTTCTAACTGACCATTTTGATGACACTTTAGTACCAGAATTATTTAGTTGTGCTCCAAGGATGGATGGGATTTTTGACAAGGTTTTATAAACCTGTACAATTCTTTCAATCTGGTTCCAATTAAATTTTCAATTAAATTTCAAGTTTTACGAAGAAAGACAATAAATCACTCAAATAACTGCTTTGGCAGCATAATAATACTTGATTTTGATGAATTTATTTATTTTGTCATCAAATGAGCTTTATTTACCTCCTGCCTGAGCCCAAGGGTGGATCCAGTTTTGGCGCCAGGAGGGGTCCCATAGTCGTAGTCAAGTCAAGAACTTACATGTTTGTCATTATACAAAGTTATTATATTATATTAAATTAATTAAAAATTGAAGTTACATAAAATCTGTATGGTGACAAAATATTGAAATAAAATCATTATGTTCAATATTGACGAACCAGCTCAGGGGTCATGATCCCATGATATAAGGTAATATATTGGGCTTTTTAAAGGGTCAAAATTTAACTTAGCACATACCTGCCCAGTCATTGCAAAAGCCTTACACTGTACACTATCCATGCATCTAATTAATTGTCATTGAAGTCACGAATTATATAAACTATTTGTATAAGAAAACCCACAAACTATTAATAACTTATCAATGTGGAATTTTTGTAATTGTGGTAGTAATTTCTGTTTACTTTTGCAACTTGCAGTATTTATTTAAGATATGAGCACAGACTATAATTTACGACAGTGTTGCCAGATAGTCGTGGTCACATACCCTTAGTCTAATTTTATTTATTCCCTGAAATCGAGTTGAGAAAGACACCTATTCTTACGATCTGTTCGTACTTCAATTTAGGTACAAAATCAGGAACGTCATATACAATAGCAAAAAAAAACTGCACTTGACGTGTTTTTTAAATTTCCCCTAAAAAAACCCCTAAATATTCTTTCTACCCCTAACTCGGTTGAGAAACCCCTAAAGCTAGGTGTATACCCTTGTAGCGTATCGTAGACACGCACTAAAAATGTACATACTGTATGGTGTAGTATTTTCTATACGATTTTGATGTATGTGGCAACATAAATACAGGACACTAAGAAAAAAAGAAAACAGACGTCACTCAGAACAGACTTTTAAGATGAGTGAGCATGTATTTTTCCTTTGAGCGTTTCTATAAGAATATAAATTAATTACTGTTGTTTGTGAAGAAATATATCAATTTACAAAGATAAAAATGGGTTGTGATTTATAAAAATATAGAACATCCCATACCCTCATCTGGCAGCACGTATTTACGAAGATGTAAACTTGCCAATGGACTTTGTATCCGGCTTATAAATAAATTTTAAAAAAAATTAAAAGATGTAAACAAAAATTGAATTAGCAACAGCGCAACTGGGGTCTGGGAGTTTTAAAATTACGCATGTCAAATATTAGTGTATAGTATTTTATGCTAGTAATAGGTCGGTCTGTGGAAATCAGGAACTGGGAGGCCGGTGCCCGCTAGAGACTAGGGAGTAGGGAATTGATAGCGGCGAAAGTTTAACAGTTATGAATTAACTTGTTTTAACTTTTTAACTCGGTGCTAAATGTTTAGCAAAATATAGATATGTAATGAGATATAAAGTATGGACACATTCAAGATCAATGAAATAACTAATTGTTTGCTTAATCAACACGACAAAAAGGTAATGCATAAGTAATAAGGTAAAAAATATATAAACATGTAGTATTATTTTTAAGTATAACTTTTAATTTACAGGAGCTACGTGTCCTTTTAAAAAATGAAGAAATATATCGCTGTCGAATCTGTACAAGAGGATATTTGAAAAATGTTGACTATAAAAAGCATATACTGTCACATGTACGTATTTAAAATATAATTACGCTAACCAACTATAAAGATATCTTTATATTATGGAAATAAAGACACTTTTTAATTTTAAATAACTGGTATTGATCTTTTCAGGTAACGAATGCCATTATTAAATTACGAAAGCAAAAAATATATAGATGCAAATTATGTACAGCTGGCTTCCTTAAAAGTGATGAAAAAAATTTACACTTACTCGATCATGCTAAGAAAAATTTTATGTAAGTGGCTACAAATTATAAACTTTACCTATTCCTATATGGAATTCCAGCATTAAAAAAAATGTCAAATTAAAAAGTTAAATTAAAATCAAGTTCCAATCATGTATTAGGACAGGTAGTGTTTTTTTCCAGATATTTAATATTATTTTTGGTTAAGGTTTACAATTCAATACCTCGATTTTGAGGTCGGGGGAGGGTATACTTATCACCCCCAACCAATTTCAAGTACCAGAAACAGTTATTTCCATAAAAAAATTATAAAAACCAAAACATACATATAATACCTAACATTAACCAGGCCCATCATCCTCAAAGTCATCCACATAAGCCGGCCGGTTGCATGGAAACGAAAGTTTAAAAAAAATAAAATTAAATCATGCACATTCACGAGAAAACAAAATAGAGAAAATAAGAAGAAAATAGTTCGTTGTGGTCATACTTAAAAAACAAGAGGCAATGTAAATCTGAGTACCCAAGCATGCTAGTTCTTGGCGATGTGTCCTACAAATCGGAGCCTGAGATTTGTGATGGTTTTAACAAATTCTTCAACAGCGTCTACCACTCTCCCAGCGATACTTATGATCTACCTGACCTACCCGAGTCAGATGTTATATATAACAACATTCACATAACGGAACATGATGTCTTTAAAGCTATAACAAAATTAAATATAGACAAGGGTCCAGGTAGTGACGGAATACCTGCAGTTTTCCTACAAAGATGTAGTAAGGAACTTGCAACACCACTATCATATATCTATAATTTATCCCTTAACACATTCTGCACATTTCCTTTAAAATGGAAAGAAGCACATATCGTTCCAATTCATAAAAAAGGCTCCAAAAACAAAATTGACCACTATAGACCAATCTCAATTCTTAATTCTTTTAGCAAACTGTTCGAAAAACTAGTCCATAATGTTATGAGTCCATTAATCTCTAAACAACTACCGGAACAACAACACGGCTTTACTAAAAATCGTTCAACTATTTCTAACTTAACTATTTTCACTGACTATATACTGCGAGGTATGGATGAGGGAGAACAAATTGATGCTATCTACACGGATATAGAAAAAGCTTTTGATCGTGTTGATCACATTATCCTTTTACATAAGCTTTTCTCCCTGGGAATACGTGGCGATCTTTACAGATGGATAAAGTCATACATAACTAACAGACGACAAGCAACAGTAATATGCGGGTACAAAAGCATGTTCACTAACATCACATCAGGAGTACCCCAAGGGTCAATACTTGGCCCGTTATTATTTAATGCTTATTTATACGATATAAAATACTGCTTTCGCTTTTCCAAACATCTTATGTTCGCGGATGACAAAAAAATTTTCTTAAGAATAAAATCTATAGATAACTGCAATCAAATTCAACTAGATCTTAATAGACTAGAAATATATTACAAACAAAATAAACTTACAATAAATATAAACAAATGTAACAAGATAACTTTTTCACGTAAAAACAAAAGAATACAATATATTTACAAAATCAATAACATCCCCATAAGACAAGTAAAATTAGTTAAAGACCTTGGAATATTATTAGATGAAAAAATGGGCCTATCAGAACATATCGATAACATAACAGGCAAAGCGTATAAACAGTTAGGGTTTGTCAAGCGGTCATGCAAGACATTTCAAAATATAAATTGCATAAAAACCCTTTATTTTGCATATGTCAGAAGCGTGCTGGAGTACGGAAGTATTATTTGGTCTCCATATTATGTAAAATACAAAAAAGCTGTGGAAAATATACAAAAAAAGTTTATCAAATTTCTTTGTTTCAAAAAATACAAAAGTTTCGATAGTTATTCAGGTACTTGCTCATATTTTAATTTAGACTCACTAGAATATCGACGGAGTCAGCAAGATTTGTTCTTTTTACATGCTATTCTTAATGGGCGGATAGATAGTCCCTATTTGCTATCATTAATTTCATTTAAAATTCCTCCTGCGTATGCGACAAGATACTCAAAATTGTTCAGTGTGCCTCGTACGAAGTCGAATTACCTGCGTAATTCTCCAATGTTTCGGGTTTTATCGAACTATGACAGCCATTGTCAAGACATTGATCTTTTCATCCACAAAAAGAGAGATGTCAAAAAGTACTTGGAGAAGCGGGAAGACTCTGATTTTTTTTAAATAGTAGTTTTTTTAAGTAGTAGTTTTAAATTCTTAGTATTATTTGTTTTGCTTTTAAATGTCAAATTTCAGTCTTTTAATTTTATTATTATTATTTTTTTTTAATGTAAAATTTTCTTTTAATGCGCTTTACTTGTTTTCTGCTTTTTATACACAATATGTTAAGCTGTGTAATCTGTTTTGGCTTTTTGTATTATATTAGTATTTTGTATAATAATATGTATTAATTAGTAAGCTGTTAGATTACTTTAAATAAATAAAATAAATAAAATATCAAAAAGAAATTTTAATTTGTTTAAATGATAACTCAAGCAGCATAAATTACTCCAAATCTCACGGAGGTTTTCGAATCAAGGTCCCCCGAAACTCCTACATGCTCGGTATAATCAAATTCAAGGTATTGAATTATAAATGTGCAATGATGGCATATTTAAATGGTATGTTATATATATATATTGTATATTTAATCAGAATTTGAAACTGGTATATACCATAAATTCTGTATGTAAGTTCAATTAAAAAAGAGGATCTATTTGTAAATTTTCTTCAATAGGCACTAAATAAATATACTAAAATACACTAAATAGTATATATTTCACAACAGTATCCTGACATAGATTTGTGGGATATCCTGTGTATAATATAATGATTAATTGGAAATATCATCTGCATTTACAAATTCATATTGTTAGGCTAGTTAGTAGTTTACTTAGCAACTGATATAAGACTAATATTTTATATTATTAATTTCAGAAAAATACGTAAAGAAAAGGAAATTGCAGATAAACATTACTATAATAAAAATATAGTTAGAAAACATGAATGTCCAGATTGTTGTAGAAAATTTACTTCTATTACTGTACTGGAAGAACATTCAAAGCTGCATAAGCCATTTCCATATCCTTGTTTCTGTGGGATTGCATATCTCAGAGAAGTTGATTTCATAGGCCACCAAAAGCTTATCCACCGTAATAACAATAACCAATCGAAAACAAAAACTGTTAAGGAAGAATTACTCAAAAAGACGCCAATAGCAAAAACTAAAGCTATTAAACATATTGCTAAGAAAATCAAGATAAAAACTAAACATAATACGAATGTAAATGTGGAGTGTTCAGTTTGCTGTAAAATAGTTAAAAAACATTATCTACCTCGTCATATGGATATACATTCAGATAACAAGCCATTTAAATGTAATATTTGCAATCGAAGTTTTAGGCAAAACTGCGGCTTGTACAACCACATGTCTGTACATAAACCGAGACAGGAATTTCCCTGCCAGTATTGCGGTAAAGTATTTAAATGTAAAACCAATATGATTAACCATTTAAACACACACACTGGTGTAAAACCTCATGTGTGTAAGTATTGTAATAAACCATTTGCTGATCCATCTGCTTTATTGAGGCATGAACGAATTCACACAAAGGATTATAAATATTTTTGTGATAAATGTGACAAAAAATTCACAGATAAGAGTGGTCTGATTGGGCATATAAAAATACATGGCGAAAAACAATATGCTTGTGAGATATGTAACAAGTCATTTCTCAATAAACATAACTTAATGAAACATTTAATAATTCATACTAAAGTAAAGAAATTTGAATGCGACTATTGTAATAGTAAGTTTACATTAAAACAATATCTTTTTCGACATATACAAATGTGTAAGATCAGGAAATTAAAGGAATAATTCTTTTGAGGATATTTAAGAAACAAACCAACACGTATTTGAACAGAAAATGAAACAGAAATGTGTCTGTCATTCAACACACAGAAATAGTAACTAATGGACAAGTAAGACTTTGCTTACAAATATTAAAAGATTTTTGATTTCTTTATTCCATTGTTTAAAAGTGAATTGACTAATTAAAATATTTTAATTATATAGTATTTTATTTTAAACTCACTGTTCATATGAGGTTATTAAACGTGCGATTTTCACCTCTGACGTCGTGCGTTCGAGTCCCGTTTTTTCCAGTACAGAAATTATCTAAAGCTATATACTACGCATATTTTGTCACATCACCTAGGGTTTTCTAAGATTAGCCACAATGTACACAAAAATCATATTCATCAATGATTCTTGCAATGTACGTAAGGATTTCGTGCTACTTTTGAAAATACCTGTTGAAGTTGCATTGAGATAAAAAGACAATTCGTTATTCGTCACTCGCATAATATTCATTCTTATCCATCCGATGATAATGTTATACCCTCTCTCGAGGGTGGGTACTGCGCGCCTTAAGGTTACGTTTTGTACGGCACGCAGTCACTGACGGTAGTATTTTTTATTTTCTTGTACGGTGCCGCGTAAGTGAGGTGAGGACGCGCATAGAGTTAATGTAGCGCAAGCTTGACAGACTCAAACAAATAAACAAAAAATATAAAACAATACAATGTCCTTTTCGAATGTGTATGCTTCTATCGGTGGCTATATTTTAAATATAGATTTAAAATACTTGCATCTATTAGTAGTAAAAAGTTTTACTAGCCATAATTTCTCAACTAAAAATTCTATCGGAACCTGCCAGTTTCCAATCCTCAAGCCTATCCTATTTTTATAATAATTATAAATTTAGATATATCTTCGAATAATGAGCGGTAAAGTGAAAGTCATAGTAACAAAAACCTAGGTTGGATATATGGGGTGATAAATAGTTTTAGTAATAACCCGAAATGCCACGAGAAATCAATTCAAGCGTCCGTTACTTGCGTCGCGTCACCGCGCCGGTCAATACGGCGCGCGCGGGCCGTGCGCCCCGCGCGTCATCCCCTCATTTCCACCCCTCAGTCAGATTATCTACCCCGGCTAGAACACCCTTGCTAAAAGATATATTAAAATACTGCACTTTAAATTGCCAAAAACGCTGCAATATCTAAAAACGCGGCAAAAGTTCTATTTTGCTAATTATTTTCCGTTGTGAATAATTACGCTTGAAAATGAATGAAATTGATTTAATTAAAGAGGTAGAGAAACGTCCTATTTTGTACGACAAATCAGTGAGTGGTTTTAATAAAACAAAGTTGAGGGATGACGCCTGGAAGGAGGTTCAGGAAGCGTTGAACGTGTCAGGTAAATTGGTATTCAATTCAATCAGCGCAAGCGATGTTAGGCGCAATGCGATAAGTACGAAATTTGAATCGGGTAGCATTGTTTTGGATAAGGAAATATATATATACTTCAGGACAGTATAGTCTGGACTATATTTTTTTGAAATATAACGTATAACGAATGAAATTAAATGTTCGTGTGAAGTTATTTTTTTATAAAATTTATTAATAGGATACAATAATTAATATCGTTCAGTAATGGATTCTACTAAGCTGAGAACTGAGCTGTACATAAAATATATAAAATAAAAAGAATTAAAAAGTTTCTGCGGGAATTTCTAAATGTTTATTCTTTTTGATATTTAAAAAAATATTGATTATTATCAATAGGTACGATACTACACTAGATTTAAACAATTAACCTTATATCTGTATTATTAATTTATAGTAAATCATTTCTTCATATATACGAACCCTGACAAATTAGAAGGCTTCTATTTTATACAACTTCGCCAACTATGTACGATTAATTAATCGGATCTACCAAGGCCAATTCCATTAGCAAATGTTCGGAAAATTCACAATGTCACTTTCTTATGTTATAATGAAAATAATAAGAATCGCAATTGGCAATCAATAAACATCATTGTTATAACTTTTATTATTTTCCAATCCTTACAACAAAGGGTTACGATTATAATTGAAAAATGTGAATGCAATCGACTGTGAAAACATCCCGGTATTTCTTATGATCTGGATGAGAGACAATTAAGCGCGAATAAGGGTTTGACATGACAGATGACAGACAGGGGGAGATTGTTCGTACCACAGATTCACAGATCAACATTTAACCATTAAGAATAGAAAGTATGTGCCTACTCATTAAATTGTAAACAGAGTTGCGGGGAGATTCTAGCTCTTGACATTTTAAGTAATTTCATAACATTTTTGAGGTGAAATTTCTTTAGGCGCATGATGACAAAATTTTAATGGATGAAAAGCAATAATAATAAAATTTGCGTCACGAAGATGTGCAGCGTTTTTGTCGAAGAAATGGTAGAGAGCGATTGAAACCGTTTGAGAGAGAGTGATAAAGGGCGAACGTAGCATGAAGCAAATAGCCATGGAGCAAGAGTAGGAAGCAAGTGAGAAAGATCGAGAGACAGAATGAGATAGAGCGAACGTCGCATTACGCATAGTGCAGAGAGTAAGGGAGGTCGAGAAGAAATACACGCTATTGGTTGATGTATTCGTTTAGTAGTGCTTTCCCATTTTGAAACTTTAGACGGCAATTCTGTCGCATAACGTCTTGTGCAGTAAACGCAGATTTTTTATTTTTTTATATGATCATTAACACGTATACCTACTTACAGTGTGTAAACATAGATAAACAAATACATGAAGTGATCATTTACTGGTACATGATCATCTATTGGGGCTTTTACCTAAGTAATAATTAATTAACAAAGACAGTTTCACTTCTCACTTGTGAATTTTGTACTGATTTAATTTATTCGATTTTTAATTGGATTTATTTTTATTTCATTTATTTTTTACATTAAGAATATTGTATCCCCTTTAACAGAAGCCGAATGTAAAAAGCGATGGCGTTCATTGCGGGATTCATTCATAAAACTGCAGCGGACTCACGGTGGACGAACGCGTTGGCCATACCACAATGCCATGAGGTTCCTTTTACCACATGTAGAACCGAAATCTGAAGCTTTGTAAGTTTTTCGTATATTTATTATTAAGTTTTGAAGGCGAAGGCAAGTTATTTAAATGAAAGTTGATTCAGAATAATGCATTTAAATCGGCATTTCTTTTTCGGAATCATAACTAAAATTACTAAATCGATTTGTATTATATTTCCGTATTCGACTTACTTACTTTTCTATCAAAAAAGAGCGTACCAATTCTGAAAAGGCCAACAACGCACTCGCGAGATAGGGATGTCATTAAGAGTGTCCATGGGCGGTATCACTTAACATCATCGTTGTTTGGTTATATGGAATGACTTATTTATTCAACGGATATTGAAAGGATTATTGAACATCTGTTATTGGGCCTCGATATTTTGATTCAGCCATCTTTATGTTTAGAATGCACAAATCCTCAATTTGATTCACCGTTATTTACAGAACAAAACGAGAAACCTCAGACTCGGAAACAGAAGAAGAAGTCCGTCACCGTCCAGGTCAATCTCTTCCTGATCTCTTTTTAGAACCGCGACTAGATGATGAAGACGACTTTCAGCCGAAAAAACCTCGACTGAACTCCTCAGATGATGAGCTTCAGAGAACAGACCCGGATGAGCTATTCCTATTAAGTTGCGCGTCGACCCTCAAAAGACTTAATGCCAAGCAAAATGCTGTTGCTAGACTGAAAATACAACAGGTATATTAATGTTATTTTTTATGGCGGTAACATTCACTTATGACATTCGAGAATCATAGTTCGCGCGTTTCGTTTTACATTCAAAATGTACGTTTATTCATTAAAAACAACGCATTATAATGTGTAAAAAATACATGTGTTTCCAGGTTTTACATAAAAAAACTTAATAGTTTTTTTTGCTGAATGAATTAACTATTTAGTTAATGTCGGCTTTGGTAATAACAGATAAATACACCCACGTTTGCACACGCGGTACTTCCTTTGGTATGGGTCTATCATACGTGTTTAATCTGGCACTCGTTAAGTCACATGTTAATATTTGATTTATTTGTTCATATACTACGCACCGTTCTGCCCTCGAGTTTGTACTACAAATGCGCGACCGTTGCGCCATTTTGATCCTAAGGCCCTACCCCAGCACGAATGGCTGTGTGAGTATTTCGGTGTGGACTGCGGTGCACAACTGAGAGGTCGTAATAACAATTAGTTATGTTAAACATTAAATTAATGTAATTTTGTCATTTTTTTATCTGATATGATAAAATATATCGTGTAAATTTCAAAAGCATCTTCTATAAAAATTCATAAATGAATTCAAAGTATCAAAAATTGGCTAAAATTGGCTATCGTCCTTAAAAGCGAGCGCAGAAAGACGCGCGGATGAAATCTCTTAACGCTAAAAAACTGACATAATTGGAATCTCTGAATCGGCTCCAACAATTTTAATGAAATTTAGTATAGGGTTTTGGGGGCCATAAATCGATCTAGCTACTAATCATTTCTAGAAAATGTAATTTTATTCGTGTTTTATTAACTTAGACATAGAATTGCTCGTTTTAAGATGTCAGTCAAATAAAAACTTAAATATGAATATAATTATCTTTATTTGATATTTATATTCCTATTTCATCATTTTATTACTATGTAATTCGTACTGAAATATAATTTCCAAAAAACACAATTTATAAAAATAAATAAATACCGAGCAAAGCTCGGTCATCCAGGTACTATATTTAACATGCAAGTGTTTATATAAAAAAAATTTCTCTCTGTTTCTTGTATGAATTAATATAGTTTATTTTACTCTTTATTTATTTACACTTCGTTACCATAATAAAAATAAGTATATATAAAAAATAAGTAGGTTACATACGTTATTAGGCAAGAGGCAGCCTTATCGCTACAAGCAACTTCTTCCAGGCAACCTCTTTAGTTTATAAGGAATTTAAAAACTATGTTGTGGCCTTTCAGGCACCAAAGTTAAGCCCTTGATGGGGTTTTGTATCTATACTAAACAAAAAAATTACTGAAGCAATCGACAAATCACTGATATAGGGTATCTATACAAATTAATTGTTTAATGTTGTTTTTTTTTCACCAACAGGTACTATATGAAGCTGAATTCGGCACTCAAATGGAGCTTCCATACGTCACTCCGGCCAGCGATTGTGATTATGAAAACGTTGACGGTTCAGTCGAATAAAATTTACACAATTTTAACCTTAAATTACTTTAAGATATCATTTTTGTCGGGTCGAATTCGATCCAGTTAATCTAGTCTCGTGTTCTGTGATGTTTCACTATGATTTCATGATTGATCTTAAAAATGGATGTAATAATGATGGAGTTTAATAATAGGTATGGACAGGGCCTGATTAACCCTTTAGCATAGCACATATCAACTAGACCGAGAAGAGAGGTTTTCAAGACGTTTCCAAGTAAACCGGCTTACTTTGGACCTAAAAAGTCGAACGCGTGTATCAGGCACAGGAGGCAGATCACCTTCCTATTAGATTTACAAATCATGATTAAACATACAGAAATCTGCAGCGCAAAAGTACATGCACTGTTCTTAAATAATTTAACTTACAGTGCGCCTCAAAGCCAAATACACGATATGCTTTACAAAACTAACACGTTTTGTATACCTATTTATATCACATACTACATAGAGTGTTCTTACATTCAAAGACGAATTTTAGCGGGAACACATCTGTCAAGCCGATGACAGATCTGATTATGTCGAACGCTTAGCATCTGTATAATATAATCTAATAAAGCAATAATCAAAGACAATTTATTTTTAAGTGTCTTTGTTATTATAAATGATAAAGTGGGTTTTCTAAAAATAAGAAACGAGTTGTGAAAAAGCAATGTTTTTGCATACGTTATTTTACTCACTGTAATTAATTATTATAATATAACCGAACAAACTGTTTTCAATAATTTTCTTATGGATATAAAATTAAAATGTGTTTCATTGAACTTTGAAACTAAAATTAAGCGTGAACGACAATCTGTTTATTTTAGCATTAAATGTACGTGTGTTTTAATTATTCTTATACCAAGTCATCGACCTTTAATTGAATTAAATTTGACATTGATCATTCATATTGTTTTATTTAGTAGACTTACCTGTAGTTCTGAGAACGATTCATTGAATCTAATTAAGATGTCATACTTTTTATCCACAAACGGGGTTTTATTTGCCTACATTACCAATTCGTAATGTTCGTTTGCCCGCTATACTTTAATGAAAAATACGCTATAATGGTTTAAATAAATTTTTTTATCATATATAAAGTAATTTTCTTTGCGGTTGACGAAGACTTGGAGTCGGTACGAAATTTATATGGTTCAATGTAGTTTTCACGTGAACTGTCGTGACGAGGTAGTTCAACTGCTTGACACCACGGGCCTAGTGAGAAGACTAAAAAGGACAAAACCATTTGAATTAGTGAATTAGTTTTAGTGCACGTTAGTATTAATTGCTAAACAGTGAGTGGGAAATGGGACAAAAATGGGACACACAAACAGAGTGTCTTCCCTTTAAAAAAATAAAATATTTTTATTATGGAACATAAGATAGACAGATATAACTTATTCCACGTCATTAAATTCGAACCTGTAGGCATCCCTACTCATCGGCAAAGAAGACAGAGGGTGTAGGCCGAAAGACAAAGCCGGCGTAAAATCTCTACTACTATTTTAAAAAAGCAAATCATCAAACAATACTAATTTAAAAACAAATATAGCAAATTAATTAGAAGTAGCCTGCCCAGCACTAGTCCCAGGCCCTTTTATCAACTAGATAATCACTAACTTTATAGTAAGCCTTTTTAGACAGCTTTTCTTTAATACATTTCTTAAATTTATTAAAAGGCAGAGATAAAAGAGCCCATGGATTTAATTAAAAAAGAGTATCCCTTTTCCCAAAAAAGAATTACTAACTTTAGATAGCCTAGTACGGGGAAATTACGGCCTGCGTTTGTTCCGAACATTGTGCGTATGTTCTATTCTAGTAAACTTATCACAAGACTTTATTAGAGTCTGTAGTATTATTAGACACTTCCTCATGTTAAAAAATCTAAAAAAATGTTTTAGTGGGTAGGGTTGTAAATATTAAGTCTGAGTCCCACATAATCTCTGTTGCAGTAAAATACCGCGGGGATATGCGTTACAGCATTTCCTGACGTTAAAAAAAAGACTAGATCGTAATGTTCCGTGATGTCTTAGTAAAGACACATTTGTATAAAAAATAGTTAATTTAATTTCCTTTCTGTTTTATTATTGTAATGTTTTCCTTTAAATGTTGTGCACACTTGATGCATGTATTGTGTTTTTGTATGTCGTGTCTGTATGTGTTTCGTTAGTTTGCCTTTCTATACTAAATCAATTTTTAGATACTGATTATTTAATTACTTCCTACCTTTGACGCTAGATTCAGAAAGCCACGATCTACCTATAAGGGATATGAGAAGAAATACAATTTTCGAAAGCATAGTTGTTAAAAACACCGTTTAAAATTTGCATACAATATTAGATATTATACAACTTTTAACCATAAACCGATTTCCCTGAAATTCAAACATTTGCATACAAAAGTTATTGCAAAAGGCCAAACAACTGCCCTTTCGAAGGTCAAACTTTAACTCTCTCTACTCGAAGAATTCGTACCCTATTTGACCTTAACAATAGGTAAAAATCTGATAAAAATCGTAATAAACGTTCTACCAATCTGTGATAATGCCACGCTCGAGTTATTTGTCGTACATATTTCTTAAATGAAACATGCAGACAGATCTAAAAACAAATTATAAAACTGTTAAACTTACCTTATACCTAATAGCGATTTCATCAATTTTAATAAAATATTAATTTTACATTACCGCAGTAAAAATTTGTAAGCATTTGCAAAGTGATACAAACAAAGGTATCACTTTGCAAATGCTTTTAAAAGGTTTTAATATGCAATTTAATAAAAACAAAAGCGGGTCAATTGCCTTAATTGATATCAAGTAACAATTAATTAGCAATTAATAAATAGCTATTCTATCGATTCGTTGGTAAGGAAAAAATTTATAAAACATCGGCGAAGTAATATTTAATTATTATTAATAAAATACACTCTTTAAGCAAATAAAATTATTATAATTATTTTTTTATAATTATACAAGAGTGGACAGTTAATATTTTTAGAAAATTTTCTGAATGTTAAAATTCATTAATTTAACATTAAATGTATCAAGGCTATAATATATAATATATAAGGCATTTTATGAAATAAATAAATAACAATAAGCCAGTTACCTACTTGCAAAGAAATTGGTCATATAAAAATAGGCATGCAAATGTTATATAAATTTTTATATTATATTAATTATACCATATAATAAGCATATAAAATATGCTTATTATTTATTAATTTATAATTGTTGTCACACTAAATAAAAAAATACTAATAAATACACAAAATACTCGCCCGCGGTATATAGGCACCTAGCCTTTAAATATTATCACCAAATTTTGACCATCTGAGATAGAAATACTAATAGATATGTTACAACAGGTGCCAAATGCCAATAACTAATCGACAGATTTCAATAGCGAACTGTCGATACAAGATATCCATGGGAGGTCGGATCGGTGTCTGTGGATGAATTTGCATGTAAATTATATAGACATGGTATAACAATTTTTGGAATATATCGTATACGGCAAGCAGGACGTGATGGATCTCTCGGTACATAGGCAAGGTTCTCGCTGTTTTAAATTTTCATACACCCAATTCGTAAGAATTGGTTACCGCTTACAAGAGGTCCAACGATCATAATAGCACTAATACATAGCGCCGAACTGAGCTTTTTCGAGTGTTTTGAAGCCGCTTTGAGAGTTAGGCTCAAAGCAAACACTAATAGGCGTAGATACTTATCGATAAAATGTAGTTTCCAAGTTATATTTTGGTCTCGTGTTATGCCTAGAAACCACGCGTTTTTATAAGTAATTTTGAGCTTATAAGTAAAAACTACGATAAAGTGTCATGGAAATTTTATTCATGTTTTTAGAGCGGTAATCTTTTCTATATATTCATCACTTAATTTTAATATATATTAATATGAATTAATAGGTTATATAAGTTAACAAACATCTGCAAGGGCATAATGTAATCATTGAGCAATTATATATTAATTATGTCTAGTCAACGGATATATGCCTGGGTACTATACCAAAGCGTTCTCATATTACTGAATTGAGTCGACGTTTGACTAAAATAAAAACAAACCTATTTTGTTATTTTTATATGAATAATTTATTTATTTATACGTACGGCTACAAATATATGCATATTATAAAAGAATACACTTAGACAGTATACAAAGCCAAAACAGATTAGGTAAGTACATTCTATTCTATTCTTTATTTTTAATGGTGACTTCTGTGTCAATCACAATTCCGCCAATGTCGCGTTCTAAGTGTTATCACGGTGAGGATAGATTTGATGGATTGAATTTGATCTAAGCAGAGTTACCCAAAACAAAAATGACTTTACAAAAAAGACAACACACACAGATATTTAATAATATATACAAGAGGTTAACATTATACTAAAAGTTATGGACAAATAACATTATTACAATACGAAACAAAAAACAAAAGTCAAACATTAATAGATAAAAAAGAAACTGAAATTAAAACTAAGTCTTCCTGCCTCCCTTAATATTTAAAAAAAGATAAATGTCCCACAGATTACGAAGGTTTACAAAGTGTTACCATTTCTCTGGAACAAGTTGAAAGGAACCAGGCAATATTGTATGTAATTCATATAAAGTTTTTATTTTTATTATCGTTAGTTTGCATTGTTATCTACTAAACACAGGATACAGTATTATTCCATGTGAGCTAAAAGTTCGTATGCTAACATCGACAAATGTAACATGTCATTTTAGGAATATTTTTTTAAGTATAGAAAAATATGAAAATATAAACACAATATGAATAATTTTTTTAAACATTTATAGTATGTGGAAGCGTATTTGGACCATAAGTTTTGACAACAATTATAAAAAACTTAACTGATCTTAATATTATTTTGACATCATGATTAAAATAACATTATAACTTTTTTAACAAAACAATCAAATACACAGTATTGATATATGATATTTGCATATTTATTTAAATTTTGCCTTTTTTATAATTAAAATATAACGATACATTATTATTTATTTTAAACCTGCTTTTAGTCTTGATACATTAAATAAAAATTATTTTAATGGGACTTTCAGAAAATTTTCAAATAATTAACAGAGATGTCTGCAACTGTCCACTCCCTACTTATTATTGTATTAACATTTTGATTTGCATCGCTAAGTGTATTGTTTAAGTGCAATGGTAAGTTACATTGTTAAATGTCACTTGCCTAGCATCTCATCCAAGGAAAGCCATTTTACCCAGCACAATACAGTATATTAGAGATTTTTATATAGAACAAATGATAACGGGAGGTGAGACTCACCTCATGTTAAGTAATATATACGCTCGTATTGAGCCCTTGAGGCATTGGCCAGAGGGATTACAAGCGTTGCCGGCCTTTTAAGAATTGGTGCGCTCATTTCTTAAAGGACCTATTGATATTTTAAATACATATAATAATAATTTGTCTATTTGTCTCTTGCCTCAGCTTCCGTTTCTTTTGACACATGAAGATGTCAGCCATAAGATTTCCTCACGAACGACGCTTCAACTAAAAGAGTAATTTGTGCAAACCCAAACGCACGGTGATTGCCCCTTAGGCCATTAGACCAAAATTGCTGTTTATTTTTAAAAAGGAATAAAGTTTTGATCTCATTGTAACACAATTGTAATGTTTTTTGGCAGGATATTTGGGCTTTACGTCGTGTATATTTGCGTTGAAAAACAAATGACGAGCAAAAGTCGTAACCGAATGGATCACACACGCAATATAGATATACTATAGAGGAAGTGGATACATCCGAATAGATATGTGGTTGGAAAGAGATAGTTTGAATTGAGATTGCGGCAGAGGAGTCTACAGATGATTAGTTTTTAGTGTAATATCATGTCGTCTTCTTTACTACTAAATGCCGTGTTGGTGTAGCATCTTGCTCCTTTTTCGGCTCATTCCGTATAGTGCAATTCAGTGGAAATAAAGCCTTCAGGTATAAGTCTTTCCTAACTTATTAAGCAATGTTCGAACCATTCATAGGCTCGCAATATATTTATGTCACCAATTTTTTATACTTACGAAAAAAAACTAAATGTATAATCAGTGTCTGTAGGAATAAAACAATTTTTTAAAAAAACATCATATATTATTAAAAATAAATTTTAGAAATCTGCGTGCAACGTTACAGTAAATATCACATTGATCTTATTTATTATATTGGAATCGACCTCAACTTATACAATATTAACAATTCATAATTACTGGTAGCGAATACACATATAAAACTACGTACCTATAATACTTGGCGTACATATGGTAACGTAGTACCTCGCCGATCATGCAAGGTTATATCTCTGCCGTATCTCTGAAGTAACTCTAGCACAACTCCATTTGTCCATCCAAAGCCATCCTGAACTTGATACTCGCCCCCTCCGCCTTGGTGACCAGGTTGCACGGCACTATACTTCTCGAACATTTTTTGCCATGTACTGTAGCCCAAGTAGTTAGAACGCATCCATATAACAGCCTGTTCATGTGCTAGTTTCTGTGCTTCCTCGTTGCCGCTGGCTTCGAGACCACCTATCAAAATGCTCTGTAAAGGTGGCCAGGCATTTGGATAATCCCACTGCTCTCCCGAGTGTAAGATCGATGCTGGTACGCCGCCGGGGAAATCCAAAGCCCCCGACGCAAGCAAGTACCTTACTAATCGGCCAGCGTATCGCGGTGCATCGTATTCCTCTACAGCACCAGCCCAAAGTGGAGCAGTGCAACTTGGATAAAAGTGTCGCCTAGGTGCCTCCGCCTTAGCGTCATAATCATACCAGACACCATCCGTATCATCCCACATAACATTTTCTATCGCATTCCTCCAGTATTTAGCGAGGCTCCACCATTTTTTAGCTTCTCTTCTATCCTTTAGTTTATTCCGGAAGTCGCCTACTAGTTCGAGTGCTCCAGCAAAAATAGCGTTTAAATCTACCGGAAGAATTCTAGAGGCGTGCACATCAGTTAATTTGCCGATGACATCTTGACCGGCAGTCACAAACCACCGTGTTGAGAAGTCCCAACCGCTTTCGGCAGCACTTTTCATTTCGGCATAAAATTCTTCTCTTTTCATTGCATCTTCTAAAGTTTGGGCAGTAGTGTAATCTTCAAAATATGATTCTGGGCGTGGTCCTTTACCAGATCGATCGGCAAAATAGCGGAGCAGTACATAATGCTTGCCTTTTACTTCTACTGTTACTTTCTTTTTCTCTAACCAATACTGTAGTTCTTTTTCGACAGTTGGCAGGTGTTTTTCTAACCAAGCTAAATCATCGGTATACGTGTAATAAATAGCTACCATTGCAGCTAACATCGGAGGCTGACTTCTTCCTAAATAATAAACTCGGCTCCCGTTCGGTATATACCCGAACTTTTCTACTAAATACAATAAATTTTCTATCATACCCTTAGCAGTCTGTGTCATATTGCAAATGAGGAGACCGCGTATAATCCAGAATGAATCCCAGTAATAAAGCTCTTTAAAACGACCACCGGGAACAATAAACCCATTAGGAACATAAAGGAAACTGTATTGATTGGAATGCGTGTTGACATCAGGGTTCACTTTTCGACCCAGCTTGTCCCAAAATCCTATAACATTCTTTGCGAATTCCCGAAGCTTCGGATCAGTAATCTGTTTTAATATAGGTGGATCCGGGTTGAAGTCAGGAGGCCGCCACTGTTCGAGTTCATTTCCATCTAAGAAATGTTGATCCAAGAAACCGGCTAATTGATCCCGCGATGGATTGTTGGCAGTTTTTTGCATTAACTTCGCAAAATCTGCAAGCGTTTCATTCTCAGTGTGAACGAGCTTAAGATCGACGAAAGTTTTCGAATCGGGAAATATCCTTGCAAGTTGCACTCTGTGTAGAAGTTCACCTGTGCAATAAATTGAGGAATTGCATGAAGGAACGACTGTCAACGCTTGAGCACACGCGCCCAGAATTCCTAGAACCGGGTAAAGCGGCGCATAGCGACGCAGATTCTGTAACATTATCAGTCGGGCTTATTCAGGGCGACTACGGAAATCGCTGATAAACATAAACTTAGCGCGAGCGTGCAGCAAGAGCCAGTGCAGCGGACCGTGTGTGTATATGTCCGGCCCGCGACTGACGCTATTTTCTGTAATGCCATCGTGCGTCCCTCAATGCGTTCCGGGGCGACGTCCCATCTCAGCTGATTTAACTTTCACTGCCAACGACCGAGGCAAGGCAACGAAAACTAGATCACTGTCCCGAGAAAACTTGCGTCACGATAAAACGCGTGCCTCCTCTGCGTAACTGTCTGATACACTGACACAATAAAGAATGACATTATAAACTTGTCATGAACGAGAAGTTAATAAGCCAATAAAGTCGTGCATAAACAATTACGCTGAACGCATGCGTCAATACGTCATTATAAATCAGCTGATGTCCTTTCCATTGAATCAGATACTTGGGATTTTGTATTATATTTTCTACGTTTAATATAGTAGAAAATATAATACAAAATCGTCTAATTATAAATAAATGCCCTTGGCATAGTTGTGCCGTTGATAACATGCAGAGAATAGACGCAATAAGCTAAGATTGTAAAATATTATTACATATTATAAACATTATAATATGTAATAATAATTTACATTCAAAGGAACATGTATATAATAAACATTTTCACACACATTTTCCTTTGAATTATTGTAATGTAGGGGGAGGGTAAAACTTGCTGAGTTTCTTGCCCGTTCTCAAAACAAGGCCTCCTGGTAGTTTTGCGAACGGATGGCGTATTTTTTCTCTTTCGCGAATTTTGTAAACGTTTTTGACATATATAAGCATGCCCTAAGTCGCATCTAAACTGAATAAACGAATTTTGATTTGGATTTTTAATTAAATTAATCGCCACATTTTGTTTCCATACTTGAATACGAAAATCACACTTTTTGGTTTCAACCACCTGTTCTTTACGATGTTCTCTTAAGGTTCTTTCGCACCCACACGAGCAAGGATAATGTGTGTATTTCTGTAATAAATAAATAAGACATTAATTGTACAGATAAAATAATGCATGGATGCAAAGCCGGAATGTAAAGTCACGACCGCTTTATGAATCGAACGCTAGCGGACCACTAGGAACTGCCCATTTATTCATTTTATTTAATCGGCATTATAATGATATGCTTGATAGTAATCCTACCAAAAATCTAAGTCTAGGAGATATTTTTTGAGTCGGCTTTTTATTATAATGTATTTGAAATAATATTGTATTTGTTCTGTCCTATCTACCGTACACAAATGTAGAGCCCGGCTAATATTTCAAATTAACATACCAATTTAATTTAAAGGACGGAAACGCACTCGCAGGCCTGCTGTTGATATATACATAGCTCTTGGTATATAAGCTAAAATAAAATGTTTATAATGTAATTATTTAATCAGTTACCTTCTGAAATTCTTAAAATTTGACAAATTCAAAAAGGCATTAAAGATGCATGTTAGAACGAAGTAGACTATAATTGGGACGGCTAATGGCGACGTGTATCTCGCTCGTATACATACATAAAAGGTTTCTCATGTAAATAACATACATTTTTGTAATGAGAAATAAAGTTACATTCCACGTCATTAATATTGTATCGATAGAGTCATCGGCAAACCAGACCGAGGGTGTAGGTCGAGAGAAATGTTAAATAATATTCGCTATATATGTTTAGGTTAAATTTTTTCAGGGTGGAGAAACATCTCCTTACGGACCGTTGCAGGCCTTTAAATTTTTTAATTATAGTTTTTAGATTGTTCAAAAAATCACATTAGGAAAGCACCACAATTCATTTGTTTAGGCGTTTACTTACAAGAAAATGTCGTTTTTCTATTTAGTTAAGCGACACTGTTTAGTCATACATTTAACGCTTTGAAGAAAGTGAGTTTTGTATGAGGTATAACCATCTTTAACCATCTCTCAATATGTAACTACACGTATGTAGTTCATTAACTAAAAAACAATATTTAACGTAAGAAACTGTTCAATAACACTTGTCACTGTTAAGGGGAATACGCTGTTCTTGTATTCTATTATTTTCACTTACTTTAGCCCTTAAGACTAAGCTAGAACGAATAGAATATAAAATGTAAAAACACTAGAGAGGTGTCAAGGGTCAACCGGATGGAAGGAAGTTCCTTTCACTTAATTAGTGAAGGAATTGTAATAAATTTTTATTTTTATTAAGTTATAATAATATGTTTTTTTATTATAAACAAATAAAATGTAATATATGTATAACTTAATCGAAAATCCTAAAAATTGCCTAAAATTATTATTTTGTTATAATTTATTGTGTTTCATTTTGACAACAAATCTGAAGATTTTGACACCTATGTACATTTTTTTTACGAAAAAGTTCCGTTCCATCATAGAGATGTCGCAAGCTTCGTCGTTACAACTTTTCGTTTTAATTTTTTCTGTCTAGCCCCCTTTCGCAACGCGCGATAAGAAACTTCCTTCCAATTAATAATTAATAATTTTGAACAAAATAAAACACATAATAAAGACACAGCCTTTAATCATCTTAAATTACCTCAACATTGGGGGGGGATTAAAGAAAGCCTAAGGTGGAACATGGCACATAAAAGATTGGGAGACACTGCTCTAACCAGAACTGTAGCAAAACAGCGCGAAGAAAGTTACGAATACAAAGCAAAAGCTAATGAAGAAATTTATTTTAAACACGGGACGTTAAAATATATCTATGGAAAGAATGAAAACTGCTTATAGATCGTAAATGATTTTAACCAACCTAAGAAAAAAGTACACGCATTACACTTTCATTTCTACCGCTGGCTTTTTATATCAAACATACATTCTTATTCATTATTACATTTTAACTACAGGATAGTCACTTAAAATAGTATAAATTTTATGTCATATAATTAGTGTTATTTAAAATAAATTAGAACATTAATGGCACAATATTTTAAAATCATTTAACAAAAAATATATATTTATAAACAAGAGCGTTAAGTAATATTCAAGTCAAAATTGCAGTTATTTTTTATATCTATTATAAAAATTTTGTTCGTCTATTTTTACCTAATCCGGTATTGCTATGTCAAAAAAAAACAAAATTACTAAAACGGTAACTTCGCCTATTGATTCCTAAAAAAACGTAGGACTTTAATATACTTGTAAATAAGCTGGTACTAGGTTAACTATTTACAATTATTTAAATGCCACCATAATTACTTCCTCAATACTTGAACTATCCGACTTAGAAGAGTCCTCACTCGAAGCATCCACGCCAACTTCACGAGGCGCTACTAGATAACTTGACTCTTTTCTCATGTCGTACAAAGACATCCTCTGACCATACTTCGCCAAAAACTCCAAAACTACACCATTGGACCACCCGAAGCCAGTTTGTACTGTATATTCACCGCCTCCGCCAATTCTTCCCGGGACTTCCACGTCATACTTCTCGAACATCTGCTTGTTGTCTGAGAATCCCTTGTAGCATGACCTAATCCAGGATTGAGCCACGTGAAACGCCAAGTCTTTAGCCTCTGGCAATTCCAATGCTTCAATAGCATTCACGGCCAGACTTACAAGTGGAGGCCAAGCGTTTGGGAAGTCCCATTGTTCCCCACTCTTTACCAATGATGTGGGAATACCGCCAGGATAATCCAAGCCGTGCGATTCTTTCAAGTACTTTAAGATACGTCGTGCGTTGTGCACCACAAACTTCTTATCCGTAATACCCATCCACAAAGGAGCAATGTTGATAGGGTAGAAATACTTTCGAAATTTCTTATTTACCAAGTCCCAATCGTGCCAGCAGCCGTCCTCTTCGTCCCATAACACTTTTTCAATAGTGTTAGACCATTGATAGGCGAGACGTGACCAATGGCCTGCTTTAGGATAGTTTCTTATCAAGGCTTGAAAATGTCCCATATTTTGAAGTGCTTTTGCAAATATAGAATTTAGATCCACAGGAATAATATCTGTAGCGTGGATATCTGTTAAGTTGCCTTTGTCAGTTCCATTTTTGATGAACCAACGGGTTGAGAAGTCCCATCCACTCTCTGCTGCGCTCTTAATATCAATATAAAACTGAGTTTTTCGTTTGTCGTTGTCGAAAATTTGCGCGCTTGTGTAGTCCTCTTGGTATGATTCTGGTCGCGGTCCTTCGCTTGCAGCATAGTATCGAAGTAACGTATACGCTTTATCACCAATATCAAATGTGTAGATTTGTGTGTTAATCCAGTAGCTAAGTTCGGCTTCCAAAGAATCGATATTCTTTTTCAGAAACTCAGTATCGTTCGTCGCTTGAATATACAGGGAGACCATTGATGTCAAAAGCGGGGGCTGACTTCTTTGTTCATAGTAGCATCTACTACCGTTAGGAATATGACCGAGTTTGTTTACTAATTCTATTAAATTCTCGAGGACTCCTTTAACGGTTTCCGTCATTCCGCTGACGAGGAGTCCTTCGATGATCCAGTAAGTGTCCCAGTAGTAGAGCTCCGTAAACCGTCCACCGGGAATAACAAATCCGTGGGTGACGGGTATAAAACTGTATTGATCTGGATTTTCTATGACGCTTTGTTTAACTTTCCTTCCAAGAGTTGGCCAAATGTCGTTAATTTCTTTTGCGAATTGACGCAATTCTCCATCACGGATGGACGACAAAAATTGTGGGTTCGAGTTAAAGTCTGGAGGGGTCCATGGTTCCAGTTCGCTACTCTCGTCAAAGTACTTATCGACAAATTCTCTTATTTGCTTCTCAGTGGGATTTTCATTAGTCTGATCGAGAAGTTCTTGGAATGCGGAAAGAGTGGTCTCTTCATCATTAAGAAGGTGGCGGTCAACGAAGGTTTTGGAATCGGGAAAAATACGACTCATTTGGACATAATGAAGAAGCTTGCTGTTGCAGAAAACAGGTTTATTACAGGATGGAGGTAGATCTTCGGCTGTAGCTAAGGTGGCTGCCAGGAGCAATGTAGTTATCAACATCTGAAAAATTACAAAAATAATTTTATTCGTTGGTAATAACTTATGTTTAAAAAAAGTCAAAAACAAACTTTTTAAAATGAGAGGTTTATCCGACAAACCAAAACTTTTTGTTATTAATAAGTGTTCGAGCACCTTTTTAAATGTCAAACAGGATTAGCAGGAAATCTGTATCCAAAATAACTTGATTCAGACGATTTTTATCGTTATAAAACCAAAATTTTAGTGCCCATTATCTAACCAAAAAGAAAATTAAGAGTTTTTATAAAATAATTCCGTTTCAATTCTTGTTTATGGTACAGATTCGATATATAATTAAGTGTTCTGTAAAATACGTAAATTGTTTTAAATAAACGACAAAATATTTAAAAAACGGTGACCACATCTTATAATAACTGGAACTAATCAACTTTTCAACGCTCCTATCAAATTCTTTGCTCATTTGTATAACAATCGCACATAATTGGTCACGGTGTAAATAACTCGTCGTTCAGAGCATATCCTACAATGTAGAATAGATAGTCTAACGCCCAGAGTTAATACGATTGCATCAACATTAATTTAACATATCACAGAGCTTATCATTTCGAATTATTAGGTACAATACATCGTATAACAATGAAGGACACTGCAAACAGTTAAAAGCTTAATTGAGCATTTTGCCATTAAGTAAATTTTATACTTCAAAGACCAAATATGCTTCGAAGATAATTACTCATAATTAGATTTCCATAAATACAGATATTAAAATGCTAAAAATATCTGTATTTATGGAAATCTTTAAATTAATTCATTTGAATCCATTATTATTATATTATATTATATTATATTATATTATATTATATTATATTATATTATATTATATTATATTATATTATATTATATTATATTATATTATATTATATTATATTATATTATATTATATTATATTATATTATATTATATTATATTATATTATATTATATTATATTATATTATATTATATTATATTATATTATATTATATTATATTATATTATATTATATTATATTATATTATATTATACTCTACAACACAATAGCGGAAACCTTACAGGTAAACACTTATATATTATATTAAATATTTACCATTAAATTAAAAATTTTGCCTTTTCTGAGACGGGTTTCAAACGGTCGTATACATTTTTTTTTATAGACAAGTAAGTGATTAGCTTTTTATGCATACGCCATATTTTTTTTTCGCTTTAATGCACGGATTCTTACGATGTGTTCCTTCCTCGCGAGTGTTAAATGCGCACTAAGAATTAACAATGACATGTGTCGAACGTGACCTCTGGATTAAAAGGTTTAAAACTTAATACCTGATCCCAATAATTAATCCACGATCTCAGGTTGTTTTCAATCACACTGTAACAGTCGATCGATCTCCTATCTGCATCCCAATAACCATACCCTACGAAGACATTTTTGGCGACGGATAGAAAGCAATCTCTTCGCTCTTTACACTCATATTTGATAATCAATATAAATCAAATAAAGTAAAACCGTACAAATAATATTAAAATATACATGTCTGATGTCTATGTTTTAAACATATCAAATAGCTTTTTTATATAAAAAACTCGTGTAAGTGAAAATCCTTAAGGTAGTATATTGGCGAAGTCATTTTCATACAAAGTTCCACATACACAGATCCGACCTACCTAAATAGCTTTTATCAAAAGTTGGCTATTACAATCCGTCGATTGGTTATTGGCACATTTTTATAATATTTGGAAAAAGATGTCTATCTGAGATGGTCAAAAATGGATTGAGATCGGGTTGGTTGAGGTTTTCTGGTTTGGACGTTAGAGACCGCCAAACCACGCACTCGCGAACCCTCTGGCAATGAGAGTATCCCTGGGCGGCGGTTACACTTAAAATCAGGTGAGCCATCTGTCCCTCTCTATACAAAAAAGGAGCACGCTCCAGCCACAAAGCTAATGGTTATAAAATAGTTCAAACATATGTAAATTAACTGAAATACAACTTATTGTGAACGATACAAAAATGTCTTGTAAACTCAACTTAATCTCAAAAAAGTAGGCAAAGATCACGCATCTCCACTTGCTACAGTCGCATACTCGCTACTCCACTTTCATGACACATGTTCATCATGGTGGTGATTTCATGCTCATTAGTTACCCACATTTGTCCCACTCCTGATTTTCGTCCAGGTACGGCAAGGGTCAACCCAACCCAATCACGATCCACGGTTGCCTTGCATATTATGTATATTATATTCCTATTTGTTATATATTACATATAAACCTGTATTAGAACACCTTGACCTGTACCAAAAACATTGCAAAAAGTTTTGATGGCTTCAAACAACTAATTGATCATTCAAACTTGAATGCCTTGTCTTAAATTTTTTATTACTTTAACATTTAATTTGCGGTACTATTAACGAGTTCCTTAAGATATTTTTTATCATTTACAATTTTAAAAAAATATTAATGTTTTGCTATTGTTGTTCTATTAGTTGAGTTAGTACTTATCTAGAAACATTAAAAAGGTAGCTAATCGAATATATAGTATAACTTCAAAAAATGTAGGGTTTTAACGCTATTACAATTTACAAACCCTATTATAGGGGTTATTTTTATAAGAAGCTGCCCCCGCGAACTTCGTTTCTCCTTAATGCCTACCTTTTTAGTCCATACCAACACGGAACATTATTCTATACAAACCCAGGGACTGTTCGGTTTTCCGGAATGAAAACTTTTTAGGTTGTTCTGTGAATTTTTCTCTATAGGATGTTCTATGAGTTTAAGCCTTTAATTGACAAAAAAGGGGTTGAAAATTATGGGTTGTACCTATGTATATTTTAATACTGTATCATAAAAAAAAAATTTAGGGGCGGACTACCCTTAACATTTATGGGGATAAAAAATAGATGCTGTCTGATTCTCAGACATACAATATGCACACAAAACTTCATGAGAATCGGTCAAGCCGTTTCAGAGGAGTTAACTATTAACTAAACTACAAACACCGCGACACGAGAATTGTATATATTAGATAAAACCAGTAAAACCTCCATTACAAAGTGGCGGAATACAAAACAATAGGTGCTTATAGCATGAGGATAAATTTCATTTCATACCTTGAGAGGAGTTATGGTTTGGTGACGAATCGATATTGGAACGTGCTCATAGTATTAATATTGTTAAAGGTCTTTCATTGATGGCCTATCACAGCTGATAAAATAAAGAACATGGCAGGCTTGAATCTGAGTAACGCGATTTAATATTCAGCAAGATCAAAATCAAAATCAATCAAATTAAAGTATCTTTATTCATATAGGTCACAAGTACACTTATGAACGTCAAAAAAAAATTAATTGTAAATTTATATTTACTACCAGTTCGCAAGTCAAGGGCGTAGAGCGGGGAAGAAGAACTGGCAAGAAACTTTCCGCCACTCTTTTCAATCGCCAAGTTTTTAATACAAATTGTTTGAAATGGAGCAAATCAAACCCAACGATTAGGATCATTTAAGTGTTATGAATAAAAAATTAAACATCCTAGTCATAAAACTGAATCTATTACTCCTCCTTCACTGTGCCAAAGTATCTTGCTATGGAATTCCTTACCAATTGTTATCAGACGAGCTCAATCTTAAAAATTTAATTAAAAATCTTGTTTTTGAAAATTTTTCTTCTGCCTCGTAACTAGCTACTACTTGTATATCTTAATTATGACTCAATTAACCTTTGGACAAGCTGTTACATTTCTGATTATACATACATATTTTTATTATTTCTTTAGATTTTATTTTATTTAATTTTAGTCATAGTTAGACACGTTATTTGGAGTTTCTTTTTGGTAATTAATTATGCATTTCTTGTACCCTTTGTAGGTGCTTCTTTTTTTATTGTTCCAACAAATTAAACTTCAATGTTCATATTTAAGTTTTGGAAATAAAGGCTATTGTTGTCCCAATGTAGGTCTTGTCTCCAGGAACCGAACCTACGTCGTCCATGTTACACACGTAACAGGCACTTTTTAGACATAAAACTGTTTAAAATTGGATGTCTTACTGCTAAGGTAATTAATTTGCCAGCCTTAAGTCAGGGTAAGAATTAGAAACTTTCCATGTACCAGCCTTAAACAATCAAAACGAGTGTTTCCGAACGTGGGGACGTGGGTCCACAGGGGGCCAAATTCTTTGTTATGGCTATGTTAGGTAATCGAAAATTTTTCATTATGTTGTCAAAATATACTTACTGTGTTTCGTAATAATTTACTGGTTATTGTTTTTTTATATTAAAATTATTTATGTTTCATAAGAACTTTAGAAGGCTAAGGGAACATGGAACAAAAAGTGAGAACCAGTGATTTAAATTATAAAAAACTGTATACTCCAGTAATGTCGGTCTCAAGAATGTTTTGGACATTGATGGAATGTATTCCAGAGTTCATGCATTCCAAATTCGTGACTCGACGACAAATGAATAGTTGTTTTTACCTCAAAACTATTGTTTTGTTAATTTCTTCTGACGATAAGGGCCATTTTGTATTACGTAAAGAGTTAGAAAAATGTCGGAAAATTGTTTATTTAATCGCAGTTATATAAAGCAAAGGAAAACTTATAAATACTAATAAAACAAGATAAACAAGAATATGGTGCAAAAATGTTATGGTGGTCCAATCTAAAGTTCGCATATTCTTTCATAAATAATGGCGTGTAAATCTATCACACATAATTTTACATACATTATGAGTAATCATGTCATTATAGTCAATTCTTATATTATTTTATCACTACGTCATCAAATAATTAAAATATATATACGCAAAAAATCATAAATCTTGTTTCTGAATCTCTAATAATAGTTATTTATTTATTCTAGCGCACAATCATGTTATTAAATATAACCCACATCACCGCAACTAAACCACAGACTCAGTTACCAAGTTCTTTCTTTTTAAATCAGAAAGCACAGCTGATGTTAAATGATAACGCCCATGTTTGCTCTCAATGCCAGAGGACTCGCGTGTGCGTTACCGGCCTTTTAAGTATTGGTATGCTCTTTTTGAAGGGCCATGAGTCGAATGGGTTCGGAAATAAAATAAATACTACAGTGGGTAGCTCGATCCACATAGTGGTGGTGCGGGGCAAAAAACTGGCGTAAAAACGCTTGGTTGTAGAACAAAGATGAGGTATTTGGAGTATGCACTCAACTGCAAAGTCCTGTAATGGATATCCAGCCTTCCCGCTATTACCGCCAGCAATGAACTGATACATTATTTTATTACTATGTCGTAAAAGATTTTCGTCTTTGACTCTTCATATGTCTCGATTTTTTGTGTTTCGTTAACAATGTAACCTCTATTGCCTTTTGTAAACTTTTTAATTTTTCATTATTTTCACTTTAATATGGCTAGTTATGTAGTTAATTATATAGCCAAATTTTTACAAAAATAACTTATTTGCGTAATACTTTGCTTGGAAATCCTAATAGATATGTGATTGTAGGTTTACCTTTAAAGGAATCTATTTTATAACTTATACTCAACAAATCAAAATAATTTACGTACTATTATTTTATATAGTAGTTGCCTGGACAATAAATAATAATATTTATGTAGCCATTGTGTAGTAACTTACAACACTGTAAAAAATACAGAAATTAAAATAGAGTAATGGAAAAGTATCAATGAAAGTTGATCAGGGATGTGTTACTCTAGTAGTTTCAGAGAGGTCGTAGGTTCGTTCCCCGGCTGTGCAATGAGCTGTGTTAATTTTACATAAATCACCTCACACAGCCCTTCTAAAAAAATTAAATATTCATAGCGTGGCGTGAATTTGAGGAAAATTCATTGGCCTTCTGAGTCACCAAGTTTCGAGGTTCACACTTAGTAATCATAGAATAACACAGCTACCCCATAGTTTCTTCAGCACACGAATACCAATTAAACAAAAGTTTTAAAAAGAGATTTTGAATTGAGAATTATAATTATCACGTATGTTCTATTTTAAAAGAGTTAGTTTGGAGTCTTGGCCACTCTTCTCCATATGAAACCATTTGGCAGGGGCAAGTGATTTCTTTCGTATATTAGTAACTTGTAATTTTGGCTTATAAAAGTGCCTTTTTAATAGGCCTAAGTAAAATAAATGATTTGACTATGATGTTTGCCTCTATTGTCTATAATCGATGACGTCAGCACAGAAGGCCTGTTGAATTGTATACTGTACACTTGTTTACACAAAATGGATTAAATTTAAGGCCAAGATACGTCAGCTCCACATATTATTATTATAGGCCTCTTCATTTAAAGAGTCTCATTGATAATTTTTCTATTTGTCAAGGATATCAGCCTACTATGCCTGATACGCCGCCATATTTACGTGTCTAAGAAAGCGTCCTGTGTTCCTCACAATGTTTTCTGTGAGGTAAAATTAGTGACTGTTCATTTTGCATCTAGAAAGTCCATTGGTGGACAGCCGAGGAACCCACGACCACGGGGATGAAAATCGCACGCTGAAACCACTAGCCAACACTGCTCTCTATTTTAATTCTTACGTGTTTCATACATTTTATATTTTAAAGCGAAATATGATTCTAGTTCTAGATCACTTAACATCAGGTGATAAAAAAATATTTTCAAACAATTATTGTTTTTAATTACAGATTCATTAGTTCTTTACTACATTTTCATCAAGCATCACAGATTACTAAAGTTTTCTCAATACCAAAAATAATAGAAGGTTTTATTACTGGAACCATTTTTCGTATGCGATCATCTCATATAGACGGCAACTCGGCTTATCCCTGATTTCGACTGTCTTACCCTTTCTGAATCTCAGCCTCATATTCCAGGGTGAAAAACTATGACTTCAGTTTGTCCAGTATATCAATAATTTTCTGACGGTGGTCATGGAGATTTCACGCCTAGGATAGGCGATACTTTTATTAACGATATTTTTCACGAAAAATTCGCATCAAGACTATTAATTTTGTTGAATAATAAACTGCTCAATCTTAAATGTATTTTACCTACTCACTATAAAATCAGTGATATCATTTGATAAGATATGATAACGATCTTAAAATAAACTTGTTAACTTCTGTCGTGACACTTGGAGAATTATTTCCTCATCAACACAACATTGCTTATTTAAAATCTTGTAGTTGTTATGTTATAATAAGTATTACTATTATATCATAACAACTATAAGATGATGAGTATATAATTATTACCCCCGAACCCCCTCCTAAACGAATGGAATATCTTTGGGTCTTTTTTATAATGACGAAATCGTATACTTCGTATCACCTACATATATTTGTGTGAAAATCAAAATATCAAAAATCATTTATTCAAGCCGGTAACACATCGTAGGTACACTTATGGAGGTCAAAAAAGAAAATACATTGAATGCTTCTAATTTTACATTTACTGCCAGTTTTAAATCGTATCACGAAAAAGAAGAACTGGCAGAAAACCTCTCCGCCACTCTTTTTAATCGCCAAGTTTTTTGTTTTACACAACGTTTGTAAGGAGCTGCAACCATTACACTATGTTCCATATGACATCTTAAGTAATAAAGAATCATAAAATAAATTGTACAAACGTAATACAACATTTTTCATTCAATTGTTGTTTTTAGTATGTTTCTTTTATTATTATTTATGTTTTTTAACGTTTAACGTTCTCTGGACTTCCACAAATAATTCAAGACCAAAATTAGCAAAATCGGTCCAGCCGTTCTCGAGTTTTAGCAGACTGAGGAACAGCGATTCATTTTTATATGTATAGATTGACATGATCGAGAAGATAATCTGCTAAATTTTATGAAGATAAGATTTCGACAACTACAGCTGAAATCTAACTAGCATATAGGTTAGTTTAGGTTAGGTATTACTTTGCAATTTAAAGTAGTGAAATATTCTAATGATGGAGCTTGTCTACGTAAAATGCTTAGTAATTTATTTCCTGATTTCCTAGTTTTACAGTAACTTAATACTAATACAATAAAAAAATTAAGGTAAAAAACATAATACAAACGTAACAAGTAAAAACTCAAAACCTAAACCATTTTATAACTAATTATAAATAATGCAATTCTTGTGAATTCAGCGTGCAACTAAATACATATGTCTCACACGCAATAATATTTAGGGTGCGCAAGACATCTGTAAATGGTGCTTCTTTCAGTAGGTTTGTACGCGCCCGAGGCACTGCCAGCAATTGAGTCTTCTTATATAGTTCTATGTAAACAATTACACATTTGGAAACACGTAAACGTGAAAAAATTAGTAGAGTGCCCAATTCTCATGAGCCCTTTCAACTTAAGAAAATCGTCTTTGATATTTTTGTATTATTATATTATGAATATTAGCGTGAAACATTATAATGAACATTAATTTGATAACGTAATAGTATATATTAATAATGTCATAATGTAGCATTAGCATAATATAAGAATTGACTATAATGATAAATATAAAATTATTTTAAGATTAATTCTTCATTATGTGTGGAAGAATTTGCGAACTTTAGATTGTACCACCTTCATTGCACAATCTTGCAAATATATTATTGTTATTATTGAAAATCATACTAGTAGCATGACAGGAAGCAATAGAAGCCTACATTAAGTAAAAAAAACTTGAGAGGTCTCAAGGGACACCCGAATGGAACGAAGTTCCTTTCGAATAATAAGTGAAGGAGTTGTAATTTTTTTTTTTTTAAGTTATAATATTTCTTTTATTATCAACAAATATAATGTTATTTAAACTTAATCAGTAGTAGGCTTTAGTAATAATTGGCTGGTGTGTAATTGAAGTAGGAAATATGCGTTTGGGATTCTGTTTTATTTATATGTCTTGAAAAAACTGCATCGATGGTAGTATTACACAGAAAAGAAAAAAAGACAACATCACGAAGTGTTCCCAGGCGGTCGCCCATCCAAGTACTGACCTCACCCGACGTTGCTTAACTTCAGTGATCGGTCGAGAACCGGTGTATTACAACAACTATAGCAAAAAGCCTATACGCCTATACTATACTATAGCCCCCTTTCACAACGCGCGATAAGGAACTTCGTTCCAATTGTAAAAATGAAACGAAAAATAAAAGTAATAGCCTAATAGATAGATAGATGTATATAAGTTGTAATATATTAGTTGTAGATAGATAGATGTATAATGATATTAGTTGTTTATACTACGTATTTGCGTGTTGTTCTCACGAGTGTGTAAGTGCGTGCTCCTATTTCACCATGCCTCCTGCTGATAGAGGACAAATCTTTGTTTTTAATTTATTTTTTTATTCTTTATTACTCAATATGTCATATGGAACATGGTGTAGTGGTTGCAGCTCCTTACAAGCATTGTGTAAAAAAAACTTGGCGATTAAAAAGAGTGGCGGAGAGTTTATTGCCAGTTCTTCTCTTCCGTTCTACGCCCTTGATTTGAGAACTGGCAGTAAATGTAAAATTAAATTCATTTAATATTTCTTTTTTTTGACGTTCATAAGTGTACATTGTTACCTACATGAATAAATAAATTTTGAATTTTTGAATAAGAGATTTATACTTTTTTATATTCAACATTGGTAAGATTGTAAATAAACGGGCTCTGTTATTATTATATTATATAAAGAATTAATCCTAAATTTTGATAACATGCATGGGATTATAGAACGTCACCGCTCCATTTATAAGTCACAATATTTTAAGATAGAAACGTCATTTTAATATCTAAAACAATGTTTTTGCTACTAATTTTATACGTTTTTTTTTTATTTTTTTTTTACAATGGAATCTCACTGTTGGCCTTAAGGGCCTTTACAACTCAGCACGGGCTGTTTTGGCGAGCTTAGCTCAGCCGGAATGGGTGGGGTTCCCGCGACTCGCGCAAGGGCGTCTCCTGTGAGACTCGAACCTCGGCTTGGGCCGTCGCGGGGTGGTCAATCGCCTGAAGGGCAGAACGGAAGCTCACTGGAGTGAGCGAAATGCGAAGTAAAGGTCCTCACCTTCCCCGGAGAAGGCGGTTTTTAACCCTAATCTGTTTATTGCTACTGCTATTATTATTATTGGCCGCGCGGGCGGCTTTTAATTTATTGTTAGCTATTGTGATTGGATCATCCGGATCCGTTAGAATGTGTCGGGGCCTCCTGCGAGCCTTTTTAGTCGGGAAGGAATTTTATACGTGACACGTTAGTAAAATACATTGCTAGTTATAATTATATTTGTCAGAACATATCGCGGTTGAATACACAGGAAATATTCGGATCGATCCAATTCACCGTTAATTTTTATAGAGAGAGATATTATTCTATTTTTATGTAGTTTGGATTTTTCATTACTTAACGAATCTTGTTACGACCAATCAAACCAAAGTAAATTAAGTGGGATACAGTCACCCTTTTCGTAGATCTTGACTTTTGTAAGTGCATTCTGGGAACGTGTCATACATAGTACAGGTACCGGCGAACATCTTGAACAAATGTCCTTACATGCGCAGAAGCGATTTTTAGGCAACACTGCGAGGGGGGGCGGCGGGAGGGTTACGTGTCGATCGCGTGATTGGTAAATCAGTTGGCGTTTGTGTCCCGCGCTGCGTCCGATGCGTAAACTTTCCCCCACTCCCCTTTTTAATGCTCAAGAAGTTTGCCGGTATCTCTACTGATGGAGGAGTCAGTGCAAAATTATAGTCATGAGAGTTTGAACCGAGTTGGGTCTATAAAATAACATTTTCTATTCATAGTCATAGTCTCTAAACGATCTAAAGAAAATACTGTACGATTTGTGCTCGTACTTTACCTAAATGACGTCCATGAAGCCGAATAAGCCCGCTAATGATGTCTATATCGATGGAATGACGATATCTCTCCGACATATATTATGTTACATGTCAAAAAGTACTTGAGATAAGAATAACTTGTAGTAATCGCAAAATAAAAAAGTAACTGTTTATAAATAATGTACAATTTACATATCGACGTTTCGATTGATTAGAGACTTGTTTATTCAAATTCTATCAAATAACACGCTTAAAGTTTTCAGTAACATTCTTTTGTATTATAATAGACAATACATAAATTTTTTGCCACTAAGTATACATACTAATTATGTGTTTGTAAGAAAAAAAAAAAAGAAATTTATTATTATTATAAATGATAATTCACGTATTTGGAAGTATATCAATACAGAAAACGTAATTCTTAGTGATAACACATTACTCCTTAACAATATATATAAAGTTTAAAAGGCGTAATCAGTCGATATTATTTGTGAGCTGCGCTGGCCTTTTAAATTCTAGCTCAAAGATTGTCAGTTTTAGCCCCAACGTTAATTTTTCTTTTATATACCTACTAACATTCCCGTCCTAGACCAACTAAAAAGCGAAGAAGACTTACTAAGAGACCAATAAATTGTAACAAAGAGTCCTGATGACCTTGAAAGTTCAAATTATTCGGAATTTTTCCGTCCGCGAAATAAATTAAATATAAATTACTAAATTACTTTTTAAATGGCTTTTTAAACGTGTATTAACAGATAACAGTGTTGGCCTAGTGGTTTTAACTTGCGACTCCCATCCCTGGGGTCGTAGGCTCGATCCCCGGCTGTGCAAGATTTTTCTGCGCATTTAACACTCGCTCGTACGATCAAGGAAAACAACGCGAAGAAACCGTCATACCTTTGACCAGTGTTTCCCAACGTGGGGCCAAAATCCACAGGGGGACAATTTGATTCTTAAGGGCCCTATTCAAAAGTGTATTAAAATTGTTTCAAATTACATAGAAATACATTTTTTTAAAATTAAACGTTATTTATATTGAAAAGGGGGGGGGATAAGAATTATAGTAAGGCTAAGGTGGAGCGTTGCACAAAAAAAGTGTAATTAATATAACGTCACGTTAATTTTAAATATAAAAATATATTTTATGTTTTAAAATTAAAGCTTAATAAACCAACAACCCCTCCCCCCCCCCCATTCAACAGGTCTTGCCGTATCAGTATTGTATAACGTCAAAAATAATAGATTTCGTCATTATGAGTTTCCTCTCAGTAGTAGTGTTGTATGATTTAAGGTAATATCTTGGATCTTTGACTTTGACACGGCGTTGTAAAATTCACTAAATAATATAAGGTCAAAATTTGACCTCAACCTTATAGAATTTAGTAAGCAAACATTTATTTATTTTATCACTCCAACTACGCAATTATATTTTCAATTTTCTATTAAACGTTTTATTCGTCACGATATTACTTTATAATCAATTTTATATAAAACTTATTAACTTATTTTATATATTCATCGTGATATATTATATCAATACATTAAAGGGCCGGTAACGCACATGTGAGCCCTCTAGCATCGAGAGTGTCCATGGGCGGCGGTATCATTTAACATCAATTAAAAATTCAAACATATTATTTTTCATATAGCCCTTTCTCCAACTTTGATTTGGGAATTTTGGGCCATGGGTATATTCAAGTATACAGGCACATACTAAAATTTGAACCGTTGACCTCAGAGCTGGTTACTTTCCTCGCTCAATGAATCACTATAGGAATACACTGAGGAAATGCTGCCAGGGTTAAAGTTACTGCAAAAGGGTTTTTTAAATTTTCTGTTTATCAGCTTATATATTCTCATTACTATGTTGATTAAGAATATTGCCAATACTGTATATTTGTGAGTTGAATATAAATATTTACGTTGGTTTTTCATTGTCATAATTAATTGCATTAACATGTTATGAAGAGCATGATGCCATGGCTATTGGAATTGGCAAAGTAATGTTTCCTTTACTAACATTGCCAGGAATACATCAGTTGATATGGTTTGCCTACCATCCACTACATACCCTATTACTTAAATTCCCTACTCATTTTTTCGTATTATTTTACCAAATGTCTAGCGGAGAGGATGTCCCTAAAACTGACCTGGCAATTAAGTATTAGAAGTTGAGCTGCTGAAAATATTTAAAAAAATCACTGTAATAATAAAAGCGCGATGGCCTGCAGTATTGGCAAAGTGGCTTCAACGTGCGACTCTCATCTCTGTCCCTGAGCATATAACCCACGCTCGTATGGTAAAGGAAAACATGGTGAAGAAACATCTTAGTACCAAAAAATCGACGATGTCAGGCACACTTACTTGCATATTATAAATGATCAAGGTACATATTCATAAATCTGAGGCCTAGAACTAAAAGGTTGAAGTGCCATTGGTATAAAAACATTAATAAGTACCTACAGATCAAATTTACACGGTAATTTAAGTTAGTCACACACATTTTAATAATAAATAATGCAATATTTTTGTTATAACAATAAAAATTTAATATTAAGTAGATTCATTAGCATTTATTCATGTGTTGACGTTTATTTATGAGGCAAACAGAAGTCGATTAGATTTAGCCAAAAATGTATTTATATCTATTTGCACAGAAGACAACGATTAATCCCTTGCCCCGGGTGACAATGTCGTAAAAGCAAAATCCGGATTTCTTTCAGCAAAAGAAACAAAGGTAATGCTATTATTAAAAGGATACTGAGTACATTACATTTACAAATATTTGTATGTCAGATGAAACCTATTTTTTCGACGATATAAACATTATTATTTATTTAGTATACATTTTTATAAAAAACTAAATGTACATTACAGTTATTTATCCAGTTGGACACAGTAACCGCACATTACGGTGGTAATTTTGGCGAATGTCTAGAACGTAAATTATTACCACTATTTTTGCGGATATATGACCTTGTTGAAACAAAGATAATAATAATCTTTAATTGTTTTAAACTGTCGTATTAACTTTTATGATAATTTGGTTGAATTACAATCTAAACTAAAACAATATTTATAGTTGTTGCTTCAAGAAAGTAAATTAGGTAAACGAGTATAACAAACATCGTGCACAAAATAATTTCCGTATAAAAAAGAGATCCTTGTGTTTTTATAGTACCTAAAATGTTTTACAAAAAAATCAGACAAAAATGTTATCGTTAATCACCCAATGAGATAAAAAATTAACAAAAACAGTCGTAGTAGTTCTTACGGACTCTGTTGCCAAACGTATGTGAAATCAAATCCAAAGGCTCTTTTCAACGGCCACAGATTTTCCGGGCAACATTTTGTTTTTTGGGTAGCGTGGACCACCTAAACCTAACCTAACCTAAATCTTTTTGGCTTCTAAAGTGTTTTGATTTTATAAAAAGTTATTCATTTTATATTTAATCATCAATAGTTTAGGTTGTCGCCCCATGTGCAGAGGCTGTTTCAGCGCAGAGGAATCAGTCACCCACGTAGTCCTGGAATGCGAGGCTGTGGCTAAACAACGTACGGAAATCCTCGGAACAGTGAGGTCGCTCCGAGAAGCCTGTGAAGTGCCCAGGAGACTTCTGTGCTTCTGGAAGGAGCTGGGCTGGCTTAAGTAGCCAGGGCTTTACGCAAAACGGACCAATTTCGAGTCTAGTTGCGGAAACTGAGCCCACCTACCTACCTACCTACCTACCTAGTTTAGGTTGTCCATGCTAACCATTAATTTTTTGCCGCGGTGGCGTTAATACTACGTAAGTACCCGTGTTTCTAATATGTCCGACAAATTCTATATTAAACCGGTAATCGCACAAAAAATTAGTTTTTTTTGTCGCTTTCCTCGATTTTTCTTATGATAACATAACATAACCATTATAATGTTTTTTAATAAATACGCGGAAGATGTCCTCCGACCTTCCGGGCTGAGAAGTCTCACCAGATGCCGACCATGGACATTAAACGCCAGAGTGCTTGCAACTGCGGGGTTTTAAGAATTTGTGCATTTTATTTTTGAAGGACCAGAAAAGTTTTAACGAAATAAGATATTATTTAATAATATTTTCATTCGTGTTTTAAATATTGAAGAGGTCGCAAAATTCTCGTCAACACCAACAACAGCGGCAGCTGGTTCACTTATTTATTCATTAAAGTTGACCATATTTATATGCTATATCTACAGTATAGGTTACAATTAACTTATTTTCCAATTAAATAATAAAATCAGTGGCGCTACAAGCTTTTTAGTTCTTGGTCTCAGATTTCTGTATCTGTTTCATGATCATTTGTTAATCTCATAGCCAAGTCGGTGATCAGCCTCCTGTGCCTGATGCACGCCGTTGACTTTTTTAATCTTCAAAGCAAACCGGTTTCACGGTTTCACCGGGGTCACAATGTTTTAATTCAGCGTTCGAGCTAATGTTACATGACACACAGAAAGAAAATCCATTGGTGCCCAGCCGGGAATCGAACCTACGACCTCAGGGATGACAGTCGCACGTTGAAACCACTAGGCCATTATAAGATTTATTTAATATATATATGACAATTTTGTTAGACATAAATGTTACAAAAATTTAATAAAAAAAATACAATAAAAATATTACACGTCCAATTTTATTCTGTGCTATACAATAAGCTCAGTTAATACTCACACAAGTCAAAGGTTGGCTTAGAAACTAGATATATCGAATTTGAGATTGCAAAAGTTTCGCGAACCGGTTACGCGGATATTGGGCAAAAGAAACTGTTCTCAATATATCAGGTTTTAATTTTATAAAACGGTAAGCCTTTTTAAATTTTAATACAGTTTTAAGACAAACATAGCGGACTATTATAAAAACATATTTTGAAATTGATAAAAAAAACTAAAGGATAACGCGCAGTGAGTACCCTCACAACTCAAAATATTTTGAAACCGTCAAATATAGAGAAACAAATTAATATTTCTTATCCTAAAAAAATATTTTTATATTATTAATAACAATTTACGCGGCCTTTAATGTTACCTCTACGGGTAATAAAGCGTAAAACTAAGTATTAAAAAAAAACACTACCTTGGAATACGACGAAATTAGCACAAACACTTGTCGCACATTATTTTACGAACGCGACAGTGAGCGGTCGGAAGGAAACTGAATTAGCCGATACAATTTATCTAAGAACAAACGCAGGTTCGGGCCTTATCATAGAGGTGCGCGCGCGCATACCTATTGGAAATTGTGGGTCACATTTTTTTAGATCAGTGGAATAGATTGCCAATTATAGAATGTTATAAACTTAGTTCTTAACAAGTTAGGGAAATTGAAGGATATTTGTAGTTCTAATATTTTATAATTGGAGAAAGTTGGTGTCATCTTGACTATTTTAATGGAGACTGTGTGTAGTGTTATTCAACCCTTCCTTATGGTAAAAATTCTTTTTAGTAAAGTAGGTTAGCATTTAGTTACTTATTAGTCTTAAGACGGCTAGATCGTAATGTTCCATGATGCCTTAGTGAAGACACATGTATTAAAAAAGTCTTGGCTTGTAGATAATGATTAAAATCGTTTTAAATACTTCATTACTATAAACAATATGAAAGTTTAGAATCATTAAGGGACATTTAACATTAAATTAAGAGTCGAAGCTGACTAATATTTTTTTTGGATATTAAATTACCGAAAACGTATCGAATACAATAAAATTTAAATTAATTTTAATTAAATTTGTATTGAATGAAATATTTACACTTGCTGCGTTAGTGCTAAAAATATAATTTTCTAACGCTAAGATAATTGCCGAAAATTGATTGCACTACCGATTAATTTGGCCAATGGGGCAAAAAAGTCCTGGAATGGAGGCCAGTGACCAGGCGGAGAAGAGTTGGACACCCGTCCATCCATCTATTGGAATGGTGGAGGGAAATATATGGATGTCAACAGGATGATACGAACGAATGAACCGTTAGGAGAATTTTTACTCGCGAGCTGACATCCGGCCCCTCGGTCTAATAAACTTTTGCTACGCCTAACTTCGTGGCCCCATACACAGATTGTGTTATACACTTTTTCAAAGGTTGATATGTTTTCGTGCTTCCCATCTTTCACTGTAGTATTACCGAACCAATTCGACTTAGGGTCCTCCAAGTATAGAGCTTACTATTTCTTCTACGTCCTGCCCGTTTTCCTCCTGTTTCATAAGCTTCTTCTGTATGTACTTACTATATATTTCTTTGTTGACTGTTTTATAGATCTGTGTCGTTCTTTACCATCTTAATATGATCAGAAATGTAAACTAATAATAGTATTTTAGGCTATAAAAATAAATACAAAATTCTATTTTAAAAGCTACAGTGTGGAGTTTCTTGCCCATTCTACTCCACAGGAAACTAAATTTTGAAAGGGGCAACCAGAATATTTATATTTTATTTAACGTTCAAAAGTGCCATTTGAGGTGGCCTAATTGGAATAAATAATTTGACTTTTTGACTTTAATCTAATAGGCAAAGAGATGATCAGTCACCTGTACCTGACGCCGTCGACTTTTTGTTGTGAGGTAAGCCGATTTTGTCACGATGTTTTCCTTCACCCTAATGTTAAATGCACTCATAGAAAGAAAGTCCATTGCTGCACTGCCGGGGATCGAACCTACGACGTCGGAGATTCGGGCCAACACAGGTAACTTTGTTTCAAGATATAAATAAGTATAAAAACAATATTACATTATTTTATCGTTTATATGTGGTTATAAGTCAATGGCAGACAATAATTGAAAGCCATTAGGTAAATCTCAAGGATAATTGGTAAGATAAGGGTATTTAGTAAATGTAGATTACTTACTTATTTTCCTTTGTTTGACTAAAAGAGGTTCTTTTCATGTAATATCACGTATTCTTTTCAAATGTTTCAGCCATTGTTTAATTCAAACGTTAAGAAATGAATAGGATTCAATCAACTAATTTAAGCTTATAGTACGTTTATATTTATTTATTAAAAACAACAACACATATCATTTACTGTAGTGTTTATTTTTTTAGAGAAGAAACAAGCAGGAAGCTCACTTGATTTTTTTATGATGTTAAGTGATACCACCGCCCATGAACACTCTTATCGCCATAGGGTTCGCGTTGAGTTCCCGGCCTTTTAATAATTGGTCCGTTTTCTTGAAGGATCCTTGCAGATGTAGATTCTTTGTGAAAAATATATTAATCTACCGAAATCACTCATTTTGTATCGAGAATTCGGGTTTTATTGTCAAAATACATTAATTCTCATTTATTCTTCAGCTACTATTCGTACATATTAAAATAGAAATGAGTCACAATATAATATGTCGCTAAGCGAAAGACTCGAAAACCAGTTCATTTTTTCTTCGAACTCTGAGGAAGGAGTTTTTATGGAGAGAAAAATTTGAAAAGCACTTTTATTTTGTACTTAGGTTTTTAAATTTTGAAAAATCTAATAGTCTATATGTTATGTGGCTACTACAAAGGTTGGCTATGATAGAAAAATATTAAGGTGAAACGAAGTTTGCGAACAAAAATGAGCCCATCAAATACAAAATAAAAGTGGGGTTGCAACGCCTAATTACCAACAAACTGAACTATGAAATTAAGACGTTTCGGCTGTATATAAGAAGTTCTGCATATACCAAGTTACAAATGAAAAAAATAATTAAATTTTAAACATATTCCGTAAATTACATAGCTGCGATCTTACATCAAAGGGATTTTTTTATATGATAGAGAACGAGCCCAAAAAGGGTCATCGCAGCACGAACACCCATTTTAGCGGATGCGTCGCCGGCCTTTGAGGGAGGTGTATACTTTTTCTTTAAACATTTGGAGGTTGTATCTCCCAGGGATTTCACATCTATTCCACAGTTCGCTAGTTCGCAAGAGAAAGTGAGTTGTAAAGCGGAACGCGGAAGAATTCTGTCAATCAAGGTGATGCTGGTGAAACTTTGAATTAATCTGGCTGATTAACCCAAACAACTCTTCAGAACAGTCTCTATGGTACACTTCGTAGACGCATAGAGAATCAATGTCTTTGCGTAGAAGGAATCAGGTCCACCAGTAATATGTTAGAGATTCACAATTTAACAAGCCCTTCGCTGAATTTGTTCAAAGGAAGCAGTTGGTATTTGGGAGCAGTTGCCCAAAGATGTGAGCAGTATTCCATATGAAGTCGTACTTGACTTCTGTAGAGCTACATTGTACCTCAGTGAAATACTGCTAAGCCCTACCCAAAACACCCAGCTTTATGGAAGCCAGATAGAATTTTCTTCAGATGACTGCTGAATAGGACTTCTTTCGAGTTTTGAGAAGCAAGCAAACCCACGTATTCCTTAATGAATCTTATTAAAATTGTAAATTTGTTCGACAGTTAAATGTAAACAAGGTATGAAAATGTTTGCAAAAAAGTCGAAAGTAAATTACTACGTAAAAAATACGTTTCCAAAATTATCAATTTATTGGTTTCACGTCATAATATAACACACACACAAAAAAAACGATTGTCAAACGTATGTAATATATTGTTTCGTAAAAATTTATAATTATTATTAAAGCTTTATTAATTAGAGTAAAACCTCCTCCATATCTTTCTATTCTAGCAACATTGATCGAATTGTTCCCCGCTAGTTCTCTTATCTTCTGTTATCTGTCTATCTTTCGTCGTCCTAAAACTTGTGTAAAACAAAAAACTAGACGATTAAAAAGAGTGGCGGAGAGTTTATTGCCAGTTCTTCTCTTGCCTTCCCTTGATTAGAGAACTGGCAGTAAATGAAAATTAGAAGCATTTCATTTATTATTTTTAGACGGTAAGGAGCTGCAACCATTACACCATGCTCCATATGACATCTTGAGTAATAAAGAATAATGAAATAAATTAAAAACGAAGATTTGTCCTCTATCAGCAAGAGGCATGGTGAAATAGGAGCACGCACTTACATTCTCGTGGGAACAACACGCAAATACATAGTAGAAACAACTAATTTCACCACATACACGAATTCCAGTACGACCAGTCACCACAAGTAGCACCCATTCACGAGCATAACGCATGGTCAGCCATCGGCCCCCTCCCCATATTTTAGGGAGAGAGACAACCCGACGCATGGTCGACGCCACAAGCAATGACATGCGCTATGACTACCGTGTGACCAACATTTTTGACAAACGGGAGTCAGATAAAGCGGTAAGTTTCTGAATAAGTGTAACCCTAATATTCAATTTTTTTTATACGTAAGCATTTAATAAGAAAAACATTAAGGTATGTGTCGAAGTCTAGTATGCAATTAATTATCTCCAAGTTCTATGGTAAATTATTATAATAACACATAGTTACTGTCATAATTGAAGGCTACAGCGTTATTTACAACTCATCAAACTACACATAGGGGCGCATCGCGTACATAATTGATATTGATATCAATTGAACTCAAATCTAGGACAATATTGTACTAAGAATATACTTTAGATATTTTTTAAGCTTTTGCATGGATTTGAGATTGAATCAAGAAATTCTGTAACGAAAATACATTTAACACACGATGACGTAATTTAGGTGCGGCCAATACGCGTTAGAGTGGGACAGAACGCATACTACGTATTCACATTTCTCTGACGAGATCGGTGACGTGTTAGCATAAGACTGACTTTATAGGCGTAGTAGTCTGAGTCTAGTAGAGATTGAATTAACATCATAAATACTGCATAAATAAAAAATAAATTATTGTAAATTCATAAATTTATAATTTTTTTTGAAGGTAATTGGTTAAATAATTGCACACCCTCATACTTAATAGACTTCTTCAACGCCGCGTACAATAATTTGTACGGGCTTCGACAAGAGAAGCAAACTCGCCCGACGAGGATTACGTATAGTAGTTTTTTTGATTTTTTGTAATAAGAAGCTATAGAGAGTATTTTTTTTTAAATTAAGGTACAGGTGCTACAACATAATTCATCATAATTTTGTCTGTGTTCATGTAATAAGCAATTTGTGGTATCACTTACATAATACGTAGATAAGAAAGAAAGAAGATATAATATGTAGATATGTATAGAGATGTTCATAAGTGTTAAGCAGCATTGTTTTTCCAAGTTGGTGGCTGGTTGTCATAACCAAGTTTCCTTAAATCCTTTGACATCATTGATATTTTCAATGTAACACTTCCATATGACTCTGTCCGCAATACTGCAATTAAAACAAATATTATTCATATTATTATTTTGTAATAAATTTCTGTTTTTATGTAAAGTGTGTAAAATTTTAACTGCATTTTATTATCATACTTTTTTTTGTCATTAACAAGACAATATAAGTGCGTCCACATCTGGCGAATATGCCGCGAATGCTCGCGAGCAGTTTTCGAGGTGCGCGCCGGCAATTTTGTTCGTGCACCTCCCGCGCGCAGTTCGCGCGCAACCTAAGCGCCATTCGCGAACAGTGCGCGGGCGGCGCGCTAGGCTCTCGCGTCTTCCTTACGCCCATGTGTAATCGCGAGAACTGAGTTTACGAGCCTTGCATGAGTGCTAAAGTGGCGCACCAAAACTGTTCGCGACCTGCACATTCGCGGGGCATTGGACATGGACGCACTCTATCCTACAATGTTCTAAAAATCATTCTTGAAGACAAGATGTCATGAATATATGCTCCAATCAGAGTAAAACAATTAAAATTGTCAATTTAACGCATCGATCAAAGGGCCTCTTAGTCAAATTGTACTTAGGAAGAATCTCACAATAGTTATCTTTTCCATTTGCTAGCATTTTTGGGTCAGCCAATTCAGGATGTCTTCCTGTCAGCCATGATAACCATTCTCCCAAAACTGTTGCCGACCGAGGTCGTATTAAGGATGATTTTACTTCATGGGATCCAGTTATTGGTGGTAGTAAAAAGACAGCGTATCCTCGGAGAGTGTCACCCATGAAGAAACTCTTAGCTCTTACTGTCACAATTAATTGGGGCCCTGAAATATAATTTCCATTAATATATATAGATATTTTATAAAACCTGTAATATCATTAAAACACATTTTTTTTTCCAAATGGGAACAATACTTACAACCATATACATTGGTACTGCCAAATACAATATCTAATGGCAAATTAAATATTACTTTTTCAGGATCACATCCAGATGTTGCAAGTTGACTGGTTCCAGAACACAGTCCGGATACAGGGTCCCAATCTGGACCCCACACGATATCATATTGTATATAAAGTTGGTTATCAAAAACACCTGCGGGAAATTTAATATGATCTATTTGACCATTGAAAGATACCAGAAACTTGGTAACTTCAGAATTCTTCATTACGAATTATTTCGTAATTATATTTTTAATTGAGTAAATATATAGTATTGTGTAATTTCTACTTATATTGCTTAATATCTTTTTTTTATAACTCAAAAAGGCTCAAGACATTTTAAAATTATTAAGGTTAGTATAGTACTTTCAAGAAACCCGCCTTTATTTTGATTTGCTTAAGTATGTCGTATCCATGGAAACGATTTTTTTTTAATGGAAACGGTAGATTCTTGTCTATTTGGCTCAGACACTAATATAGATTAACAATATTTTTGCTTTGCTTAAAATAAAGTTAAATGATTGCCATTGCGAAAAATCATTAGAAATTTCAATTAATATAAGCAAACTAACGAGCAAGAAATATAGAAATAGTGATAAAATGTTATATTGACTAATATCGTTTTATTGTCTTCTTTTATTTTTTTCTCGTTAATAAAACTAGATATCGTACAATGATTGTTTCATAAAAATCAAAGAGATTTCATGTAGAGAAACACCATTTCCGTTATCCTGTTTTACCGACATATATGATTTGAAACCACTTTGCAATTTTCAGGAGATGGCGCTAAACATGCTTTTAAAATCCAAATCGGCCACCATTGTTGCGATTGAATCTTGTGCTAAGGTTTGTGAAGTTTTCAGTTTTCCTGTAATATTTAATCGTTTTTGAGATTACACGTGAAGTGGTATGATAGTGAATACAATGAAATTTAATAACAAATCCTTAAAGTAACCTCTAGAGCATATTTTAAAACACTAAACGCGTTCAAAATGTCACGCGAAGTGAGCATCACATTCGTGAGTACCATACTTCGCTCGAACTCGATGTGATATATATGAAAATAACGTGACGAAAACAATAAATTAGTGTAGTTATTATAATGCAACGTTTATAACTGATGTTGGTGCATTTTGTGACAAGCGTGTGTCGATGAAAACATTTCAGAATTTTCTGTACACGTCGTAAGGAATCGCAGTTACGCGAGTGAGGGCTTGTAACTCGCCGGTATCATTATGGTGGACTGAAGGAGTGTGGTGTACAATAGGAGTTGAATAAGTCGTTACAGTGCCCTCGGGGCTTTGCACAGGATGTCTGGTGGCTCGCAACATAACCCAAATGGGAGGCAGTCGCAACTAGGATCCAGTTGGAGTCCTTTACAGGTGGTCATAGTATAATATTGTTTTTTACTTTAACCTATCGTTCTAAAGTTAATTGATTACATCAATGTCATAGGATGTTAGGGATACATATTGTTGAAAAGTGTTTGTTATTCTTTAATATTATGCATCAATGCAATATGTGTGCAATAGGTAGGTACAATAATCAGCTGTTTGTTATATTCATGTTGACACTTTTGCTCTACTTATTATCTTTAATGTTGCCATTATTTGCACAAGTATAAAGCTAAAAATGAGAAAATAGTGATTTACATAAATTAAATTTTGATTAATTTAACAACCACTAAAAATAATTTTTATTATCATTCTGATTGCTTCATTAATAAACACTAAATGAAATGAGCAGTTAATGTGCTGTAAATATTAATGATAAAAAAATTAATATGATTCACAAATAGTATTTTTCTGGGAATTTATAACTAGCTTATATATTATTTATTACAAACGGATTTTCATAATTAAAATAAAAAAATGAGATGGACGAAATCCTTATTAATATTAAAATTATCTCAACTATTATTGGAAATTATTAAAATTGTATTATTTCTTAAAACATGATCATTGTATTCTTAAACCTGTACTTTAAGTTCAGTGTCTTAGACAAAAATTAATTTCTCTAGTAATTATGGTAAGAAGCCTATTCTGCAAACTCAGGTAATATAATTTTAACATCTTAACCAAGAGTCTAGTAAGATTTTTAGTCAAAACCAAGTACAAAGTGTTTTCAAAGACATTGTATTTGATATATGTGAACCATACATAGATTTAAGTCTAGATTTTAAACTCTTTGAATCTTATGCCTACTGTTGGATTGTTTTTAGAATTATTTTTTTATCAGTTACAGGTGGCGAACCTGCTGGCGCGGGCGCCTCAAGCGCACATGGCTTCAGAAAGGGGTGTCACATGGCACACACCCACTCCACCTCCCCATCTCTATCATGTACCAGCGCCTTCGCCTCCTGATCCTCTTCAAGTGAGTGCCATTTTTGTATATTAATATTGTAGGCTCTTTGTGTACTCACTGATGAAAAATCCTACTGCCTTCATGTCTTAGAAACAAACATGATTTCTGATAAAGAAATTATGAGGGAATTATTATAATGAGCGCATAAAATAGGTAAATAACAATTTTTCATACAATATTATTTTATTGTGTATTATATTGTTCATAAGTGTACTAGTTTACCTACATGAATAAAGCTACTTTGACAATAGGCCTCATTAAAGTTGATTGACTTTCTGACAAACCTAGTTCATAGTTTTGGAACATTGTTTTCTCTTGGTCTGACCACTGACATTAAATAATGTGAATTTAAACAATGATCTGTGTTTATTTTACTGATCAAATTAACTAAAAATTTACAGGCTACAGCACGGCTTTGTGGACTTATCTATATAAAAAAACTTATCATCCTAAACTAAAAAAAAAACTTAAGAGTTAATTGTATGAGTTTTTTATTTTTTCAGTAGTTAAGTAAGTGCAGTGATTATTCATTAAAATACAATTGTTATTTTCCTTGATAAAAAAATTACATAAAAGTTATATTAAGTCAACCTCATATGGCCATGTGACAAGATGGGCTGGTTAATTTTTAATGTTACCTATGGATGGAAAAAAATAGACAATAATGTTTTTTTAATGGCAATACTTATACCTATATGCCAGTTTGAAGTAAAAGCCATAATGTTTTTTAATAACCAGTCTTTATATTATAGTAAATTGTTTTTGATCTGTAAAATTTAACTTCAATCAAACTTAACCTCTCAGTCAGCTATTAAGGCTTTAATACCTGTCAGTTAAGAAATAAATAAATATGGTACATGATACAATTGCAGGCAATAAAAGCGGGTGGCAACGCGGTATTTCGGCACACGGCGACGCCGCCCGACCTCTACCGACATACTCCTACGCCGCCGGACAAACATCTCATGAGGTAAACCCGTAATCCACCAGAGCAGTGTTGGCCTAGTGGCTTCAGCGTGCGACTCTCATACCTGAGGTCGTAGGTTCGATCCCCGGCTGTGCACCAAAAAATAATTTTAAAGTAAAGTCTTTCTATGTGCGTATTTAACATTTGCTTGAATGGTGAAGGGAACCGACATTTCTTAGACACAAAAAGTCGACGACGTGTGTCAGGCACTGGAGGCTGATCCTACTTGCCTATTAGATTTAAATATGATCATGAAACAGATTCAAAAATCTGAGGCCAAGACCTAAAGAGGTTGTAGCGCCACTAATTTATTCTTACTCGTAATGTTTTTAGTAAAGGATTAAAGTAGTCATTTGAGAATCGGAACATTAGCAAATGATTGTGGGCCAAACGGGTGGGAGGATTACTTGATGTGAAGTGAAAAAATTAACATTGCCAGGCTTGCAAATTTGTAAAAATAGTACGGGCGTACAAAGTACAACACACAAGTGAAAGTTCTTTCTAAATTAATTATTATTAAGAAAAAAAATTGGTTGCCTGTAAAGTCGGTATACGGGCGAAAGTTTTACGTGACAACGACTTTGAGTGGTAAAATAATTTTAATGTGAATATTCATTCGTATAGTAGGAAGAAGGATGAAATAATAGTAACAATTTAAAACATTTATTTATACAAAGAATTATATTTAAAACATTAATTTATACAAAGAATCTCGCACTGAATTTCATATTAACAAAATTTCATTTTTACCTTTACACATACATACGTATTTATATACAAATATACATACAATAACTTGCAATACATTTGCGTACAATGAAATTAACTGGCAACGTGTAAACTTGTATGCAGGCGCCTAAGCGAAATAGAAGCGCAAGACATGAACCGGTGTGTATGCCTATCTCTCTCACTCTCTTTCTCTCGCTCTTAGGCGGGCTAACTGTGCTCGAGTGGAAGGGACGCGTGCCTTTCACTTTTTATGTCTATCTCTCTCGCTCTTAGGCGGGCTAACCATGCCCGAGTGGAAGGGACGCGTGCCTCTCACTCGCTCTCATTGTGAGCGCATAACGTGAGCGGAGCGTAACGCAGTTTCTTGAAGTGTCACCCGGCAAACCAATTTATAAGACGTTGTCAAAAGCACCAATAGATGATCATTTACCAGTATATGAACACTCTATGTATTTGTATATCTATATTCACACTGTATATGTGCTAATGATAAAATAAATAAATAAAAATCTGATTTTACTGCGCAAGACGTTATGCGACAGAATTTCCATCTAAAGTTCTAATATGTAACTACTAAACGAATAGAATAAACGAACCAATAGCGTCTCCCTTTTCACTCTCTTAATCTGTCTCAATCGCTCTCTCCCTTTTCTTCGACAAAAACGCTGCACATCTTCGTGACGTTTCGTAAAAAAAATTACCCTTATAGCCTAAAGAAGTTTAACTTCAAAAACCCAGTGCAATAAAAGCTGTTTAAACATATTTATTATTTATTTATTTATTAACACTTCGTTGCACTACATAAAAAGTTAAAATATATATATATTAAACATAATTTAATGAAAAGCAACTGGCGGCCTTATCGCTTTAGAGCGATTTCTTCCAGACAACCACTTTGAGTATATTACATAAGGTAGGCAAGAAGTGCAAAGATACACATTACAAATAATAAAAATAGGAAAAACAAACATACTTAACAGAAACAAAAATAAATAAAAATAAACTAAACTTAAATAAAAAAAAGGTGTGAATTGTAGTAAATCTATTACGTATAACTTGAACGGCCCTATGTAGTTTAATTGTTCATAGATATTCCTACAACTATGATGCCGATCAGAGGTTTTTAAGGAGTTGACAAACAAAATAATAATAATAATAAAATACGTTTATTTTGGAACATAGGATCATAATGGTATCACTTATTCCTCGTCATTGAATTCTAGCCTGTTGGCATCCCTACTCATCGGCAAAGAAGACAGAGGTTGTTGGCCGAGAGAAAAAGCCGGCGTATAAAACTCTCGGTACTCTTTAAAAAAAAAGGAAATCATCAAACAATTCTACAATATTTAAAACAAATATAGCAAATTAATTAGAAGTAGCCTGCCCAGCACTAGTCCCAGGCCTTTTTTTTTCAACTTGATAATCACTAACTTTATAGTAACCCTTTTTTACACAGCTTTTCTTTTAATACATTTCTTCAATTTATTAAAAGGCAGAGATAAAAGAGCCTCTGGGATTTTATTAAAGAAGACTATCCCTTTTCCCAAAAAAGAATTACTAACTTTAGACAGTCTAGTACGGTAAATAAAGAATACTACCTCTTAAACAGATTTTTTTGAGTGTTGTAACCACGTATAACAATAATTGCGATATTTACGTACAATCGAGACCATGTACTAGAAATTTAACTTTCATTTATGTGTAAGCGATGGCCTAGTGGCTACAGCGTGAGACATCATAACAGCGTTAAATAGTGTGTGTTATGCACACACCTTGTCTTGTAGAAAGATACAAAAATCTGAGGCCTAGACCTTAAAAGGTGGCAGAGGCACATTTTCTAGAATTTATGATATAACAGAAGTGATTTGTTTTATTCGTACCAGCGTGCCGTTTAGCCCACGCCAAGGCCTTAACGATTAAGTACAAATAGAGAAGAAATAGTATTTATATTAAATTTTTTTTCCAATACTAAAGAAAATCCTTCAAACTGTTATAAACACGATTTTTATTATTACCTGCGTTTTTGCAATATTTTTTCTTACGTAAACATTTCATTACTTTAAAATTACGTCATTACCGTGTGTACTTAGCTGTTTGGGATAGTCATAAACTATTTATGTACTTTTAACAGCCAAACTTGATTTAAATAATCTATGTTGTCAAAAACTCCTTCATAAAAAATCAAACCATTTATTCCAATTAGACTACCTAAAATGACACTTGAAATATGTTAAATAAAAATATAAGGACGATTCTAGTTTTGTCTTCCAAAATGTAGTTTGGCGTGGAGAAGAATGGACGAGAAACTCCACACTTGCTCTTTTAAAATAGGATTTACAATATACATATTATACAAATAATTACTGCAACTGATTACGACGTGCTTTTATTTATTTGTTGCACCAACAAAGTAGACACTGATACATGCATGTAACAAACACAAGCCTAGTGCTACCCCAATTATAGGCGCACACAACATTCTGATTTAATGAAGCTTAAACACACAAAAAAATAATATAAATAAGATAAAACAAAGCAAAAATTAAAAACATTACAAAATTAATTGAATAAAATTAATGGAATATCCCTGATGAAATTCTAATTACTAATTAGTTGAGCTGCTAATCTCCTATCTGCATCCCAATAACCAAACCGTATGATGACAATCCATTTTTGGCGACGGATAGAATGCAATCTCTTCGCTCTTTACACTCATATTTTATAATCAATATAAACCAAATTAAGTAAATAAAACCGTAAAAATAATATAAAAATATACATGTCTATGTTTAAAAGATTAAGATTTAAGATTTTTTAGAAGATTGGCACAGTTGAACTATCATTTTCATACAAATATCTTTTCACATACACCGATCCAACCTACCATGCATAGTTTGTATCGACAGATGTCTATTACAATCCATTAATTAGTTATTGCCATACTTTTATCAATATTAATATAAGATGTCTATCTCAGACGACGAATAAACGAAACTTACTTAATCTTACTTCCGTACGTCTTTATTGGATATTATCAGGGAGTCTTTATTAAGTCACTTTTCTGAATCTTAATCGTTAGATAGGATCGTGACAAGTCAGATAAATACCAAAAGTACAGGAAAAGAGTTGAGTCATTTTGTTCATTCCTTATTCTTTCTTTTTAATTAGAAATAAAAAGAAATTACCTGATTGAGCTCCCCCCTAATTACAGACACACTCCATCACCCGGTGATGTGAAGGCTGGATCGGGGATACCTCCAGCTGACTTGTATCCACATTTGGGTCCTGGGCGAGGTAAATATTCCATACATACTTATTTATTACTACGTTTTTAGATATATGATACATTAACAGGTATATAATATATTCATATATTGTTATATTTTAAATTGCAATTAATGTATAATAACAAACAGTTTTTAATTTTAAATAAATCAATCATACATATACATATATATTCATAAAGATTAATATACAGTTTCAGAAAAACTTGTCCGGGCTGAAGAATTATTGGCGTACGCCCGTGGCGGTGTGGACTTGACGGTGGGGTCTCGGGGGGCCAATGGGTCGCCCCATGCCCCAGCTCTATCGGTGCGAGATGCCCCGACAATAAATAGCCTCATAGCCCGCGCAGCGCCACGTCCGTCTCACGCGAGGGTTGATGCTCTTCTGGAGAGATTGTCTGCACCTGCCCCTTCGTCGCCACATTCTGTGATTGTCCATTCTAGGGCGGCCCCTACGCCTTCGCCCCCGTCTTCTAATGAGGTATATGTAACGATTACTCCCAAATATATTTCACATAGGGGTTAGTGTTTCTCTTTGAATCCCCTTAACAGTCCATAAGTGATTATCTTAGTTTTTACTATCTTTATATTTCTAATTTTTTCAGGATTCGGCTGACTCCTGTGGAGCTCCTCCAGGTTCAAAGCGGAAAAGGAAACCAGAACGCACGATACGAGTACCCATTCCACCTCCGCCATCCGATATGCCACGTCCTTTGCCCATACAAAATGGAGACACTCACAACGGGCCCGAGAAACCAGTAAAACAAAATGAACCAGACAAACAGGATAAACAAGACAGACCGGAAAAACCACCCACGCCCGAAATGCCAGAACCACACGCCAGAAGAAAAACCCGCGCCGACTCCTCGGAAACAATAGACGATATCGCAGCCTTGATAGCCAACACGGAACGAAGAGATATCCCCACTGAACCGTTCCCGGAACCAGAAACGCCCATCACCATCACTATTGACAAACTCAAAAGTGTCCTAGCTAGTCCAGAACCGGAGAAATCGCCAGTAAAAACACCCCCCAAGTCCCCACCTAAATCCCCACCCAAGTCGCCAAAAGAACAAAAAGAAAAATCGCCACCGAAGAAAGAAGAAATAGAACCGCCGCCGACAGCAGCCGCACCTAGACGCAGGAGCGCCAGAACAAACTCGGAATCCACGAACGTTCCAGTGGAATCACCCTCGGAGGCGAAACCGGCTGAACCCGAAGCCAGCGAAACGAAAACGGCGGAACCCACATCGGCGTTCGTGGAAGTCGAGAATCAAATGGAGAAAATGTTTGGTGGTGTTGAGGAACCTGCTAAATCTAAAGCTGAGGAAAAGGCCACTACTAAACCGAAGAAAAGACGGAAATCTGCACCCACGAAAGGCGAGAAAAAGGCCTCCAAGCGCTCTAGCAGACGATCGACGGGGGACGAAGGGCCAAGAAGGAAGGTAGCGCGGAAAAAGGGGACAAGTAAGAAAGAGGCTTTGAAGGACGCGTATGACTCGGGGAGTAATGCCAGTTCCAGTCGGTCAAGGGGGCCTTACATTCAGGTTAGCTAATTATACTAATTATTTTTCGAAAAATGCACTTTATAGCAATTGGCTATAAACTTAAATTAGAAAAATTTAAAAAAATGTTTTTATTACAGAATACAAATAATACAATTATTTCATTAATTACAGAATTCCGTTAATTATTTTTTGAATTATTACTATCATTGTTGTCGTTATTATATATTTTTACTAATAATGGCTTCAAATCAACCGTAATAGGGACAAGAATATGGCGCGTAACGGAAAATGTGACGGTATATTTTCCAACCGATAAAGAAGTTTCACTTTAAAAATTATATTACAACTAGCTGACCCGGCAAACGTTGTTTTGCCATGTATGTTATTTATAGGAAACATATTTTTAATTCTAATACAATTATAATAATTGATTGCCATCTTACAACCTTATTGCGGATCTGTGGATAGATTAAAAAAAAAATGGGGATGTATAAGTAGGGGTTGATCGTATAACAGTGAAAATTGAGAGATATGAATTTTTTTATTGTCATCACATATGAATAAAAATAAAAAAAAGTTTATAATTAACAAATAAATCAGGGGTTGGTCGTAGAGGAGTGAAAAATTCAGTCATATGAAATTTTTTATTCTAAGTCATAATAAAAAAAATTCTTGCAAAAAAATTTTTTTTTTTATTAACAAATAAAAAATAAGGGTTGATCGTAGAGGGGTGAAAATTTAGGGTTGTATGTATTTTTGTATGGTGTATCGTGAAAACATGAAAACGAAAAATTTTGTCTAAAATTTTAGGGGTGGACCACCTTTAACATTTAAGGGGATGAAAATAGATGTTGTCCGATTCTCAGACCTACCCAATATGCACACAAAATTTCATGAGAATCGCGGTACTACGACACGAGAATTTTATATATAAGATAAAACAGTTTTAGTTATAATTAAAGTTAAGTCCTATCAACTAAAGCGATAAATACTAATTTCAGATCGTAGGGCCGAGAGACTCCCCAGTATCAGTAGCAGTGGTTAACGCAACTGCGACAGAAGACGACAGACGTACGGCGGACGAATGGCGGAACGGGCTCAAAGCTCGCGGACTTCACGCGAGTACTTTAGGACTGAGATACGACGCCAGTACTCCTGATGCCTCGTGGCTGTGTGCCTTTTGTGAGAGAGGCCCGCACCATGCTGGCCTAGGAGACCTATTCGGACCCTATACGGTTGACACTGCCTGTGATGAATTTAGGTAATATTTTTAATGTGAAATCTGTACGGATGAAACGCAATAATAATTTTAGCGTCACGAAGATTGGCAGCGTTTTTGTTGTATTCTTTTTTCAGATTTTTTAATTTATTTATATTATCACTAGCTGCCCCCGCGAACTTCGTTTCTCTTTAATGAGATTTAACTGAGCCTTCCTGTTTAGTACATACCAACATGGAACATTTTTCTATGCTATCCCTGAGACTGTTCGGTTTTCCGGAATGAAATCTTTTTAGGTTGTTCTCTGAATTTTTACTCTATATAAACCTCAGAGTTCACAACATAAGTTTTTAATAATGAAATATAAAATAGGGGTTGAAAATTCAGGGTTATATGTATTTACTAATGCTGTATCATAAAAAAATAAAAATATTTTTTTCTAAAATTGAAAAAAAAATTTAGGGGTTGATTACCCTTAACATTTAGGGGGATGAAAAATAGATGTCCGATTCTCAGACCTACCCAATATGCACACAAAATTTCATGAGAATCGGGAAAGCAGTTACGGAGGAGTTTAACCACAAACACCGCGACACGAGAATTTTATATATAACATTTGCACGTATAAACAGTGAGAATATAGATATACAAATACTTGGAGTGATCATATACTGGTACATAATCATCTATTGGGGCTTTTACCTTAGTGATAATTGATTTACAAAGAAGTTTCACTTCTGACATGCGTTCTTTGTATGCAAACACTTTTTTATTATTTGTAGTTTTTTTTTAATATTTATTAACTGTATTTCAGATCGCTAGAAGAATTATCACAAGCCCGTTTCCCTAGCGTGGAGGCCGGAGCAGAAGTTTGGTTCCACGAAGCGTGTGCGGTATGGGCCCCGGGGCTCGTCGCCATCGGTGCCCGAATTTGGGGCCTCGCGCAAGCCGTTTGGGGCTCTCGGGCCTCAAAGTGCGCACATTGCTCCACGTCCGGAGCGCCAATTGCCTGCGCGACCAGAACTTGTCGTGCTAGGGCTCACCTGCCCTGTGCTCGCACCAACAAGTGGCAGTTGGACGATGAGAACTTCAGGGCTGTCTGTCCTCGACACGCTTAGCACACTGCCTAATAGTGATAGTGTTAGACCAGTGATTATGAAAGTGTTTGTGAAGTGATTGATATCAATCTTGGTGACTCCTTAAAATATAGATTGGTTAGTCGTGCACTTGTTTGTGTTTTTGCCAGAGGGTACCCACAAGTCTTTCAGTTTGTATTACACCCCGAGAGTGAACTTGCCTGGTAAGAAAACAGAACAGTTATGCCTATCCTGACCTGGATTACGGTCATCAGTTTATAGAATGTACTGACAAATTGAAATTATCATTGACCTTGTAAATGAAATCTTGAATTTAGGCTGACGGAGTTTACCAATAACAAATTTTTTAATAAAGCCAACTAAAATTCATGAAGGTCATAAAGACCAAATTTGTATGTATTGTGGTCCGTAATGCATTCATTTCACCTACAAATGGTCTCCCTGTACCTGTGTGACAGTCATGCCTCAGTTACCGTAATAATCCAACTTATATAGTATAACAACTCGGTTCTTGTTTCAAGGGACCAAAAATTAACTTCCGAACACCTAATCCCTTTAATCTAGCATTGGAATATTCTTGAATCTTAATTAGTAGCTTGTGCGATTTAGTATTTTAGCACAAATTATTTGTAACGGGTGATAGATCACATGGAGTGGATGCGGTTCAAAATTCAATTTATTAATTGAATTATTACAATTTTGTATAAATTTTACAGTATTTTATTGAGCTGTCAATACTCAATCGCTTTTAATGGTTTCAAATTCTTTAAATACTTTTGTATCTGAAATTGGAATCTCTCATAAAATTTCAATCATGTTTTGAGTAATTTTGCCAAATAATTCTTACCGAATTCGAGAATAAAATTGATATAACCAGAGGTGTTCTGATGCCAAATGCTTAATTGCATTTTCTATATTTTTGTGATATGATTATGTCGTAACAATTATGGATCTTAGTTTTTTTTAAGAATATTGTATTATGGTGAAGAAAACTTAATACCGTTTATATAGAAGTAAGAGTCAAATTTGGAAGTATCACTGGCGGTATGATAAGTGCATAATATGTTTAGTATAGATAATTGTAGATATATACTTTGTTATAAAGTTTTAGAAGTAATTTATGAATTGCAGCATCACTGTACATAAGTCATGGGATTGTATATATAGTGTAATGTATATATCAATTGTAGCATCAGAACACCATTTATTAGTTGTAGGTAAACTGTACTATATATTGTACAGTTAAAGCCTCATAGGATTAAAATTCTATACAGGTCAAAAATTTAAATAGTTTTTTTTTTCAACTGAAGTTTTGACAGTGACAAATAGCATTACTTGTGTATAGATTATTTACTGTTTTAGTAGAATATTAAAAAATTCAATGACTACTTCATTCTTTGTCAGTTGTTTGTCTGTGGCAGTAAGGTCCTTGAAAAAGTTGCCAGTTTTTTTCTTACAAATTAAATGATACTATAACACTTTATGGACACCTGTATAGTTTTTAGACTGTACTTTATATTGTATAGGCATAAGCGCCAATGTTATATATGGAATAAAACTATTTACTTTATCGAAACTGTGTTTAGTTAATAATTACCTATGAGGTCCACAACAAAGCATAATATGTGTTACAACGTGACTGCATAAAATAATGATACAATTTTTATAAATTTAATACATTAGCACAGTCAAATTTAGTTTCAAAAATGATTTGATGTCAATTTTAGAGATATACTTCAAACCCCCGCCTTTTTTATCTTTATTATTTACTGAGAATCATTCATATAATTTATTGTGATATTAAAATATTCCACTGCTAATATGATAAGTATTGGAGAGAAAAAAAACGATATTTCTTGGGTTTACGTAGTAGAAGTAAATGATTAAAGGAAATAATACCGTTTTAAAATTTGTCTCGTATATAAAAAATATAATGTTTTTAGTTAATATACCAAAATATTGCTATAATCTTTTCTACTATTATAATGTTTACAGTCTCCATAAGTTATTCATATAGAAAATTTATTATTTGTTTTAAAAACTCATACAGTTTCAGACAGAAATAGTTTTATTTCATATAAGTATTAAGAAAATCTGAAGACAGTATTCATTAGAACTATCCATAAATTTAGTGAAAATCAAGCTAAGAAAACGTCGGAAACGGGCAATTTTATTGTTGATAAAAATTAAACCAACCAATTTAAGTTTAAATTTGTTGATCTAATGTAAGGCTTACAATAAATTTGATAGAGTATTTAATTTGTTTGTATGTTTGGAAGTCGGAAATTATATTTATTTTGATAGAGACTAGAACATAATGTCTAAAATAAAAGAACAAATTCAATGAATTGAACAAAATAATATATATGGGTAAGATTCTAAGTCAACACTCAACTAAAAGACTTCCTTATGTCAAATTCATATTTTGACACATGGAGATGATACTTACCCTGAGTCGACTTTGAGCTTTACCCTTAAACGTTCTGTCATTGTCATTTAAAATACATAATTGAAACAAAGGTTATATTTAAAAAGACATATAATCACTAAACTAGAAAAATATTAACGAAAATTGCCTTAATACAGTATCGCGTTTATTGTAAACTTACATATTCTAGAAAAAATATGTAATGATATATAAATTGTATCTAACAATAAAAGACAGTGTTGCCATCAGCTACCAAACTAGTCGCCATTTTTTAAATTTCTTTAAAGGATTAATAATGGAACTAATGTATGATTTATCTTAAGTCATTAAAAGCTTGAAGAAATATTTAATGCAACAGTGTTACAAGTTCATTTTGGAAAGTGATAGGAATCATAGATAGAAAAACTCATGTGATAACTCTTTTTAATGCCGAAGGTTCATTATTTTTTGCGCGCAATGCTTATAACTATTTCGATTGCCAAAATATTCTTGTAAGACTACTATCTAAATTCTAAATATATACTTTTTCGTCAATGTTCTAAAGACAGTTTTAGTCTATGGGTGAAAACGGTTAAACAGTGTTGCCTTCATAAAGTAAATAACGCAAATGGGTATTGCCCACGAATATACAATATACATACTGTTTTACGTGTTACACACGTTTTCACTAAGGAACTATCTTTTCTTCTATTTTTTTTTGATAATAAATTTGAATAGAAAATTATCAGAAAAATGAGCATTTTTGCACTTTTTAAAATATTATTTAGTCAACGCGGATCACTATTAAAACTTTAAAAGATAACAAAATGTTTTAAGCATTTGTATATTATGCTTTGAGTAGCTTTGATAAAATTTTAACTAAATGAATTTTAGCGGGAATGGTGTAAGTTAATCAAACTTTCCAGTGAATTAGAATAGATGTAGAGAAGATTTACGTACAAATTTATAGTAGGAATGATCAGGCCAGTTTAGTGTTTTAAAAGTTTATGGACAGACATGGCGCGTAGATGCGAACAATATCGGATACTCCAAAGCCTTTATAATTGTAAATGGTGTAATTTTTTTAAACAATTACGGCAGATTTACTTTAAGTATGTAATTGTTATAAATTATATTTATCATGACATTATAAGCAAATTGAAATACAACATGTTTAAAATGATTTTAGTATTTTTATTTAGAATCGTGTATAAATAGAAAACAATTGTTTTTACAAGTTATTGTTACATTGGCTAATTCGTTTAATCACCTTTTTAAATATATAAAATCTATTTTAACAAGCGAGGTTTTTCTTATGCATTCTTTGACATTAAAAATAATTATAATCCTAACACTTAGTATCAATATTAATTTCCCCGATATGCAGATTACAATCGTAAAAGGAGCACGTGGCTACCATAGACAATTCTTTGTTTTCGAATTTCCAATCCGCACCGTAGGCTATACTCTCATGTTCTAAATATTCATAGAGAATTTCAATTGTTTCTTCTGCTCGAAGTAGCCTAAAACCTCCATACATGCAAGCGGCTAAAATTACGCCTTTGCGATTTGGATGCCATTTAAGGCGCCAAACGCCGCCGCCAACATTTCTTTCTGTTATACAGCGCTTCATCTGCCTAGCGTCCCAAAGACGTACTTTTTCGTCGTAGCTAAAAAACAACACATTTATGTATATCTTGGGGCCCGGTAAAATACTCAATTTCAGGTTAATACTTTGTGAAGATTTCTCCACTTCCTGATTTCCGGTTCTAAAATCTCTTAAATGGAAAGAACTAAGATTTTCCACACAAAACTTTATACAAGTAGTAGAGTGTGGCCTAGTGGCTACAGCGTGCAACTTTCATTCCTAAGATCGTAGATTCGTTCCCCAGCAGTGCACCAATGAAGGAGTCTTTCTTTGATTTGCCTTGGACCCAAAAAAACAGGCGATGACGAGTATCAGGCACTCGAAGCTGGTAACCTACTCGCCTATTACATTGACAAATGATCATATCTGATAATTGAAACAGATACAGAAATCCGAGTCTTAAAAGGTTTCAGCGTCACTGATCTATTTTATACTTTGTGCAAACATATTAATCGCCAAAATTTCAAATTTATAACAGATATACGATACTAGAGTCCGTTACATAATTAGTACACAACCGTTGTAAGAATTTTGTAGTCTATGACGTGTATCCAATTATTCCAAACCGACCTGAGTAGCGCTTAGGCAATACCCGCTCCAACTGGGATTCGAACTCGTCCGAGACCATGCTGAACACTTAACCAATTAGACGTTTACAGTTACCTCCCGGTTAATAATTGATGTTCAACATCGACATGGCTCCGAACAGCTGTAACTCCAGCTTCGTGGCTTCGGTTAGTCATCACTACCGCTGGCGATTTACGATCGAAACATTTCAACACGCAGTCGTCGCCTCCTGAAATAAAAAAATGTATTTATATATACGGGTCAATTTCAATCAATCGCTATTTTACCAGTAATTTTTTGGTTATTGTTAAAATCTAAAACTGATACTGTAATATTTTTACTTATTTTATAACAATTAAGTTTACCATACATTATAATTGTCATGTATTTTAGAATAGATAACTTGTAACATAGCTGTATATATATATATATATATATAGCATTTACATATGATATGGTGAACTTTTATAAATAATCTAAAACAAAAGTTTATTTAGTTCAAAATGTTTGCTTGTGTTAAAGTGAATTCGAGAATGGTTTAGATTTGCATTTCGATGTTTTTTTTAAAGATTAAAATTGTTATTTATAACGTGCATAAGTTTTGTTTCTGGAAATCGAAACGATCAAAACAGCATATATAATATGTTGCTTTACATACTTTTCTGTTATTAAATCTATTATTCTCTTCTTTAAACGACAGCCTGCATGAAGAGCCTGGAACAGGCTTTACATAGATTTTCTTGTTTAATGTAATAAATAAACTGTAATAGTTTGTGAAATGAAGGTAATAAAAAAAAACTTATGACTTAGAGTTAATATTAACTAGATATGCATAGAACATTATTTTCCTTACCCGTATAAAACACATCCGAATTCCAATAATTAAATGCAGCAATCCAAGCTTCATATCCATGAGCTTGCCACTCACCAACTTTATCTAAAGTATCATCCACCTTCCACAATGTTACATTTCCCGCCGAGTCGCTAACAACAATACTTGCATTTCCATGATATTTATTCGTCGACCAATCAAGTGAGAGCGCCAGAACATTTTCACCAATGACAGCTTCGAGCCAACGTTCTAATTTTAAATTGACCAATCGGTACAACTGTAAACTACCCTCAGATGTCACAGTACCAAGAACTGGATGACCATCAATGCAATTATAGCTCCATTTTTGGTCTAAAATCCCTGAAGTATCTATACTTTGTATAGGACATATGTCAACCATCTCATCGCTGACTTTGAATAAATAAATTCTTCCCAGTCTTTTCTGTTTTCTAGAAGTCCCATCTTAAAATTCAATCGTACAATATACATTAACGAAATGCTTGCAAATAAATATATAATTTTATCAGAAAAAATACCGAAGAACAAACAAAATAAATAAATCTCACCTTCATCGGTTTTATCGAGTTGGTAGGTCCCACACACAAATATGTCCGTGTAGGGCTCCACTGGACACCACTCTACTGAATCGGCGCTGTAACTTGTGCACCACTTGTGTAGTGTTTTCCAAGATGACATTGTGACCTAAAATATTGTATCCTTGATTAATTTTTGTTTTAGAGGTTTGATCTTATATTCAATCATACAAGTTCATTCGACATCTAATTGAAGTCTATTACCAGCAAATGAAACAGATTTATATGAGTCTAATGCATTAAGTCCGCCGTGGACTGCGCGATTTTCAAGGCAGTTTTTGCCGCGCTCCACTTTGTGGAACCGGCTGCCCACTGAAGTGTTTCCAAACCAATTCGACTAGCGTACATATTCTTAAAAGGCCGGCAACGCACTCGCGAGCCCTCTAGCATCGAGTGTTCATGGGCGGCAGTATAACTTAACAACAGGTGAGCCTCCTGCCCGTTTGCCCCCAGTTCTATAAAAAAAAAATATATAAGAGTACAACGACCAGTAGATGATGTAAAATAGATATTGTAATAGAATCTATTGCAAGTCCATAGACTTTTTTTGACACTTTAATAAATTGTAATCTATACTATTGTTTTTTTTATTTATTTAAAAACAAAACAATTACATAGTATTTAGAAAGTGCATACTCAAGCATTTTAAAAATAACAATAGTAATATGTTAGGTAGCAGAGAATCACTAGTCTAAAACATGTAATATTAAGTCAAAAAATTGTAATTGTAACATATTTTAAGAACAGGATCTGAAATAAAACTACTTAATTAATTTATTTATTTATAATAAAAATAAGTCCATACATGAATAAATACAGTATACACTAATTCTTATATTTGAAACATATCAATATATCTATATCGTCTTTCTCAGACCAAATTAAATCTCTAACATTTGTACTATTTTATGGTTCATCTCTTACTAATTACATTTTAACAAGAACTATTAAATTTGAAATTATTTCCAACATTCAAATTGAGAAAATTAAATTGTATGGAGAGTAAAAAGAGTTGATCCACTTCTTTCAATATCTTTATTATTTTTATTTCTTTATTTAAATGATCATTTTATAACCACTCTAATTCTTTAAAAACATAATTCCATTTTTAAACCACAAATGTTCTTAATTCAAATTAGTTAATAATCCAACATACTGGAACTTTTTACAGATAAGTTTAACAACAATTAAACTCTTTATTATTAATTAAATTATTTTATAATAGAAATATAAACTCAAAGGATACACTGTTCTTACATAACTACAACTATTAGGCTGTAAGATAAGTTCTTTGTAAAATCTCAATTTGAAGCTGGGGTCCTGTTTAATGTGTAACAATGCCATACTTAAAAGAATATATGAAAAATACAATATAAAAATATCAAAGTGGACTTCACAAATCATTACTTTTAGGTAAGTACTTAATTAATGGTAACTTAAAAATAATTACTTCATATATCTTCTTATTACTACTTATATCTATCAAGTATACTTCAACGGCAGTTGGACCTTTATTTTGTGAGAGTTAATCTGTGGTATTTTACGACTAGTGCTACAATAAATAACCATGAAGTTACATGTCTGTGTTTTTAGAAATCTTAGATCATAAACATTTATAATAAAACTTCAAGAACAGGAAGTCATTATTGTTTTAAAAATACTATTGATTTCATATCAACATTTTATCCAACAGAAAAGTATGTTAGTTGTAGCTAAATGCTTTTCGATACCTGAATACAAACTAAATTATGTACAACTTAGCTCTATTTTAAAATAAAAATTATCAAATGAATGAGCACATTTCTTACAAACTAATTCTAAGCTGAGGTTTGAAATCTTGTTATGACATACATAACAATACTAACAGCCACTAAATATCATTGTACTGTAATTTTCGAGAACATCATATTCTTAATTAATATCAACCACTAAAACATATTTATATTTTTGTCTGAGGTAGATTTTCACAATAAATGTTTCAATCACAGCCCTATGGACATTTATTTAACACATGATAATAGTATGTCAGTGAACTAACAGATTCTCAAAATTCTACCATAGAATTTTAAATATTGATAAACTACTCTCATTTGGTTACAACTTTTCATGGCATTCAGATAAAAATCTCTTTCTAAAATTTAGTTCACTGAGGTGAAAATTTATTAATTTGTACATCAGTTTAAATGATGAAAAAAATGTTATTTATTTTTTACTAATAAGGGATAACAACTTCAGTAATTATTTGATAGAAATCTCGTCCATGCAAGCCCAATGTTTTTCTCAACTGCCAAATCTTATCTAATTTACAATAAGTAAATATATTTAGAATATTTAAAGTATACCATATCATTCCCATTTTTAAACATTTTGTCTGTCCATTGAAAATATGCCATCAATTTAATTAATCTTGAAACAAAAATGGAATATAGCACATTGTTGGTTAGATTAGACTTAGATGCCAACTCCTCCTGAGTGTATCACTGTTATAATTACAAACTTTAAATTAAAAAAGGAGTTATAATGTTTAGAGTTGACACAAAATTAATTTGCCCGTGAAAGCACAGTTTTTTTAGATCACCAACAATGCACATTTATGTTTCTCATTATATTCATATAAACTTATACTTTAATTTCTAAGTACCCTGAACATTAAGTTAAATTTAAGCTAACATTTATCTTAAAATCATAATAAACCCATAATGTTTTTGCTATACTTGAAACAATATTATTGTTCCACACTTTTAAACCCAAAAACCTGACATTATCCAACTAATTGAGGTATTTAAATTGATTGAGGTATGTCAAATAATTACTACTGTCTTGCTGATCGCTCTGTCTCAATAAGGCATTCTCTGACCAGAATCCTAGCATGTACAATACCTCTTTTTAACCGTTCCGCAGAGCTACGACTACCAGAGTAGCTTGGCCTTACTTCTTTACCCATTTCTTCAATCACGGCCAATAATTGAGCATACTTTGACATACCGTTGTCCTTATCTTTACCATTTGAAGATGGAGACGACGCTGGAACAGTGGATATAGTCGCGTGACTACTTCCCCCGTGACTTAAATCCTTATGGCTGCTTTTCCCATTCATAGGTATAGCTGTTACAGTCACATCGCTTAGTTTAGACTCAACTGCCTGGATGTCCATAGCTTCCATCCTGGAAATCAGGTATAGCCATGATAAATAAGACGCCGACTAAACAAATGTAATATGATCTTAACTTACCAATAAATATCACAACACTTGAGCTGACGTTACACGCGCGTTAAACAAAATATCTTTGACGAAAACGTATTAAAGGTAATAAATCATTAATTAAGGACATACCCGAATAGTTGTTTTCTTGCTCCGACGATTTGGATATCTTTCTTTGATTGTTTTTGTTATTGCTGACAACAATGTTAACTGGTTTAAAGTTTGCACTTCGCAGATCCACGTTTGGGAAATATACAGTAAAAATTTAAGGTTGTTGTTTGATTAAAATATAAATTTAATGAAATGTTTTTTTTTTTATTAAATAGGTATTCAATTGATAAAAATCATTGACAGAAAAATAATGACAACTGACAATTTTTTTTATTAATTTATTACATGACTATGGATACAAGTCCTTCAGATGGATTTATCATTCCAAGTGTTGCACGTATTATTTCGGTAAATGAAGAATAATCATTATAGATTCGATATGATAGAATGTTTTTAGATTAATTTAATAACCATATTGTAAATTGATCAACATCGGGAAGTCGAAATATATGTAATTATTGCAGTCACATATTATTGTCAAATGTCAAATCAGTATTATGAATCCATCACATCCATCATTGTGACTATTGACTTATTATTTTTTCTATGCACTATTTTCTTCAATTTGTCTTATTCCTTTTGTCTGCAGAGCACTGAGCATTCATAAAGTTCATTCCTAATTGTAAAAGCTCACATATAATATCTAAACCCCATGTACATGTACAAATGATATACTTTATTAAATAAAAATGTAGTGTTTGTTCCAATTGATTGGGCAGCCGTTCCGATTGAATAAATGTAGGCAATGCAAGTAAATAAAGAAGCCTGCATTAAGTGATATCTCCGGCGACTGCGCCCACTATATCATTATGTGATTAGTTCAATTTGTGAAATAAGAAGCTGGAGAAGATGTCTGGGGAGGGCGAGCGGGCATCGCGTCCTAATTCTTTACTACTTGAAGCCCCGGCACCTGAAAGGGAACCTCTACATTTTAATGTTAATCTAGTTGGAGCTCCTCCTGAGGTAGAACAACTTGTAAATAACATAAAACAAGTTGCAGAGGATTTTCTGTATCATTGGAAAACATTTCCTATTGGTAAGAATCATAAGAGTTAGTACAAAATATTTTTTTTACCATTAGACCTCTGTTGGACATTATTTGATTGCATGAATGATTGTCAACAAAATTTCTTGGAAACTAAATCTTATCAAGATGATCCCCAATTAACTTAATTTTTATTCAGCTATATTCTAACTTAGAGAAGTCCAAGTTTTATAAATATTAGTTTGATTAATTTCCAAGTAACTTTCTACTTGTTATATATATTTTTTAAACTTGTATGTTTAGATACTTATTATATTGAGGCGTTTTATTCAACGCAAAATGATGTAAAATTGTAAATCTTAGATTTCTATAATTAGACTTCTGAATTACAGCTCTACATGTATGGGATTTGCTCCTTTTTATTAGTAAATTTATTGAAGTACATAGCAAAATATTTTTTTTTACTTTTAGTTTTGCCACAATCTCGATTCACTGGGCCAGGAAATCATCCTTCAGACATTATAGTAGCACCACCATGTGATGAGATAGATGCAGCGGCTCTGGATGCTGGGATTGAGCCGCATCCCCTATCACCAAAGCAGCTACATTCAATTAGAGAGAGAGGGTATGTAATTAAAGCAATTTAAGTGCAAATAAGAAACATTAATCTAAACCGACAAATAAATTATTTATGCTATGACAATGTAACTATACAAAATAGGATGCTTTTAATTACTTAGAGTTATATGAAATAATTTATATTTATTCTCCTTTATGACATCTGATAACAGTGTAGGGACTAAACTTTTATTCAGGAATAATCAATTTATCTTTAATATGTTATTGTATAAAAAAGCAAAAGATTTAACTAAATTTTCATAGCAATATTTATACACAATACACAATTTTTTAATAGCAATATTTTAGTTGTCAGGTGTAAGATATGTTACATAATTTGTTCAATACACTGCAAACAATAGAACAACAGGTAACAAATAGTAAGCCGTAGCCATTTTAACTAATGTATTATGGAAATGTGTAACAAAGAAGTCTTGTTTAAAATTCTATTCATACAAAGCTTTGTGTGTTGCCATTAAATTTAATATCAGTCTAATTTAAATGCACAACAATTTTCGTAATATTTTAAAAGGTAATTATAATGTGTTTTTGCTGTCTTTTTTAATAAAATTTTATAGCTCTACTTAAATATTCATGAAATAAGAAATTTTAAGACTAAAAACACTAACTCTTTTGCAATATAATTTGAGTAATCATCGGACAAGGCAGACATTTCTGCATGTTTTTTTAAATAAGGTTTTTCATTTGTATATAGTGAGTAAGTATTTTGTGAGATTGTGATTCATATAATGACAGTATACTTGGTTACTAAAACAGTGCAATCACAATTTAAAAGATTTACATGAGGACGACGCTTTTTGATTACCATTCCCCTCATCATTAATTTCAATTAACTGTAGTGACTCAGAAAAAATTCAATGCGAATTTACACAGACAGGAACATTTTTAACCAAATATTATAATTTTAAGTATTTTGTTATACATGATTAATAGACATGTCGGTGCTAGAAAAATACTCTTCGTATGGAAAAGTATGTTACTAACAAATAGACACTTCCATCACTAACGTCCTAGTGTGCAATGACTCCGTGCATTGAATCAGTGTTAAGAATTGTTGACGAATGCAATAATTGTCAATGAATGTAAAAAACTGCGTTGCGTTGTTTTCTACCATTACCTAATATCATTCAAAATTGTTTGCGTGAGAGATCAATCGATATAGAGACCTCGCGATTATACGGAGATTCAACTCCATCGGAACAACCCACTGTTAAGGGTGTCAATGGGCTGCAGTGACTGCCTTTCATGGCTGTCCCATAGGCATGTTTGCCACCTAAAATATCTACGATCATAAACCATCATAACGCTTTGAATCGTTGTTTAAATGTTCCACGTAGTACGTTCATTCAAAGTCGTATATTTAATTATCTCTAGCGATATAGATGATTAATACCTGCAGCTGAATTTCATCAGCGGACGTCGTGGTGATTCGGGTGGAATTTGGTATTCTGCCTGTTGTTCCACAGGTTTGCCGCGCACCACCTCATTGAGGAATATGCTACCCACTGAAGTATTTTTGAACCAATTCAACTAGAAAGAAGTTGAACAATTCTTACAAAGCCGGCTACGCATTCTCCGCCCTCGCATTGAGTATCTATGGGACGCGGTATCAGTTAACATCAGATGAGCCTCCTGTCGGTTTGTCCACTATTCTATAAAAATATTTGATATGATTCTACTTACATTAGCAGTCCCGTATTTTGTACCCAATTTGGATCAATTAAAAAAATTCAACCATTGATCTCGCTTAGATTCCAGCCAAAAATATAATCTAAAAAGTTTTGCTGTCACTATTGGTACTTATAAATTACCAGATTAAGGGTCTGTTTCACAATGTCTGAATAAGTTCCAAATAAGATATTTATTACTTATTGACATAGACATAGGCATATTATTTATTACCAACATTATATTATAAAGGGTATTTCAACAAGAACTTTGTTTTCTAAAACAAAGAATTTAGAGGAAAATGAATAAAATTTTTATTGTATTACAAAGAGAAAAGTTTGGCAATTATGAATGAAAAGTGATATCTGGCAAATGTCCACCACGACCACGCTGACAGATTATTGACAGTTGATTCTTTCATCAAAATTTTTAATCACTTTTTGGCAAAATGGAGGGTTTATTTCGTTAATGACATCACGGATTTTGAGTTTTAAGGCTGCAATCGATTCGATTGGCTCCGTAAAGACTCTGTCTTTAACATAGCCCCACAAAAAATAATCCAGTGGTGTTAAATCACACGATCTGGCTGGCCACTTAACAGCTGAATTTCGCGAAATTATGCGCTCGGGAAATTTGGTTTGCAATAAATTGATCGTTTCATTGGCTGTGTGACATGTGGCACCGTCCTGTTGAAACCACATTTCAGTGATATCCATGTCATCAATAATAGGCCAAAATTTAGTGGTTAACATCTCGCGATAATTTCCCGAGCGCATAATTTCGCGAAATTCAGCTGTTAAGTGGCCAGCCAGATCGTGTGAATCAACATCTGTCAGCGTGGTCGTGGTGGACATTTGCCAGATATCATTTTTCATTCATAATTGTCAAACTTTTCTCTTTGTAATACAATAAAAATTTCATTCATTTTCCTCTAAATTCTTTGTTTTATTTTGTTTTAGAAAACAAAGTTCTTGTTGAAACACCCTTTATTAGTAGGATAAACACTATTGTTGCGTTTCACGACTGTCAGATAGCGTTATTCGTTTGAAAAGTGAAGTTTCTTATTCGCAACATTTATCTTCCGAATAATTTATGTGTTGCATAGCTATTTGTTACTTTAACCATACATTGTGGAACAGACCCTAAAGAAAGCATACATGAACAAAAAGCTTCTAATAAAATTATGAACTTGTTTACTACAGACTTATTGACCAATCAATTTAAGTAATCATATCTTTAACTTAGAAAGATTCATTCATTATCATGTTAGTACATAAGTTTTTGTTCTTAAGCTGGCACAAGGAAATATTTATGCCGAAGAAGTTAAATGCTAAGCAATTGGATACAATACGCCAATGGGGGTATGTTATGTGTATGTAGTATACCTTTCTGTTTGTCTATGGGCAGGAATTGTATTGTATTAGCTTGTTCATATGAATGTCTTGCTTAATGTATTATAAAATAAATCAGTGACGCTACAACCTATTTAGGTTTAGGCCTCAGATTTCTGTATCTGTTTCATGATCATTTGTCAATGTAATAGGCTCGTGACGTCCTTTGTTAGATACAGCATCAGCTTCTTGGGTCTAAGAAAGCCGGTTTTCTCACGATGTTTTCCTTCACCGTTCCAGCGAATGTTACACGACACAAGCTAGTTTACGCGACATTTGTGGACAAATTTACCTAGTAGAAGCGTTGATTGCAGTTATTTCGAAATTCTATTAAAATACAATTCCTGCCTAAATACCCACCCCCCCCCACACCTATTGCATGTTGCCATAAACACCATAGGTTCCGTTCAAGTATTATGTAAGCAGATTTACTGCACTTTATCCCCCCTCCCTTCCACTTGTAAGCGAAGCTCTCAAGAAAAGGCAATGTGTGGGTAATATATGTCAAAAAGTAAATATGTAATTACTGTTGCCCTAATCACTACTACAAGCCTAATACTTGAACTGCCCCATAAACCATACAGAATTTATTTATAATTTACAATATATATATTTAATCTGTCTCCTGTGTGATTTAAATACGCTTCTTTACGTGTGTATAATTCCAATGCAAACATTTCCCTTTTCTTCTCTAATAAATGCCCGGAAAAACTACGTGTCGTTACTTTATTAGAAACGTCTAATTTTCATAAGAAATTTACCATTGGTATTAAATTTGACTATTATATTTATATAACAGTTTTTTATGTAGTCAAACGGATAAAGTCTTTTGACTTGAATTGTCTTAGTACCTTTGTAAATACATATAGCATTTCGTGTTTTATTAGTCAATATTGTTTGGCCTCGACAATATATTGATTTCGCATGACTACCTGCCGTGTCTAGCTAGATTGTGTTTGTTCTCTGTAAGAAACATTTAGTCTGTAATAAGTGCCTAATTCGAAACACGTAACAAATTTTGAAAATAAATTGACATGTCAATGTGATAGCCAAGTAGGTGATCAGTCTCCTGTGCCTGACACACGCCGTTGACTTTTTGGGTCGGAAAATGATTTCCTGCACCGTTCGAGCGAATGATAACTGTGCACATATAAAGTCCAGCCTGGGATTGAAAGTACGCTACGTAAGAGAGTCCCACGTTGAAGCTGATTCATGAAGCTATTGAACCTGCTTGATGCAGGTAGGCAGGCAAGAAAGTCTAGAGGAAGAATATAATGGTTTTAATTTATTCGATCCAAAATTATCTGAACTATTATATGTAATCGACATATGAGCAAATTCATTTTAATAGCTTCCACAACTGCTGCAACAGCTGTTATTGCGCCAAGTCGTGGTAGCCAAGTATAAGATAGGAAAAGAAGAATCTAATTTAATGTGTGTTTGCAGTGAGTTCGAGGTGCCGTCCCGACATTTCCCGGGTCAGACCCACGTATGGCGGGTAGCTGGATGGCTGCAACGTGGCAGGATCCGCGCGAGGGAAGAGCTGTATCGCCATATTGCGAGGGCTGTGGCGCTGATCGTGGTGGTGGCTAGAGATAGGCTTTTAAGGGATGAAGCGATCTCGGTCGTAGCTGGCGCGAAAGCCTTTCTCGATGGGCTGCACAGGTATTACTATAATCCTTTAGGTCTTGGCCTCTGATTTCTTTATCTGTTTCGTGATCATTTCTAATAGGCAAGTTGGTGATCAGCCAGGCTAGTCTAACTTTTGTGTGTCTACAGCCGATTTCCTCACAACATTCCCCTTGACTAATAATTTATTACTATTACAGGCTTTTAGATTTAGCTTTTGGTATGCCGTCTTTGGAAGCCAGAGATCTAGACAAGAAAATACGAGAGGAGCGTTCGAGATATTTAGTCGCTGAACTTATATGCAAGGTATCAAATCATTAAAAGCTCATTAAATAAAATAGGGGTTGCTCAATTAAATATGATTATACACATGCAAGCTGAAGTATTTCTGTGCCAATTCTTAAAAAGCTGGCAACGCACTCGCGAGCTCTCTAGCAATGTGAATGCCTAAGGTTGGCGGAATCACTTTATGATTTTGATGCTAGTCCCAATACTTCTCTGGATTCTTAGGGAGCGTTCAAGTATTACGTCACGAAATGTTTGGAAATTCTTGACCCCCCCCCCCATGTAACGCGCCGTTCTTCTGTACCAAATAGTAAAACATTTAGTTGTAGGTACTTATTACTCCTTATAGTTGCCATTTATGTGGTGTAAAGTATCTCAAAGTCGAAAATAATATTAACAATAATAATAAGCGTAATTATATCCCCGCCCCGCATCGCAACGTTGTATCCCCCCTCAAATTCGTTACGTAGCACTTGTTGTAAATATTATCTGAAATAATTTAATGTGACTAGTTTATTATAGTGAGAATGACATGTTTTATATGATGTAAATCAGTGAAAGATCTGTATGTGCTGAAGGCAACTCTTTACAAAATGATTTGTGATCGATTGCTATTTATTATATCGTTACATTATAATATAGCGTCAAAAAAATCCCAAAGATTATTCGTTTAAAATTCATGAAATGAAAATGAGCCTTCCTCACTTAAATGAAGTCACTTTTGTGACATTTATTTCACAGAGTGCGTATAAAACAGTCGATAATAGATAATATACACTTAAAATCCGTTGTCCTTTGACGTACAAGCACAAAAAAACAAAAACAACATTAAAAACACACGTATACAAAAATCAATTTAATTTATAATATAATTGAACAAAAAATATCCAATCGTATGGAGTAGGGCACTATTCCATAACTCAATCGCGGAGATCCTAAATTAATGGCCTAAAAAGATGAGCTGTGATGGAATTTCCAATAAGCATATATTAGCGTAACATATAATAAGTACTTGAAAATTTGAATCATTACTGAGATAAGAGATAGTTTTGGGATTGAAAAGAATTGAGTATAAAAGTTGAAGGATATGAGCCACCAAACTGCCTGTGATTTTTAATTTAGACACATGGCATTAATGCTAAGACTTCTTTAGACTTTTCTTGTTTTCACTAATCATATTTTAATATAGCCAGAAAACCGTGAAGATGTAGCGGCCCTAGCAGCGTGGGTGACGCGTGCGATGCGTCGTGCGGCGTCCGAAAAGAGCGACGCACGGGACGTACATCGCGCCGCTCCACGCGTTCCGCACATTTACACTACGCCGCAGCGTACACAAGTAATATATATCTTAATATAATAGGAAATTCCACCCGTATCACCTCGACGTCCACCGTTCCACAACTGCGCGCTTTCTCTGGCATTGAGAGGGTCCATGGGCGGCGGTATCACTTAACATCAGGTGAGCCTCCTGCCCGTTTGCCCCCTGTTCTATAAAAACATGTTGAACCAGCTGCCAACTGAAGTATTTCCGAAACAATTCATCTTAGGGTCCTTCAAGAAAAGGACGTACCGATACTTTAAAGGCCGGCAACGCACTAGCGAGCCCTCTGGCATTGAGTGTCCATGGGTGATTTAAATTACGAAATTAAGTATATAGCAATGTATTATTTTGAATGAGTACGACTAACATAGCATTAAGTGTGCGAATGTTACGTGTACATTTTTAATAATTCTACTTCCATGTATCATTACTACAGATTTTCGGAGATGGAGCTTGTTTAAACCAATTTTTCACTTAAGTATTTTTTATTTATGATTAGATTTTTTTCTATAAGAGAATTAAAACAAATGAATAATTAGAAATTTAAGTTTATTACCAATTCTCACATGAACGGTAAAATATTATATCATGCTCCTAATCACATCTCAAAGCAATAATAAAAAAATTGCTCACACACTTAATTTCATTCAAAACTCGATCGTACTCCTCCTCAAAGGTCGGCAACGCACCCACTGAAAATGGGTGTCTGTGGGCTGCGATGCACTTTTTCTTTTTCACTTGTTTGCCTTGTTTGTTTGATTATATAATAAAAATTATAAGAATTACCTGTAAAGTATTTGTTATAATTTTCACTTAGGTCACATTTTTGACAGTTTTCATCCAATCTACGTCGATTCGTCGTCTCCATACTACTTTTTGATTTTAGGTGGATTTAAGACTGTACAGACGAGAACTACTACGCAAAGCCGCTGGCTCTCTACAGGCGATATTAGAGCGAGAATCGCGGGGCTGGTTCCTTCACTTTCGCGAAAAGAAAGCGGCTCATCTTGCGAGCCAGAAGGTGCCTATTAAGGATATTGAAGAGGTATGTATGGAGGAAGGTGCTGCTTTTTCTCTAGGTGAATCCTCATCAAGTCTGACTGGTCCAAAGCTGGCTTTCGTCCAGCAGTTGTATATATCCTTAGCGGTTGGAATAACTTCAGAAGCGCGTTTCAGGGTATGACGTCATCACAGTTATATGTGTCGCTATGTACTTACATAATACGGCTTACTCAAGCCGGAAATCGGGGGTTCCTATGGGTCGGAGTGTTACTAACAAAACACATACAAACAAAATAACTCGCCACTGTTTAAATGTAGTTTATTTTAAACATTCACCTAATGAACGACTTAACATACCGCTGAATTTCTTTAAAGTTATAAGTTTATATATTCCAGGAAGTATCAACGGCCGCGATGCGCGAGTACGTATCGCGAGTGTGCGCAGGTGTGATGTCGTGTACGCAACTGGCGTCTCTGGGCCCGAACGTTCCCGAACTGCTCGCCGAACAATTACGAGCGGCCGCCGCCATCAATAGGTTTGGTTAGCCCTGTACTAAACGAACGCCGTAACAGTATAGAGCTATTTATTTATTTATAAAAGCTTGCAAGAAAGATAAAATACAATATTTTATATGACAAGCACTTATACGTAAACAACGTACACGAATACGGAATGTATTTAAATATTAACACACTATCTGGCCAATATATTTTTGAAGCCGTGTATTTACCAAAAAATATAAACGATTTTAAAACAAATGGCGACTTTCAGTATAATACTCAAAACAGAAATAATCTAAGCGTTCCACCAACCAGGCTCCAGAAGAATAACCGCTCCTTATATGGAAATCGTATTGGTTTCTACAACTCCCAAGCGAAATTAGAGAATTATCACTGAATAAATTAAAGACTCGTTAAATATAAATAATCAATATTATTTTTATACATTTGACGATTATTTAAATGATCCTTGGGATTGATTTGCTCCAATTCAAACAAAAATCTCTGGCATTGAGAGTGTCCATGGGCGGTGGTATCACTTACCATCAGCTGAGCCTCCTGCCCGTTTGCTCTATAAAAAAAATAAAAAAAAATTGTGTGACTCAAAACTTAGCGATTAAAAAGAGTGGCGGAGAGTTTCTTGCCCGCTCTACGCCCTTGACTTGCGACTTGTAAATGTAAAAAATTTAACATCTTTTCTGTTTTTATTTTAAAATACAGATACAATTAAAAAAAAATATTATTCAAAAATTAATAATTCCTTTACTCTCACCATACCATTCTAGAATGCACCGCCTGCAGCCGTGCAGACCTAGAATAAATATACGTTTAAAAAGCAATTTTTTTTCTTAAACTATTTTTTTCGCCTGGCTTGCCTGGTCGAAACTGTGTCTACTTGTAAGATTTTACGTCCTATATTTTATTAATTTTTTTCACCCATTTTGTTAACATATGTAGTCTGTAACGTATGGCTTTGTTATGAAATAATCCTTAATTAAATTTTTCAGGGCTCAAGAAGGGGTTCGCCGTAAATTAGAAGCTGGTCTAGCAACAGCCGAGGCTAGGTAAGTAATTTCTGAGACACGTCAATATGTTCAGATATGTGTTATGTATGGCTAACAAATGCCTTTAATTTCTTAAAACATATATTTTTTTATGTAATAGGAGACTCATCTGATGTTAAGTTATACAACCGCCATTGGACACTAACATTCCCAGAAGGCTCGCCAGTGCGTTGCCGTCCTTTTAAAGAATTGTTACGCTCTTTTCTTGAAGGACCCTAAGTCGAATTGGTACTGGTTGAATGTTTCTAGCAAGCGTTATTAAGGACAGACTAGTTACTAATATTACCAAAATAATAAATACTACTTATAATCGTATCTTACTACCCATACATTTGCACCGGAAACAACTTACTGTTTATTTCCGGTTCTTTATATTTTATGCAATTCATACAAAAACCGAATGATAATTTTCAATGCTTGTGTTAATTTTTTTAAATTGTTCTTAGACTTCGTGCTTCCCATCCAATACTGTCCCGGGCGGACGCCTGGCGTAAAGAGAGGTTGGCCCTTGCTGCTCAGAGGTTGAAGGACGAATTGAGATGGACCGGTATGGAGGATGCGGCAGCAGCCATGCAAGCCCATAAATTGCACCAACATAGATATTTTTTGCTCCGCGATCTGACATTCATGAGGGATCGGGAGCCTCTGCTTTTAAAGGTGAGACATTATTACATTATTTATTAACTAATTCACTCGACTATAAGTTTTTTATTTTATTTTAAATTACAGCATATCAGGAGGCCATATTTTGGGTCATACCGGCAAACTTCTTGCGTATTATCCCCCCCCCCCCACCTTGCTGTGATACCTAAAAATCGCTTCTGCGCAGAAATGGACATTTGTTCAAGATGTTTGCCGGTATCTGCACACATAAAAGAATTTAAAAAAGTAGATTAGAATGGCCGAGAGTCTTTCTTTAGAGTTCTTTTCTTCACAATAATGGGTATACATGTTTTCTCTTTTTTTAACATTTCATACAGATATATGAGAGAGAGAGAAAAGTTTTTCTGTTCCTTTGGGGGGAAATTTAATAAAATTACTCTTTTTTTTAAATGGCTTTAATTTGTGGGCACAAAGTACTTGCCTTGCCAGTGTCGTGTAGATGGAGTAGAAAATTACTCATTAGACGTTAGTTCAGTACCTTCAGCTTGTGACTGTCATCTCCGAGCTCGTAGGTTCGATCCCCGATTGTGTACTATTATACTTGTCTGTTTGCGCATTTAACATTCGATTAACTTGGGATTGATTTGCTCCAGTTCAAACAATTTTTATTAAAAACTTGGCGATTGAAAAGAGTGGCGGAAAGTTTCTTGCCAGTTCTTCTTACCCGCTCTACGCCCTTGACTTGCGAACTGGTTGTAAATGTAAATTTACAATTAATTTAATTTGTTTTCTTGACGTTCATAAGTGTACATGTTTACCTATATGAATAAAGATATTTTTGATTTGATTTGCTCAAACGGTGGAAAAGTCCGTGGCGTGTGTCAGGCACAGAAAGCTGATCACCAACTTGCCTATAACATTGACAAATGTTCATGAAACAGATATAACAACAAGATATAGAACAGAAAGACCAAGAGGTTAATAAGCTACTGATGTATTTTTCATTTATTCATTATGGCATTGTTTAGTCGGCTGATTTTCAAACTACCCTCAAATTTAAACAGGAACTCCGGGCAGCGAAAACTCCTACCCGCGAGTTTTCCTGGGCTACCCGTATCTGGTTGCCGCGCAATTGGGCTGTGATACGTCACTTCCGAGGACGATCGGAAAGGATACCGACGGTTATCAGTAGCCGCGCTACTAATATTGTAACGCCGCGGTCTGATCCGTCCCAACCGGTGTTTCTCGCTGATCGGGAAAAGGTCCGGTCTACGAGCACGAGGTGGCCGGGGTGGAGGCTGCTCAATTTCGCCCACAGGTTAGATTTTATTTTTGGGAGGGTAGTCGCAGATAAAAAAAAATCACAAAATCTTTAAGTTTTTTATAACAACTTATACTTTAAGCTAACATAATGTTTCTGACCCAAACGAATTTGTATCCTAAAACACTGGCTACGGCCAAAGGATACAAATTCGTTTGGGTCAGAAACTGTTGCATTTTTTTACGCAGAAACGAAGAGTCCCCAGCCATTACAATAAATTCGGAGCGAGACTTATCAAAAATTTCTTAAAAATTTCCTATTCCACTTCCCATCTGTATTTTTATATTATCAATTTTTTTACGGCATTGTTCGTGTATTCTCCAGTAGTTTTAGCAACGCTATGTTTTTTGATTTACAATTTAACAGCAATAATAATACAAAGGTCGAGGTCTTCCCGCCGTAGTAAGAATATTTGCGTAAACGTTGGTACATTCACATTTTTCTTTAAATGTCTGATAAAACCCTAACCATATTTTATCAAAACGTGCGAGGCTTGCGGACTAAAACGAGTGAATTTTGTCGTAATCTACTCTTGTCTACTTTTGATATAGTTCTAATAACGGAATCTTGGTTAAATGATAAGTTTTACGATAGCGAACTCTGCGGGGGTAACTATACTATGTTTCGGCGCGACAGAACAAAAGAAACATCACATAAAAAATATGGGGGAGGATTATTAATTTATATATCTCGTAAATTGCAGGCATACGAAAGACCTGAATGGAACTGCACTAATGTCGAAACTTTGTGGATAACTATACCCGAAAATTTGCTTGGAGCTAATGATCGGCGTAATCTTCACATCGGATTGGTCTATATACCTCCCGATTCTAAGCAGCCACAACGACTTATGACGTTTATTTCCTCGTTCAGTCATATAATTGAATCAAACGCAAGTGACAACTTCATAATTGTTGGTGACTTTAATCTTCCTAACATTAGTTGGTCTCCCTCGGGACCTATTATTTTAAAACAAGGAACGACCCATTTACAAGAAATCTCCGAAGATTTTATAAATAAGTTACATTCTTCTGGCCTGACACAGCATAATTTTATTTCCAATACTTGTAACAACGTATTGGATTTAATATTGAGTAACGTCTCTCTAGATAGTACCAGAGCTGATATAGCATTGGTTAAGCCCGATATGCATCATCCCTGTTTGAGTATAGATGCAACTGACTTACTTCTACGCAAAATGTCTCCAAAAGTAGATCTGAAGTATAATTTCTACCGCGCTAACTATAATGCTATCAATCAGGAACTAAGCAAGGTCAACTGGACGCAGCTTCTAAATGGAGATACTATTGACGAAGTAACTGCAAAGTTTTACGATATTCTGAATAAAATTATTGAAAATTATGTCCCAATGAGTCGTAATACTTGTAATAATAAGTACCCCGTGTGGTACTCCAAACCTCTGATACATGTTATCAAGGATAAACTAAAAGCTCACAGACGTTGGAAAATGTATAAGAACCCGCGGGACTATGATGAATTTTCATTGTTACGTAGTAGGCAAAAGCGTTTATCCAAAAAGTGCATGCTATCTTATGAACAGCATATACAAGATAGCATGGCTAAAAATCCTAAGGCGTTGTGGTCATATTTAAGAAATAAGAGGCAAGGTAAATCTGAGTACCCAAGCATGCTAGTTCTTGGCGATGTTTCATACAAATCGCAGCCTGAGATTTGTGATGGTTTTAACAAATTCTTCAACAGCGTCTTTCACTCTCCCAGCGATACTTATGATCTACCTGACCTACCCGAGTCAGATGTTATATATAACAACATTTACATAACGGAACATGATGTCTTTAAAGCTATAACAAAATTAAATATAGATAAGGGTCCAGGTAGTGATGGAATACCTGCAGTTCTCCTACAAAGATGTAGTAAGGAACTTGCAACACCACTATCATATATCTATAATTTGTCCCTTAACACATTCTGTGCATTTCCTTTAAAATGGAAAGAAGCACATGTCGTTCCAATTCATAAAAAAGGCTCCAAAAATAAAATTGACCACTATAGACCAATCTCAATTCTTAATTCTTTTAGCAAACTATTCGAAAAACTAGTCCATAATGTTATAAGTCCATTAATCTCTAAACAACTACCGGAACAACAACACGGCTTTACTAAAAATCGTTCAACTATTTCTAACTTAACTATTTTTACTGACTATATACTGCGAGGCATGGATGAGGGCGAACAAATTGATGCTATCTACACGGATATAGAAAAAGCTTTTGATCGTGTTGATCACATTATCCTTTTACATAAGCTTTTCTCCCTTGGAATACGTGGCGATCTTTACCGATGGATAAAGTCATACATAACTAACAGACGACAAGCAACAGTAATATGCGGGTACAAAAGCATGTTCACTAACATTACATCAGGAGTACCCCAAGGGTCAATACTTGGGCCGTTATTATTTAATGCTTATTTATACGATATAAAATACTGTTTTCACTTTTCCAAACATCTTATGTTCGCGGATGACAAAAAAATTTTCTTAAGAATACAATCTATAGATAACTGCAATCAAATTCAACAAGATCTTAATAGACTAGAAATATATTACAAACAAAATAAACTTACAATAAATATAAACAAATGTAATAAGATAACTTTTTCACGTAAAAACAAAAAAATACAATATGTTTACAAAATCAATAACATCCCCATTAAACAAGTAAAATTAGTTACAGACCTTGGAATATTATTAGATGAAAAAATGGGTCTATCAGAACATATCGATAACATAACAGGCAAAGCGTATAAGCAGTTAGGGTTTGTCAAGCGGTCATGCAAGACATTTCAAAATATAAATTGCATAAAAACCCTTTATTTTGCATATGTCAGAAGCGTGCTGGAGTACGCAAGTATTATTTGGTCTCCATATTATGTAAAATACAAAAAAGCTGTGGAAGGTGTGCAAAGAAAGTTTGTCAAATTTCTTTGTTACAAGGGTTATAGGGGTTTTGATGGTTATACTGATTCTTGCTCATATTTTAATTTAGACTCGCTAGAATATCGACGGAGTCAGCAAGACTTGTTCTTTTTACATGCTATTCTTAACGGGCGGATAGACAGCCCCTATTTGCTATCATTAATTACATTTAAAATTCCTCCTGTGTATGCGACAAGATACTCAAAATTGTTCAGTGTGCCTCGTACGAAGTCGAATTACCTGCGTAATTCTCCAATGTTTAGGGTTTTGTCGAATTATGACAACCATTTCCAAGACATTGATATCTTCTACCCCAATAAGAGAGATGTGAAGAAGTGCCTGGAGAAGCGGGAAGACTCCGATTTTTTTTTTTTTTAAGTAGCTGTTTTTTTTTTTAAGAAGTAGATATTAATAAATTCTTAGTTTAATTTGTTGCTTTTTTTTTAATTTTGCAGTTTTTAATTTTATTCTTTTGTTTTTCTTTTAAATGACACTTTGTCTTTTAATGCTTGTTTACTGTTTTTATTTAATCTGTGTAATCTGTTTTGGCTTTGTGTATTGTATTTGTGTTTTGTATAATAATATGTGTTAAGCAGCTGTTGATTACTTATTATTAAATAAATAATATGCAGTTGTATAATCTAACGCCTACAATTTATAGGCGTAATTTTCTAACATTTCTCTTTATGTGTTTTAATTTATTTCTTTATTTATTTATTTATCCTTTATTGCCTTATACAAAAACACGCATAACAAAAATAAAAAATAAAAAAACAGTTACAAAAGATATAAGGCAAAGGGCGGCCTTATCGCTTACAAGCGATTTCTTCCAGGCAACCCTAATGAGAAACAACGTTAGAACATCGTTCAACATCGAACAAGAACAAACACCATCAGAGGGTAGAGTACAAAAAAAATCAATTAACAAAAGCAACAAAAAAACAAAAAAACTTAAAACTTAAAACATGCATAAATAATTTAATGTATTTTGGCGCCCCATTACATAGTACCAAAAGGAAATATATAGTTTGAGTTCAATATTACAGAACTTGGTGCTGGACCTGGAACATAATGTTCCTCTTCGGTGTAATGGTTCCTTGGTGCTCGCCGCTCTCGCTACGAACACTGCTCTGTGTCAAACCTTTTGTGCCGGACTTGGAGTTATCACAGGTAGTCATTTAATTTTTCACTTTGAATTCTCTTGAGTTGTATTGTATTGAATTTAGGTGCTTATGCTTTCATATGCTTTTGTCCCACTGTCTTATAAAATAAAAAATAAAGTTGTTCAGGCCAAAACACAAGAACAGACTAAAATTTTGTAAAATTTTCTTTTCGATAAACTTTTGAACGCGTTTTCCATTTTTAATCAAGTTGAAACAATTGTTTAGCATTTGTACGTGCTTGTGCACGCGAGCCATGTCTCTAATGTGTACGTATAAAAACGTGTATGACTACGTGTTATTTTGTCTGTTACTCTAAAAGTCATATCCCAGGAAAGTAGTTTCATTTTTAATATATCCAGAAAATCTTCTTTCCTCAAATTATATTGTTAATTTCCTGTAACCCCAAGGTGGGGCAGAGGGCGTCCACAGTGAGTCTCCATCGCGTTCGGTCTTGAACCTCGTATTTCACGTCGCTCCAAGTCCTACCGTCTCTCTTGGCCTCGTCTGCTACTGTACGGCGTCAAATTATATCGTGAATTGTTAATGTGACAACGTCCAATAAATCGACGAACGCCAGCTGCATGCACGAAAAAGCAAGGCTCTTTGTCCCGTTACGCTTATTGTACGCTTGCGCCGCATCTACGCCAGCTGCACGCACGAAAAAGCAAGGCTCGTTGTCCCGTTACGCTTATTGTACGCTTGCGCCGCATCTATCTCCCTTCCACTCGAAGACTTAAGTATGCAATCATTTCGTCAATGTTTTGTTAAGACGTGATGTTAAACTATCGTCCGTAACATTTTTAAATTTAATTGACAGGTTCAAGTTTTACTGTTAATTGTCACAATAATTCCTCTTAATGTTCTTTTAGGTGAACGGAACATTGTTCCCGAAACGCAGCAGCGAGACTCAGACGATGTGGTCTCGTCTGCTGCAGCTGTGGCGACATGTCTCCAAGGAACGGACCAGATTCGAGACTGAGCCTGATACGGGTAATTTATTTTTATTATGTTAGTATTATATTGTTTATAATAATAAATGCGTCGTTTCTTTTTCGGCATTATTTAAATGTCTGTAAAATAAAATTTCAAATCAAAACATTTAGCCAGTAAGGTTTAAGTTATTTTTAGGTATCACTGGAGGGGTGGGGGGGGAGAGTAACGTGTCGATCGCGAGATTGGTAAATCAGTTGATGTTTGTGTCCCGCTGCGATACGATGCGCAGACTTTGTTCTTCTAGTTTCCCCCACTCCTATCTTTAATGCTCAAAAAGTTTGCCGGTATCTGTACCATGCTTCAGATTATATTATTCTGTTATAACATTGTGATTGCCCTGTTTTTGACGTTCTGGATTCTAAATTTATTTAATTTTGCAATTTATTACATTTATTTTTTGTGTTAGGAATTCTATTTTACTATAAATTTTGGATTTCTTGGGAAGTTTTGAAGTCATTTGTAATCGTAAATCACGATCCATCCTAGTCTAGTAGTATTCCCTAGCCTCATTACAATACATTTACTTTTTTTTTTATTGAATGGTTGTGTGTGAAAGGTGGCAACGGCTGCGTGTTGTACGTGCGTTTGCGCATTTATTGAGCTTGCCGTGGCCAATTTCAGGTCTTCTGGGCAAGGGTCTATCCAGACAAGCGAACCGTGTATGGAACTATGGTATTGTGGGTGGAATGGGCTCGCTCGCTTTACTCCTTTTGTTTCCAATCGCGGCATTGCTGGCAAGTCTGATTGCGCTGGCAATCGCAACTACTGTACCATTTTGGATGCCTTTTGCCGCATTGACTGTTCACGCGGCGAATGCCCTGATATATGAGATCGACTCGCCTGATCCGCACGGACTTAATAGGTAAGTATTAAATTATAAAGAAAATTATATTCTTAAAAGACTTCTCGCTATGTGAGTGTGTATGGGCGGTATCACTTAATATCAGCTTTGCGTCACACTGTTCCGAAAAAAAAAATGCTATCACAGCATCAATTGTAATGTAGAAAAAATCCGAAAATTTTTTGGGCATCATAATAAATTGGAATTATTTATAAATCTTTTAATCTTTAGGATACGTTTGGGGATTAGCAACAACATCTAAATCGAGATATTGCGGTTTGTTTTCCTATTTTTTTTGTGTTACAGCAACGGAATCGGTACGGAATACTTATAATAGAGTTTATTCATGAAGCCATTATATTTTTTGTATGTTCAAAAAGATATAGACGATTTTAAAACAAATGGCGACTAATTTAATGTACGACGATATGGAAATCGTATTCGTTTTTACAACTAACTGCCAAGCGAAATGAGAGGCTTATCATTTATGAAATTTAAACTAAACTAGCTTTAAACGTAACTTAACTAAAAAAGCTTTTTGTAAATTTTACTAATATTTAATTTGCTCCAGTTCAAACAATTCAAAACTTGGCGACGCCCACGATTTGCGAACTGGTAGTAAATATAAATTTAGAATCCATTTAATATCATTTTTTTCCACGTTCTTTCAGTGTACTTTTTTACCTATATGAATAAAGTTCAATTCATATATGATTTTGTAGGGTACTTAAAAATACTGACCTTACTTAAAAAATATTCAAAGACTTTGCATTTTTAATTCGTCATATCTTCAAGTCTTAAGTTCATTTTAATTTAGATTGACACATTAAGCATTTATTACGTTATAAATACAACTTCCTATGTAACGTCGTAGAAATAAATGAAAAATTTTCAGATGGTTTGTGCTCTTCGAAGTTGTGTTATGGCGTATTGCGATATTGGGATTATTGCAGCCGGTTCTCGCTGTTATGGTCGCCGTTCTGTTGTGCCCCATTGCTGCCTTTATACTACTTATTGGTGAGTTTGTGGCACTCGATTACACCTAAATAAATGTGGCTATTTTTTTTGATTACGATTTTTTTTTCTTGTTCGTCATATATTGTTGAATGTTTTTAACTTTCTAACAGTTAACTCATTTATAATGAATTTGTTGAATAGAAATGCGTTGCTGCAAACAGATTTCATTTATTAGACAGTTTATTTAACCAAACGTTAAATTAGTGAATAAAAATAAAACGTATCCTTATATTAATTGACTTCAATTTAATACATTAGAATTAATTAAACGCCATAATTCTAAATTTTCATGACATCTACAGACTATACATAAAGATATACGAATTGTTTGGTACCATTGTACCTATGCCAAGATAATGATCTTGTCAAAAACTTCTTGAATGTTCAACCAGTATAAATTGTAGATAAATTTAAATTAAGAAAAAAGGTACCATACATTTAAACTTAAATTTATTTATGGTTAGCCACAGACCATAAAAGTTACGATAATATCTATGAATCAGAAGACGATATATATTTTCATTTTAGGCCTGTAATTCAGATTGTTGTCAAACCATTTTTTCTATATGATGTTTGACATCTTTGACAGCGCTCAAGATGAGATTGTAGTTTGAGATACGAATGAAAATTTGTTTCTAGAACCGACTTTAAAAAACAGGTAATTTTTTGTTAAAGTTAATTCTTGGACAAATTGTAATAATAATTTGTTGTATGTAATAGGTGGAGTGGGATGGTGGAGTATCCGCGGTGTTTGGGAACGCGCTTCCTGGCATTGGGTCATCGTGAGAGGAGCGCGAGTGCCTGCTCACGATTCTGCCTTTTGTACGCGCGTCGCTGGACCTGGATTTCATGCGCCTGCTTCTTATCAGATCACGTAAGATGCACGTCATATATACGTATGTACGCATGATATTTTGTTTTCCAAATTTAGTTGAAATAATGTAGTTTAATAAAAGCAAGTAAAATATTATTTGAACAAAATACAATAAAAAATAAATAATACGTATATACTCTAAGTATAGAGTTTTATATAGCCTAAATCCTTTCTCTATTGTATATATCTAATATACAAAAAGGTTATCGGATTGAGTGTAATACACATTAAGTTAATATGTCCAAAACTATTTTATATGAGTGGATTTTTTCAGCGCCGCACAAGCCCTAGCGGCGGTATGCGCACGCGCAGAATGCGAGCAACTAAACGCGTGGAGTTCGCAATTGGAAGCCGCGGTTGAACGACCGTTGAGGGACTACCGTCATTTCGTGGACGCCTGTTTCGGACCATTTTCCGTTCAAATTGCTAAGGTAGTTGATAAACTTTAATAATTTAATTAGCATCAAGTTGTAAACGCGTAATTTAAATTTAAAAAATAATGTTTTTGAGTTTGTTTAATTTTCAGACAGGTGCCTACAAGCAGTTGGAGAAGGAATGTAGCGAGCTGGTAGCTTCTGGTCGTGAGAAGTTGGCAGCTCGACGCCGGGATCTCGCCCTTGGACTAAGCGACGCTGCGAGGGCGAGGGTCAGGATGCCTGCGCAGGAGTTGAGGGTTCGTACTAATATATGTTTTTTAACCATCAAGAGGTTGCCAACTGCGCTACCGGCCTTTGGAGTAGTGTTTTGAAATACCTGGAGTGGTAGTTGGTTCCATAATGTGGTGACGCCATAAGACAAGGTGGAATGAGTGGAATTTCGCACTGTCGTGACGATGATGAAAGCCGTAGGTAATCCGAAGAGTTCTTCAGAACACTGCTCATGATATATGCGATAAAAGTTGTAGAAAGCCTCCATCTTTACGCAGCGCCCAAGGATCAAGCTGATCAGAAAGATCAAGGTTAATGACCGTTCGGGCCGTTCTCCGTTGGATACAATCAAAAGGATGAAGATGGTATTGGGGAACGCCTACCTAATGATTTGACTAGCGCCCGAACCCAATAATTAATCGACAATCTGAGATCAGACCGTGACAGTCGATCCTCCTATCTGCATCCCAATAACCAAACACTATGAAGACAATCTATTTTTGGCGATGGATAGAATGCAATCTCTTCGCCCTTTACACTCATGTCATAATCAATATAAACCAAATTTCAGTCTTCATATTTATTTATTTTCAGAAAGCGATACACGCTTCAGCCCTAGAGTTGGCCCGTATGTTTGGCCACGCGGCTCGCAGTGAAGAGTGGTGGACCGCGAGAGGGCTGGAACCAGGCGATTGGCACGCCTTGGCTGCTAATACGCTTGTGGAGGTATTGGACAAAGCTTTTTCGGGTTATTCGGGACATTTTTGGCAGAATTAATGCAATTTACACCTCCCCCCACCCCTTTGCCGGAAAAAAGGGGGGGGGGGGTGTAATTGCAGCAAAAGTAAGCAAAACTCAAAAATAATAATGTATCAACGTATTTTAAGGCATAGACAATGTGTGTAATATGTGTAAACAATTAAACAAACAAAACCCCCCCCCCCCCCCCATAGTACTTACGTAATACATGAACCAGCACCAGTGACTAAATAAATTTCTTATTTAAATTAGGTGTTCGATGCGGAAATCCTAGTTGCCCTAGAAGAGGGTGAGGCGCGCCTGTCCCTAGACGCAGGGCCGGGCGTGAACACGTGGGCAGGGCGATGTGCCAGGGACCACGCCCCGCCTGACGTTCTCGCCGAGAGAGATGATTGGGGTATTGCGCCTGGTGAGCTCAAAATGTCGTAAAATTTATGGCGAATTTAAATATAATAATACGAATTGTAATTTTAAAAGAAGTTCGGGTTGATATAATATTTTATCTAAACAGTATAGGATCCTAGCGTTTCCCACCGGCCCTTTCTACATTTGTGCTTTATAAATTCCCCTTTATACAGGTTTAATGCTTTAGTGAGAAAGTACAACGAAGTAACTTTATCGCGTTCAATTGTGATTGGTCAAGTGTCTCAAATCGAATACGTGACATGATACGTCCAGCCCGTTTGACCAATCACAATCGAATGCGTTACGACTTTGGTTTTACGTTCTATGAAAGACGTTTGATGACGTACCGCGTGTTTCTGATAGCACGTATTTGATTTTATTTTTGTTGTGTATTTTTTTTATTTCATTAACGTGTTAATGTTTAGTATATTTTAAATGTCTTTATCCTATATTTGTTGATTGTCTGTTCATCCTTCTTACTTTTGTAATGTTTTTATTAATAGCTTTAAAGATAATCTCAAACTCAAAATAACTTTATTCTTATCGGTAACCAAGTTTACTTATAAACGTCAACAAAAAAGATGTTGAATTGATTCTAAATATATATTTACTACCAGTTCACAAGTCAAGTGCGTCTGTCACTCTTTTTGAGTCATACAAATTGTTTGAACTGGAGCAATTCAATCCCAAGATCAATGATCCTCATACATTTAAATAATCTTCAAATTTATTAAAAAGATTTATTGATTGATTGACGTTTAACAACAATTTTGAATTTCTTCTGTGATAATTCTCTAAGTTCGCTTGTTAGTTGTTAAAACGAATACTATTTCCATATAAGGCGTGGTTTATCTTCTGAAACCTGGTTGGTCATAATCATTCACACGTTTGACTAGAGATAAATACCCATTTTACATGTCGGATTTATAATAAAACGAGGAATTAATCATGACATTATTTAACGAATATATATAGGATATTACCCCATTTTAACAGGTTTGAGAATATAAAAAAATCTCTTCGTTTTAACTGTAGCAAGAATTTATTAAATCACAATTATCTCCGTTTTTTTTTTAAATATTTATGATACTTTAGGGATGTGGGGAGAATGGGGTGGGTCAGCTCTTCCGAGAGTGCCGGCGCCATCTTTGGAAGCGAGTGCGTTTAGCCCCCGCGCACCTCACTTGCCTCCAGTGCCACACCCTGCCACTGTAGCTTTAGTACTACATAATAGGTATTGTGAATATAAATATTTAAAATAATAATTATAAACTAAGTCCCATGAAAGGTTTAAAATACCAACTTTCAAATAGACTAAGAAAAATTGCATTTGGGACTTATTCCATTATTATTGTAAATTAATGAACATTATTGAACCGACATTGGTTATTGAATTATTGGTTATTCAATTATTGAACAAAATAGTTCAATCATTACACGGTAAGCTAAAAAGTTTGCCGTGCGTTGAACTGTTGGTGTACTACAAGGCTCTATTCCGGTACGCTTTTATTCTTTATGTATGTAAATGACCTTTTGTTGGATGCGGATTTGTTTGGTGATTATTTCAAATGGAATTATAGTATAAATAATTTATAAACTTACATAAGAAAATATTGCAATTCCTTATACCGTCATTGCAGAGAGTCTGATAACCCAGTGCCATTAGAGACAGAACTTTGTGTGGAAATACTTCGCGGGCTAGAAGACGCACCCGACTGCGACGATAAAAGAGGTATTTCTTAGTACAATCTAGCAATCACGATCTAGCCAGAATTTACATATGTTCAAGAAATAGAATTGTTAGTATAGAATAATAACATTTTGTTTGTATTTCTTTAAACATACTACGACATATTTTAATGTTTTGACGAAGTGTAAAAAAGAATATAAGTTTTATTTATTATTATCAAATCAATAAATATCATACATTGAGATTGTGTCTAAATCTTTCAATTTAAAACTCTCTGTAACAATTTATATATTTATTTATTAAATCACCTATAAAAATTACTTAATTGTTAACATAAGGCTAACTAAATAAAGTGAAGTTAATAAACACAAAGTATCTAAATTGTTAATTTGTTACAGAGGGTGTAGAAAGATACCGCGGTGGTGGGAGCGAGGCTAGCAGCGAGAGCAGTGGCTCCATCTCGCCTGATGAGGAACGGCTTCCGGACACGCCTGAATCTGCGCTATGCAGGTATTGAGAAACAATTGTCATGTGAGAGTATCTATTAAGGCTTCACGTATGCTAAGTCTTGTTAGTATCTATGTACTGTTTACCATAAAATTTAAAAGGCCGGCAACGCACTCGCGACCTTTCTGGCATTCGGAGTCCATGGGCGGTATCATAACATCGGATGAGCCTCCTTTCAAGCCTCCGATGTGTACCCTCTTCTCTTGAAGTAGACTGGTACGACAATAATAATAGTTTTATTAAATCTAAATATTTTTTTACGATTTTAGTAATGTTATTACTTTATTTTTTAAAAATGATATCCAATTTGTTTATTTCCTCTTTTCGTATGTATGTATGTACGTATACGCACAAAACTATATTTTTATGAATCTTCTAGAATATCTCCAAGCGCAGAGCGCGCGGCGTGTCGCTGGACATTGACGGGTCGGGGTGTTCGCCTGAGGGCGGACTTGGCTAGTCCCGAAGACGTAACGTTGGACACGGATCGACACGGCACGTCCGTCTGACACATGTGACTTTTCTCATTGAAGGTAATTAGCGAAATGTGACATCGTAAGCCGAAATCGTTAAACACGGAAGTCATACGCTGCTCTCTGAATGGATGTAAGAATTTCGAGACTGTTAATTGTCAACTGAAATTGTTAATTGTCAATGTCAAAGCCTTAAAAATCAAATAGATTAACTACTCCTAAAACAATGTTTGACAAAAAACTACACATATTTATGTGAAAGTTCAATTTTCTTTGCTCCAACAACCTGTTCGTTCGTTCTTTCATTTTACAAACGAAATTTCTAATAATCCTATGTGTGGATTTTGATTTCTCCCTTACTTATAAATTTATTTAATGAACTGAACACAGTTTTGATGAAAAATTAAAAAATCTTAGTGCAACGGGCGGCGTTAGGGGCCGTTCATAAAATACGTCACACTGAAATCAGCTTTTTTTGACCCCCTCCCCCCCCCCCATTGTCACGCTGTGTCACACTTTTTGTGACCCCCCCTAGAAATATTTCGTCACAAAAACTAAGACCCCCCCCTGCTGAGTATGATAAATTCTAAATGATAGTAGACAAATTCTGAAAATTAAAAACATTTATTATTTAGTTCACTGCTAAATGACGAATGAAGGAATAAAATAACAATAAATACATGAGAAATAGTATTTTCCTTTGTTACTGAATCGAGAGCGTGTTACGTGGAAACGTTACTCTCTCAAGTATTGGAAAAACTAAGAAACCCGTTGTGACGGATCGCAACGCCGCTAGAGTCGCGCCACAGAGCTAGCGCTCATGTCAAAAAATAATAAACGGCGAACATCATGCTGCCCTATACCCCCCCCCCCCTCCCCCTTGTCACACTCAGCCAGACCCCTCCCCCCCCCCCCTTGTATGCGATCGTATTTTACGAACGGCCCCTTACCGCTGCTACGCGAAACCATACAAGAAAAAAGAAAAAAAAAAGAATCGACATCTGTGCAAGAGTGCCAACCCTGATTTATAATGCACAAAAATCTATGAAATCATAATATTAACAAAGACAACTAATAAACTTTGGTCAAAGATTATTTACATTTAAAAAATACAGACATTATCTGTCTGTATTTCATAAGTTTGGATAGGTTTATGTATTGTTTAAAAATTGTTGAAATGAATTCTGTATACATATTTTCAAAAACTCAGCCTATCCATTAAACAATATTTAACATAATAAATATTTAACACTGACGTCATAAAAACTATTTACATTATTATAAAAGTAGCCATACAAACTGATCCCTTCACACGACTGTTAAAAAAGGTCCATTAATCGATCTGTCTTGTAATGAGTGATCTTTTTCGTATGGATGTAGGTTAGATATGTACGTTACAGAACGTACGTATGGAACGCATGGGTACGTACTGTTAGTATGTGATCTATATTGCTAAAGTTTAACTTATATGCCAGTAATCAATATATCAATTTAAAAAAATACCAAGCGGCAGCGGGGCAGTCAATTTTCGATCCTTAACAAAACATCTCTGTTTTCTAAATATATATATTACATATTATAAGTTCCCGTGTACGTAATGAGGTGGTCTACTCCTTGCGAGCAACCGCATGTTAGCTTAGGAGTATTGACTGAATCCTGGGGTCATGGCCGGTGAATCGATATTAATTATTTTAAAGGTCCTTTGAATGGAGTTTGTAAGTAAGGGAATTTTTGCTATAAGTGTTCGTAAAAACAATGGTTTCTATACGTAATAGACTCACAGTTATAGATTCGTTATCATTTATTGTGAATTCAATAAACACCCCTAAATTCATTAGTTACTTTAGGTAACGTAAGCTACCCATAAAATTAATGTTTCGAGTGTAAGCTCAGCTTTTAAGCTTTCGTTTGTATCTATGGCGAACTAAATGGTTTAAGAGTAAACTTATAAACCTGATTATATGATTCATTAAATTTTAAGAATGTGTAAATAATTTAGAAGCTTAAAATGGCTCAATGTTAAAGAATCTCGATATAACGTAATAAATTCTAAATTTAGTAACGGCTTAAGCATTTATAGGTTAAGGTTTCAGAACGCTTAAAGCAGGAATTGATAGTGTTCGATTTTTGAATTTCTGACATTGTAAACCGCTTAAAATATTTCACTGACAGTGCAATTTTTTTTCCAGAGTTATATATCGATTATATGTTAATTTTTAAGTGTTTTCATTCTCATGCAAAATCTAGTTTAATTTTATTTAACTTTGAGTTATCTGAATTTATTTTATTTACGATATCAGAAATTCAATTGCAAATATACCTCACAAGTGCACTTGAACAATACAACGATGTGCACGCTTACAATTAGATTATATCGGACCGTATTTCAATTATTTTATTATTCCATTCATTATTTTAATTGTCTTATTAATATGGGTTAATTAAAATATAACAATGTATAAAAAAATCAGGTTACACAGTTATATTGACAAATATCCTTTTTATTGATTTTTAATACAATTACAAATTGTCTATGGTCCCTTACTAGAAGTCGTTATAAGTATAATCCTAATTATAAGGTTGTGTTGAGTTGAGTGTGAATAATTAGATATTTTATTTAGCTAAGTTAATATCTGACGCAGCTATGTTTTATCTATTATGTGTCTGCACAAAAGGGATGACAATTTTGCTTATAATATCAATCAAATGCATTTTTAATGGTCCAGCTTTAGGTTTTGGCCATAACAGAAATTGACATATGAAATTTTGAGCATTTATTCATTATAAGTTACGATTTGTAATAAAGTAGAAACGGAATGAATCAAAGATCTGCTTAACCGGTAATATTTAATGTTCTGGTCAGTTCGTTCTTAGTGTTCATTCGTCTACGCGTAAATGGCCATATCGTCAATTGTATCCGATATTAGTGTGATGTCGAACTACTTTGTCCTCCCCAGAAGGGTATTTATGAAAAAAAAAATTTGGCGGTAACCTTATAACAAATGATCAAGTTTCTACTGTATACATATATGTATCTTGTGGGCCTAAACATTTTTGGCATAAGATATCGAATTATAAAAGTAAGCTAAATTTTCAATGAGTGCCTATATTTCAATTATTTAAATAGATTTTAGAATTAAATAAGACTCATCCAGGTAATATACCTTTAGTGTATTTTTGCAATGACATGTGCATTAATGGCAAAGGCATTTTAAGGCCCGAATATAGTTTCGGTAAGTTGACAGTTTGATTTTTTGTCTATTAAAGTCTATCTTTACTCAAAATCTCTCTCTCACAAAACGATTCCAAATAGAAAATATTTCTATAAATTTTACAAAATAAAAATCTGTTCTTTTTGTAAAAAATTGACTTTTGCCCTTAATCCACCGAGTCGCCTTAGAATTTAGCGAGCACGTGTTGCGAGCCGGCCAAGAATTGTAGATTGTACAGCACTATTTTATTTATGCACGTTTATGTAGTAAGAATAACATTGTTAAAATCCTATTATCGCTGCAATAGGAACAGAGTCATTTCGATTTTAGAATCCGATAATATTTGCCATCATTATTGACATTTTTGGAAAATACAGAGGTTTACACTTAGCCAAGTTACATGTTCTGTGTTTGAAACGTCAGTGTCAAATCATAGTGTGCGTAGTTTTTGCGTGCAACACGCAAGAATTTTCATTCAATTATTAGACATAAACATCTTTGAATAGTATTTTCGCCGTTTTCAAGCAAATAATGAAATGGACTCATGTATTGAAATATATGTATTTAGCCTAGTTTTAGTTTTCAAAATACTCAAACCAATCCAAAGAATTTTTGCAATCTAACGACAAGCTTTAGTTATATTAACGAGTTATTATTGATGAAATAATATACCCGATCTAAGATATACATTAAGTGGTATATTGGCACTTTTTTTACTTTTATTTATTGAAGAGTTTGCAGATATCTCACACATGACGCTTTAATCCTTAAGCCTCGTTTTCATGATAAACATTAGCTTAGCAACAGTTGATCAACATTGTTGATGAGCGGCAAGAATGTAGTGTTATTCTCTGTATCTAATGTTAGGATGCTTTTGATTTAAATAGTTTCTTAAAATAATTATTTTATCATTGCTCCATACTGTTTGTTTGTGTTGCCATGTTTATAAACGATCGAAAACACATCCACACACGTCACAATTAAGAACAACAGATGTTGCCGCTCGTGCCTCGTCGGTAGAGAACCCGTCAATATATTGTCGTTGTCACTTGCAACACACAGTGTTCCAGCAACTCCACAACACGTTGATTCATCATTGTTGCTAAACAAATGTTTACCATGAATACGAGGCTTTAGTCTGCAAATCTGTTTAACATGCGTTTATTTTTAATATGAATGTATTGTTTTTAATTACATAACGAGATATATTGAATGAATGATACCTGTTGTTTTATTTCCTTCAATGTTGACAGAAGTTCTGTAATCCCTACAGAATGCTGATGGTGCGTACTTCGCGCGTTTGACTTTTAATATGGCAATACTAATTATAGTAAAGATTCTATATTAAATGAACATTGTTTTTAATAAATATGTTTGACTGACTGAAATTTGTCGTGGAATAAAATAAAACACGTATTATAGTTGAATGGAATTTAAAATTTATTAAACCTACCTAACTATAATAATTATAATCTTCATATCTGTTGCATGTTATCTTATCACATGGATTTGAAAATTATTAGAAGTATCTACTATGACAGAGTACAGGTTTTGATTGCATAAATATAAAAGGTTTTAAACATAATTTATTTGATCTCAGCGTGCAAGCGCTATTAGTTAGTCTAATAATTACCATTTCTAATTAACAATTATAATTTGAAAAAATTTGTTGGACCTACCTATCTAAGATTAAATAATTGAAAAATATAAAAAACCTACTATTATGCTTACACAACAAAGGATAATATTTGTATTAAACAATAATAGGTCCTTAAAATTAACATAAAATGCAAACTTTAAAATGTAGCGAAATAACTAAATAATAAAACAAAATAAACCACATCGCACCAGTCAAAAATAAAATCTCAGAATAATTTATAAATAATGCCAGCTAAAAATAAAAAAATAATTTAGAATTTATCAAAATAAAATTTACAATCTCTCCATGTGATAGTCAATTCATATAAAAATAAATATAATTCTAATCCACATCTAAACATTAAAGTTCTGACCACTGCAGCAACCCCTACCATTAAACATTATACGCATTTATAAATAAAGCAATTTTAAACTCCCATGGTAAAGGAAATGTTTTTGAGGGCCGAGTAGCTTCAGTGGTCAGCACAAACCAGAAGAACACTAGCGATAATAAGCTACTTAGGCAGACACAGGACACTTTGTTAATCACCACTACACAATCCTACGTTTAAATGCAAGCAAACCTATCCATGCAATTGCCAAATCAGATTATTCGAGTACTTAGGCCTGAACAGCTTTTTGAAAATACCTTGCCAGTTAAATCTTCTCCTTGAAAGTAATATATGGCAACATTAATGAGGTCAAATGTCTATAGCTAATTACTTTTTCACTAATGAAACATTATGATGGTACTATTCTGAGATAAATTTTATCACTACAATAACTTGAATATTGAAGGCGGTTGTGGTCATATTGCTTCCGAATACAATGCACACGCTACACTTAGTATAATCCAATACAATTTGAAAACACTACTTACATCTAAATATATTTCTAAATTAAATTTGTTATTCCTATTACTATAATATGTTGATACAAAAGTTTTTAAAGATATTTTAGTAAGTTCAAAATATAAATATACTTTGTTACGTAGAAAAGTTGAAATAAATTCATATAAAATGCTTTATATATTCCCATATAACCAGAGTACACGTTTTTATACATAAAACAACTGTTGATATTAAAATAGTGAGATACCTACATAGATTTTATTTTATATAAAAGTTAAAAAAAAATATAAATTGCAACATTTGTTAAGTTTACAGAGGAAATAGGTTTCACTGTTCAACTGATACATATGGTCTAGTGAATAAAGTATATTTCTATATACTTTATTCACCAAAAATTCTATGAACAATTTAAATTTCAAGCTCAGATAACAATGCCCAAAAAATACAAAGTTGGGGTCATTAACCGCAAGGTATATAACAAGGTGTAAATACATCTCCTAGAAGTCACTGCAAATTTATGACATTAGTGAAACTATTAATGTAACATGTTTACTAGTATTTTTAAAAAGTCTGCAGAGGTTAGTTGCATTTTGAAAGAAGCAAAATGCAAATTTCTTATGAATGGATTTCTATTGTTTTAGGGTCATACCCAATACCAATTAATGTCTTTCAAGTCTTGTATGTTAACATGATTATTTGGTACATTTTAGTCTTACTTAATTCAAGAGTGTCAATTTATAAAATAATTTTTTTATCGCATTTAATAATGTAAAGATTTTGCTTCCAGTGCTACCTTCAATAGTTATCATTCAGTTAATAATTTATATTATAGAAATTGGTAAATAAAGATCTGCTAACTGAGATTTTCTTGTCAGTATTATACCAATCCAATTAATAGACAGTTTGGGCAACAGAACTACCTCATATTCTTTTATATAAAGGAATAAATAAATCAAATTCACTAACTGTTCAGTGATTGAATTAATGGCTTAACCATTATGCATAAAGAAAAGGGCTTTTAAAGATTTTCTTAATTCATTTGGAATGTTCATATAAAAATGCGTAACTGTTAATGAATGATCTTAGAATAAAAGTTAAAACTTTCCTATTCATATTAAGCGCTTCAACACGTCTTTATAAGAAAATTCAAATGAACACTTTATCAAGATACATCATTTTTTCTAAAAGAAAATTAATATGATTTAAAACATTAAATCCTTTATGAGATTGGTCCATAGATAAAAGAGGTGAATGTTGTGAAAAAAAAACAAGTACATTACAAAACCTTAATAAAAAAGTTTAAAAAATTCAACAAGTTTACCTATAGTATCTAAGATAGTGCAAAATTATTTCAACTGTAATAACTAAAAACTACTCTCATAGTTTAAATATTAGTACAATCACAATGTAACAATCCTTCCATCAATGACTTTTAGTTATCTATGACTGATGAAACAATTGTCACAGATAATTATGGATTCCATAGCCATGTACTACAGAAAAGCAAAGATTGAATATTTTGAAATCTAAATTAACACCAAAAGCATTTTGTAACATTAAATTTTAAAAACTGCTACTTTGAACCATGCACTACGGTAAATTTAGTTTTAAGAAAATATTCAAACGCTCTATAGGCATTATTATTATAAAATATATAAACCTTACTATTTGCATTTGAATGATACACTAAGATAAACAAATTGCTTTGGTGTTACTTGGGCTCACCGCAATATTTTATAGATTCCCCACTATTCCTATGTATATCTCATATAAAGCCACAATATTTCCAATGAAGAGTTACATATTTTAATACATGATAGAAAACTTTGCATATTTTATTTTGTAAATCTATTAGAATTGTCACTTTCATATTAACATCTGTTTAGTATCGCTCGTTCAAATGCATTTTAGTCAGCAGCGGTAAATTTGAAAAACTACTAAATTTTACCAATAAATATTGAAATCTTAACTTTCTACTGTAAAATATCTTAAAACAATTAGTCAATGCGATATAACACATCGGTATAGTCTAGTCATTTATAAAAATATTGAGAAATTTTGCACTCCAAACACTTACAATTTTGAGACAGTATCAAGTAGAGAGCTACTACTTCTACATCACATGGATAACCGAGTGCATCTGTTGAGTATTATGGTGTGTAATACTACTGCAACCTGCCCGACCTTCGATCTACTGGTGATGCTGGATAGGAGTCTGGCAGTAAGGGCACTCCTTAGCAGTGCCGGCGCAGCTTTCGCACAGCACATAGTGGTTGCAAGGGGGTAAAGTCACGCTACGGGGCTGCTCTTCGCACACCATACATTTCGTCGCCGTCTCTAGATACAGCGCCTTCTCGATCTCCTCCAAATCAGACCTCACTTGTACTTGGAGAGACTTCAGGGCCGTCAGGGGCAGGCCACGGAGCTCCCGTCTACCGGCGCGTGTGGTTTCGAGCTCGCGTTTGAGGATCAACGCGTGAGCCAGGGCCTCGTCCCTCTGGCGCTCAGCTAAAGCCGCTTTGCGTTGCGCTTCGTCGGACTCCCTTTGCCAGGCTTCGCAAGCGGAACGGGCCTGCGCGATCCTCTCATCCCAGCGAGCGGCCGCCGCCCTCGAGGCCACCACTTCTTCTCGCAGTCTTGATAACTCGGCCGGGGCTGAGGGCGAAGTCGCCGCAAATTCGAACGCGTTACCCGCCGCTCCGAAACTTCCCGCTTTCATCGGATGCGAGTTGAACAATCTGTCCGTGTCGCTAGCGTACCGGAGAAACGGCGGCAGCGGTGATCCTCCGCTGGGTGGGCTAAACCCTCTAAGAGAAGGGCGCGGAATGTTGACCGGGGCTGATCCACCGAGCAAACCCTCACCATCTGATAGATCACGATCCAGCGAGGCAACGAGGTTCAAAGGATCATCCAGGTGAATATCGTCAAGTGCGTTTCCGACTACTTCTTGGAGGACCGTGGCGTCGAACGTGGACCGTGGCGGCCACGACGGTTGGGGCTTCTCATGGTCTTGGTAGGACTGCAGAGCTGTCGTTTGAATGGAACGCGATGGATGTATAGAGCCTCCGCTGGAGGTCGAAGCGCACTCGGAGCCGTCGCCGCTGCCGTTGGTGTGCGGCTGGGGACTAAGAGGACGGGTGAGGCCTAGGGCTCCCCCAAGCACACCGACGTCATTCTTTTTGTCGTTGGGTAACGCCGAAGAAAGTAGATCGGCGAGATTGGTCCCACACTCCAGTGGAGCACTCATGTCGCGGTTTGATGACATATCTTCCGCTGCAATTGCAAAAATTAAGTTATACTTTGGAAACAGTCAAAACTCTAAAATTGTCATGTATACCATATAACAAATATTGTATATACCACGGAAAAGAATTATAGGGTCGAAAAAGCGTCTTTACCTACAAGGCAAAGCTTATGAAAAAGTTGTTTATATAAACAATATTTCATGGTCAAACAAAACATGAACAAAGTAGGAAACGTTACATTTGTTCACTATGAAAAAAACACGGCAGACGACAGAAAAGACATTTGTGATATTAAAAATATATATAGGTAATATAAATATTTTTAAATATAATAGCCTATATATTTTTAATAAAAGAGTACTTGTTAAAACGTGGATTATTAAATGGATATTTAGTGTCTTTACTACTTTAAAAGAAAATTAATTTTACCGCAACACAACACATTTTATTATTACATTAATCACAAATTTCACAACTATTTCAATTTAAATTTATTCAACCGACTGGACGCTGTGCCGGAAGCCTATGCGCGGATTGACTCATGACTGGTGTTTTAAATGTCAAAACATTAACAGCTGATTTTAGTGTTACCAGCGCCACCTATTTCCTTTTTTTTCTCGTTTAAACCATGGATTTTGATTTTGATTATTTTTAATAAACAACAATATACTAATTATAGTATTTCTACATTATTTTAATATTGGTTGGTTAAGATATATTGCTTTTGAATTTTAAAGATTGCAGAAATATTGTTAATTCGTACTAATCATTAAAAGTTACATTAGAAGATGGCATTCTATTAAATGTTAGTACTAATATAGAAGTTATATCTTTACACATATCCTTCAAGTATTATAATTTTCTTGTATCAAAACCAGAAGTTTGAAATAAAAATATTTTTTAGTTTGCAAACATTTTAACAATATAATTTTTGGGTAGATTATATATTTTCTTACGTTCAACATGTGCAAAGGCACAGAATAGACCCCGTGGGCAGTAGCCAGCTTGTTGTACATCATTGCATTTAGTTGATTTGTATATCTCGGGATGGAACTGCTGCTCTGTGCGAGTGTGGCAGTATCCACATGCATCTCCAGCCTCACAACTGCTAGGTTCTCCCCATTCCTCTCCGTGTTTTACATTAGGACATGGTGTGCTACGGTACTTGTATTTTCGAGGTGATCTACGTTTATCCTGTTAAAACAAACATTTTATTAATGTAACTGGATTCATTTAGATAAATTAAGTTTAAGTTATTGAAACTTTTTATAAACAATTAAATAAACGTTATAATTAGACAAGTATGTAAAATAATTGTTTTGGACAATCAAATCAATGTTAGCCAAATACTTAGCAAGCCATGAACATAGGTAAGAAATAATATAAGATGGCACAAAATTCATTTTAGAGTCTACAATTATTATATTGTATCTTTAACAACAGCAAAGATTATGAAATGGCATCACTACCGGTTTTTGCTGACAACCAGAAATAAAAAGAAATAAAATGATACTCACTTTACTATTATGATATTGTGGACATGCATACCCTTGTCTACAAAGCCTAGGTGGTCTTTTGCATGGTTCTGTTTTATATGATGATAACACATAATTTGTATCTGAAAAAAAAAGTATTTATAAACATTTGTATTAACAACTCTTTTAATACAATACAAATGTTTTGAATAATTTTTGTATAATATAGAAGTTACTAATATGATTTACACATATAAATTATTTATTACTATGCTAGAGACATTTCATATGTACTTAATTTAATAATTACTGACTTAAAAGCAGAAAATATAGAAAGAAGATATTGAAAATTTCTAATATATATAAAGAAATATATATAAACTATAAAAATATGTTTATATATATACCTTGCCACTTAGGGTCTTCATTCATCAAATTACGTTCTCTATCTAAAGCATTAGGTGCAGCTGTGTCCCCATCAGTTCCATTGGGATTTTCTAGAGCCTGTAGTTCTCTCATGTCCAATACTGGCGGTCTAAGGTCTGGAGCTCCGTGAGCAAAGGCACAGTGAGCCCCATTCTTCGTACAAAGCCCCCTCGCATCTGTGTCATGGACACACATACAAGTTTTGTAATACCGGAGATGATATCTCCGCTCTGTGTCCCCAGCTGTCCTATGTAAGTATGGACAACTGAAAAAAAAAATTGATTACTTAACTTAAACTGCTATTCTAAACTAAGACAAGAATGGACAAATGTCAATTTCTTCACCTCTTTTTTTTTACTAAATTATTGCCATTATTAATAATTTAGAAAAATCAATATGTGGGCCTTTCTCTACTAACAGGAAAATCATGGTCCAAGCATTTTTTTTTTACTTTGGCTATATTAATGCATAGCTATATTTATTAAAACACATAATATAAAACCTGTTATTTAAGGAGTCAAGCTTAATCAATATTTAGAATCATAATCATTTCATAAATTCGGTCTAAAGGCCACTAAAAACAGTCCTCTGTTATGTCCTAATTCCGGATCGAGTATGAGTCGGTTCGGTTTTTCTAAGTTCTATTTAAAAAAGTAAATCTTTGAACACTATAAAAATATAAAGAATATTTAATGCATGTGAACAAAAAACAATTATTATTTTAGATAATTTTTTAGTACTAAAAACTAGTGTTCGAATTTTGTCCAGACATTTTTTGAACAGTCCTGTGTCATAATTTGAATGTCGCGCCACAAAAATATTAAAGACAATTCTGGTTACATTGCCCTTGAAACCGAACGTTAACAGTGTGAAGTTTGCTCGGTCGCCATGCTAAACAAATCGCCGCCATTTTGCGCAGTGACAACTCCGCGTCAGTATGGTAGCCACGTCTCTGTAGTGTTGAGTGAACATTCCTCTGGTAAGTCTATTTAACGGTGTTTTATGTGTTATAATTATATTTATTTAACAAAAACATTGCTTAGTGTGATAATTTAAAGCTGTTTCAGTGTTATGAAGTAATATTTAAACTGATACGTGGTATGACATTTTTACGTAAAAATAACAGTCCTCTGTGCAACATTCCTCTGGAAATTTATAACACAGAGGACTGTTTAATGCTGCAGAGGACTGTTTTATTTGACGTCCGTGTATTTTATTAATATTCCTTATAGTCTGCACTAACCTACTGCTTGTCGATAGCCTCTTTCTTTCTTACAAAGGCATGCCACGCTCATTCAGGTCTTGTTTTATATTATTATGGATTTTGAAATATACAATAATACGTACCTATAACTACCTGTTTTTAAACCCTACCGTTTTAAATTCAATTTTGAAAGTATATTTTATTGTTTTAGTATTGACGCAATGCCACCAAAGAAGAAACCTAAAATAAAAGAGCAGAAAAGAATTGCTGAAAGGTTAAGATATCAACGGCTAAAAAATGACCCTGTAAAAAGAGAGCAATTGAAGGAAAAAGAACGACGAAACTTCCAAAGGAAGAAGGAAAAAGGCACAAGAAAGCTAGTTAAAGATATGAGTCGACGTGAACACAAAGCTGTGACTAAAGAGTGGAGAAAGCACTGTGCTACCTATCGCGCAAAAAAAAAGCTTTGAAAGAAATTACAAACAATTTTGTACGACAAAATACGCCCGAATCCGAGGGTTCTCCTCCTCCTCAATGTTCTGTCTCTCCATCAATACTACCTATGAGTCCAGTGAACTATTCAGAGAGTGGCCATGGCAAAGGTGCCCCTGATGGCATTGGAGCGACCTGCAAAAGAACCGCTACTACAGGAGGTGATATTGATAGCTTGGAATCATTTGTAGAGGCCATTCAACAAAGATGTTCCGCAATTACCTTGCTCACAATCGACGATAAAGCCATCCAAGAATTGACAGACGACCTTCAAAATGAAACAGTTAATTTAAAAGCTTTAATGGCACTCTAAAATTCTTCAAATAAAGGCTGAAATATTAAGAAGTCCTCTGGAATCAGCTCCAAGTTGCGCTAAACTCATAATGAAAAGTTTAAGTTGCAATTGTGAAGACGAGTGCCAGCATTTTAATTTAGGAGCGTTACAGTACAAAAACAAGACAAAACTTAACGTAGATGGACAACTCACAGGATCCCACAATGAAGACCGACGACGACGCTGCACTAGCTGGACCTAGTTCAATTAACCAACAGAATTACACCATCGGTGATTACGTCTTGGTTAAATTTCTAGTAAGAAACACTGAATTGTTATGATGCTGTAATTAATAAGATAGATATGGAAGAAGGCGAACTAACAGTAACCTTCTTAAAAATTTGTGATGACAAAGGACACACGTTCAGAGTCGATGAAAATGATGTTTCAGATGTGTCCTTTGACCAAGTATTAAAGAAGTTGCCAAACCTAGATATTGCCCTAAAAGGGAAACGAATATTTTATTATTTTAATATACCTGTACCTGTTTTTGAGAAATAAGTCTGCATTGATAAGTAAACAAGGCTGATTCTTAGTACCTAAGCTTAATTTTGATTATAATTATTTTAATTTGTTACTCAGAGAGCTAAACTCGCAATTTCTTCCTAATAAATATAAGTATTTCTGTATGTGATACAGTATTTAATAAAGAAGATAATTTATTTCATTACATTTAATAACTAATATTGTGTTTTTATTCATATAAACAGTGACTTAAACCGTTATCTGGGTAGAAAAAACAGTCCTCTGGGTGGCAAAACAGTCCTCTGCCGCGTTTTTTTACAAAATTGCCTATAATTCGACAAATAAGGGAAAATTACAATGGTTTTTTGTTTAAATGTATTTATATTATAACTATCTATCGACTAAACATATTATATTTTCATTTTTTAGAAAAATAAGGTTAGGACAACTGTCAATAGACAGGTTTCCAGTTAGTAGAGAATGGCCCATGTATCTTACAAAATTGTTTAAAAATATATCTTCATGGATTTATTACATCTTATCCTGATTAACCTCTATTAACGAGGGAGTGAAATAACCTAGTGTTTTATTCCAAAATGAACTAGAACTAAGTTAATTTTCTGGCATTTGTCATTCAAAAGAAAGCCTTATTATAATTAGCAATAACCATTATATAATCCATATTATATATATATGATATTGAAAAGTTAATAACCATTATATTAACTTTTCAATATCTAGCAGATTAATTATAATTAATCATCACTTTCCAATCAATACTGTAACCATTGTCTTTAAATCATATTATCCAAACATAAAATACAACTTCAAACAGCTTTGAAATACTATGCTTTAATTAATATTTATGTTAAGGACAATGGGCTATAAAGATGATATTCAACCAAGTACAAAAGAATGTTTCCCCTTAAGGAAACAAGATGTTGATTTGTCTTCACAATTTGGCAGTATAACACTCACTGTAATATTAGTAAACAATTTTTTTATAGAAGTGAAAGTTTCTAATTTAATATAAACTACACATATTGTACAGCAAATGTACTAAGTCCAATAAGAATCGTTTATAAATATTTGTGTATTTTTATGTTGACGATAAAACAAAGCGTCTGAAGGTACTTACTCGTCACCATCCTCGCAAATTCCCGAAGTCTCGTTGTATTTGGTACAGTAATTGTCTGCGCTATAATTAAACGATCCATCCCGCTTACGTACAGGCCTTCTACGTCTTTGATTATTAAAATGCCAGTGGAAACATGTAAAAGGTCTATGTTGTGTACATTTATGTTGTAGGAACAACGGGCACTGTTCCACACGGAATTCCTTTAGATATCTGGAAAACGAAACCACTGATGTAAGCGAATCGCACATCACTGCAAACTTAATCACAAGTACTTTTATTTCGAAAAGTTATTGAGACTGAAACAAGTAATTACTTATAATGATTTGGTTTTTCTGTTTGAGCTGTCAACAAAGGCTTAGATTCCGACGGCATTTTGGTGAACTATTATTGCGCCTCTCGCGTCGCGCAGGGCACGCTCACCGGTGACCAATTAACATTCAATAAAATAAGATCACGTGATTACAAATATTTTAGAAAGTCCAAACTTTATTTATTGAAAACAAAAACTTCTACGTTAAAGTAGTACAAAACATTTGATCATGACCTTGAACTTAAAAAAATAATTTAGCATCGTGTTGATCAATGTAATTCCTAAATATCTCCAAAAAACATCATACAATAGTAGTCTATGCTTTAAAACTTTGAACTTTAAAGACACGGCAGATAATTTACACTCTGTAGTCTGGAGTCTGTACTTGTGAAGTGATTTAAAATTTTATTTTACTCAAAATTCTTGTATTTTAAGCATAAAAAATAAAGTTTTCATCACGCAGTATCCATTTATTAAGAAAATTAAAACCTTAAAGCATCTTATAAACGTCATCAAGAGACCAATGTCAGACATATGTTTGTTATCCATTTTACTCTTTCACTCCAATGATTCCCTCCATGCCAAATTGAAATAAAAAATAGGTCACACTTGTACAAATTTATAAGTCAAACCTGAAAATTAAAGATAGTTACTACATAACATCTTCATCATAACATATTTATGTATATTCGAACATATTTATTATTTAATATAATTATCGTTTAATAAAAATATGGATTAAAGCTCAAATTTTATATGAGGTAACATTAAAAATGTCAAGATTCATACAACTTTTACCCAATCATAACACTGGAATTTATTTGGATGTCCAATAGTATTCGGTAATTTTAGACCAATGATTGTTCACTATTATTAAAAACCTTAACCAATCCAATATCAGACACTAAGCGTCGCTGGTCGCCCGCCATTCTCTCGTCGCCATATTGAAATTTTACTTGAGCATATAAGCGCTGCCTTGTGCGTTAAATCGATATAAATTAATATATTTTTACTTAATTACTTCAAAAAGGTACGAATAATGTTTATTATTGCACAATATATAAGTTTAACATAAATATTCTCTCTAACTCTTTCTTTGTGATCATTATTGTTTTGATTATTGTCTTTAATCAGTGTCGCAACCGTTTATGTTTACTGTTTTACTTATAGCAGTTTATTTTTTTCAGTAAATAATGGCTCGTACGAAGCAAACAGCCCGTAAATCCACAGGAGGTAAAGCACCTCGTAAACAGTTGGCGACAAAAGCGGCGCGAAAATCGGCGCCCAGCACTGGGGGGGTCAAGAAGCCCCATCGTTACCGCCCTGGTACAGTCGCTCTGCGTGAAATCCGTCGTTACCAGAAATCTACCGAATTGCTCATTCGTAAACTGCCATTCCAGCGACTTGTAAGAGAAATCGCTCAAGACTTCAAGACTGACCTTCGTTTCCAGTCTGCCGCTATTGGTGCTCTTCAGGTAAAGATGTAACACAATATTGACTTTTCATTACAAAATTTATTGACCTAATATTTTTCTTACTTATTATAATTAATATTATCTTATACTTATTGCAGGAAGCCAGTGAAGCATACCTTGTTGGTCTCTTTGAAGATACTAACTTGTGCGCCATCCATGCTAAACGTGTGACTATCATGCCTAAAGACATCCAGTTGGCCAGACGAATTCGTGGAGAACGTGCTTAAATTAAGATTAGTTTACTTTATTATAAATTATTTGTAATTCAAATAGACATAATATCAAACATTTTTTGTATGTTCACAGTTTCTTCACCTTAAGCATTGTAATCATTGTAATTATAAGGCGTCAGAACTGATTTTTTTAAATATTGTGGTTGTAAAATGTAAGTTAGATTATGTGCAAGATACCAATTTAGGTGACTATGCTTTTTATTGTCATCTTGTACTAACAAAATGTTTTGTGTTAGTAAATAGATAATGTTGATAAGTATTAGAAGAAACAAAATTGTATGCACTTCGGATGAGTAATTAAGATACTTGGTGTTAAATAAATATAATTTTAGTCTTACATTTAATTGTTTTTATAATTAAAACTCCCAATTTTTTATACTATTTGACCAGTACTGTCAAAGTTGCATCTGATCTTGGTCAGGTAGGAGGGTGTGATTGGCCATTTTAAATATATATTATATGCAATCTCTCAATATTAATCGTGTGTGTTTTTTATTACAAACAATCTATTGGTGCATCACTGATTTTCATGAAGAACCGGCTGATAGTCAATATTCCACTGGGCCTGTATACAATGGTGGAATTAAAAATAAAACAAAAAATTTAAGATTCATTATATTTAATACATTATCTACAATAAATGGTCTTATTTACTAAGCAATGGCTAGACTTTTTTCTTTCTCTTCAATTTCTTTAAGACGTTGCTCAATTTCTGCTACACTCTTACCATTTTCTTTGTTGAAGCGGTAACTAAGTAATAATTGCTGTTTTTCTAGTCCATGAACTCTATCATATAATGTTTTTTCAAACTCCGAATCTATATCACTTTCTTCTCTAAATACACAAAAATAAAGTAGAAATACAGCAACACTACCTACCACACTGTATGGCTGATACCAGGGCATTTTCAAGTTATGTTTATTAATAATCGGCATTATCCTAGACTTTGAAGCCGCACTAGTAGTAAATTTTATTGGAGCATTTTCATTCAAACCATCAGGTATCTTGCTATAAAACTTTTTGTTGTAGATTCTGATAAAACCCCTGAAAAAATGACCTATTCTTAGTATAGTTCTTACTTAAGTTAACTTCATGCTACTTAAATTACATATAGAAAAATAAGTGTACAATCAAATGTCAGTAGAATAGTGTGAACATTTGCTGTGCCCCAACGCTCATCCCAAGTATGATTGCATAATTTAATGAAATAGTATTTTCTTTCGTAGATATAGAATAGAATAGTAGATTGATTCACAATAGTTATAACTACCCACCACTGACATGATTACACTACATATTGTGTTTTATGTATCTATTATTCTAACCACAATTTTATCATCTACATAATCTTTTCATGATTTTGAACTTGTTATTGCAAAAAATTATGAGCCGTAAAGATTTGAATTATGCAGTGGATCTACACAACAAGTGTAGATCCATGGAGACTTAAGACAAATCCATGATCGATTTAATGGAAATTATTTAACTAAACTCCAATATTTTAATACTCTGTATTAAGTACCTGATCTGAAGAATAGATCTATTCATGATGTTACTTATTGTAATCTACTAATATTCCGAAAACAACTTCATTTTTCTTTATTGAAATCAGTACCTCGATATTTAATTGAATGATAATATTTGATAGTTACAAAATGACAATGATTGGTACTTACTACTTAGTGATGTGCTAACTGTCATTTTGATAAGCTAACTCGGTCATATCTTGAAAAATAACGAATCTCGGAAGTTAAACGATTAATAGTTAAACTTGTGATAGTTTTATTGAACTTTAATAACGATAATTTTGTATAGAATTGCACAGATTTGTTATATATTATAAAAGTCTTCACTGAGACACTATTGGATGGTCGATTCAAATAACATAGGATACAATGCATTCGTAACATATTACTAATCTCATAATCTTTGAATTTTATAAAGTTAAAAACAACATTATAAACTGAACCTAAAATGATTCAAGTAATTTAAAATATTAGTGTGATATGAAATAATAATAATACTTATAAATGTTAGGGTAAACAATGTTAATATAATACATATAAATTTGTTTAAATTGATTTCTTGGCCTGGTACAAAACCGTAAGAATTATTTTAAATATATAGTGAAATTATATAACGTTATTCGTTATAGCAAAACTTTCTCTATAACCAAATAACTGCTAGGTCCCTTAAAATTCGTTATGAAGACGTTAAACAGTATTTCATTAATAAAGTATTTTCTTATTTCACATAATGTGGCAATGGGAGTATTCAAATCAATAATTGAAGTATTTTAATTAAACAAATATATCTGCTAAAAGTATTTATTCAGTCCATTCTATTTTTGGCCATTTTAGCTATCATAGATCTCGGCGATAGATAGTATGTTCATAGGTACAGTCACTTCGTCGAATTGAGTTATCATACCTGTGTAAAATAGACATAAATTAAAATTATTTGTGTGTTGTTAACACAACGAACTACAACGAACAGTTCTCCTAGTTCCGTAAATTAATTTATTTGGAAACAAGCATAGGACTCACACTATTGTCCTTTAAATTAATTTCTTAGACTTGCAACCTTTTCATCAAGGTACCGTAGTGCATTTTTGATTCTAAAAAGTACAAAAGTGAATTAATGTTTATCTGTACAACTAAAAAAAAATTATACTAAACATGTCTATAAAGAAACATATTATATTGCATAGGTTCATACATTTACGAAAACTATATGAAACAGTCAATAAAGATACTACATTACCGAAAATTTGATATTAGTAGGATATGTAGGTACCCATGGTGCAAGTAATTAGTCGGGTAGAAACAAGGTGTGATTTTTCTACTAGTGAGCTTGAATTATTTATATCTGAGATGGTATCATGCAATAGCACTATATAGTTTATTTTTCTTATTTTCGTCGTGTCTAACATGACAACTTGACAACTGGCTATTGGCGTGTAAATTTAAAGCTTATTATGCTTAAAGTAGGTATATGATTTTTTTCTTGTACTGTCTAACTACGTGATCAACACGAGCACCTGCATTCATTAATACTTTTAACATAGATATGTATTTTGTATAGATACATTTCAGGTGACATCTTGAAAGTGTTTACTGACACGCCAAACAAAACCAAGCTTGGCTCCGTCAACCATTAGTTATGACATATAATATGATAATTATTCGTAACTATAACACATCACAGAATACACTTCTATAATTTATTTTGTTTTTGTTCTAGTAAATTTTATTTTGAAGTATTAATCGATTTTCTATTTTTGCTATAATTATTACAAAGTTTATTCATAATTTTTTTCTTCATCGGCGAATTATACTGTTTATATCAAAAAGATATGCAGGAGACAGAGGACTTATTATCCTTGGGGAATTCCATTAATTATCTTTTCATAGACTTTACTAAAAACGAAAGCCTCTGTAATATGAAAAGAGTCGATAGGTATCAGTCAAAACTTAAGTAAAAGAGAAATCATCCTAGGTAGGCTCTAGGTAAGTAACCCTTAACCATAAAATACATGTTTTGATTATATATCCTTGATATTTAGGTTATGATATATTATAATTAGGTTTTATTTACGGTTTAACTGACATCCATTAATAGGCACTGTTTTAAACTAAAACTGTGGCCACATTTCAGAATAATATGATAAGTCATACTGAGAAACAATGCACTTATCCATCGTAGTAATTACCGAACGAATTCGCTCCCAGCGTCTGGTTCAGCGAGTAAGCGGTTTCGCTCTGCTATAGCTTTCTCCCGTCTTTCAATTGCAGTTTGCAATCTACCTTCATTAGAAAATATCTCTTTTTCTGGTGTGTTATTTCGTACTATAGGTTCAGTGCAGACTGGTTTTATTAAAAGTGCCCAAACATCGTATTCATCTGAAGTTTGCTTTACCGCTTCGCAATAATACGATCGAATTTCCCATACGTTAGAAATATTGTTATTCTAGAAAATATACTATATTAAAGATTAATAATGAAAATTCATGTTGGTTTTTTACAGATCAACAACGATAGCAATTTTCAGCTACGAGCCCCGCTTTGTTGACAAATACTGGCGCTTACGATTGCATTTCACAAATGAAAATTAATGAAATAATTATATGATTGCAATACTTACTATGTCACGTTTTAAACCTTCAAGTTCCTTTTTTAAAGATTCGACTTCGGACTTAATAGCCTTAGTTCTTATTTTCTCTAACTCTATCTGCGACGCCAGTTTTAGTATCCTTTCATTTAAAGCCTTCTCCTCATCGTGCAGTTTCTCTTTTAGCGTCAATGTATCGCGAATACTTCGTTGAAGTGATGTAATATTAGTTTCATCTGACAAATTTAAGAGCTTTTTTATGTGTAACAAATAAACGGTTTTATATACTTAATTAAATTCAGTAAATGTACTCACACTCTCTTTTTTCTTTTAATTTTGCTTCTTGCTCTTGTTCCTGCAGCTTAATTTTTTCAATTGTTGATAGCATTGAATCCGTCATATTTAAAAAAAAATGCAGCTTATGTTTTACTGTTTTGTTCATATAAATATATAATAATATTATATTAGTATAATTTAATTATTACGAGGATGGTAAAATTATTCTACATAATTTCCCGCCAGTTTTCAAACTATAAATTTGTAAGAAATTGTCCATAGGATAAGAAACAGTAGGCACTGTTTATTCTGTGAACGGTTTTTTATTAATTTTAATTGCTTTCTGGCCAGGCTAAATTCTGAAGAGCTCGTTTTTCGTATTATATGTTTTATAGATAATTTCAATTCAATTTCAAATTTAAAGAACAACCTTTGATAAAATATGACACTAATAATAATTAAGGACTGTTTAATTAATTTTAGTTTAAATGTTACTGTGGTTACAAATGACATTAGTTGGTTTCGTATCCCGGGAGATTTAAATATTGTTATTTGTTTATTATCCCTATTGCTGAACAACATTGTCTTATAATAGATACTTGTCAGTAAAATATGGAAACTCCTGATGCAAACGGATTTGTTAATGTCTTATGGCCTAGCAAAAGTGTCCCACATGGAGGGATTTTTCATACTAGAGTTGTGGAACCATCACGGGCTCAACAAACATTTTTAAAAGGTAATTTTGTAAGATACTGTTGTCGAAGTTTTGTAATAAAGGAATCGATGCGATATTAATAAATAGCTCTTATGTAGTTTTAACAATAAGTTAATCATAGTACTATTCATACTAAGATAGAAAAATTAACCCAATCACCTTTATATTCATCACTTTCAAATATAAATATTTATTTAGATTAGATAAATTCGTTATTTATACAATAACGTTAACATATTTATTTTAGTTTTGCTTGAGGAATCAAGGTTAAGCATTGCTCTACGTAAAAAGTCAGAGCTCGGGCTTCGCCAGTATGAGAAAAAAGAAAACCATCAAGTGGACATTCCCATGGTACGGCCGCGAACTTCGCGACGCCGATCCCTATCAGCTATACGGGAATCTGGAATTTTGGACGCAGAAGAGTTAGCAGCATTCCTTTTCATTCATCTATATTAATATTATAAAGAGGAAACATTGTGTTTTTGTATGTATGTTTGTTATGTTTTCACACAAAAAATACTGGACCAATTTCAAAAACGATTTCACCATTATAAAGTTGCATCTTCACTAACTGACATAGGCTATATTAGTAGGGTATTTTTAAATTTACTGATTTCGGACATTCTACGTAAATTTTGTTACGAATTAAAAAATCTGTTAAATATATATTGTAAAATAAAAACTGGACTTATATTGATTAAATAATATATGTAAGTGTGTATCTAATAATTTGTAAGAAAATAACGAAGAAATAAGAAAACGAAGTAAAGCTTTTATGATTACAAAAATATAGGTAGTTCGACTTAGTAGATTTTTCACTTCTACGCGAGTGAAAGCGCGGGGCATTGCTAGTTACCTATAACTTCTCGAAGGACGAAAATTGCTTAAAATCGTATGAAGTTGTTTCAAAATTATTAAGAAGTTTTACACTTTTATGCGAAACAGTTAAGTCATAGTAGATGTTAGGTAAAAACTTAATTACACACAATAACTTAAGACTAAACAAACATTTATAGGTATCGTCCCTTAAAGCGAGGGGAGGACCGCGAAAAACTAAAGGATCGTCTTGCAAAGGTCATGGCATATGGAGAGCAAGAGCAGAAACCACCACCAGCCCCGCACCGTGCGAAGTCACCTCCAAAACTGCCTACAAAAAAGGAAATGTGGCATGATTGTAGGTACCTCGTTAAAATAATTACGAATATTTTCGACTTTCTCTCATCTTGTCATCTTTCGAAATAATATATAAAATTTTAAATGTAAAAGTTAATATAATAAATGATATCTTATATCTTTAAACGAGCAATTCTCGTAAATATATATATATTTTTCTTTTTTTATTGTATATATATATAGATTTTCATGAAATTTAGTATAGGGGGGTTTTGTGGGCGATAAATCAATCTAGATAGGAATCATTTCTAGAAAATGTCATTTTATTCGTGTTTTATCAACTTAAACATAGAATTGCTCGTTTAAAGATGTCAGTCAAATAAAAACTTAAATATGAATATACTTAATTATCTTTATTGGATAATTATTTTCATATTGTATCATTTTATTAGTATGTAATTCGTACTTAAATATAATTTCCAAAAAACACAACTTATAAAAAAAAATCCCAGGTCATCCAGGTACTGATTACTTATATATGATGAGAAATAAGGTATGGTTGTTGGTGGTGAGTTTATTACATCAAATCTAACACCTTTGTCTATAGTATGTGTATCAAATACTTGTTTTCAGTAATGACACAAATAAGAGAAAGAGCCGAGTGGTTAGCGGAAATGGAGGACTTGGGTCATGGGGCACCACATCGTGAACTTATCCAGGACCAGATAGCTGAAAGGCTCCGAGCCCTAGATGCACTTGGCTTGGATGAACCTGCCTCTGCTAGGTCTAAAGGCTCCGGGTTTAGTGTGCTCCCAAGTGTGAGATCCAAAGATAGTGGTAGAAGAGAAACAGCAAGGGAAAGCGCTGGATCAAAGCATAGTTCTGGTTAGTAGGAGTCAATTAACTCAAATTAAATATAGCTAATTTATTATAAAGAATTTTATTAAATAATGGAGATATAATGATAGAGAGATATATGTATAATTAAAATAGTTTTTTATAGGCAGTTATTTAATGCTTTAATTTCAGTGAGATCAAAGCAATCAACAAAAAGTTTTGCTAAAAAACCATCTAATGAAGAGAATGTCATGTGCTATAAGAAGCTACCTACACTACAATATTCACCAAGACGAAGGGTATAAATGGAGATATTATTTTGCAAAATTTCTGTATTATTTCATGTATTAGGAAACTGGACTAGGCAAATAAAATAAAATTTCAGAGAAACTATTAAGTGTTATTTTTCATCAGCTTAGATTTTTTATTGTTTTTTTCAGTAGAAGATGGTCGTTTTACAGATATTTTTACCTCATCTGTGCATAAATCTTTTGGTGCTGCTTTGTCTATTTCAAATTTAGTGTATTTTCTAACAGGCATTTTCAAAATGAAAGTGTTATCATAGACTGCCATCATATTTGGACCTTTTTTTAAATAAACAATAGTTGAATATGCAGTATAATGAAAATCTTCAGTAAGGTAACCTTCTACTAATAAATATGCAATAACATCTTCAGCAAAAATTCTTGAAAATGAAGGTTCTTTTCCCTTATGTCGTAATGGAACAGGTCCCTTTAAGAACCAAGCGTCAAGAAGTTTTTGAGCTGTTAGTTTAGTATCTTGCTTTAATGCATTATCTAAAATATTAGCCAAAGTCTGGCAGTGTGATTCAAGGTTTATCTCTTTTGTATTTCCAATTCCACTCATGCAAACATCACACATTTTATTACAATCAGAATCACCCCAGTCTTCGTCAAAATGTTTTGCAATCAGTTCTCTTCTACATAAATGTCCATTTAAACAGTATTTCACCATACCATACAAGAAATCCATGCTATCAACAGACGAAAATACCATTGCACTGACTTTAAAAATGTCTTGCATACGGTATAAAGTTACACATTCTGCTCTCAGACCATCCCTACCAGCTCTACCACTCTCTTGGTAGTAATTCTCCATAGATTTACTTAAAGTATGATGAATAACAAATCTGACATCAGGTTTATCTATACCCATGCCAAATGCTACTGTAGCAACTATAGCCTGATATGTTTTTTCATGCCACTTCATGTGTACTTTAGATCTTGCTTCTGCTTCCATATTAGCATGATAACAGCCAACCTTCAGACCCGCTTTTCTTAATCCATTGGCAATCTCTTCAGCATCCTTAATACTATTTGTATAAATGATACCACTTTCATCTTTATATCTACACTTCAAAAGACTTTCAAGTATATTTAGACAATCATCATTCGATGTTGGTTTTTCTAATATTTTGTAGAATAAATTAGGTCTATTAAAAGTAGACTTTATTATAAGACATCCTTGAATGTTAAGAATTTTTTGCACATCATTTATAACATGCGCTGTAGCTGTTGCTGTTAAGCCTAATATAGGTATGCCCGGAAACATATTTGACAATATTCCTAGATATTTGTAATCTGGTCGAAAATCATGTCCCCAATGAGAACAGCAATGGACTTCATCAATAGCTATCCTTTGTAATCTGCCATTAGAAAAACATTTTTGTAAATTGGCCATAAATCTCTTACTCTTAGCTAATCTTTCTGGTGTTACATAAAGTAATTTAATGTCAGAATTTTTTTCCTTTAATGCATTAAGAGCAGCATTAGTTTCTTCTTTCGGACTAGTACTGGTCATAAGCATAGCAGGAATATCTTTATTTTTTAAAGACCGTACTTGATCTTCCATTAAGGATACCAAAGGAGATATAACTATTGTTAAACCTTGCTCAACTAAAGCTGGCAGTTGGTAACACAAACTTTTACCAGCACCTGTAGGCATAACAACTATCGCATGTTGACGCGATAAAGTAGAATTGATGGCACTCAATTGCTTAGGTCTGAATGTGTTATTCTTAAATGTGGTTTTTAAAGTAAAATCCACTTTTTCTGACCATTCGTAATTAGTACCTGCCCAATCTACTTGTGCTAAGGTGTCAGATTTTAATTTGTTTAGTGCCTTTTTGAGTTCGGTTTTCTTTTCATGTAGTTGACGCTGTTTCGTTCTCCATTTTTCCATCTCTGTTTCTATTTTAAATAATTCCTTTTCGACATTTTTAATCTCATATTCTAATTCTTCCGCAGTAGCCATGGTTTACACAAATCTTAATAAAACGTCTAAATTATCATAAGATGTTAGTAATTGCTTTAAACATTATAATTATTTTTATTTGTACACTCGCGCCTTATATATAATATGTATATGAATGAAACATACTCTATGCTCTCATTAATCTTTGGCACAGTCCACAGATATCTGATATTGTAGTGAATAGTGAACACAAATATATTTTTGTTTTACTAAACTTAATATGAATACTTGGAGATATTCCATATACTAGTCTACAATTAGTAAAGTTTAGACTACTTCAAAATGTAATTTGTGTTAAGTTGTTGAGTTACAACAATTGAGAACAATAAAATTTTTGCCTTCTCCATCTAGACGACACTGGCGATAATACCTTGTGCCCAGTAACCAGTTGGCACAAATTAAAGCCATAAATTTTTTTTTTGACAGTAACAGTACAATTACTGTACATATTCTAATACGAAATTCCTCATTGTAAACTTAAACTTAGTATCAATTTCATGATTAGAGTCGCGTTAAGCTATATTTTATTCAAATTTTGACGTGACAACGTCTTATAAATTGGTTTGCCGGGTGACACTTCAAGAAACAGCGTTACGCTCCGCTCACGTTATGCGCTCACAATGAGAGCGAGTGAGAGGCACGCGTCCCTTCCACTCGGGCATGAAAAATACGTTTATTTTGGAACATAGGATCATAAGAGTAACACTTATTCCACGTCATTAAATTCAAGCCTGTTGGCATCCCTACTCATCGGCAAAGAAGACAGAAGGTGTTGGCCGAGAGAAAAAGCCGGCGTAAAAAACTCTCGGTACTCTTTTAAAAAAAAAAAGCAAATCATCAAACAATTCTACAATATTTAAAACAAATATATAGCATATTAATTAGAAGTAGCCTGCCCAGCACTAGTCCCAGGCCCTTTTATCAACTAGATAATCACTAACTTTATAGTAAGCCTTTTTACACAGCTTTTCTTTAACACATTTCTTAAATTTAATAAAAGGCAGAGATAAAAGAGCCTCTGGGATTTTATTAAAGAAGACTATCCCTCTTCCCAAAAAAGAATTACTAACTTTACACAGTCTAGTACGGGGAAATTGCAGCCTGCGTTTGTTCCGAGTATTTACATTGTGCGTATGTTCTATTCTAGTATACTTATCACTATTTTTGTATATATACATAATATTTTCATAAATATATTGCGAGGGAAAGGTAAGTATATTAATTTCCTTAAATTTATCTCTCAGAGATTCCCTACATTTTAAATTATAGATTGCACGAATAGCTCTCTTCTGCAGAATAAAAATAGATTCGACATCAGCAGCATGACCCCATAATAATAAGCCATACGTCATTAAGCTATGAAAGTAACTAAAATAAACAAGTCTAGCTGTGTCGACATCAGTCAGTGAGCGAATTTTTTTAACCGCGTAAGCTGCAGAACTAAGTCTCTTCGCCAATCCGTTGATATGAGGGGACCACTGAAGTTTTGAATCCATGGTAATTCCAAGAAATACAGTTGTATTATCCAGATTCAATTCCTCATTATTTATAATTGGTCTAGTATCCATAACCCTTGCATTTTTTGCACAAAATTTAATGCATTTCGTTTTTTTTGCATTAAGCAGAAGGTTATTCATACTAAACCAATGGACAATCGAAGAGAGAGCTTTGTTTACATCGTCAAAATTCGTTATTTGTCGTTTGATTTTAAAAATCAAGGATGTATCATCTGCATACAAAACAATCTGATGTTTTTTCTCTACCATAAAAGGTAGATCATTTATATAAACAAGAAAGAGGAAAGGGCCAAGAATTGAGCCCTGTGGTACTCCCATATCTACTGCCGACCCAGAGGACCTCTTACCATTCACTTCAACCTTCTGAGTTCTACCGTGTAAATAGGAAGTCAGAAGATTCAGTGCGGTATTTTTGATGCCATAGTGGCGGAGTTTCCCGATTAAGGTCTCGTGTTGGACACAATCAAATGCTTTGGATAAGTCGCAGAAAACACCTAAGGCGTCATGCGACTCCTCCCAAGCCTTAACTATATATGTATATAACTCAACACCGGCATCGGCTGTCGAGCGACCCTTGGTAAAACCGAACTGATTATTATGTAATAATTTGTTTACATTAAAATAACTTACAAGTTGATTTAATATAATTTTTTCAAAGATTTTACTACAAGTAGGTAGTACGGAAATTGGTCTAAAGTTACTGGGGTCGGACATACTACCTGCTTTAAATAATGGAATTACTTTACTATGTTTCATTAGATCGGGAAACTCGCCACTTCTAATACAATTGTTGAAAATTATAGCTAGATGTGGGGCAATTACATCAATTATGCTACTCATTATTTTTACAGAAATACCCCAAATATCGGTAGTGTTCTTAATATCAATGGTTCTAAATATTCTAACTATATCGTCGGCACCAATGGGTCGGAATATAAAACTGTCCTTGCACTCCTTTACATTATCTTTGAGTAGTGATTCAGCGAGGGCGGGAGATGATTGAAGAGACTTAGTAGTCGAAATTGGAATGTCAGAAAAGTACTAAGTAAATATAATTTAATATATTAAATGGCTTCTGAATTGAAGAAAAAATTGCTTTTTTACTTGTTTTAGATTAGATATAGAACAATTAGAGATTTTTTTAGAAAAAAAATTAAATCTTTGTAACACGATAAGAATTAAGTAAAAGCTCGTCAAGCGATTTTAACGTCAAACTAAAAGAGGAGCAGGTACAACATATGTAGGCCAATACATAATAAGAAAAGGGCCTTCGACACTGATATTAACTCGAATCTAAAGTTCACGGGAAGTAAATAAGGATATAATCTATTAACGACAATTTGATTCTCGTGAAGGAAGATGAAAGTAGTCTTATTTAAATTTTCAAACATGCGGGTTGTATTTTTGTTATGTTTTTTATCGTAAGTTATATTATATTTCAATTACAATAACAAAGTAATTGAAATAGTACAAGGAGATGTAAATGTTTTTTTTCGTCAGGCTTCTTGTTTTAGCTTTTGCTAGCACTGCAGTTCTTATCCTTGCTCGTGGAGGGTCAAAAGGAGTTCACTTAAAGAATCTACGCGATGTTGGCGGGAAAACATTGCTATCAAGAGCTATATTTGCTGCAAAACATGCTCATCTCCAAGATATAACTATATCTACCGATAATCCTTTGATTGCATTAGAGGCATTGAAGAGTAAGTACACAGAGACTAACTGTTATTGCAACACAATTGTTCAAATAATAAATATGTGTAAAATACCATAGCCATTTTGATTTGCAGACGGTGCTAGTATTTTTAAAAGAAGTTACGTAACTGCGACTGATTGGGCGCCGTCTATTTGGGGTGTTCAAGAGTTTTTGTCTCAAAGGCCTGAAATAGCTGTTTTAGTTTTACTTCAAGCTACATCCCCCTTTACGAAGCCGGAACATTTGAAGCTTTCACTAAAAAAACTTGATAAACCGAAGCCTTATGATTGCATCTTCAGTGTGACAAGGTAATAAAATACAAAAACGACTATTTAAGTTTGTTTTAAGTTAATTGTTAAGTAAGATTGTTCTATTTCTATCTATTTTGAAATTAGTGTTGAAAAAATCTGTGTGACCTATAAACTTATTAATCAGGCCTATCAGGCTCAATACGAAAATGTAATTCTTGCTTCTAGAAGCTTCAAGTTACGTTGGAATTTGAGTGGTTCCAGTGTTTATCCAATTAACTTTAACTATAAATTACGACCTAGGAGACAGGATTGGAGTGGAGAATTTATAGAAACTGGCGGGTTTTACATAATTCGATCACATATTATCCAGCAGGGATTTTTACAAAACGACAAGTATGTCTAGAATATTAAGGTTAAATATATATATAATTTTAAAAATTGAAGATAACTAACCAGGGTAAATTTAAATATTTTTAATACTGTTTGTTAGAAAATTTGTAAACTAAGAAAACAAAAAACTAAGATTTGTCGACACAATTTTGCATTTTCGTGCACATTTAGTTTTCGACGTTATACATACACTACTGTTAATATAAAAAATAAGGCTTCTTGACTAAGCCCTCTGTTATTGCAAGCCTAGGAAGTAGTAATAATTTGATGTGGCCATTTAAATTAAAATATTGCAAGACCATCAGGGCATCGCGTACCCGCTGGTCTACTGAACTCTGGATAAAAAATAATCTTCCCAAATCTTACAACGTAGTTCCATGTGCCGTCTCTATTAATAATAATTCAAATTAATAATCTTCAATAAACGATAATTTTAATAGTTATCATTTTGCTTAGTTTAGAATTAGCATTGTGATTGATCTACAGAATTAAAAAGTAGGTATGTATATTATACCGAGATGATATGATTATATTATAATAACTTAAAAAGAAACTAGATAAAAAGTCTGAAACAGATATCGCCTATTGACAAGTTCATACTTCCTAATCTCTGAAACAGTGTAAAAGAAACACCAAAGTAAAAGGTCACTAGTACTAGTTACTGCTTAAAAGCAAGGTACATTCTGTGATGCCAACTTAGGGGGTTTCCCCCCTAACATTAAGGAGAATCAAGACGTCTTGGGGTGTTTTGGGGGTAAGTTTTTCAAGAAATTTATATTAATGTTCGACTCCAACTAACAAATAAAAAAAAATTTAAACTCTAAGCGAGGCTATAACTAAGCCCCAAACATCGAAAGTAAAAAAATTAACAAAAGAATATGGTCCTAGGTGGAATATTTTGTAGGAGTTGGCATCACTGGACACAGTTATAGGCTATAGCTAGGAGAAAAACTTAAAACTTCGCAAATCGCAAGTAACAAGTTTACTTTAGTTAGCGACTAAACTTGCACTTGGAATTTGATTATTATTGTTTTCGGTTTTTATTTATACAATATTTAAACAATAAAGTATATAGTTTTAACAGATTTATGATTTTAAAGAAAACAATACGCGGAATTTATGTTAAGTTTATAATGGTGTTTACAGTTGCACGTTATTTGAAGTTTCGCAATTAGAAAGCATAGAAATTGACTCAGAATTGGATATTTATATAGCAAATATATTATCATTATTTCGTTAAAGGATACCTCAACAGGTATTGTATTATTTAATATTTTCTATAAATTTGTTCCTAGGTGACTCGATTATTAATTAAATTTTGTAGAAAAATTAATATGTCAAGAAGTTCTGAAGAGATTACATATGAGGACTTAGAAGAGACAGATGTAATAAGTGTGGAACTTGTACCAGAGAGGAAAGGTTTAATATTAAAACACTGTGAATATTATGTAAGTTCTCGAAGGCATGGTACTACTGTTACAAGACGCTACAATGAATTTGTTCAGCTGTTTGATGTGTTAGCAATTAAATATCCATATAGGTAAGTATGTATTGTTATTTCTTAAATGATTTTTATTAAGTTTAGAACAATGACAAAGATTATATGATTCAATTGCTACTTGGGAAAATATTTGTACTTAAATTCTTTTTTGTTTAAATCAGTAAATAAATTGTCCTAGATGAATGGCTGCAATGATGATTTAGTGTGCACCAAAAAATTTAATAAAAATACTATTTGTTCTTTTAAGTACAGTATTTTAAAGCAAGTAACAAACAGTCAAACAGCCAATTATGATTTCTCTGCAAATAATTTGTAACATAATATTGAACAACAAATATTTGATTTTTCTTAACATTTTAAATAATAATTCAGCAATCAGTCACATTAATTATAATGCACTGTTTTCTGTCAGAAGAAATATAATACCTACAACATTCAGATTTGTTATCAGTACAACACAAAAATATATTATTTCAAAAGATGACAATTCCATGCCAGTTATAATGTTATTGTTCAATAACACAATTTTTTTCTTTAAGCAAAAAAACAAGGTCTTGTGTTTATTTAAATGTGTAACCTAAGTCAATGCATTACTCAAGGATTTTTATAATATTGCTTTCAGAGCAATTTGTGGTCTACCTCCTAAAAGAGTTGTAGTAGGGGGTGGCAGTCCATTGTTTCTGCAAAGGCGCCGAGCTGCTTTGCAAAGGTGGTTGACCTTAGTTGCCCGACATCCTGTCTTGGCCCATGACGCGGATTTACGAATGTTTTTATGTGAAACCAATCTTAAACTAGATAAGCCAAAACATGATGAATTTATTTTGGCGGGAACGCAAGAAGATAATCGGGTAAGTTATGTAGACAACAAAATCATGGTTACCCCTTATTCAAAAAAGTGTAATTAAAATAATTTATATAAAGCACTTTCAAAGCAATAATATAAAAAATTGTATTGATATAAATGTCATTGTATATAGGTTATATTTTCCCAATGCAAAATGCGCAAACTTACCATAAGTTTAATTTGTTGTCATGTCATGTCATTAAATGTTTCAGTAGCTTCTTTAGTATGTCATTAAATGTTTCCAAAGACAGTGACCAATTTATTGGTCGTCCATAACATTATCTTATACCAGATGAAGCATTTAAATTTAAATAATTATTGGTGTTGTCAGTCGTTGGAGCTACAAATTTACTTTTAGACCAGATTCAGTTTTTAATCCTTAGTGCTCTAACCTTATATGTACCAACCAAATATTTGCTATAGACAATGATGTTCTAAGAATTCCATCTTGAATATCAACAATTAATTTCTTTATCCTCCCGACTTTATTTGATTTGCTATAAAGTGCTAAAATTCTTGTTAGCACTCGCAATATCTACTGATAATTTTTTGAAAAAATATGAACTACTTTTATTGTTGCACACAGCATTAGGTTCACTATCCCATTTATTGTTTACATGTTTTAATTGCTTTGTTCTTTTAGTTATCCAAGTAACTAACGTATTGTCTTACCTAAATTTATTTTATTTTCTCACAGTAAATGATTTAAAGTGATTGCTAGAAAGCAATAAGGCCTACAGTTGGCCTTTTTATTTGTTTATCTTAATTGTTTTATTTACATCAGCAACGACGTAAATAAATAAAAATATTTCGCATGCTAACTCATAAGCATTGATAAAACTTGAAAATTATATAAATAGAATATTTTTACTGTTTTACTTAAGTTTAAATTTTGGCAGCACGAAATGACGACACATGAAATGCAAGAAGAATTCGTGTGTGGCCAGGAGCAGTTACGATTGGTGCAGCTGGGTTTGAAGAGGCTTTGCAAGATCTTTGAGAAAGGTATGCAACATTCATTTGTCATTTTATTTGTCATATTCGTTTAGAAATCGTTATTGTGCAATGTTTTTTTTTTTAATAATTCCATGTTCCTGCCCGCCAGTTTCGTAACCATGCTTTATTTAACGCTACTTTTACTACGTTTTGCGTAGTTCTACATTCAACGACCAATATATATATATATATATATACTTATACCTTGCTATAGCCTTGACTAGTTTAGCTAGCGCGCAATTTGCTAAAAAAAATATTAAACATATCCATAGCGTTATATCTGCATTATGAGCACACCCTCATTTATGTATGTACACACACACATTTGTTGGCTATTTCTTTGATAATATTCGCAAATGTTTGAACTTTTTTTATATATATTATCTATTTCATCTGTGGCTTTATATTTAGTATGATTGTTTAAAAAAAATATTAAATTTGTCAGATATTAGTAAAAAAGTTTTCTCTGTATAAAAAAAATTGAGATATTTGGCTGAGAGCCCGGACATTGAACGTCTTAGGGAGCGTTCAAGTGATTATGTCACGCAATTTTGGGAACTTCTTGATGCCCCCCCCCCCATGTAACGCGCCGTAAAGTTTTTATGTACCCAATAGTAACCGTTACCACTCAGTGACTCATTAAACCTAAAAGTTGCCATTTATGTGGTGTAAAGTATCGGAAAGTCGAAACTAATATTAACAATAACGCATAATTCAATCTCCGCCCCGCATCGATAACGTTTTACCACAAACCCCCACCCCAAAATTCGTAACGTGAATGAACCCTCCCTTATAATAACGTCAGGATGGGCCTCAACTAAATCTTACCCTATATTTCCTATTTAGTAGTAAATACCTAGTGGTAAGGGTAGGGAAATTACGATATAAAAATTTATAAAACGTTTTCAGCCGAAAGCCGTTGTGAAGCTGAACAAATGGATATTCGTGAATTGGGAGCGGGTTTGAGCGCATTGTCTGTTACCTCTAATGCCGATACACAGCGATGGACCAGGGTCAGGGAATCTATGAAAGCGGCTGCTCAGTAAGATAATCTAAAAAATGTTTTTTTAGATGACCCAACAACAAGCTAGACACATTTTTTTACGCAACAACCCTAAAATTGGAAGTCTGTATTTTTTTTTTTCAATCATAAATAATTTTGGACATATATATTTAGGTCTGAGAAGCGCTTGAATAAGAGAGCGTACTAATTCTTAAATCCTATGGCTACGCTCTCCCGAGGCTTCTAGCATCGTAGCTGTCGATGTATCTTAACTGGACATATCGTCTAGGGAGATGAAAAAAAAAGAGATAATGTACTAATAATATATAATAACTAATATTATAAAGAGGAAAACTTTGTTTGTTTGTTTGTTTGATTGTAATGAATAGGCTCATAAATTACTGGACTGATTTTAAAAATTCTTTCACCATTCGAAAGCTACATTATCCACGAGTAATATAGGCTATATTTAATTTTGAACAAAAATAGGGTTCCCTAAGATATTAGGGTTTTTCGGACACAAGGTGTAAAAAATCAACCAAAAAAGTTACTTATTTGCGTACCCTGCCGAAACTATTAAAGATAGAACCATAAAATGTTCTAAGTAATTATAGATCTTATAAATATCTACAAAAAAGTCCAGGACACACTATACCTATCTATGTCGAGTGAGGCACAATAACCATAAATGATATAAGTACATGGCAAAACGATGTTTGCCAGGTCAGCTAGTAGTCTATATTCTGCTAGAGACTAACCTAACTTTTCAGAACTGAATTCGTTTTAACAGCATATAGGAAAATGTTTCAGAAAATCCAAGTAAAATTACAAGATCCTTCTTACTTAGTAATTAATAAAAAACACGTTTTTTATGGAACATAAGATAGGTTTCACTTATCACCCGCCATTAAATTTGAACCTGTAGGCATCCCTACTCTTCGACAAAGACAGAGGATGTAGGCCGAGAGAAAAAGCCGGCGTAAAAAACTCTCGGTACTCTTTTGAAAAAAAAGTAAATCAAACAATTCTACAATATTTAAAACAAATATAGCAAATCAATTAGAAGTAGCCTGCCCAGCACTAGTCCCAGGCCCTTTTATCAACTATATAATCGCTAACTTTATAGTAAGCCTTTTTACACAGCTTTTCTTTAATACATTTCTTCAATTTATTAAAAGGCAGAGATAAAAGAGCCTCTAGGATTTTATTAAAGAAGAGTATCCCTTTTCCCAAAAAATAATTTAGAAATTAACACCAAAGGAGGTGCAACTCGAGAAACCGGGTTCTCTCTTCCCTAGGCAGTAGGTATAATACGGGTTTATTTAACGAGCGCCTAACACAGGCTTGCCTTCCAATAGACCACATCTCACTTAATATCAGGTGGGATTGTAGTAGTTTGGTGTTCTGTATAAGTATTTACGAAAGTTTGGTCATAATCTTAAGGCTGGTGTCAGACATGGATGAGACTTCCATATCCGACGAGGAATCACAACAGCGTCTCCTAGTAGCTCTAGACGCGTTAGCCGCGTACAAGGAGCTCTGTTCGCGGTTAACGCGAGGATTGCACGGCGAGAGAGCAGCGGCCGCAGCCAGTGCGCCGCATAATGCCGCGTCGCATAGCCTGCGCGAGCGGCATAGATACGCTATGCGCTGCGCTGTGGAGGTTAGTTTTATTCTATATCACATCTGTGCTTTTATTATGTCTAGTCTAGAGAAGTGTAAAATTTATGTCAAGTTTGAATCAAAATATTTCGGTAAAAAAATAATGCTATTACAACTTTGTACTCTGTTGTCTCTCTGTCAAATTGTGTTTTATCCGGGATAAAAGGAGACGGTCTTCATTTTAACGGCGCAATTGTATTTATTGGATTTTTATCAATAATAATAATATTATTCTACACGAATAATAGCATAAATGAATCTATGATTGTATTGATTTTACTAAGCATTATGCCATATGTTAATGAGCGACACGTAACTTTCAAAGTCTATTGTTTTTTATTTAAGTCTATTGAAATATTGTCTATTTTTTCCAATAGTGCCATCCATAAAGAAGCATACCACGGTTTATCTTTGCTTCCGCATTGATGTGATTACCTTATGTCAAACTTCACATTATATGACGGCAGGCGTAGTTAAAAGTCTCGACTCTGAACATAACTCCAGTTAATTAAAAATATTTGATATCTAAATTTCTGAAACAAATACCTTAATACTGTCTGAAGTCGTGTCTTAAATGCATACAGTGGTTGTTTGCTTATGCTTAAAAAGTTATTTAAAAAATGCACTAGAACTACCACTGCTAAACTTGTAATAAAATGCGTGCCGCGAACTACTTAACCGATTTCAATGATACTTAGGGTCTGTTTCACATTGTCCGGATACGTTCCTAATAAGCTTGTAAGCGTACGGCGCCTCGATCTGAACCACCGCCGCTATCTCGAAATGAAACTCGAAATGGAGTAGTAATTGTTCCGTATATTGGTCGAACGTTAGTGATGGTCAAACACAATTATAAAGCGAAGCAAGCTTATGACTAACGTCCGTCCGGCACGGCTGCGTAAATCTATCTAAAATGTATACAAATAATAACTTAAAACTAAGCCTTAAAACTACACGCTGGTAAAAGGGGCCGACCATCCCTTCTGTACCTGCAGTCGCCGACCGTTTCATAGAACAACATCTGGCTGGCAGCTTCGTTTACATTGTTTCTTAATTACATTGTTCGTTGTCCGTAACAGTCTCCCCTCAGCGAAACCTTCCTATGATGTGAAGCTTTCCTTAGGTAGGACAACGATGCGCATACCGGTCGTCTCAGCTTATGATGTTTCGTTTCCAGTTCTACTGATCGGGTTTCTCCATCAGGCCCTTTATGCGTTTTCGTTACAATTCTGATCCACTGTAATACCGTCGTTGAATCCGTCCAAAGCACGATCTTGTTTGGTTCAATTCTGTAACCTTCTGTAATGGCCACGGCTAATCTCGCTCTGATTAGGGCTGCCTGCTTTAGCCGCGGTATACTCTGTGGCTTAATAGGTGCCACCCATGCTTTCGCTGTGAGTCTGACGTCAATTACATCGGTTCCAATTCGCCAATATGCCACTCTCGCCTTTGCTTGTTTAGATGCGTCATAAAACACATGCAATTGTAGCTCAGCTCCCCTCGTGTAATTATACCATCTAGGTATCTTCAGTGTTTTTAGATTTTCTAACTGGCTCAACCACTGTTTAAACTCAGTAGCTTGGTCAGTAGGAATTTCTTCATCCCACCCTGTCTTTAATCTCCAAAACTGTTGTAGAATTATCTTCGCCGTTACTGTATAATAACTTATTAATCCTAACGGATCAAAAATCGACATAACGGCTCCTAAAGCTTCTCTTTTAGTTGGCTGCCTGATTCCCTGTTTCACTTCTTGAGGAACTCTGTGGAGGCTTGTGTTAAAAGAAAGTACGTCTTCAGTGGCTTCCCAAATTATTCCTAATGTCTTCTCATAGTACAAGGGTGTGGTTCCCAACTCTTTGGGGCTTGTAGTGCGAAGCTCAGGTGGCGTAGCTTCCACTATTCTTTGTGAGTTTGAATTCCATCCAGCCAATATAAACCCGGCATAGCTATGAACTTCAATCACTTCTTGCATTGTTTTTATGGCTTCGTCTTCGGTATCAAAGCTATCTACGAAGTCATCCATATAATGATTTTTTGTTATAGCATTATAAGCGTTTGGATGTGTAGTGCGGTAGCACAAAGCATTGTAATCCCTTACGCTGTGTGCTAGAAATGGCGAGCTCTTAGCGCCAAATATCAATGAAGTCATAACGTATTCTTTTGGGGGCTTATCTCGATTTTCTCCACGCCAAAGAAACTTTTGAGCAACTTGATCGTCTTCGTTCACTTTAATCTGCAGGAACATTTCTCTAATGTCAGCTGTTGCCGCATATTTTCTCTCGCGAAATATAAATAATATATCAGGCAATGATTGCAATAAGTCTGGCCCGTCTAGCAACTCATCGTTTAAGCATACTTCATTTGAACTTGCCGCTGCATCAAATACTAGACGAACTTTTCCCGGTTTATTAGGGTTTGTAACAGCAAAATGAGGTAAGTACCAATCTTTTGATGTCGGTATTTCGGGTCTTTCAATAGGGCGGGCGTAATTCTTCTCCAACAGGTTATTTATTTGTCTCGTATATGACTGTTTAAACTCACACGACTGATCCATTTTCCGTTCAATGCTTTTAAGCCGCTTAAATGCACTATTATAACTTTCTGGGAATTTCGTGTTATCAGTCTTCCATGGCAAACCCAGGTAGTAACGCCTTTCCCGTTTCTCTATTGTTCTATTAAACAATTGAACTGCACGCGCGTCGGCGCTTGTTAACCTTTTTTTATTATTTATCCCTAAGGCGTCTATTGCAAAACTTTGTTTTAATATCGCCTCTAGACGCTCATCCATTGTTTCTTTGTAAACGTCGTTTTCTGCCGCCTTCTTCATACAGTACAAGACACGTTCGTTGTCTTCCATTAAACTTCGTTTAGGTGCTGTTCCATGTAAAATCCAGCCTAACCGTGTTAAAGATTCAGCCGGTTCATTATTCTTCCCACAGTATTTATTGTCTGCTCCAATTAATAATTGTGGTTTAACTTCGCCGATCATTTCTTGGAGTGGTAACTTAACCACATTGTTGTAGCGCAAATTATCCGCGCTAATTCTTTGACTATAGTTGAAAGTGAGTTGTAAGGTCGCTTCTTCTAAGAGGTATTTTGAGAGCGTGATGAGAATTGGTTCTTTCTCATTACTATTAGCCTTACCGTAGTCTGTCCATCTAGTCTGATAGTGCAGCTTCCGTTTAGACACTATTTCTTGGACTAAGGCTCCGTTACTCGTATAGCTACGATCGTTTACACTTTTCAATAGCCACGTGATGTTTGGCACTTTTATTGCAAACTGGTTTATTTCAACAGCTGTATATGCCGGTCTGGGTAATCTATTTATTTCTTCCAGCGCTTTATAAATTATAATCTCCGGTCGGCCATAACACTGATCTAGTGCATTCATAATAAGCTCGGGATCGCAAGCAGTACTCAATAATACGGCGACTGTTTCTTTAGCAGCTCCCGCAAGGCATGTGCGTAATCTTGCCATGTTTTCTTCTTTAGAGTATTTGTAGAGCTTCGTGGAGTCTTCATAAGCAACTTTAAAGTAAAGCCAGTCGCAGACATTTCCGTTAAACTGCGTCAGATCTTGAGCATGTCGTACAGGGGGTCTGTCTGTAACTATTTTTTCAAAGGCTCCGATAAGCCGTTCTATCCCTTGATCTTGGGATCTCGTTTTCGGTACGGAGGCCTCTTCGATAGGTGATATGGGACGCTCTATTTCCCGACACACATTGTGTTTCAATGTCTCCACGCGTTCTGGGAGCACTGTGTCTTCTTGTCTATCACCTTGAGATAGATTATTCACGCCGCTATGACTTCTTAGCCATCTATCTACCATAGCAGCGGACTTGTTTCCGTTCCGCTGTTCTGGCAAGCATTTGACGATTTTCTCTTCGTCGGCTCTGCTTAAGTCAATGGCGATTCGCTTCTTTAACAATTTCATTTCAAGCTCCATCTCCTGTTCCATCTCCTGCATCTTTAATTCGAACTGTTTCCTTATATATTCTTTTTTCAATGCGACTAAGCGTTCTTGGGCTTCATATTCAGCTTGCTTTACACGGGACGCCTTCGACCTCATCTTATTTCTAGAGGTCTGAACTGACTCCCTGTCGTGTGTAACATCAGCTAGTCCACGTTCTAGGACTTTCGATGGTGATTGTAACGGCACGTTTTCTGTCCGTACATCTTCATCGATTTCATCTGCCCTCCTAGCTTGTCGGCTTCTTGTGTTCATTTTGAAGTCGATTGTATTCTTCGCTTCGATGAACTGGTGGATAATGCTTTCCTTCGGTGACCCACGGCAGCAGTGCGTCGATGCGGTGAGTCACTTTGTACAGGCAATGAAGTCAACCCTCTGCACGTACTCCTGGGATCGCAGGTAGTACTGCCGATGAAAATCTTCCTGGGATCGCAGGTAAAATCTTCCTTCTTCTCGGCGTCGATGCGTTGAGTATTTTTCTTCTGGTTATCCGGCTTCTCGAAGGACCAAACTGTAAGCGTACGGCGCCTCGATCTGAACCACCGCCGCTATCTCGAAATGAAACTCGAAATGGAGTAGTAATTGTTCCGTATATTGGTCGAACGTTAGTGATGGTCAAACACAATTATAAAGCGAAGCAAGCTTATGACTAACGTCCGTCCGGCACGGCTGCGTAAATCTATCTAAAATGTATACAAATAATAACTTAAAACTAAGCCTTAAAACTACACGCTGGTAAAAGGGGCCGACCATCCCTTCTGTACCTGCAGTCGCCGACCGTTTCATAGAACAACATCTGGCTGGCAGCTTCGTTTACATTGTTTCTTAATTACATTGTTCGTTGTCCGTAACAAAGCTATTTATTAGTTATTGGTAGGATAAACATTATTTTTCCGTTTCACGACTGTCAGATAGCGCTATTCGTCATGAAACGCGAAGTTTCTTATTCGGAACTTTTATATTTCGAATAATTTGTGTTGCATAGCTATTTGGTACTTTATCCATACATTGTGAAACAGGCCCTTAGTGTTCTTTAAGTTAGAATATCACTTTTCAAATCATCTCTTAGGTGGCGAGGAATTTGGCACCAAGCAAAATCAATGTATGCCTAAATAATAACACAATCAAATACAGGTCAAATGTATCCAACCTTTCTAAATCCTGTAGAAAAAACGCTTAAAAGCAGTATAAATGGCACTCTCTGGAATTCTATTTAACTTATAAGAGTTTAATTTTAATAGGAGGCTCGCGTTGCCCGCGTATACGCACTATCCTCTCTCGAGGCTCTACCCGCATTGCTGCACACTCTGGGCACTGCTCACGCACGCATCGCCGCCTGTTGGGCTGACCTGCACACCGCACTCCGGCATGCCAATGTTAAATCAAACCACAGATAATACATCCCAGCTTATTTGTACCACATATATTTACAGGGTTTAATAATCCGACCATAGATTTACATAAATTGCAGTTTTTAAGCTGTGCATAGTGTTATAATATATATAGTGTTTAAGTATATCTAGGAGCTCAGTCATGGCTGAGCCCGGTAGTGTAGGCACGTAGGGTTTACTGAAGTAGGTGGTGTCACCCCAACTTAAGTAAAACGCAATAAATGTTATATGATAAAGGACATGGATCATTTATTAAAAAATCGCGAGTATGGGACGAGAAATCACTCACGACAGAGCCTGACCCTTTTGCGGGAATTCTACATAGAGCTGAGCTAGTGCTAGTGCTGGTTAAGGAATTCCTAAAAGTAAATTTATATGGTAGCGATTTACTTTTTGTACGGCATAATAATATTTGGATATTAAATGTTGTTAATTTTTATTTATTATAAATTAATTAAAACTTGCGTTACTCGAATATTATGAATCTTGAAAAGATATAGATTAGGACTAGATATAAATTAACTTTTTAAGACTATATAACTAACAGCAGGAACAAGATAAATTCGTCAAATTCAAAATTGTTTTTGGCAGTTTGTAAGTATTGACGCCAAATAAAAAGAAGATACTTTTTTATTACGATATCAATTCGGGTTTATTAATTGTTTTTGCTAAGATGTTTATTTAGAATTAATCTAGACTTGTCATTGAGCAAAAGTCTTGTCTTTTTCGTAATTCGTATTCGAAATTTCGTTACCAATAGTTAATTTGTTAGGTAAGTATACCCAATTTATTTCCGTAGGGTTTCATTGCACAATAACGATACTGTGAGATCACAGAAGAATGGCCCAGCTGTATTCTATTTTGAAAGGATCTCGCTGTTGGCCTTCAGGACCTTTAGCTCGGCTTGAATGGGAAATGGGAAATGTTTCTCCCGCGACTCGCGAAAGGGCGTCTTCTGTGTGACTCGAACCTCGGCTTGGGCCGTCGCGGGTTGGTCAATCGCCTGAAGGGCAGGACGGAAGCTCACTTGAGTGAGCGAAGTACGCAGTAAAGGTTCTCGCCTTCCCCGGTGAAGGTAGATGTTTACCCCCTTTTATTGCTATTATTATTATTATTGGCCGAGCGAGGTTTTAATTTGTCGTTAGCTACGATAATTGGATCATCCGGATCCGTTAGTACATGGGCCTCCTTCGAGCCTTTTAGTCTGGAAATTTACCCAGCTGTAAATAATGGTGTTTGGCTTTTAATGAAGTTGTAAGTTGGCACGCTGAAGTCTATTTAATTTTTCACGAAATTTATGACGAGAGTTTCATAATAATTATATGTTTTTTAAAATTATATTTGTTTTGTGTTTATATTTTTAACCGTTTGTTATCGTATTATAGTAACTTTAAAGGTAATCCAAAACTGACGTCCACCTGTGATACGATTTTTAACGAGTCGTAAATTTTACGAATAGTATTTTGATAAAGTTATTTAGTATTTTATAAACATTTAAAGACAGAGTTTTGTTTTTCGATTACGTTTAATATGTACCAAATTGCTTGAATACTGTGATATAAAACGGCAATATCTACTATTTGATACTAATATATAATGTTTTATATAAATTATAAGCACATTTATGGAAGAGATATTTGTATATTTTGAATATTAAGGTTTTAATAAAGGTTTTAATAACATGTGTATTTTATACTGTTATCCTTCATAGTTAAGAAGTAATCGTGACGTGAACTACAATGGTTTGGGTCATAAAGAACAGTGCCGGTTTTAGTACTACCAGCGCCATGGGCGAGATTTATACGGCGCCCCCTAACTGCAATTCAAACCCATATGAAAAAAGGAAAAAGATATAATTAAATTACAGGCAGTCCTCGTACTTACTGTTAGGTTCTCGAAATACGCGACGTAAGTCGAGACATATTTTTTCATATGTTTACATATAAAACTCAAGGGTTAGGTTCCATACGGACTCGAAATTTAAAGAAAAAACTGCATTAAGAACAAAGGATATACATACTTTATTATCAAAATTAAGTTCCTAAAATATATTTTTTTGGTATTTATGTGTTATTAATTTTAATAATTATTATAAAACTTTAATATGTAATCAAAATATGCCATGAGAAATAATAAATTAAACTTTTGGCTTAAAGAAACTATCAATTCAAGGTTGCTTTGCTTCTTTCTTCTTGCCATCATACAGATCTTGGTAACACTAATAGGCTGCACAAATTTTGTTGTTAACGTTAAAACTTCTCTCAAAATTAGGATCATTTTCTTCAAAAATTTTCATGACATTCTCCAAATTTGCAAAGGCCACGGAAAGATTTTTAGTGTAAGTTCTTTTTCAGAGTTACTAATAGAAGAAGCTATTTCTTGTGACTCGATTGCTTCGTTTTGTACTTCTGCCTCCGATTCAATAAGATCTTCATCAGTCGGTTCTTGCGAATGTGAGCATAACAGATCATCAATATCATCCGCAGTAACTGCAATTTCAGGCAAACAGTTAGCCAAATGAACAATGTCAGTTATGATTTCATCGATATTTGGTTGATCTGTGGATGAAGAACTTTCAGATGGCTTAAAAAAAGTGGGCATAACTTTTTCCAAACTCCTTTTAAATTGTTGGGTGACATCTCATCCCATGAAGCAGCAATATTTTTTACGGATTCTTCAAAAATCTCTCAGCTCCATGGCATCATTTATCATCATTAGCCTTTACAGCCTTTGGAAAAGTTCTCCTGAGATTAAGGCCTTAAAAGACGATATAACTCCTTGATCCTTCGGCTGTAACAACGAATTGGTGTTTGGCGTGCCGGCCCCACGGACATTGATCTTGCGACAAGTGAATTCTCCTATGTCGGAAATCGAAACAAATGACGTAACTTGAGGAATAATATCAAAAAATTGTTTGACGTAACTTGAAACGACGTAAGTCGAGGACTGCCTGTAATTACCATTTATTTAAAAAAAACTAATAAAATTTGACTTTTCTATCGGCGAACTCTTTTATTATTTTATCAAAGTCGAGGTTTTCAGTAATTTCATTCTCGATTGACAAAGCTGCCAAGTTTGTCAATCGGGATTGCGATATTTTCGATCGCAGATAGGTTTTTATCAGCTTAAGTTTAGAAAAACTCCTCTCCCCACTGGCAACCGTTAGTTGTTACAGGTATAGTTAACGATATGCGCATTGCTATCCATACATTTGGATACAGTTCTTGCCTGCGGTGCCCCTTTATATCCGGCGCCCTGAGCGGTTGCCCAACCGCGCCCTACCGTGACGCGAAACGCGAGACGCGTGACGTGAAAGAATCATTAGGGTTACAATCTCTTTAGGTCTATCTGTATCTATTTAATGATAACTTGTCTGTGCCTGACACATGCCGTCGACCTTGGGTCTAAGGCAAGCCGGTTTACTAACGATGTTTTCCTTCACGGTTCGAGCAAATTTTAAATGCGCACATGGAAAGAAAGTCCTTTGGTGCACAGCCGGGGATCGAACCTACTGACCTCGGGGATAAGAGCCAATACTGCTCATGATTTGGGACATAAAACAGACTCAAAAACTAGTTTCTCTATGCCCACCAGTTATAGTTATCTTACCATTTAAAACAAACTAAATGGAATTCAAACAAAATAGGTATATTACTTGGTTTTTACCTTACCAAGGCATACACAAATCTAATAATTTCAACTCTATTTATTATGAATATTCTTGAAATTCAAATTTCTGATGTACAGTGTGAGATCTATTCTAATGGGCCTTAACTTAAAAAAATTCTGAGCAAAAATATCTTCAATATTCCCGTCACCTCGTTAGCCGGGATAGCTGGAAACCATATACACACCGTTCTCTATACATTACCTTTTGTGAACTGGTCGGCTACGCATCGGCAGTGGAGGTTCTAACCTGAGACATGCGAGGAGGAGACCTCTAGATTAAAAAAAAATCTCAATCAAAAGTTCGGCAACGTGGAGTACGTTCAGTAACATGGGTGTTAATGAGGTGGGCTTTTATGGTTCTTTCGTAAGCCCATCGTATAAAGTATAGTCTAGATCCTTTTCAATTGTTACCAAGCTTTTTGTAAATAATTACGTCTTAATATTTGAAACTTACTGTAACATTTTATTTTATAACCCTACGCTTCATATTAATTATACAATAGTAAATTACGTAAGACAAACGAATTTGTTTACAAATATCATCTTTTGTTTTTACTATGATCTAATTTATATTAATTCATCTTCCATATACCTTTCTAGTCGACATCTAATAATCTGTGGGCATGGACGTCGTTATTTTTTTAATTGGATTAACTGTGGTGACATCAGAGTACATTAATGACCTAAGCCATGTCGAAAGCTTCCTACGAAATAAGGAATCGTCATTGAGGAAGAAGTACAGACCGTTTTATCATCTCACCGCTCCCGATGGCTGGATCAGCAGCCCCACGGGACTCACAGTTTTCAAACGAAAATACCATTTGTTCTATCAATACTACCCTTATAATGGAGCTTGGGGACATATGAGTTGGGGTCACGCAGTTAGCGGTGATCTGATAGATTGGGTCCACTACCCAACGGCAATCTTACCTAAGGATTATTATGATAAACATGGCTGCCTTGCAGGAACGGCTCTTGTAAGAAATAATTTCTTGACCCTCTTCTACACAGGCAACGTTTTATCTGAGAACGAGAGCACACAAACACAAAACATCGCGCTGAGCGGAGACGGTGCTATCTTCCAGAAGTATCTGTATAATCCCATAATACGCGATTCACCTACTGGAATTGGTGAAATAAGGAATCCAAAAGTGTGGCGGTTCCGTAACATTTGGTACATGGTGCTTGGAACATCCTCGAGACGACGACATGGCCAACTGCTTTTGTATACATCCAACGATATGTTTAATTGGAAAATGAACGGAACACTCGTAGAATCTTACGGAGACATGGGATATATATGGGAGAGTCCAGATATTTTCGAGTTAGAAGGTCACCACGTGTTGATTCTCTCGGTGCAAGGAATCGAAGCTGATGGCTTCAGATTTAGGAATCTCTACCAAAATGGATACGTTACTGGATTTTTCAATTACCGACGAGCAAAGTTTGAGGATCTCGAAGTCTCCACGGCAACGTTTCAAGAATTAGATTACGGACATGACTTTTACGGTGCTAAGACGATGCGAGCCCTGGATGGGCGTAGATTAATGGTTGCTTGGTTGGGAATGTGGGAAAGTAATTTTATAGAGTCGACAGCTGGTTGGGCGAGCATGTTGACGCTATTCCGAGAAGTGCGTATCAATAAATACGGAAGACTTCTACTAATGCCTATACGAGAAATGTTAGAGCTAAGGACGGAAATGTTGGAAAATGCTTGGTACAGTCCAGGAGAGTCTTTCGATGCTGAAGGCAGGTCCTTTGAACTGATCGTAAATTCGACTTCGGTGGATTCTGATGTTGGCATTATATTTGAATGGAAGGATGGCCGTTACGTAATTGGGTATTCGGCTGATCACGAATATATTATGATCGATAGAGGTGGCATAGATGGTGTGAGGCGCGCGTTTTGGACTCCAAAGAGTGCCGTTAATTTAAGGATTTTCGTTGACGCGAGTTCTATAGAAGTATTTTGTGGGGAAGGAGAAGTGGTTTTTTCTAGTCGCGTTTATCCACGAGCCATGAGCATTAGGATTTCTGGAGAAGCCCAACTTCATCTGGTGCAATATAAACTACGACGTAGCGCTGGCTATGACTATAAATTGGCTAAGGGTTTTAAAGAAAACTTTCTGCATAAGTATAATTTGTATAATAATGTGTCTTTTTAACATGGTTCATTAAAAAGTTTTCAATAGAAAAGTTTTTATATCTACGTTAAAAAAATTGTTTGTGAAAATGGAAAGATTCAGTAAAGAAATATTATAGTAGTACATAACAAGAAATTTATATATTACCCATGAGATCCTCGCGGCCTTATTACAGAAGCTATAGAGATTATAGTTTTATAGGCATAGGTATTATATTGCCAGCTATTATACTCCCTGCAGGTTTTGAAGTTATTCACTTATATCATATGCTGTAGGTGTATTAAATTAGATTGGTCATATTAATGAATGTGCTTTATACATTGGCATAAAATACTGTATACACTATATTTTATGTGTTGTCACCATTCAAAATACTTTATTATACATATTATATAATATTTAATATATTAACAATGGTAGGAAGGAAGTAACATTAAAAAGAGACACAAAGGTAATATTGCCAGCAATATATGAAAGCGTTTCAAATTCAGCATCTAAAAATAAGTAATACGTCACATCCAACGTTTACTTTCCACACACATTTCTCTCTTCTTTCAGATTTTAATTATTACTCGCCCACTCGACTTTGTCATGCGTAAACAAGACGGGAAAATATATTGGATAGGTTTGCAAAAAAATGTTATAGCAATATAATTCAAGCCGTTTACATCTTTAAATCTGAGGTCATAAGGATAAAAATCGTACAGATTTTCAGTGAAACAGTGACGTTATTAAACTTCAACATAGATTATGAAATAAATAGCTCGGTAATACGAATATGATTTATCGCCCAGGTTGTTTGACTGTATTATATTGTATAAATATATATATATGTTATAACATTATTCTATAATAAATATTATTTATTTATTTTTATTTATTTATTCTATATTTTCAAATAATAATATGTAATACAACCAATTCGACGTAAGGTCCTTCAAGAAAAGAGCGTCCCAATTTTTAAAAGGCCGGCAACGCAATCGCGAGCCCTCTGGCATTGAGTGTCCATGGGCGCCAATATCACTTATGATCAGATGAGCCTCCTACCCGTTTGCCCCCTGTTCTATAAAAAAAAAACTATTTGTTTATACATATTGTTACTACAAAAACTGTTTATTTTGGAAATTGAAGTTTTTACTGAAATTAAATTGATCAAGAATATAATATGAACTTCTTCGGATAGATATGCATCTATCCGAATACAAATGCATATGCATTTATACGAAACATATCTGATTTTTATCATCTTTGGAATCTTGTGTTGCTACCTTTATAAATTTATCACAAATAGTGGGAATATAACTATTTCTTTTATATTATTCCTGTCATGACCAAGACATGCCGCATTACTTATGCTTTTATAAAATTAATATACCATAAGGTGCAGAAGGTTTCATTGACGTAAAATGCGCATAAAATATTTTGTTAGAAAAGTAAAAGTATATTACTTATACATACATATAACTAACCTTAAAAATTTAATTATTAAAATATATATTATTAAAAGGAATCCCTTTAGGCAAGGTTAAGAAGATACTGGCAGCGTACCCCCTTTGAAAAGCTAGACTAATTCTTTGTCTCAGGTAGCTGCCAGCTCTTCTTCTCGTGTGATGTCGACTAACCTTTTTGAAATTTCACTAAAAAGCCTGATAGCGCTAGGACCCCACGGACCAAGGGTCTCGACACCGAATGGGACAAATACATATTCAGAGCCTAGACCCCTATATTTGCAGAAAAATTAATATTATTTTACGTGACAAGGCGCTAAGAAGTGACTTATTATAAGTCAATACTGAATAGTGACTATTAATATTTGCTATTATTGTGTTTTGTTGTATGTAGGATATATAAAAGTAAAATAAGATGTAAGTAATGGCAACATTGCTAGAATGTTGTTATAAATCAAATTTCCATTCATTTTAAAATTCATTATTTTTGTCAATTGTCAATAGTCAGTACTCAGTAGTGACTTTCCCATTAGGGATAAATTGAAGAAAAAAAAAATACTCAGTAGTGAAAGGCAGGGTCAAGAGGTGGGACGGGTGCAATTTCGAAGGTCGAAAAGTTTTTTCGTAATAAATCTCACCTTAACCAACGAGTAAAATATATCCTTGTTGTTTAACATATGGTTATAAATTAATGAATTTTGATATAAGGTGTATTAACAATGGCTAAGGCCTGTATTTACGTGACCGTGGCTGTTCTGTGTATCAGTTTTGTAAATTCCGACGCTACTTTAAAGTTTTATCAAGAAAAGGTAAGCTTAAATCTTAAACAAGTTTTTTTTGTAAATCTCGCAAGTGTTATCTGTTAACGCGTGATTTATCGCGGCAAATATATTTTTATCTATTTTAAGCTTTTTCTGCTCCTATTCGTAATTTTATATCTACAATATGCACATACAGATAAAAATGCTTATAAATTTTAATAACAAATAAAGAAAAAATACATATTAATAATATAATAAAATAAATGTTTTAACTCTCATTTTAAAATTCCTTTAATGAATTAAGTGTTCCTTTTTTGATATAGATTATTTTTATAATTAACATTTCAAGATATAAAATACTTGTGATTTTTTACAGAATAATTTTATTACTCCCTACACTTTATTGAATATAATCACAATTATTTACGGATCTGGAATTTCAAGCATCAATAAAATTACTCTTATCTCTTATTTTTCACATTTTAGTATTTATTCTAAAACAGTATTATTATATTTACTTAATCTATAGATGTCTTAAAAAAATATTTTAGTTGGTAATGATGCTTCTTTCTTGTAAAGTATTGTTAATGATAAATTCTATATTTTAAATTTTTTTTAAAGCTAATATACTTATTTCATGATCATTTCAGAATGTCCATGAAGCTCTAGAGCTAACAGATGATGACGTCAAAAATATTGCCAAGCTTTCTAATGAACAGGATTTTAGAGAGGTTCTTGATAAAATTCTTATACCAAGAGTGGTAGGAACACCAAACCATAAAAAAGTTGGTGATTATATTGTGGATGAGATGAAAAACTTAGGCTGGGATGTGACTGAGGATATTTTCCCTGATACAACACCAGTTTTTGGCACCTTGAACTTTAGAAACATTATTGCCAAGTTAAATCCCAATGCTGATAGGTATTTGGTGCTTGCCTGTCATTACGACAGCAAGTACACAAGAGAGCATGTTTTTCTAGGTGAGTTCAATGTATTCCTGAGTCTACTGCTAAGGATGTGTCTCTAAGATGCATTTATATTAATGGTTGGGTTTAAGTGTTACAAAGTGCTATATCATTGCTAGCTAGCTGAGATAAATAGTAACACTTCTATTATTGTGTTTATAATATATATTATTTGTCATATTTTTGGTTAATTGATTTGACATTGATGAATGTTGATGTAACTTGGGTAAAACCTAGTCATTATACTGCTGTTATTTATTTTAGCCAAGTCATAGGAGTAAAATGAATTAAATTACATTTTGTCTCATATTCCCATAGAATCATTTATTATTCATATATTATTAAAGCCTCAGATGCAGAGCCATCCCTAAAGTTTTTTTAACCAGCTTCTATAGTTCTTGCATGTTATAAAAACTCAATATTAAAATGGGTCTTGTTATCACTAATGGAACTGAACATCAGTGTTCCTTTTAGAAATCAAGTATTTTTTTGTATGATAGAACTCAAGAATCTCAATTGTTAAAGTTGTAGTCCAGTATAAAATATTAAAAGTTTTAACTATCTTTTGTTACTATAAACTTATCAGATAACCAGTAATATTAATATTTTAATGTACCTTTATCTAAATAATTATAAAAGGAATTGCCATGTTTGCTTTTATGTGAGGTGTCCAATTTTCTCATTATCAAACCTCAAACTACAAATATTAAAAAGATTAGCCGAGCGTAGCAAAAGCCGTTAACAGTTAGTTACACACTCATTTCACGCCTTTCTAGCGACGAGAATAATAATTGTATTGATTGAGCAAAATTAAAATTAATTAATAATAGTATTTGGATCTATAAAATTGTACTAGTATTCATTCAGTAAAAATCACAGCCGACGTGGCATAGTAGTGATATTACATGAAAATCAGTCCTGGCTTCGCTCATTTGAAAAATAAGTTATACTTTAATTGGGTATGTAAATTAATACCCTTAATATTGTATGAAAAATTGTATTTTAGGCGCAACAGACTCTGCAGTACCATGTGCGATGTTGATCAACCTCGCGAAAGTTTTGTCCAGGCAACTTGATCCATTAAAATTTGGTTCACCAAGTTTGATGTTCATATTTTTCGACGGAGAAGAGGCTTTCCGACACTGGGGACCTAAGGATTCCATATACGGAGCTAGACATTTGGCTAAATCGTGGCATTCGACACCATACAAAGACGGTGCAAATCATTTGCAAAGAATGGTATGTTTATTATTTTCAAACTCAAGAACTTTATTCAAAAAAGCATACTTATTAACTTCAACTTATTTGTTTATATGCTTACTGGCAACACTAAATGTCTAACGCACTCTAAATACTGTGAGGGAGTAGAGAGAGGGGAAAGAGTCTGTCCGAACTACGGACAGCGCTTAGCGCTGCGGTGAGAGAGGAGCTCCGCTGCCGTATGCGTGAGAGAAAGGGAAGCCAGACAAACCGTAACGCGTAACGTAACGAAGCGGTATACCCTCCCATATAAAGTTGTCACCTTAATATAAGAAAAATACGACAGGCGTAGTACTTACGGGACATTCGAGAGTACTAAGGTAAGACAACGTGCTCCTCTTCTCTTCGAAGTCGTAGGTTCGAACCCCGTGCATCAATATACCTTCTATTTATACAATAAAAAACAGTCATGAAACATATACGTATAAAACATATGAGGCCCAGTCCTGAAAGTTTCTTAGCGCCGCGGCTTAAATCTTATTTGCATAAATAGGCAAGATAAAAAAGTTTTTATTATTTATCATTAATATTCCAATTAATTGAGAAGATAATAGTGGCGGAGAGTTTATTGCCAGTTCTTTTCTTCCGGCCTACGCCCTTGATTTGAGAACTGTCAGTAAATGTAAATACTCAATTAATTTATTTTTTTTGACGTTAATGAGTCTATTTGTTTACCTATATGAATTAAGATATTTTTGTTTTTTTTTGGTGGGACAGTAAAACATGATTTACTGCCACAAATAAATGACAAACGAGGTGATTAAATTCTTCCATGGATCTTCAAGATCCAAATGACTATATCTGTTAGATGTAAGCATAAACATCTTGTTATTCTGGGTTTTTATCTTTGACACAGACTTTTGTAGAGGCCAAAGTTCATACGTTATCATTTAAAAATAAACAAATTTAACTTTGTCTATTAATTATCTGTGCTTGTGTATTTATTTAGATACTAAGTATGATTTAATTTCAAAGTTTTTTTTTGTATTTACACGGTCTACACATGACTCGACTAGAACCTATGGCTGCAATGGCGGACGAAATCATACGCGTTGCAGCAGCTTATATTGTCAAAATCAAAGTCGAACCAAAAATAGGAAGAAAAATGTGATACGTGTATCGAAGTGCGTGATACATTAGATATTTTAAATCTGAGCTTCAGACTCGAACAATTATTTAAAAACTTTACACGAATGTCAAAGATTACCTATACCTCTACGATTTTAAGCACGGGAAGCTCTTAGGCCATAACAATATGACTGAAAAATATTGTAGTATTTTCGATTGCAGTTTGTCGTGGATACATTTTAAATTCTCAACACGTTTAATATTGACTTGTCATTTCCCATTTAATTCCTCGATTTAAATGTATTAATATATATATAATAATGATTTATTTATCCTTATCTTTACTTTAAATATGCCATGACTGGGATATCTAAATCAGTACATAAATGTTTGGGGAAACGATGTAAAAGTAAGCTTAACGCTATTAGACGGTTTAAATAGTTAACAATTGAAATTGATAATAAGTGTTGTTGCTAATTTAATTCATTCATAATTATGACGATTTGAAACGGTAATCACTTTTAAAAAATATAAGTTACGAATTACATTTAAAAAATACCATGCGGATGTAATTAGTAATATGTCGTTCTAGAATTGAAATTGAATCTGCATCGGCATCTAAAAATTCATAGAATTTTTTCTCGGTTCAATAATTTATTCGGGTACTTACGTATCAACGCCACCGAGGCAAAAATTTAATGTTTAGCAAGTGTGGACAACCTAAACCTAACCTAATCTAAACCTTTTTGGCTTCTTAACTGTTTGATTTTATAAATTGTGATTCATTTTATATTTAATCATCAATAATTTAGGTTTATTTTGTCCACGCTAACCATAAAAATGTTGCCGCGGTGGCGTTAATACGTAAGTAGGTAGCTTCATTTGCTATGATATCCACGTACCATTGGAGGGAAACATGAATATATCTTGGTGAGAGGTATTTCAAGGAAATTAAAATAAATAAATAAAGAAAACCTAAAGAAACTTTAATAAATTCCAGGATGTTCTGGTGCTATTGGACCTTCTGGGTACACCAGACCCAGCGTTCTACAGCTACTATAAGAATACAGAACGTTGGTACATTCGTCTTGCAAGCGCTGAACAGCGGCTCAGTGAACTGGGACAGATGACAGCATATTCCACGGGTAAAGCCGAGCAAACATATTTTCGGCTAGTAAGTTCTGGCGCCCATATTGAAGATGATCACATACCATTTGTAAGGAGAGGTGAGAGTAAATACTTTTATGATTTTTGTTTTTTTATAAGCTTTACAATAACACAGACTAACGCTAACGATAGTTAATATAATGATATTAACGTAAAAATTAAAACACATTTCATTCGAAATTCGAATATTTTCATGACAAAAATCTTATATAACTATAGTAAAACTAATAAATGCCTTCCTATTACAAAAAAAATATTTTAGTACTTCATAATCAGGATTATATTAAGTCAATATCATGTTGAGTGAAATCCCTCTTTCAAATTCTTCCACTTGTCTCTCATCCTCGCCACCATTTGCGAATTCCCCGCATAAACCCTTTTATTCCAACCAAAGGCTTATCCAAATTTAAATGATAAAGAAAATCATGAAATATTTTAAACATCGACCGACAATTAATTTAATTTTCAGATGTTGATGTACTACACGTAATACCGAACCCGTTTCCAAAGGTTTGGCACACCGCAGCCGATAATCTTTCAGCATTGGACTTCAATACCATAGACAACTTAAATAAAATCTTTCGCGTATTTGTGTGCGAGTATTTGCACGTCGCTCCTTAGCGATTTTGTATCTACGATGATTCCGAAAGACGTAAAAAAGCCTAACTGACATTTGACAGGTGTCAACAATTTATTTTTAATATATAAAAGTCGTATATTTTATTTAGATAAAACAAGGTCTCGAGAAATTTCTGAGTGTAAGTCAATTGTCATTTATGAATTATTAACCATAACGTAAAATAACTATTATTTATATACCGCTGAAATTTACGAATTTTACTAATGTTAACTTGTTATGGCAGTTTGTCGCTGACACTATTGTTTCGCGTTTTAGATGAGTTCTTGGTGCCCTTTATTCGAAATGAATCGAAATGGTGTTGATTATACGCGTATATAAAATAATAACCAGATTCCTAATGAATTATTTAATTTTATACGAGATGTTTCATTAGCCTCAAATAGGTATTAAATGTTTTGTCATTATCACTCTTGTACCATAGATAAATAAAGGAAGTATTCTTTATTTGAGGGTTGTTGTGAAAAATATTTATATAAAGAAATTCCTCGCAAATATCTAATAAATTCCAATGTTATGTAAAAAGTACATATATAATTATATCTTGAAACTATACGTGAAAACTATGAAATTGTACTAGTTCTAAGTTTCTTTTTTTATATAAAATTAAAACATTTGATTTTTTTAATATAATTAAAAACTAAAATGCTTTTTAATGCCTTAAATATTGTTTTGTTTAAGAAAACGCGCAATGTAAATAAATAATTTCCAGTGTCCGCTTTACTAAAAAATGTTACAAACCAAAATTTGTGAATATCCGCATTTTAATATAGAAAGAGTACCTAAGTATTTTTCTTTTGACATTATGAAAATATTTAAAGAAAAACATTTTTTTAAGGATTATAGTTATGTATTATTGTATATAAACTTATAATTATTTACATTTTTTATTACATTTTCTATAGCTGTGATACTTTTTGACACGCGAAACGTCGGTTTAATTTAAAATTATGTCTAAATAATTATACGTTTAAATACAATAATATATAACTATAATCCGTAAAAAAGTGTTTTTCTTTAAATGTGTAAAAGTTATGTTAATAAAGAACAATACTATTATGAAAATATTTTTTAGACAAATTTTTAGATTTACGCACATTTATATTTCAATGTTATTATGTTCCTCCAGATGGTTGTGTTTGGATATTTTAATTCTTAATTTTTATGTGTATAACGTATTCAAATGTAATTGTCGATAGTTTGCAGTTAGCTATTTTTTCTAAAGCAAGCTTTCTAAACTACTTGACAAACAAGAAAGTGTATTTAAAATTTAAAAGGCCGACAACGCACTCGCGAGCCCTCTGGCGTTGAGAGTGTCCATGGGCGGCGGTATCACTTAACATCAGATGAGACTCCTGCCCGTTTGCACCCCTGTTCTATAAAAAAAAAAGTAATAATTAATCAATCTTGCTGTAAGTGTTTACGACTGTCTTTTTTTCTATTTATTGGACTCAATTGACTCCATACCGTTTGTTTTGTACTTAATTATATTCTATACGAGTATCCCAATTAATGCTCATGCTATAATCATGTTATTAAAATATATTATGGAATTATGGCCTTTTATTTTTCCTTCATATCAGATATATATTTTAATCTACCAATCAATCAATCTTACAACTGTGCTTTGTAAAACTGTGCTTTTAGTTTCTGTTTATATGTGTACTCCGTTTTGGCTTTTGTGTGTAATGTAATTGTTTATAATAATAATAATTTATTCATTGCACGAAAATGGTACAAAATGTCAAGGTGGTACAATTGTCAGTCGTTCGCATATTCTGCCACACACAGTGGCGCGCAAATTTATCTTAGTTTAGATTTTACATTATTAGTCAGATTCATATCAATTAAGTCAATTATCATACATAATTAAATTTGTATAAATTACCATGTCTCACACAAATAATCGTTTATTGAGTAGTACGTTTTTTCTTAAAGTAATGCACTAAGTCGCTTTTTAAAGATTCTTGTCGGAAGATCTTTAAGTTCTTTCGGTAATCTATTGTAAATTTTAATTGCCATACAGAAGGCGTTTTTCCGAAACAATTCTAAATTTATTTTTGGCACAGCCAATTTCTCCCCATGTCTACTACTTACTACATTCGATTTAAAAATATGTATATTTCTGTGTACGAACAGGGACATTTCTAATATATAAATACATGGAAGAGATAACACTTTGAGTCTCTTAAATAGAGGCACGCAACTATCAATGCAATTTGCTCCACAAATTGCTCTAATACATTTTTTTGGCCCTTAAATACCCTATTCACTTCGACTGAATTCCCCAAATTATAATTCCATATCTAATTATAGATGCAATATATGCATGATAAGCAGCTAATACCGCAGCATGGTTAACAGTTTCCCTTAGTCGTTTTAACACAAAAACAAAACGGTCTATTTTGTTCTGTAATTTTCCAATATGTGATTTCCAATTACAAAATTTATCTATCGTTATACCTAAAAATACACACTCGTTCATTATGTCCAGTTTATTGTGTTTATATTGTAAGTCTATTAGTGTTTTAGAGTTATATGTCTGAAAATGAATTATGTTAGTTCATTAGTGGTCATGTTTATTTGTAGGTTATTTGAATTCATCCAGTTGATGGCGTCGTCTAGAGATTTAATTAAGTTGTTTTTTAAATCTTGGTCGTTTTTGCCTTTTATTATAAGTGTAGTGTCATCAGCAAATAGTATACAGTTCTGGTGTATAGCATCTGGGAGGTCATTTATGTATGTTAGAAAAAGTAGTGGGGCCAAAATACTGCCCTGAGGTGTTCCGTACTCATTTTTCTTATAGTTGGATCTATAGGTTTTTTGTTTTAGTTTACAAATCTTTGTTATTTCCACATATTGCATTCTATTTTCAAGGTAACTTTTCACCCAGTTATAGGCATTACCTCTTATTCCGTAGCATTCTAATTTTTTTAAAAGTCTTTCATGACATACAAAGTCAAAAGCCTTTGTCATGTCTAGAAAGATGCAACCTATAAGCATTTTATGATTTAAGCATTCAGTAATTTGTTTAACTAGGGTAAAGCACGCAAGGGTAGTGGAACGATTTTTCCTGAAGCCAAATTGTTCTTTTTTTAGAATATCGTATGATAAAAAGAAATTCTCTATTTTATTATACATTACTTTTTCGAAAATTTTAGATAATATGGGAATTAAAGTTATTGGTCTATAATTAGTCATTTGTGTTTTTGCTCCTTTTTTATGTAATGGTTTGATAATTGATATTTTTAGTTTTTCAGGAAATTGTTTAGTGATAAGCTGTAGGAATACTTAAATAAATAAAATAATAATAAATAAATAAAGTAGCAATATACACGTTTATTATAATTTATAATAAATATAAAAGAAATTATACCTACATTGAGAACTAGACTTATATACTATGGAAATATAAATTATACATATATGTATTGCACAAAAAATCACATAAATTTATGTACAACTTTTTAGACGACAAATTAAAATATACTATCTAGGAATGATCCTTTGAACTTTTTCATTGCCTTTTCTTGCATTTCATTAAGCTTAGTATCTAGATCGGAATCATAAGTAAAAGATTTATTTTTTGTACTAGCAACTTCTGATTCAACACTTTTTGCTTCTAATTCACTGGATTTTTCATGTTTTACGTCACTTGTATTACTTTCAGATATTTCACAATTTTCTTGAAGAATATCATGTGCATTTTCTTTAACTTCTTCAGACTTTCCTCTTTCTTCCGGAACTATAAATACATCTTGATTTTTTTCAATTGCTTTGCATTCTGTAGCATTTTTAATGGTCTCTTTGATAGGATCATTCGTTGCTGCTACTAAATCATTAATTAGTTCATCATTTTTAATATCACTTATATTGCTTTCAGTAGACATTTCACTGTTTGCTTTCAGAATATCACGACTGTATTCAATATCTACTTCACAGTTGCTATTTTGATCACAGTCTGTTGCATTTTTATGTATCTCATCGTCAGGATGATCACTTTCATTAACGTCGTTAGTTCCTCTGAGGCTTTCATGTAAGGCACTTTCCATAATTTCTGCATGTATTACATTATTTTGTAACACTTCCACCCTATTTGTTACATTGTTATTATCTTCAATATCGAAATCATATCCTTCATCAATTTCTTGTTGTGATCGTACAGGCTTTTCATTTCTAATAAATGTTTCAACATCCATTTTTTCATGTGTTACATTATCGTGAGTAGCATTTTTTGTGCGTTTAATCTTAAGTCCCGTTGCGTCTTTATTTTTAAGTCTTTTACGTTCTGTAGCTGATACAAGTGATGATACGTTGTCCTGAAAATATTAAGTTATAGTATAAAAAACTAATGGCAATTTCCATGAAAATAGTAAAATTGTAACATGTATTTAGGATGCCGACATAGATAGTATGACAAATCCTACAGGTCCTAAAAATATTATTGGACTCTACCTCCTGGGATCAAACCCAGCATCTTTTCACTAATAAACCAAGCCAGTTATTCACTACACTGAATATTTATCTACCTGACAGTTCAATGAGGTAGGAGTCCTTATTAATACAAAGCTTTCCAGCATTGAATGCTTTAATATTTCATTTTTCCATTTTGGTAGAATTTCTGTGTGCATTTCAAATTCAACCTTTGGTATGATCCAGTTGTGCATACTTTTTAATAAACTTACATTTTTCTAAAAAAAAAAAAATATTTTCATAATATCTGACTTATTTATTACCATATTTTATTTATTTATAATATATTTAACAAAAATAGATATCCCAATGGAACATGTATAAGCATCATCCCACTTCAAAACAAGGTAATATAATAAAATAAAAAAGGGATTTACTGAACTGAAGTTGCTTTATGTAAGCCACTTAAAAATCTTAAATTACTTATTTTGTTAAAAAATGCAATGTTTTTAAAAAGTAATATTACTTTTATAAGACTTACGGTAAGATCAGAAGATGTTAACCATATTGTGAATTCTACATAATGAAATAGTGGGAGAGAGACACAATTATCAGTTTTAATTACAACAATACTCCAGCTTCGCCTAAAAAAAGGCCCTAATTTTAAAACATCAGAATATTTTTTTATAAATATAAGTTTATTTATCAGTGCTTTGTTAGGGTCTATAGCAATGTCATCTGAAATTAAAAATAAACAATATATTGAAAGAGCAATCAAAATCTAGTCCTTATGCATGCAATTCCTGACACTGTAGTCTTCTTTTAAAACCCAAGCAGTGCTTTTTTTCTGAGTGCAGTACTATATTGTTGTATGTATCATAGCAAAATTGTATCAAAAATTTAAGAATATGGGGCACTCTCTTGCTGTAAAAAAATTATCAATACCAAAAGCATAAATCTGTGGAAAAGTTCTACTTATTGCATTTGATTATTATTAAATCTCAATCAGAGGATGCAGCCTGTTTTTTTTTTCAGAATTCTTCTATCTATAAATACAGTTATTGACAAGGCCATAAAATAATATTTTAGCCTACCTTCTCTATAACCTGTCCATTTTTTTAAATTTAACATCCACTTAAGCACTTCTTCATCATCTTTGCAAAGAATAAGAATTGGATAAGAGAGATGTGTTCTTACAGCATAAAGAAATAATAAGACTGTAACAGATTTGCCCTGTTCAGGAGGAAAACTCAGTACACAGTATGGTTTTATTTGTGACTTGTTTTTCTGAAAGAAAATGTTATTAGGCATTAATGATGAAATATGTCAATTTAATAAGAATTAATCAATGGCTATTTATAATTATGTATAAAACAGATATGCTATATGTGATGGAGGATTTTATAACATACCCATTTTTTAAATAGAAATCTTACACCATCAATTTGATGGTCATACATTTGTTGCATTGGTTTAACACAAATATTGTCCTTTCCTGGTATTTTATCCAATATAAGTGTTTCCAACATTATTTTATTCATTTTTATGCTCTGAAATATTAAAAATACAATCTACTCCACTAAGAAAAACTAAATAAATCTTTAATTTGCCTACATATCTCTCATAAACATAGTGTAAACACAATTTGACTGGACAATGAGAACTTAATGTGAGACAGTAATAAATATTTTAAATGTACATTGATGTAAAAATACTTTAAGGATTAATTTACCAAGGAATGCATAATTTACCTCTTTACCAAGATAAGTTCTGGTTAAGTCTGTTTAAGATGGAAAGAGTCATTAAGAGGATATAAAGCATCTCCAAATAGAATAATGCTACAAATACGGAGACACTCGTTTTATGAGTAACTACATCTTCTAACTCCTGTATTATATGCCTATTGGTGAAAACATGCCCCCAAGACATCTGGTATACACTAAAAATGAGTTTGTGTGTTCAATGCAATATTATTTTGTGATTTAGTGTAATAGAGGAACAATATAAATAATTAATGATAAAACATTGCCAAACAGGAATAGACGTTCATAGTAAAAAAATTATCGTATTTTTCTCAAACAATAATAACTGTGACATTAGGCATTATGCCACAGCTGAGTGCTGACACATGACAGTCACATTATATTTTTATGTGACATTCCTAATGGCCTTATTTATCTGTTCAAACACTAAAGACAGACTAAGAATCTGCCTTAGTTCTAGTCAAGACAGTGTAACAGTAGTGTATGTAGAAAGTCGAAAACTAAATTTGTATGAAAATGACAGATAGTGTCGAGAGTTGGTACAAGCTGTTATTTTCATACAAATTTAGTTTTCGACTTTCTACATACACTACTGTTAAGCCGTCTTGACTAGACCCCCAGTAGGTAATATTGATGAACAATTGTTTTTCTTCTATGCATAATACAAATTTCACGACCTTGATATTTTAGTAATAAGCTAACACACACTAATCACTACTAAAATATCAACTATACGTTACTTAAATAAGTATAGTAGTAAGTAAACAGAGATTTAGTCTAGAAAAATATTTTAGTAATTGAATTTTAGAAAAGTTATTTTTGATTATGTTAATCTTGCGAAACCCATTGTATTGATAACCGAGGAGACAATTCTACTTGCGCTCCCCGCAACTCAAAGCCTAGCGGGATATGTGTGACTTGACTCACACAAGCATCCTATTGCTACTCAGAGAGCCAAATAAAGAATCCCATCGCATTTTATCTTACTAAATGAATTTGGATTGACTAAAATAATTATTTATTGGATGTACAGAAAGCACTGATTGTTTCGTAAGAAACTAATTAGAGGTAATTATTATAGAATTATCCATACTTATATATACATTAAGTTGTAAAAAAAACTCATTTGTAAAAAACAAGTATAATTACATATTCAGTTACAAAATGCAATAACAACATATAAAAATATATAAAGTCCAAAAATCATAAAAATATATATATATATATATATATATATATATATAATCTAATTAATTAATCCATTTATCCTTATAACTAATTTTGATTTAAATTAATCATTTTTGAAGGCAGGAGTTCTCTTCTCAATAAATGCATTCATACCCTCTTGACGGTCTCCCTGAAATAAAACATACTTATGTTTAGTTTTGTCGCGTAAGGGTCATATGAAATTAGCCTGAAATTGTTGAATGTATATCAATTGATTAGTGTTGGTTAAGCTTGCGTCTCTTATTCCTCAGAGGGACCTATATACTAAAGAGTAATTCTAAGTATGCATTGCATGAAGTAGATGTATCAGGTGAAACAGATACAGAAATCTGACGTAGCATGACAATAAAAACAGCTTTCAGTATTGTTTTTTAAATAATAACACAAAATTTGAGAAACAAGTTATAATATGTATGTAAGGTTGGAATAACGGTCAAATATCTTATATCTTTAAACGAGCAATTCTTGTATAAATATATATATAATTGGAATCTCGGAATTGGCTCCTACGATTTTCATGAAATTTAGTATTTAGTAACCACGGGGGGTTTCAGGGGCGATAAATTGATCTAGCTAGGAATCATTTCTAGAAAATGTAATTTTATTCGTGTTTTATCAACTTAAACATAGAATTGCTCGTTTAAAGACGTCAGTCAAATAAAAACTTAAATATGAATATAATTATATTTATTTGATGATGATATTCATATTTGATCATTTTATTAGTATGTACTATTAACACAATTTATAAAAAAAAATACCAATCTGAGCTTGGTCATCCAGGTACTGAATTTAAAAGAAGAAATATTTACTAACAAAGTGGCATACCTACTTTTAAAAGAAGACAAGAACAATACCAAGAGTAACTCAGACAGGGAAAATAATTATAATGATTTTCGATAACAGATAGTGTTTGTCATTTATTCTATTAGATGGCGCTGGCGACCCAAACACGCGTGGTAACATTACTGTTTGATGGTTTCGCATTGACGAAAAATTATCTCTAAATAAAGTACTTATTTTAGTTTTAGAGTTGAGTTAGTAAATAATTGTAGTGTATGTACTTACAGTAGCGAAAGTGCCATAAAACAGTGATTTTTCGAATTGCAAGCCTGTTTTGAGTGTGGTTTCATAGGCTTGGTTCACAGATTGTTTGGCCATCTTCACAATCAATGGCGAGTGGGTTCCGATCCTTTCAGCCAATTTAATAGTTTCCTCCAAAAGTTTGTCTACTGGAAACACTTTGCTTACAAGACCTGAAATTTGAATATTTAATTGTACCACACATTTATGATAAATAAGTTTTTTTTTATAGAACAGGGGGCAAACGGGCAGGAGGCTCACCTGATGTTAAGTGATACCGCCGCCCATGGACACTCAATGCCAGAGGGCTCGCGAGTGCGTTGCCGAGTTGCAGAGAAGTTAAAAGATCTTTAATTATGGTCACTAGACAATCACCAAACCAAATCCGTGACCATACTAGGCACAAAATCTAGATATGACATATAAAAAAAACCTCATCATAAAAATAAACTTCTTACCCATTTTCTCCGCTTCGTGAGCACCAAAGAAATTGCCCGTGAGCACAATTTCCATTGCCTTCGACTTGCCCACGTACCTGGGCAGTCTTTGGGTACCACCAGCCCCGGGAATTGTTCCAATGTTGATTTCGGGCTGGCCAAACTTTGCGTTTTCGCCAGCGTAGATGATATCACACAACATCGCTAACTCACAACCACCTCCGAGCTACAAAAAATAAATTATAGTTATTTTCTTAAATTAGAAAGTATGTTTATTTTCTCATTACTTAGGTATTTATTTTATAAATATACATTTATATTATTGATTTTGTTTGTTTTTTGTTGTTTATTTTTTGTTGTTTATTTTTTTTTATATATTACTAAGGGGGCAGAACGGTACGCCCAAAACGCACGCACGCACAAGGACATTTGTTCAAGATATTTGCCGGTATACAGATAGGCACAATAATGAAAGAATACATACAGCAAATCCATTGACAGCAGCGATGACCGGTTTACCGCAGTTTGACACATCTTCCCATTCTTGTAGGAAGCCGTCCCTGGTGTTTGAGCTGTATGTGTTATTTTGCATTTCTTTAATATCAGCGCCAGCGGCGAAGGCTTTTTCGTTTCCTGAAAAACATAGACAATATGATTTAATATTTACTTTAATAAATTATTTTTACAGTGAAATTTTGGCGAATGCGGGTAAAATGTTTACGGAACGTCACGATGATGTGCAGCGTTTATATCGAAGCGAAAGGGGACAGCGATATAGACCGATTGAGAGAGTGAGAAAGGGATATCGAGAAAAAAGACACGCTATTGGTTGATGTAGTCGTTTAGTAGTTACATATTACAACTTTACATTTCAATTCTGTCGCATTACGTCTTGAGCAGTAAACACAGATTTTGTTTTTATTCATTTTATCATTAGCACGTATACATGGGGCTCTACCTTAGTGGTAATTGATTTACAAAGAAGTTTTACTTCTGTACACACATGTGTATTATACTTTGTATGCACGCACTTTTATTCCTTCCAAAGTATACAAGCATTATATGAATAAATAAAACACGGTAGTGGTAACATTAAAACTTTAACCAAACTTCCCTACAATGCGACGAATAATTTTTATACGCTGTTAACCACATGAATAGGTCGAACCAACGATAATGTAATATAGATTCGCCTGCGACTCTATATTATATTATCGTTGGTTCGTTTTTTTAGAACAGAGGGCACACTTTTTGCTGAGGGATTTGCCGATGAGTAGGGATGCCAACAGGCTCGAATTTAATGACGTGGAATAAGTGATACTCTTATGATCCTATGTTCCAAAATAAACGTATTTTATTTTATTTTTTATTTTTCACACGTATGTTTTTGAGATTTGTTTACTCGCACGGCTCTCAGACAGATATTATTTTATGAATAATTTATAACATGTTGTTTTCTCGAAAAAACTCGAATTGACCGTGACAGTTATTAACAGCTTTTCATTTTTGTACTTACTGTGTAGTTTTAAATGGTAAATGAAGTAAAATATGACCTTAAATACGGACAGGAGGCACACCAGATGTTAACGTTCATAAGTGTACATTGTGTTACCTACATGAAGAAATTATTTTTGACTTTGACTTTGAGTGATCCTGCGCCTATGGACACTCAATGCCAGTGGCGGATTAACACATTTGCCCCCAGTAGGCCATTTAAATTTTGCCGCTTTTTTGACCTCTGTATTTTTATACCCTACACGGACAAAAAACGGTGGACGAAAATATGTATTTTAAAATGAAAACACTAAAAATGATTCTCTGTTTGAAACATTAAGAAGTGATTATAGTCATTCTTATTTATTCTAAACCAGTTTAATAAATTTTCTGAGCTTACATTTATTGTGAATTTTCTGAGAAATTTATTGATTTCATGGATTATATTACTATTATACATATTCGTTTGTTGTATGTATTGAGCAATTTAAGTAAAATAGTTTTTGAAAATTTAACTAGGTGGCAACACTATATATGAAGATTGTTGTAACTAAGTGTTCTTGCTGTCATTCATCTTATTACCAAATAAAAGTTATATTTGTGCTAATTACTATCGTTTCTTTGATAAACGACCCATAATCCTTCAGGTTATGGGCCCAGTAGATTCTGCAATTGAAAGTTTTAAGAAAAAAAGCAAAGAAAAAGTTACAATCGCATTGTGAAGAAATTGACAAAATAACCTCAAAATGGATTCAATGCGGTCAATAAACTTAGAAAAATTTGATGGAAATAACTTTAGGCAATGGAAATTCCAGATAAAGTGTGCCCTAAAAGCAAAAGGGATTGATATTTCAGTGCCTAAACCGGCTGGAAATAATGTTGAATGGACAAAGAATGATGGCATGGCCATGTTTATTATAACATCTTCGATGGACTTCAAACAAATAACTTTAATAGAAAATTGTGAAACTGCTAAGGAAATAATGACAAAACTTGAATCAATATACGAACAGAAGAGTGAATTATGTAAAATGTTGATCCATGAAAAGTTTTACCAGTATAAAATGTCTACAAATGACAGTGTAGCTCAACACATTTCTAAAGTGGAATCATTGGCCAAGCAGTTAAAAGAAAGTGGCGAAAGTATTAGTGAAATGGCTGTGATAACAAAAATACTTGGAACACTGCCTCATAAGTATAGATCACTCCGTCAAGCGTGGATGTCTTTGGATCCAGAGCAACAGACTCTTGTCAATCTCACTGCTCGTTTGTTAGATGAAGAAGCTAGTTTACAGTGTGAAGAAGAACAAGAAACCGCTCTTCTTGTGGCTAAGAAAGGATGGAAAAATAGCCCAAAACAAAGTGAGCTGAATAGAAATGCTAGTAATTCAAATCAAAATAAAAACAGTAAACACAGATTTGAATGTTATAATTGTGGGAAACGAGGACATTTTTCTCGAGAATATCGTGCTCCAAAGAAATCCAAGTATAGAAAACCTCAACAGGAAGGTGCAGACTTGTTAGCGTTTAATGTAGAAACCAAATTCCATGAAGCTGAAGACAATGTGTGGATTTTAGACAGTGGTGCCTCTGCACATATGACCTATAGAAAGGAGTTCTTTGTAGAACTATTGGAATGTAACCAGAAATCATTGACATTAGGAAACAAACAATCAGTGGAAGTGGCTGGCATTGGCAAGGTGTTAATAAAGAGATGTGTCAATGGACAGTGGGAGAACAGTGAACTACATGATGTATTGTATGTTCCGAATTTGCGGCGAAATCTGTTCTCAGAAGGTGTGATAATGCGTAAATCCTATATCATTATCAAGAAAGACTCTGGTGCATTCATTTACAAAGGCAATGACTTGGTAATGTGTGCAACAATAACAGAAAATAATTTATATGAATTGAAAATTAAAGCTGTGGTCTCAGATACCTGTAACTTAGTTCAAAGTGATCAAAATAACATTAAAATGTGGCATGAAAGACTGGGACATGTTAACCTAAAACAAATCAAGAGTATGAGTGCTGATAATGTGGTAGAAGGCTTGAAACTGAATAACAGTGATAAAACTGATTTTGTTTGTGAAGCATGTGCATATGGAAAGCAGTGCAGATTTCCATTTCACAAATCTATACGAGGAGAACTACAGCCAGGTGACCTTGTATATAGTGATGTCTGTGGACCTATGAGTCATACATCTATCCAAGGTATGAGATACTTTATATTATTTACGGATGCTGCTACAAGTTACAGGCATGTATATTTTGTCAAACATAAAAGTGATGTGATGGACATATTCATGAAATACAATGCTATGATCAAAAATAAGTACATGCATAGTGTCAGAATATTGCATACTGATAATGGAAGAGAGTATGTGAATAAAACCTTCAATGACTATCTCAGCAAAGAAGGTATAATTCATGAGTGTACTGCGCCATATACACCAGAACAAAATGGGCATGCTGAAAGAGAGAACCGTACCATTGTGGAGAGTGCACGTTCAATGTTGTACGCGAGGGATGTGTCACTGGAATTATGGGCTGAGGCTGTGAATTGTGCAGTATATTTATTAAACCGGACTTCCTCCAGCCAAACTCCTAAGAAAACACCATTTGAATTATGGAACGGCATCAAACCTCATATAGGCCATGTGAAGGTGTTTGGAAGTATTGGATATGTCCATATTCCTAATCAGCTAAGAACTAAACTTGACAAAAAGAGTGAGAAAATGATACTAATTGGGTATGATAATAACAATTACAGGATGTTCAATCCAGAAACCAAAAAGGTTAAAATATCAAGAAATGTAATTTTTGAAGAACATAATGTTCCAGAGATAAGGAAGAATATTACACAAATATACATTGACGATGAAGTGAAGACATTAGGACAACAAAATCAAATGCAAGAAACAAATGTAGAGGATACTCTTGTGGAAACTTCATCATCAGAGAATGAAGATAGCATGTTGAGTTGTAATAGTAATGACTCTACATATGAACCTTCTCAAGAATTAGATGATGATTTAATTCAAAGCAACATAAATTTGAGACCAAGGATTAATAGACGTTTTGAAGCAAACCTAATTGAACTGTCACTGCCACAAACGTATGCTGAAGCGATTAAAAGTCCACAAAGAAACGACTGGTTGAAAGCTATTGATGAAGAATTGCTTGCACATGAAGAGAATAATACTTGGACTCCAGTAGAGAGGTCTGGTCAACGTACGCTTACTACAAAGTGGGTTTTTGCTATAAAAAAGGATGAAAATGATCAGGTAAAACGGTTTAAAGCTCGTTTATGTGCACGCGGATTTAATCAAATAAAAGATATTGACTATCAAGAAATATTCTCTCCAACAACGAGATATGACTCTATAAGAATTATCCTTTCTATTGCAGCTAAATATAATTTAGAAATTCAACAGTTTGATGTAAAGACTGCTTTTTTGAACGGGTATTTGGAAGAGAATATTTTTATAGAAGTACCAGAAGGAATTTCATTTAAAAATGATTGTATCCTAAAACTTAATAAATCACTGTATGGACTTAAACAGGCGTCTCGTTGTTGGAATAGAAGATTCACTGAGTTTTTAATAAAATATGGTTTTGTGCAATCTCAGGCTGACAGTTGTGTTTATGTAGGTATTTTCAATGGGGTGAAAGTATTCATAATAATTTATGTTGATGATGCACTTGTAGTCTCTTCCAGTTCCTCAATGATTAAAAGAGTTATAGAATATTTGAAACAAACATTTAAAATAAAAGAATTAAAATTGAAATATTTTGTGGGAATGGAAATAGAGAGAGTAAATAATTGTATCTGTATTTATCAAAGAGATTACATTGAAAAATTAATAGAGAAGTTTTGTATGAGTGATTCAAATCCTGCCAGTACCCCTGCAGATGTAAATGTTGTTATTTCAAAGAAAATGGATGAAAATATTATTAATTTTCCATACAGAGAAGCTATAGGGTCCTTGTTATTTTTGAGCTCTGTTTCAAGGCCTGACATTTCTTTTGCTGTAAATGTTTTGAGTAGATATGTAAACGATCCAAGTCAACAACATGTAAATGCCATTAAACGTGTTATTAGATACCTAATAAATACTAAAGATTTATGTATATGTTATGGAGAAAGTAGTGATCTCACTGGCTATTCGGATTCAGATTTTGCAGGTGATGTAGATACGCGTAAGTCTACTACAGGTTATATTTTTAATATGAATGGGGGACCTATAACATGGTGTAGCCAGAAACAGAAGACTACTGCTCTCTCCACAACTGAAGCAGAATTTGTAGCTGCTTGTGAAGCTGCAAAAGAGATATTATGGTTACAGCAATTATTATTAGATTTAGGTGAAAATATTACATCTGTTCCATTGTATGTTGATAATCAGAGTGCAATTAAGTTAATTAGCAATCCTGTTTATCATAAGAAAACCAAACACATAGAATTATATTCCTAGTAACAGTCAATTAGCAGATATGTTAACTAAAGCGTTACCAACTCAAGCTTTTATCTATTTAAGAGATCACATTTTGTTTTTCTTTTCACAACTCTAATTTCAGTAGGAGTTTATTTTTTTTTTTATATTTGTACCTAGTTTAAATTTTAGTGGGAGTATTGAGCAATTTAAGTAAAATAGTTTTTGAAAATTTAACTAGGTGGCAACACTATATATGAAGATTGTTGTAACTAAGTGTTCTTGCTGTCATTCATCTTATTACCAAATAAAAGTTATATTTGTGCTAATTACTATCGTTTCTTTGATAAACGACCCATAATCCTTCAGTATGTTAGTATTTATTGATTTCATAAATACTAAGCAGCAGCATACGAATCTCTAGGAAGCTAGATTGATTAACCATCATTGGACTCCAAAAATAACTGCAGTTTCTAAGCAATTGGTTTACTGTCATACAAAAAGTAGTTAAATAAATAGGTAGTGTTTTATCCTCCGGGTTACTAATACCATTTTCGTAAGCTATTTAATACCTCCGACGACTTCAGTCGGGCAATTATATAGAAAACCTTTATAATAAAAAAAAACAATTGGTAAACTTAAAAAAAATACACAATTATTTAACTATATAAGAATAATTGTACTAATTTTTGATAAATAGTTGGCAAAAAATTTATAGTTCGTAAATTTACTATGCCGGTTTGTAATTTTTTGGAAACAGTAAGTAAAGTTTGGTGACTTGCGATATACAAATTTTGCTGACGCTTGAATATTGTCATTTTATTTCTGATTTGACAATAGCAACTGAATATCAGTCTGCAATGAAAAAAATTTGATATCGTAAGTCAGGATTACGCAGCTATTTGTTATGATAACAAAACTATCTTGGGTAACACAACGAAGTCACATTTGTTGTGATAAGTAAAGCGAAACTGCTGTTTTAAAAAATAATGTGTCGAGTTGATTTTTTTTCCATCTAATACATTGCTAAGACTGATAGTCAGTATTTGTTATAGTTGTAAACGTGATACTTAGCTCAACTTAGACAGTTTTCCAGATAACAATTGTTAACTAATAAAATTACCACACGGCATAATATTTTAAATTATTTATATTATTGTTCAAGTTGCCAAAATTGTTAATTTATTACTTTACAATTGTTATTTAATAGAAAATTTATTTTGGGAAAAATTTGCCCACCTAAGGTCAAGCCTACTCAGCCTGCTGGTAAATCCGCTACTGCTCAATGCCATAGTGGTCACGTGTGCGTAGAAGGACCCTAAGTCGAATTGGTTCAGGAATACTTAAGTGAGGTTTCACACAGAAACGGCACTTAAGAAATGCTCCGCTCTTTGTTGAATATGGTCAAGTGGAAAGAGCTGGAACTGGGGAGCTTCCGCCTAGAGGTATAATCATAATGGGCCGAATTGAGTACTCCATACGCAAATCGACACAAGTTAAAATGCTTACCTGTTATAATGATAGCTGCAATTTCTTTATCTGCATCAAAAGCTTTGACAGCTTTTCCAAGTTCTTGAAACAATGGTTTGCACAGAGCATTGAGGGCCTTGGGACGATGCAATTGAATGAGACCAACATTTTTCTTTTCACCAACTACTTCTATTTTAATGTTCTCATATTGTGGTGCTGTAAAAAATAATAATCAGTTGAAAATCATCATTAACATGCAATGCAATTCTGCGACAGATTTGTTAATGATTTTTGATTACTGTTATACCAGAAATACCTGTTTTCCTAGTTTTATTTCAAGCAATAATAATAATATTGTTATTATTCCTATATAGGAACAAGGGTAAGGAGAAGTGGGTGCCTCAGAAAAAAGGTGGATAGAAGAAATAGAAGCAAATCAATAGCAGGAAGTGAATGGAGAAAAAAGCCATAGACAAAGTAAATTGGAAAAAGCCGGAGGAGGCCTTTACCTGTGAAGGAGTTCACATGTAATTCCGTACTTAAGGAATAAGATATAGGATATACAGGATAACAAGATAAAAATAATGTATGAAATGTAACAAATCTAAGCTGTATATTATTATTTTCCAAATCTGAACAGGTTGAAGCTCCAATGATTTCTTAATAATTAATAAATTAATCTTCGTATAATGTTTCCGATACAACCTAATGCCGGCTGTACACAATCGCCGAGAGGCTCTCGCCGAGAGGACAAAGAGAAGAGCGGAGCCTGTACACACTCGATTATCATTTAAACAACATTAATAATGGACATGGAACCGCTGCTGCTGTTTGTCTTTGTGCAATAAGTTATTATAATTTTATTTACGTTTGCCATAAAAAAATTACGAAGCCATAAGAAGAAGATGGATGATTACTATGCACCGCAACAGAATTGATTGAACGAGTGTGTCCAGGTCGCTCTCGTTTTATCGCGAGACCCTTTGACTCGTGCGAAAAAACTGACAGGCAACCAAGAGAGTCGAGACCAAGTGCGAGGAAGCGAGACGAGACGAGAGCTCCATTAAACAGTCTCGCGATCGGCCTGTCTCGGTGTGTCTCGCCGAGTGTGTACAACCAGCATAATAATAATCAAGAACTGTTGGAAGACTTATGAAACATTATGATAGGTATTATTTAAAGGTAATGCAAAAAATGATGTTTTTATCATGAAAAGGTAATTACTTTTAAAGATTAAGTGATTATAATATAATTTCAATTCAGAATTACTTATATCATATTTTAAACTTAATATTTAATAAAATTTTATAAAATTCCAGTATTAATTCAACTTTTTGTATGGCCTTCATGTAATGTAAATAGTGGAGCTGAAAAGAGATAAGTGCCACAAAACATTATTTTATTATCATTCAGATAACAATGAGACCAATAATATGGAACAAGTTATGTAATATAACTGATGCAATCAAAATTTTCGGATTTATCACTGGAAAAATTCAAAATTTTCTATTCCACAAAATTAGGGTTATATTTTGTTAATTATGACATGAAGCAGATTCACATAGTATAAAACTAAAAGAAGTGAATTTTGAATGCTACTTCTTGATTAGGTTAGGTACATAATATTGAATAAACTCTCTTTCTCTAAAATCTTACAGTTATTGTTTTGCTACAAAAACTTTTTAATTATTCAAGTTAAGATTTTTGGTGAACAAGGATAATTAAGCCCAATTTAGTTTTAGGGTATCACTCTAAAGGTTTAACTTAATGTCAAATGGGAATGGAATTTTTAACCTTCATCCAAAATAACAAGAAAATTTATTACAGAATGCTACAGTATACTAAAATGAGTACTGGCAAGGGTCTGGTTAGATTCTAAGTACTGTTATTACAACAACAAAAAATCTAAATATTTTAGAAATTGTTTTCTCAGTTAGAAATGATACTTTAGGACTGACATTAATTTGCACTTCATGCTCATGTTAATATTTCTTATCAGTTGAATGATAAAAACTATATATATTGCCTATAAAAAGTATAAAGGAAAATTATTATATAAATCAATTTTTGCAATTTTTATTATTTTATTAGCGAAACATATATTACTAGGTATATAAACATGGCTATATATGGGATATTTTTTAGAATATTAAATTTGTCTCTGCAACATGCTCAATAATACCCTAATTTCATTTTATTTTATTTATTAATTAAGCAACTAAGTAACAAACAATGAGTATTTTAGTATGAGTTCTAATAAACGTTTTCAAGATGTATATTGTCTAAATTTTCTTAAATTAACACATTATTACCATTCACCTATATATATTTTAGTATACTTACCAGTGCTGTAAAATTTAATGGCACCGGCACGGCCGTTGTTTATCACGTTTTTTCCAAGTAAAAATCGAGTTAGTCCCACTACTGAAGCCATTTTTAACTTTTAAAAACTTTTCAAGTTTTCTAGTATCCAGATAAGTGACCAAACTATACGGTAATCGTAGACGGACTATGGTATAGAGTATAGAGTATAGACCAGGCATCAGCGTACAGCGTGTGAGATAGCGAATATTATAATCCAACTATTTACAAAGGACACGAAGTGTGGCAACTACCTGACGTTGGTAACATGATTCGTAATTTAGTCGGTTTGCACTGAAAAATATGTTTGGAATTGTCGTTTGTTTGGAAGTGTTGTTGTGTCGAAGTATTAATTCATTGAAGATTGCTTATTATTGAACAAAATACACATCCAAATGAATAATTCTTGAAAAAAGTTAGTGAGTCGTGACAAAATATGCTACTTACCGATGAAAGGTTATGTTTGGTTCTTTTCGTTCACTATAGCTTTTACAGTCAATTATGCATCAATTCACCATGACTTACACTTTAAATACACCTCTTATAATGATAAAGTCTTAAAATATGAGTTTGACTTGGGTTTCATAGATTTATCAGTGAGCGGTGAAAACTTGTTTACCACCAAGGGCTGGGTGGTAAACAAATAAAACCTGATACGCAAATAGAGACAGAAAAGCTGATACTCTGTTTCTCTCGCATTTAAGTATTTCACCTTAATGTATTCTCTCTTCAGTTATTATTGTTATTTTATAAGCTTATCTAGTTCTATACTCTATCTACGACGGTAATAGTCGTATATTCGTTATTTGAACTTTTATTTTTTATTTCTTTATTAGCCGGATACAAAGTCAATTGGCACTAGAAGTAATCAATTGAAATAGTGTTCCAATATAATAAAACCCATACAATTATTACAACGGGCAAAGGCCTACTGTGATTTGTGAAGTGTGATTTGACTGGAATGCAGTCAAAAGGATCATCAAATATCTCAGAGACTAAAATCTTTGATTTGTACTATACTTCTAAGAAACAAAATACAGTAGAAGGTTACAATGATGCCGACTATGCAAATGATGTGGAGACTAGACTATGAATGTGTTTATGAAATATGGTGTTGCAATAACCTGGGCTAGCAAGCGTCAACAAAGTGTAGCACTGTCAACAACTGAAGCAGAATTTATTGGTGCAATTCAATGCAGTAAAAGAAGTTATTTGGTTAAATTTTTTGTTAGACATAGATGAATATAATCAAGAAACCATTACTCTTAATACAGATAATCAAAGTGCAATTTCTATTACATATAAAGAAATGTTGTAAACATATTGACATTAACACGTATAAGTTTGTTAAAGAAAAATATGAGGGCAAAGAAATTGATTTATACAGGCTGTCCCAAAAGTCGACGTCAAGTCGAAATTTTCTCACAGGTAATGCCACACCAGTTAGCAGAAAAAAAAATTAAGTCATGTATTTTTGAAGTTATGGATATTTTTTTGTTATTCCAGAAAATGCACACCATGTGACAGTTTTTTCATTCCTGTTGTTACAAATATTTACTTTTTGCCAAAATTTTTTCTCTTACTTCATCCCGAATAGTGTTTTATGTAACCTATGATCCTAAACTCTGTGCTGATCACTCCAACTTTTAGGAAAATTTCATTTTATACCGTACCAAGTTTTCAAAATTAATTTTCGCACTACTTCAACTGATCGTCCTGAAAAAAAAATTTATTACTCCAGTTTGGCAAGTAGCTTTAAAAGTTAGCGCATTTAATAAGGATTCTACAGTGGTATAACACTGAGTCCATTATTTCTTAGATCGGCCATAAGAATTTTTTTTTGTTAAACAACAAATGATTCTAGCGCACCCAAAACGTTCCTTATGACCACAGCGTGGTTTAAATAAGATGGAGAGAGACATTCCATAAAATGTGAGCGAGACAGATAGTGACGCTTATGACATACGGACGCAAATAAGTAAAAAAGACAGTTTCTTTTTTATGATTAGATTTATTACTTTTTTTATAAAAGATGTTCAAATTGCCGTCCTTCAGCTGCAATACAGGCTCGACATCTCCTTAAAAAAGATCGTGAAATGAAGCGGGCAAATTGTTCATTATTCACAAATTCTACTGCTTCCGCTATTCTATGTCTAAGCTCTTCTACATTTTGAATCGACTTGGAATATACTTTTTCCTTTACTGCCATTCCCCAGTAAAAAAATCAAAAGGATATAAATTGGGTGAGCGGGCGGGCCACGAGATTGTACCACCCCGCCCTATCCATCTGTCTGGATACTCCTCGTTAAGGTGGTTTCGAACTAAGCGGCTGTAATGCGCTGGACAACCATCTTGCTGAAACTACATATCTCGTAAAATAGTAAGCGGCACGTCCTCCAGCGAATTGGGCAAATGATTTTGTAAGAAATCTAAATAAATTTCAGCATTTAAAACTTCTGGTAACTCAAAAGGCCCTATAACTTTTCCGTTCAAAATTCCAGTCCACATGTTAACTTTGAAACGGTACTGTGATCTGTCTGGTCTCATCAATCGTGGATTTTCGACGTGCCACTCGTGCAGATTGTGTAGGTTCATGTAGCCGTCTTTTTTAAAAGTTGATTCATCCGACCATAAAATTTTTTCTAAGAATTGTGGGTCTTCTCGGTGTTTTTGAATTATTGTTTGGCAGAAAGCAACCCGAGGTTCATAATCTCGAGGTAATAAGGATTGTACTCGCTGTACATGAAATCGATGGAACTCATTTTTTTGTAGTATTCGGTGAGCTGTACTTTTGGGCACACCTGTACTGGCCTCAATTCCACGTACCGAACAACTTGGGTCCTCATCAACTGCTTGAAGGACAACTGGCTCGTAGGGTAGTGAAATTCTACCTTCACCGTGCACTTGGGTTGGCAGTCGGCCCTCAGAAAACAGTAGACGGTGCACATTGGTAAAAACTCTGTGATCCGGATAGCGATCTGCATTAGGGTATCTCTCGCGATAACGTCTAGCGGCTTCACTGGCATTACATAAACATTCCCCATAAATGAGGTGCATGTTAGCATATTCCTGTGTAGTGTACGTAGCCACGGTATGGTACATAACACGTAAGTCCAGGGAAAAGTAAAGGTCGTCGTAGATCACAAATGTAAAATCCAAATCACAAGCAAACAAGTCCGTAAACGAAGCCAAAGTAGTTAGAACACAAAATAACACCAGCGAATACGAAAAGATGCGTAGTAAACGAAGGAGCGTTGCGTACTGACCGTGCTTGTGCGTGTGTCAATAGCAATAAGTAGCGTCATTATCTGTCTCGCTCACACTTTACGCCATCTTATTTAAACCACGCGGTGGTTATTAGGAACGCTTTGGGTATACTAGAATCGTTTTTTGTATAAACTTTAAAAAAAAAAAATTGAACCGCGCTTTTTCAATCTACATTAGAAATACATTTCATCCAGAGACAATATGTTAGAAAAAGGTGCTACGAACAGCAGCTCGGAGCTACGCTGTCGACTTTGCGGTAGTGTATTGACATGCTTCTTGACTACGAACGAAACGTTTTCGACAATACAATTACCCAAAAGCGGTAGTGTACGTCGAAAACTTTTCCACACCAATATGGCTAGAACCCCTGAAGAAGTAGAGTAAAGTAAACCATGTTGCCAATAACAAATAATACGCTAACGCTACGTAACGACTAGTCATTGTTACTTGCTGTCATATGTCAAATTTCATGATCGTAGTATGTACATTACACTGATTTATGGTTTATGTTAGGTACATAATTTACCTGAAAGGTCGCTTGTGGTAATGGACAACGCTCTTTACCATTGCACTCATTTAATCAAAGCCAAGAGAAAAGCTGTGCTGTTTGAGCTAATCAAACAAAAAAAAAGGTCCACCAACATTTGTAGTGGATGAATTATAAGGTTGCCGCCATTCCATTGCGTCTGCAACACGATTGAGAAAATCTGGAGCCTTGTAAAGTAAAGATAAAAAAAGTAAACCTTGTAAAGGTGGCAGATAAGAACGTGGCACAAATTCCAAAAGAAATTGTAAAATTAACTGAAGAGGCTTTTGAGTCTATTCCAGTGGATCTTTCCCCGGAATAGAGGAGAAATATTTAAAAAATGGCCTTATGGCCTTATGGATGTAGAGATGGACCGAATAATTATATCTACGGCTAGTGATACTGAAACAGACCCAGTATAAGTCAAAAAGTTCCCTTTAAGAATTTCAAATATACTTTCGACTTATCAGAAATATATATGTTACACTAATCTGAACTATTGTTATAGTATAGGCTTGAGTAATGAACTATGTAAAATGTATTGATTTTTTAATACTATTTAGGAGCTTATTTTGTATCATTGAAGTATGCAGGAAATAACATAAATGTAAAATTGATGTTTTACTCATATATGGCAACATTGTGTAACGTGAGTACAGCGGTGCGTCTGGGGGACTTCTTTCATGAAAAGGACTTAATGTGATAACTGATAACTGTTTTTTTTGAAAGGAATCTCGCTGTTGGCCTTAAGGACCTTTACAGCTCAGCAAGGCCTGTTTTGGCGAGCTTAGCTCGGCCTGAAAGATAACCGGTGGTTGATGGTTCTTTCTTTTTGTGATTTCATTTAATATTCATCTATCATGTGACGAGGAATACTATTAATAAGTAACTCTATTGTGTGTCAATATATAATGGTGTATAATGAAAATTTTACTCTCTAAGCCTAAGGTCACGTCTGGAAATGTGGATTGTGGTTCGTCCACAACCTCGTCGACCAATACTTATTGTATTCCTTCCTCCACGATATGCCTATTTATCATGTAACTAAGTAAAGTTACTTTCGTTATAATTACCGACTTTCTACATACACTACTGTTAAGGCATCTTGACTAACGCCCGAACCCAATAATTAATCCACAATTTTGATTTACGAGGTCTAATCTCATATTGAAATGACAATCTCAGATTAGACCGTTACAGGCGATCGATCTCCTATCTGCATCTCAATAACCAAACCCTACGAAGACAATCCATTTTTGGCGACGGATAGAATGCAATCTCTTCGCTCTTCACACTCATGTTTGATAGTCGATATAAACCAAATTAAATAAATCAAACCATACAAATAATGTTAAAAATATACATGTCTAAGGTTAAAACATATCAAATAGCTTTTTAATTATTTTAAAACTGGTGTAAGGTAAAATCTTAGATAAGATAAAGATAGGATATTGGCACAGTTGATCTGTCATTTTTATACAATGGTCAATCCATCATACACCGATCCGACCTATCATAGATAGCTTATATCGACGGATAGCTATTACAATCCGGTTATTTTTTCCAACAAATTGGTTATTGGCACATTTTATCAATGTTTAGATTAAGACGTCTATCTCAGATAGTCAAATATGGATTGAGATAGGTTATCGGGTTTGAGCGTAAGGCCCCCGTTAGGGTTTATTGATAGATATCTACAAAATACAAATAAACCACAAGTTTTATCTCTCATATAATATATATGTACTAAGACTTTGACGTTGTTAATTAAAGTGCTCTACAACATAAATGACAATGGAAGTGACAATGGAGTAAGAAAGGGATTAAGTTGTTTACATGTAATTAAAAAATGGCATAAATAAAATCAGTTGTAGTAAATAAAATTAGTCTAGTAGTTGGTACTTGGTACCAACTGCCGACACTAGCTGTCATTTTCATACAATTTACAAATTTAGTTTTCGACTTTCTTCATACACTAGTCTACCGTTACGCTGTCTTGACTAGACCCGACTAGACCTGAGAAAACGATTTATTATGTATTTAGGTGTCTTTTTAGATTTTATTATTAGAAAACTTCATGTGCGTTGCAGAAACTCCTTTGAGATTAACGACTTCTATTGGAGGAATGAATAATACTAAGCTAAAATATTTTATTTTGACTGGTGATCCTGGTGAAGTACCAAAATATACCTTTACTAATTGACATGGATAATACATTCCAGTTTATTAATTGTTGCGTTTTTTTTATGCGCAGGAGTAGGAAAAACTACTATAATAAAAGGGATATGTAAATCTTTACAGTGTAAAGGTGTCAAATTGTCAGGTTTTTATACTGAGGAAGTTAGAACAAATAGAATTAGGGAAGGATTTGATGTGATTTGCCTGAATGGAGTAAAGGGTCGACTAGCAAGAGACCAGAGATTACTTAATACACCAGCAAAATGTAAAGTTGGGAAATATGGTGTCCTAATTCAAGAGTTTGAAAACATTGCACTCCCTACTTTGCAAAAGGTGTGTACCTATTGTATATTACTATTTTATTTTGAATATGAAGGTAGTCATTGATTGCCAAGGTATTATTATAGATTATTCATAGAATATGATAAATTAATATTATACTTTTCATACAGAGTGAAGATTGTAAATCATGTCTTGTGATAGATGAGATAGGAAAAATGGAATTCTACAGTATCCCATTTAAGAACAGAGTAAAAGAAATATTTACCAGCAATTTAAACAATATTGTTATTGCTACAATACCAATAAGGAAGAGTGATCCTCTTATAGAATTAATAAGAAACCATAAAGAAGCTAAAGTTTGGGTGGTAAGAACTAAGAACACTTTCTTTTTATTATAAGTAAATTAATTTTATTGTTTTATTATGTTAGATACAACAATATTTTAAGTAAGTATAACTTGTTTCAGGTAACAAGAGGCAATAGAAATACAATATATGAAGATATAGTCCAAGAAATATTTTGTAACATTTTATCAAATTAAATTGACAAATAAAAATACCAAGAACATGATACTATTTTAACTTAACATAATGTAATTCACTTTTATGTTTTTTAAAGTTGTTAAAAAAAAATCTAAAATCAAAAACGTATGACATGATTTAAAAAAATAATTCTTATTCATTATCATCATCAGAATAATCATCAAATTGTCCAGACACAGTTCTAAAAACTTTAGGCTGTGATACCGTATTAATGGGTTCCTCATGCAAATCAATGGGACAGAAGTGACCTTCATCAATTTTTTTTTTAATAAACATAACCCAAGGAGATTGAGTTAAAGTTCTACTTCCAGTTGTCAAATGTGGAACCCACCAATCTTCTGCTTCCCAGTCTTCAGATGAAGTTGATGGCGGTCTGTTTTGAGAAGTTTCTGAAATTATAAATTTGCCAGTTATATGATACATTAAAAACATACAGCATCTAAAAAAGTAAAATGTTAGAAAGGAAAAAACAGAAAACACATTATTATAAAAATAGCATAACATATGGTGCTTGTTTTGACACTATAATGTATAAGTTTAAACAAATAATTTTTGCCAGTGCTCACTGTTATAGAGAATTTTTTTTTGTTGAGAATAAGTGTAAATTGATACCAACCATTGCTTTCATTCTCATAACATTGTAATTCATCATCAGTTAGGTTAGGAGTATGATCCCATTCATCTTTAACTACTTCCCTTTTCCTGAAAATGAAATTATTGAAACCTTTTTTAGTTTACATTTTGTTACTGTTTCATATTTAAATTATTTAATTACCTTCCACAATATCTTTGTTCTGAATACTTTAATCTTATCTTCTTTTGTTTTTCAATGTAAATATCATTCTCAGGCTCTTCAAAATAATTTTGGGCAAGATCAATTTCATCATAGTTATTGATTTCAGGTACATCACAAAGAAAATTATCATACAAATCTAGGGATTTAAGATTTTTCATTTTTCTCCAATTATTTGGAAGCATACATAATTCATTATTATTTAGAGACAGCACCTTTAATTTCTGTAACTCAAGTATTTCTTCAGGTAAATATAGTAGCTGATTAAATGATAGCAAACAAACTTCTAAATTTTTTAAAGTACAAAATTCTTTAGGCAGACTAGCTATTTTATTGCATGACAAGTCTATTTCTATTAGTTTTTCAAATACACCTATATTTGCATTAACATTATTTATAAATGTATTCTGTACATTAAGGTTTTCTAAATTAATACATTCTATAAGGCTCTTAAAAGGAATATCATAAAAAGCATTCGCTTTATATAAAGAATAGAAATTGCCAAGTTGTATAGACTTAGCATTTACAAATGTTGCTATAAGCTCGTTATCTTTATTTATTCTACAATTGTGAATAATAACTTCTTTGACTAGAGGTCTATGTGGTAAAAATTCTAATAAACAATCATCTTTTAAAGCCTTTAAGTTTGTATTATTGCTAATATTAAATTTTATTAATTTTTTAGGAGATTCTGCCCAGACCCAGTAAGGAGGACTGCGTAAATTATTGTTGGATAGGTCCAAATCTTGTATAATATGACAAAAGCTTGGTACGTCATCAAATGCCTCAATATTATTGTAAGATAAGTCCAATTTTCGAATGTTTGTAAGATCCATAATGCTTTGGGGCACTTGCGTTAAGCTGCTGCGCGAGAGGTTTATTTCACATAAGTGTATCGGTAATGTTAAGTTACCGAGATTAGTGAAATGTTGATTACTTAGATCAATAAATGTTATGTTTTCATTCTTATTATTGAGCATATTAAAAGGACTCTTTTTAAATACGGTTTCCTCTTCATTTTTCTCCATTTCAAAGATTACCGAATTTATTGTTTAGCGACGTACGTTAAAAAAAAACTATTAAAACTAAAATGTTATGAATTGGCTCATAATATATCAGTAAGACCCAAGTCTGAAGTCACAAGATTTTTTTGCTTGAATATAAGGAAATATATCTCTAGGGTTTTGACAGTTTTGAGTTTGATATCTTTAATCTTACATGAGTGGTGAGACTATAGAACACTATGGCACGAGAGTCGAGACTCTCGAACGACTACTTCTGTCACAGACCGTAGGTCACAGATGCGGTAGTAAATGTTTGGTAGAATTGACAGGTTTCCAAGATGTCCGGAAACAGAAAAATGAAAAAAAAAGTTGGCTAGTATTTCTTCTTAATAAAAGTACATAATATATGAATAATGGCCATGATGCATTTTAGATTTACGATAAGAATCTTAAAGCTGGGTCCACATTTGTAGCATTTCGGTGTATCGTATCTCCGTTGCGTGGCTTCGGCGCGTATCATGATCGCTCATTTGGACGCATAATGATACTCGTTCATGATACATGCCGTATCTGATACGGCCCGAACCGCGTATCTTGATATGCTTCTTATCCGATACGCGTATCACGATCGGTGGTATGGACGTATTTTGATACTGTATCGCGATACGATACATGATACACGGCGAACCATCCATTGTCGGTTTTTTCGCGATCATCAAAGGGAATACATGTCGTATCGAACAAGTTTGAACGTAAATGCAGTGAAATAAACATTGTTGAATGAAATGTAGTAGTTATTAGTCGCAGTGAAAAAGGAACAAGATCAGCTGGGTTAACGAAAGTGTTATAAAACTTATCAAGTTGTGAAATACTATTAATGATAATATAACAGGGGCAAGTTACCGCCACATTGTGAGCAATTGCTGACATGCCTAAACCTTTTGAGAACGAAGACATTACTGAACCGTACGAGAAGGGAAAGGCACACTGAAAGACACGCGCCTCAGGAAAAGATACATCGGAAGAAAAGTGAGCGTCTATATTTGTAAAGCAAAAGCCGATACACTGACATGATACAGTATTTGATAAGTATGGACGCGTCTTCTACAAGATACGCCTTAAAAATACGACATGGACAAAATGAGCGTCCATATTTATGATACAAATAGTAGATACGATACGACTGATCGTGATACGTCAACATGCTACAAATGTGGACCCGGCTTAATATAATTTTTGACTTTCCGGTGTTTTACACCACCTAATACTTACTTTTATAAATGGTATAAAGGTTGTCACACTGTGTGTGAGTGGTCACAAAACGTTTTACTATTGCCAAAAAAGAGAGAGTGAGAAAATACAAATACACGCTATTAGTATTAGTAGTAGTATGATGTATTCGTTAAGTTATATATTAGAATTATGTCGCATAACGACTGGTTCAGTAAACGCAGATTTTTTTATTAAGTTATTGCATAGCTTCTTTCGCGGGCCTTGAGCGTGGAGACCGAATCCAGAAATTTCGTAACGAAAATAACCTAACACCCCCACTCCGACCGGCACAGCGGTGATACTTTTTAGTTTTGCCATCGATAAATAGCAGAACTTTTAGTGACTTTTTGAAATATCAGCAACTCGCCTCTAACTTCGATGATAAAAAGTCAGAGCGGTTGACAACTTTCTTTTTGAAAATATTGAATTTGAAAATGAATAATGATCTACAAGAATCCACAACAAAATATGGGCCCACCATTGGGGCGGTATTTACCAGATATTTAGAAGATATCAATTCAATTCAAAATCATTCATTCATGTAGGTAACATAATGTACACTTATGAACGTCAAACAAAGAAATATCCATTAAATGCTTCTAATTTTATATTTACTGCCAGCTCTCAAATCAAGGGCATAGAACGGAAGAGAAGAACTGGCAATAAACTTACACACTCAATCGCCAAGTTTTTTCTTTTTCACAACGTCTGTAAGGAGCCATCATGTTCCATGTGACATCTTTAGTAATAAAGAATAAAATAAATTAAAAACAAAGATTTGCCCTCTATCAGCAGGAGGCATGGTGAAATAGGAGCACTCACTTACATAGTAGAAACAACTAATATCACCGCAAACATGAAATTAAGTACGACCAGTCACCATAGGTGGCACCCGTTTACGAGTATGACGCATGGCCAGCCATCGGCCTCCTCGCCATATTTTAGGGAGAGAGACAACCCGACGTATAGACGCCGCCACAAGCAATGACATTTAAGTGAGCCTGACGATCCTAGAAACGACTTGGCTACACAAGAAAATAGTAATAATATTAATTATACTGAAATAATTTGATACCACATTAATCACGGTTTGTTCCCACTTTACAATTAAAAAAAGTGGTAGATGTCGACGATGGCCCCACAGTCTGAAAATGCAGCCGAGAGATTCAGTCGCGTTGCCTCTTTATATTGAAGCAATTCATAGACCAAAGATTCATCGAAGAATCTTTCGCTCGAAAAAAAGTAGAGAGATCTCATCTTTCTTGCTAAGGGGCCAGGTTTCAGAACCATAAGCGAGCACTGGTCACCGCAGAGTATTGTACAGAACAAGCTTGGTATTATTCCTGAGAAGTCGCGATTGGAAATATCTGCGAAGGCCAGGTAGCAGCGGTTTGCCATCATGATGCGTCTACTGATCTCTCGGCTGGGATTGTTATCGCTAGTCACCATTAAGCCCAAGTAAACAAACTCCTCACATTGTTCAAAGCTTCCATCTTCGACGACAAAGGGATTTCTTGTTCCTAAAGGTGTTGTCGTCATATACTTTGTTTTTTCCACATTTACTGACAGGCCCATAGAACTGGCTGATTTGCTTTTAAAACATTCCGCTAATTGGTTTTTGTTTCGTGTGACTAGATCCAGGTCGTCTGCATACCCCAGTAATTGGGTGGACTTATAAAATATAGTACCTCTGACTTCTAGTTCGGCCTCTCTAATGCATTTCTCCAAGGCTAAGTTGAAGAGTAGGCATGCAAGCGCGTCACCCAGTGTAAGGCCATACATAGGCATAGGCCGGGGGAGAAGTCGCTTTGTATCTTTACACAATTAGTAATTAGTATTAGCCATCGTCATTTTGGTCAGCCGTATAAGTTTTAAGGGAATATTGAATTCCGTCATTGCCTCGTAAAGTTTAGGACGTAGAACGCAATCGTAAGCTGATTTAAAATATATAAACAGATGGTGTGTTGGTATTCCGAATTCCGTCATCTTTTCTAATATCGTCCTGAGTAGTGTTGCCCAAAATCGGTCTTGGTCTTGCAGTCTTGGTCTTGTTCTTGCATTTTTGCAAGACCAATACCAATACCAAGACCGCCTTATCGTAGCAAGACCAATACCAAGACTGAAGCCTGCAAGACTTGAGCAAGACAATACTTAAGCCTGCAATACTCTTGCGTCTCGCAGTTAGGACAAACTGAGATTTGGGCGTTATCAAATTTCTTTAACAGATTTTCAACTTTATCCCTACAGTTTAAAGGTTCAAGGTTGATTGGGAAAATGTGACGTTCTGCGAATAAACTATTGGTCGGTCGGTGTATTATATACCTACATATTTGATAATTTACCGACAAAGACACCGCGGTTTGCAACAAGTGTATCACAGCATTTGACACTGTTTGAGCGCCGCATTCGCCGACAAAGAGTACGGACAGAGGCACACAAAATTGTTAGGTACCTATTTTGGTAGGGTTGGTACAGGAGGATAAAATTAAATGACGGTGAAGATGTCTAGCAGTAGGTAGGAACAAATTGAATGCTCTGAGTTTCTTGTACAAATACATTCTCACACTGGCTGTCGGGCGAGATGATAATTAATAACTAAGTAGGTATTGCATCTATTGAATTGCGAATATTTTGATTTCGAAATAATCATTGTTAATATCGGTAAATGATAGATAGTGAGTGATATACCTAGGTACTAAAGTGTGAGCAGCAACATTGAAAATTGTATATGCCATGTCAGTGCTTTCGTTTTATTAACTTAAGTTTATTTTAAAAAAGCTCTCAAGTAAGATTTAGAGTTTACTATTCAATTACACACAATAAATTATTGAAAAACAAAAAATTATGAAAAATATATTAAGACTGAGTACTTAGGGAATTAGTAGAAAAAATATTCTATCGTGGATACCTAGTTATTAAAAAAGTGATAAACGTTGTGTTTACTTAATTTTATTTTTCTGTGCTAATGCCAACATTGACAATCCTACCAAAATAGGTAAAAATTTAGTCCGAGACTTTGTGTTGCCGTCGCTTTCATGTCAAAGGTCGCCGTCACTGCCAATGGTTCCAAAGAATAAAATAGGTTTTTGGGTGCTCAGAACGGACGTAGATTATGTTGTCCTCGCAAGGAAGATTGTAGCCGTAAGGATATTATAAAAAATTTAGTTATAATAATATACCTAGTTTATATTATTATTAATACCTATTATACCTTTTTGAAGGACATTGCACTGCAAATTTGGAAGTGGGTGATTTAAACATTAACTTGAAACGTGGAAAAACTCCAAATATGAGCGACGTCATATTGCTTTACGCATTTAGTTTTAAAATCACACATTTCCAAAAATCGAGATCTGCAGTGTCGGTTTATCAACTTCTATCGTATCTACTCTAGTAGCTAGTAACCTCCATAAAAACAGCAGGCAACGTATAGTTCCAATAAAAAAGGAACATAATAAACAATATTATTTGCATAATTATCTACACTTTATTTTTGCGTAGGCACAAAACCTATCTGATTTTGATTCTGATACTTCTGTTTTTTAATCTTTCAAAGATTTATTCTATCTATCAAAGAATGCCGCATTTTTCTTTGTCGGTCTTCGGCTTGTGTGTTTATAAATATGAGTTTTTATTTCAATTTCAGTCATTTCCAATTGAGTTTCGCTTCGAGTCTATCTTATTTATTATTCTCGCCCATTTACCTAGCTAGATACTCTAAATTCTTATTGCTTTCGGAGTGAATGTATACAATTTGACATGAGTCACGAATAAATAGCAATAGGCTAATAGGTATTTACAAGTCTTGCGAGACTTGCGAGACTCTTGCTGCAAGATCAAGACCAAGACCAAGACTGAGAGCGCAATACCAATACCAAGATCAAGACCAGGTATATTGACGCAAGACCAATACCAAGACTGGTCTAAGTCTCGTCTTGGTCTTGCATTTGGGCAACACTAGTCCTGAGTGCAAAAACTTGGTCCATAGTAGGTACATCTGTTGGGACTGAAACCACATTGATACTGACCAATTGTGTTCTCGACATATGGGTGAAGCCTACGATAAAGTAGGTTGGAGAGAACTTTATATGCAATGTTAAGAAGCGTGATGCCCCTGTAATTATTGCAGTTCAAAGTGTCACCTTTCTTATGTAAGGGTATGATAACTCTGGAACCGAGTTCCAGTGTTCTGGCATAGTCTCATCAACCCACACCCCCTCTATAAGCGTGTGAAGAACACGAACAAGGCTGGGGCCACCCTGTTTAAGGAGTTCTGGCTGTATGCCATCGTATCCTGGGGACCTTTGGCTCTTAAGACACTGTATAGCAGATGCAGTTTCTTCAATCGTTGGCAAGAATTCGTCGTCTCTCTGATTAATGACAAGTGTCGAGTCAATTTGGTTAGGAGTAACGTTTGCAATTATAATGCATAAGTTGATAAATAAATGCTATGCAATAGCTTTACCGCGGCAGTCTCCGAGTGAAAAAAAAAATTGAACTGAGTCTCCGAGTGCCACACGTTTTTTTACTTATATTATTATTTGCACGTATAAACAGTGTGAATATAGATACTTATAATAAATACACGGAGTGATCATATACTGGTCATACGTGGATTATCAAAAAAATATTGAGCAAAATTTAACTAGCTTTTTAAGAATCCGACCTTAAAGGTACTGCCTGTAGTTTTAATACGATAAATTGTTAGTAATTTATGAGTAGGTACAAAACACAATGTTACAGTATGAATATGTATTTTTTCTAGATTTGTAAACTTTGCGTAATAATCACGCGGTGTTTATCGTTATGCAGTTTTGTAAACATTCCAAACAATAGAATCAAACCCTCTAAGGTACATGAATTTTTCATTTGGTAAAATGAAATTAGACTGGGAACTGTTTTTCGCAATTACACTGTTATATTTATCATTCATTGGTTGTAGCAAAAATTCCGATGAGTCTAATAAACCAGATATCGCTAGAATAGGGAAAACGAGGCGACAGAAAATGGGTAAGAATTTTCGGTTTAGGATATATGTGGTATTTCAAAATTTAATATATATATGTAAGTTGTGTTTGAACTCGTAGACTGATTTGATTAATTATAATTGATTTGGTGGTAACAATAAAGGAATGGACGTATAAGAAATTGAGAAGGTATGAGGCATACACTACTGTTAAGACGTCTTGACTAAACCCTGAGTAGTTGGCCTAGTGACGACTTTCATGTCTTGGGACGTATGTTCAATGTAAGCTGTGCTATTCCTTCTATGACCATTTTTACTACTTCACTTCGAGCAAGGAGTTGCGAGGAAACCGCCATGCTTTAGAACCAAAAATCTACGGCGTGTCTCAGGTTCATAAGAATACTTGTGTGCTAAGAAAACAATTCATCAAGAAACAGTTACATAAATCTGAGGCTAATAGCAGAAGGTTTAGCGCTAGTTTTTTTTATATAAACGAAGCAGCAATAATTAATTCATGGATCCTTACCAATTTAATACCATTTTAGTTCAAAACTCGGCAGTTGGTACTCTGTCCAACGTAATCACGCAAATTCAAAATTTGCCAAATATGGATCTCGGGAGGCGATTCAGAACACCGTGTAAGACGGGTAATAAATGTGGCAAGGTAAGATTTATCGTTGCTATAATTTATTAATATAGCGAGATATTACTAAAATATTGCAATTAATTATCTATGCATACAGTTAAACCATACCTGGAGGCTTAGTCAAGATGCCTTAACAGTAGTGTATGTAGACAGTCAAAAATTAAATTTGTTTGAAAATGCTGTCATTTTTTTACTTTCTACGTACACTACTGTCAAGGCACCTTGACTAAGTCCCTGGGTTTGTTGTTAAAATAGAACCAAGTGCAACTATTTTGATTATTATCACGAACCGAGAACTATAATCGAGATATTATAGAGTAAATTTTTAAATACGTAAAAATTTAGATTGACTCCATCAAAATTAAGTGTTATTGATAGTAATATGTAAAAAAATGGTTTTATAAACCGTTATGTAGTTAAATAACTTGTAAATGATTGTTTATTGTAATGAGCGTTAATTTATAAAAAAAATCCACGTTAAACACTTCGTGTATGTTTACTTATTTACAAGGTACGTTATATTGACTAGTGGCAATAAAAAAAAGTGCGACGCCATTTTGCATAGATAAGCGCTTTCGCGGGTATTTTAATTATGAGTGTTTTATTTAAAGTTTTAAAGCCAACAAAAATAATATTCAGTTCAATTAAAATACCGATTTGTTTCGATTTTGTCAGGATAAATAATCTGATATGGTTTATAAAACATTACAAAATTGACATAAACATTATTACGAAATACTTAAATTACATTTTTTTTGTACGTTCCAGGTCATTAAACGCTTAATGGTGCCAAAACTGGCCCAACTGGAGAACACTATTATGGGCGTGATGAAGGAACTCTCAAAGATGCCACCAGGATCCCGCCTACCCGATAAATATACCAAAACTGAGCCGATTAAACTGCTGCTAGACCAGAATTACAAGTAAATTATTTTGTTCTACAAAAATTTTAAATATGTCAAACGAACATTAATATTTAAGAAACGAATTTTGTTAAAAATTGACTTAGCGGTTATGAAATGTGCTCAGCCAGCGCTGATTTAGTTTTTTTATATGTAAAAATAATATACTAAATCTATAATTCTTATTCGTTTACGAGTCGGTCCAAAAGTATTTTTTTAATCCTAACCTTTTTTCCTAAATGTCACCCTAAGCTCCAAGTCTGAATCTTAACCATAGATCAAAGAAGAATCGAAAAGATTTATTTAAAGAAATTTAGAAATGTTTTATTCATTTTTGATAAATATGGATGGAAGCTCAAAATTTTGTTTCTTATATATATTTTTACTAGTACCGCACATAGACAGTATTTCTGCACATATAATACACTCACAATATATATTAATATTTATAATTAAATATTAATATAAACTATATTAAATAAAATTGATAGTTTAATCACGCGGTGGTTGTGACATTTTTTTAAAGCAGTTCATATTTGGATCATTCTGTTGGGCGAATAGTTTAAGACTTCTTACATCTCATTTCAGAGAAGACGTATGTATGGATAAACTGGAGTCATGTTTAAAAGAAGATAAACGTCGGAAGCGTATTTTGAAGAAGCTGTTTTTCAAGAAATATAACGCAGTAAGACAAGAGCTAATTGGTTATGGAGGGCGGCGACTCTGGGGCGGCGAAGGAAATCTTTTTTACAGGCGATAGATAAATAAAAATTATAAAGAATTACTGATTTTATTTGACCTTTATCCCCATCGGCTGCGCGCAGCGAGTCGAGCCAATGCCTCCTCGCGCGAAGCAGCCCCCCACCAAGGGCTTTTTAGCCCGCCCCCGTACCGCCCTGTATCAGCAGGTCGCGAACAAACATTCCACCCGAAGGGGCCACATGCCCGAACGGGTCTAAGCATCCCCATCGAGAGGGAGGATGTAGCAATTACCACGACGGTTTGACCTTTAAATAAAATTTACGGACAAAATCCTGAATTGATTACATTATTTACTACTTGATGATTCGAGTGCTTTTAGCAATCGTGATAAGCAAGGGAACGCGAATCTCTCGGGCATAAAAGAAAGCCTTTGATAACAATTAAAATGAGTAAATTATAATATATTTAATTATTCGTGTAAATAAGAACCTACTATAGGTAATAATATCTTATAATCATGCAAATGGAGGATTTTTTACCTGATTATGATCTAATATTATTGGGCTAATTTTACGCCTTTGGCATGTAAACATTCATACCATTCCTATTATTGATTCTATATTATTTTATAATGAAAGATGTAAATTGACATGTTTGCCAAAGGAATATGCTAGGCGCAATATTTAAAAGGATAAACAATAATAATATAATTTAATAACACGGCTTCCATGGCATAGTTATTAAATCTGTTATAACCCATAAGTTTGATTCCTGAGGCAATAAATATTCACAAATCAGAGTGTAAAGAGTAAAATAGCAATAAAGATTTATTTATAAATTTTCGTTGTTGGAGTTTATTTTGTGTTATTTCATAGTAGAGAGATAAGGGATGTTATCTTAAGCAATTTAATATCTTCGGGTATCTACCAATTAATACTTAGTATAAAATTAGTTAAATCCTCAAGATGACTTTTTTGAATCTCTTTTACGGATACAGATGTATTACATATCTACATAATTCGACGTTTCGAGCTATCGTGACGATTGATTGAATTTACTATGACCACACTCGACATAGTATATATAGAGCCGCTAACCCATAAACAAAAATTTCACAGATAAGATCGCGTTAATTCCATTACATTTTTTAATATGTCAATATTTGTACGAGTGAGTAACGTAAGTTTAGCTAAAATTGACGTTAATTTTTACAGGAAATGGCGCGTAAATCCTATCAACTGGAAATTAATCGTCACGTTTTATTGTTTGTATTAAACAATATTTTCTAACAATAGCAGTTGTACAAACATTACCTAACTTTCGCACACAAAGGCTTATTGCTCATAAGTCATACTGTTGAGGAATTAGACAAAAATATCCGTGAAACATGTTCGATATGTGTATATTAAAAATTGTGGTTTTAATGGCTGCCATTAAAACTATTCTTGGTGTAGATGATAGTAAGTAAATATATTATTTACTAGGAGAACTACAAGAAATAAGAGCGTACCAATTCTTAAAAGGTCGCCAATGCACTCGCGTGTTCTCTGGTAATTAGAGTGTCCATGGGCGCTAACACTTAACGTCAGGTGAGCCTCCTGCCCGTTTGCCCACTGTTCTATATAAAAAAAGTAATATCTACGGCCATATTACTAAACAGTTCAACGTTCTACCAAACCTTTGTTAATAACAACGTAACCATGGTAACGAACACGATATTAAAATGAATCGAAATGAATAAAAATGCTAAACGGTACCCTGTGGTTAAACCACAGTAAAAAAATAATACACTATAAATTTTTATAGTGTATTATTTATGTGAATTATAGAGCCCAGTAATTCTTTCATATTTTTTCTATTATTTAAGGAAAAATTCAATTTGGTTTCATTCCAAGATGTTATACATTTATTTAATTATTTATTATATATATAGAACTTTAAGTATAAGGGATTCATCAGAACGTTTATTTCTCAGGCCTGCTCTTCACAGTAACTAGAGCGCCACGATACTTCGGAATCCTTCAGGATCATAGGGGACAGCCGCTCTCTGTTGAAATTTCGGAAGAATATATGGACCAAGACTACATTGCTACAAACAGGTTTCTATACGAGCATATACGTTTAATACATACGTAACGTACGTGTACGTAACAATGTTGAATGTTACTTTTGTTTCAGAAAGCGGCATAAAATCGATTGGCATAAGTGAGTATTTTATTAATCTTAATTTTGTCTAGGTTTACGAATAAATATTATGTGGTCTGACATAATCTAAATAATAAAAATAAATCAGTGACGCTACAACCTCCTTAGTTGGCCTCAGATTTCTGAATCTGTTTCATGATCACTTTTAAATCTAATAGGCAAGTAGGTGATCAGCCTCCAGTACCTGACACACGTTTTCGACTTTTAGGGTCTAAGACATGTCGGTTTCCTCCCGATGTGTTCCTTCACCGTTCGAGCAAATGTTAAATGCGCACAGAGAAAAAAGGCCATTGGTGCACAGCCGGGGATCGAACCTACGACCTCAGGTATGAGAGTCGCACGCTGTAGCCAATAGGCCAACACTGTTCAATCTGAATAATATCTAAATATATTATTATAATTGTACGTTGCATTTTACCGCTTATAATATTGTGAGCTTTACACTTCACTAGCTGGTGAAGAACCTTGATTGCTTGCGGCAATATAAATACATAGATAAATGAAACATGGAATTCCGATAGAGAAATTAAATCTCGAATCGAATTGGACCGGGCTTCTTTTAGTAAACTAAAAAGAGAACTTTGATACCGTCACATGAATATGATACTATGGGTTTGACTCGTACTCCGTTACAACCATTACCAGTAGCTATACGGCTGTAAGGCATGAACTATCAATGAAGATAGCCCCGTAGCCAAAGGCTTGCCTTGTCCGCTGCTAGCGGTTGCATGAGAACTACACCAACTGCAGCAATGGAGATAGCCCTAGGTATCGTACCTCTGGACCTACACATACAGCAGGAGGCAGCACTAGCTGCCATCAGGCTTATGGTACTGGACCTGTGGGGAAAGAATCACTATAGTGCACACACAGCGATTCTGAACAAGGCAATAGAGTACCAACCTCTTGACACCATGTGACAGAATCACTAATCAACTTATATTCAACAGGAACTATCACATACAATTGAGAGAAGAGGAACGTGATCAGTCTACCCTGAATGAGCTACGTATATACACAGATGGTTCAAAAACAGAGTGTGGCTCTGGCGCTGGTATATTCTCTCTTGATCTCAACATCAACATACACCTACCCCTCGGCACACAGAGCTCGATCTTTCAATGTGAATGTGTCGCCTTAACGGAGGCAGCCAGAGCCGTGCAGCGGTTAGAAGTTAATGACTTTTGCATTAAGCTCGTATCCGACAGTGCATCCGTGCTGATGGCGCTCGGAAACAAAAAGATAAACAGCAAACTAATACTGGAGTGTCATGAAGCACTGGAGGCTTTAACACTAACCAATAGGGTTACCTTGCAGTGGATAAAAGGACACAGTGGCTCTCTCGGCAATGATGCTGCCGACGAACTTGCGAGAAGAGGCTCCGGAATGACGCCTGATGGCCCGTATCCGCTCCTTCCCTTGCCCTTCTCGCTAGTTCGAACGTGGATTATCCGGAAATCCGTCGAAATCCAAAATCAACGATGGTCGCATAGTTCAGACTGCAGGCAGTCCAAAATGGCTCTGCCAGCAGTGAACCCACAACTGACTAAGCGACTTCTAAACTTAAACAGAACCGATCTCAAAACAATGATAGGGAGGGCCATTGTCTCCTTAATAAACATCTATTTGTCCTAGGCGCGACAGACAGCCCCATGTGCAGAGGCTGTTTCAGCGCAGAGGAATCAGTCACCCACGTAGTCCTGGATTGCGAGGCTGTGGCTAAACAACGTACGAAAATCCTCGGAACAGTGAGGTCGCTCCGAGAAGCCTGTGAAGTGCCCAGGAGACTTCTGTGCTTCTGGAAGGAGCTGGGCTGGCTTAAGTAGCCAGGGCTTTACGCAAAACGGATCAATTTCGAGTCTAGTTGCGGAAACTGAGCCCAGCTACCTTACCTTACCTTACCTTAGCCCCGTAGCTTAGTGGTGTTACCACCACATGCTTCGCATCAGATCCAGAGAGTGACGAATGGAAGTCCTTCAACGAATCGGGATGATGTGAAAATTCTGCAGACTATCGAAAGTTTATACGACTTGTTGCAGCTATTAACTATGGGCATAATTCAAGGCAAGAGACGGGCTGCTAAATTAAAGAAATTAGAGTTGTGCAGGAGCTTTGTAGACTAGCACAAGATATCTGGCACAAGAAGAGGAAGCTTTACTACAATCGTTACATTATTCGCTACTAGTGACTTGCTATTGGATATAACATATTATGTTACACCATTACCTGTCGATTAATATGTATTATATATATATATTTTTAAACCTTTTTTATAATTTCAGGAATCCTTTAGACATGGATGACTTTGATGATGATGAAACAGACGAAGTATTTGATGATAAAGACAAAGATGTAAAGATACCTAACAAATTTAATTTACAAGCCGGTCCAGTATAAACATGTTAACACCTAATAAAAAATATTATTGAAAAAATCTATTTGTTACTATCATAATAAATCCGATGTATTTTAATACCTGAATTAATGTTAACTATAAGGCGGTAGCTAGGTAGAAGAGGTAGCTTTTGTTGAGTCGAAACTACTGCCAATAAACACACTACCAATAAGTAAACTACTGCGAATAATACAGTACCGTGAGTTTTTTACGCCGGCTTTTTCTCTCGGCCAACATCCTCTGTCTTCTTTGCCGATGAGTAGGGATGCCAACAGGCTCGAATTTAATGACGTGGAATGAGTGATACCATGATGATCTTATGTTCCAAAATAAAGGTATTTTATTTATATTTATTTTACACTCAAGCAAGGCTTAGAACAGTATTGCCAGTTGCCGAATTTGTCATACAGATTAAAAACTTTTATGTATGATTAAAATCATTTATCTTATAAAATGTGTTATAATTAAATCAGTGGTGGTTCAACCTTATTAAGCCTGCCTCAGCTTTCTGTAAATGTTTCATGTCGACTTTTTGGGTATAAGGCAAGCCGGTTTCCTCACGATGTTTTCACCGAAACAAGCGAACGTTAAATACGCACATAGATAAAAAGTCGATTAGTGCACAGCCGGGGATTGAACCTACGACCTAAGGGACGAGAGTCGAAATCTGAAGCCACTAGGGCAACTCTGCTGCATTTATTTAGGTTTACGTAAAACATCAGAAATATCCCTCGAGATAAAGTTATCGAGTGTAATCAATTATTAAATATTATAATTTTTAATTACTAATTAGACAACAAAAAAATTATTAAATATATAAAGGCGGCGAACAAGACCGAAAAAGCGGGTCTTGCGAGGAATTGCGCCCCGGCTCGCCCATGAATATTGTAGATAAAAATATTACCAATGTAGTCGGGGCTTATTTCCCGACGCGTAACACGCCATTTGTAAAGCAGTGTATTTGAACCAGTGAAATGTATTTCTTGTTTTTTTTTTTTGAAAAAAAATATAATTGTAAAAAAAATATGAATGTAAATGATAAATATTAAAAAAAATATGCTAAATCAAATTTAACCCGTTTTTAATATGCTGCAATGAAAGATCTTATATCAATCTGCTTGGAACAATTAGAATATTTGAAAATCTTAAGTTATGAAATAAACGAAGAAATATAAAAATGCGTATAAATTTATTAAAAAAATTGAGTTTATAAAAATATCACGTAATTAACTACCGTAAATCATCGTACATTTCTGCGAAACGATCCTCCATTGATTCATGAAATTCTCGAGCAAACAATGGCATTCTGGCCATCTCTAACGACTCTTCAGAATAGTCTGTGGTCTCGTCCGAGTATTGGTCGGCTATGTGATCTTGGTAGATCTTCTCACACTCGCTGGGATGATCACTCTTCAACGTACTTGGGTGGTAGCCGATAGCATCTATTGGGCCAACGGTGAAGTATGGCATTTGAGTGGTTACTTGAAAGTGTTTATCTGTAATAATAAATGTCGTTTCTTATTTTCTTTGGGATTGGGTTTATCTTTTTTAGCGCGTATTTGCAATCATCCTAAGCCTTACTTGGTCTGCTCTGTGGTTCTGTCATGTGGTGTGGATTCACATTGCAGGTGCTATGCTACTCATCTACTATCTGTCTATCTTTAGAATATAGTAACGTTTTAAATTTTTTAGAATATAGTAAAGTAAAACTAATATATCAAATAACGGCAAAAAAACATTGAGCGTTGGGGGAGTAGTGCGGTATAATAGACTCCCACAAAATATAAAAAGTGCAGGTAGCCTAGCAATATTTAAATTAAGATTAAGAGACCATCTATTGAGTGATCCCAATCTACGGAAATGAAAGTTCATCCAAGTTCTACCAAGTTTCTTTTTTTTTTTTGAAATTGTATCTTTAGCATATAAGTGTTCTCATGTAAGTGACTAATGTCTATTATGAGAATAAATGTCTTTAAACCTAACGTTTTACGCCCGCACCCAGTAATTAATCCACAATCTCAGATTGAGAACAATCTGTGACCAGACCGTGACAGTCAATAACCAAACTATAGAATAACCAAAGATGGAATGCAATCTCTTCGCTCTTTACACTCATATTTGATAATTAATATAAACCAAATAAATAATTAATTAATAAAACCGTACAAATAATATTAAAATATACATGTCTATGTTTAAAACATAATAGCTCTTTAGTCTTTTAAAAATTGATGTAAGTAAAAATTTTAAGATAGGATATTGGCACAGTTGAACTGTCATTTTCATACAAAGGTCTATACACATCCACATACACCGACTTACCACGGATAGCTTGAATCGACAGATGGCTATTACAATACGTCAATTGGTTTTGTACTTTTATCAATATTTGGATTTAGAAGGCTATCTCAGATCGTCAACAATGGTTTGAGATAGGTTATTGGGTGTAAGCCTATACTGATGTAGAAGACATATCCATAAAAATATCGTGTGGTAGCCATCACATTAATCTTACTATATCTTTGGGTTTGGAGGTTAGTCGTCTCACATACTGTTATAAGGTGAGTTGGCTAGCAAAATATTTTATTTTGGGTAATTAGCTATATATAAAGAAAAATAAGTTCTGTTTCGTATTGTAGAAACAGAATCAATTATTTGTGTTTTGTTTCGTTGCAGTTTATACTTGGCTATGTGCCAAATCAGCACATCTAAATGTCCACGCTGTGTTGGTTTTGTCGTATAAAGTGAAATAGTTAATGAGACAGATACAATATAAATATTAGGACACAATTACAGGAAGCCTCAATTGGAAATAATTGAGTAGATAATGTTAGACGGACTACAGTCAAATTTTCTATAAGTAATCTAGATCAAATTTCTAGGTCAATAGCTTTTAGAAAATTCGATTTAATATGGTAAAAAATTTACTAATACTATTTAGGGCTTGTATTATAGTTACAAAGAGTCTTCCTTAAAGGAAATATTCAGGCTATTATTATTGTTAACATACTAGCAGATTAATAAGCTGATGCGCGCATATTTTGGGATTTGAAGCTTATATGACTTCGAAATTCCATTTCCTTTTTTTGGAATATGAGAGCTGTACATTGCGCTAACGGTAAGACAACGAAATATGTTTAAATGTGAATCTATAACAATTTTGGCATTCGCGAAAAACTTTTCCGTAGTCTCTACTTTGAATACCCTTAAAAGAAAAGTTTTTATTAGAAATCTGTAATGTAAATCTTGGGATATTGAGGCATCTTCGTGATAAAGTACGTTCAAGCAATACCAATTTGTAAACAAAATGATGATGCCGAAAGACGAGTTTATTAGAAACAGCGACAGAGAAACGTAAACAGCTACAGAACTTTTGTATGTATGTTTGTATGTGGACTCTGTTTCCGCACTTAGACGCTCAAAAAGTCCGTTGTGCGTGCTACAGAACTATTAACGTTCTTTCGTTTTAATTTTTTGAAAAATAAATACTTTTTAGCATTTAATTGATATCGTTATTGGTGGGTGTAATGCTATTTAGATCAGATATCCTAGAAAACCATGCTTTATTATCTATCTTATAGTATGAACAAATAGTTTTTTATTTAAAGTAACTAATTATGGTTAATTCAAACCTACACAACATAACAATCAAATATCCAACTATAAACAACAAATTTCTAAAGATTGATCGAAGAAGTAGTGTACCTTTTATTAGGAGCATTTCCTCATTGTATTGAGGCACTACTACAAGTGCGAATTTAAATCTTGATTTGCGCCTGTGCACTTTAACCCCGCGGTCCAAGAGTCTCTACTCCAAAGGGATTAAAATCGAACTTGGAAGAAAGACTCTTATATTTAAGTCGTTTATTATTTTCGTATATAATATTAAAAGTAAATTACTTACAGTCAATGTGATCCGGTATGATAACAGTTGCCATAGTTTTAGCGACTTTATCATCGTAATAATCACCGAATATATCAACCTTCCCTCCTTCGTGCACCTCTTTCCACTTCGGTGCTTCTGTACATTCATCGGCCAAGTGTCGTCTTCCTGATCGATGATGAATTTTTGGTGGTGGCAACTCCGTAAGCGGTATAAAACTTTTACTTATCATACCTCCCACTGGTTTCACAAGCCTTTAAAATATTAATAATAATTAAATTTTGTAGTGGTCTGAAGTTCGTATATTCTGCCAAACAAATGGCGTACAAATCGGTCTTTAAAGAAATTGTATATACATTATAAATCATATCAATATAGTCAATTTTTATATTATTTTATCAATACATTATTTAAAAAAAGTTTTTAAATTAATATGAATTATAATGTTTTCGAGTTTTTAACTCTGCTAAAGTATATATTCGTTCTCGATATACTAAATTTTGTCATAAACGATGCCTGATTGCCGATTTTGTGTCACAGGGTGAAGGAAACCAAAAGGCTATGGAGGCTTTGATTGAAACTTAAAGAATCACTAGCAGACTCGGCCAAGCGTTGCGGTTTTTGTTATATTACATGGTAGTAAGCTATTCAAGGGAAACTGTAGGAGAACTGATGTGAAACATTGGTGCTTTTAACACAGCGCCATCTGTTAGAATTGTATCAAACAATTTACAATAAAATAAAATCGCGACTATAATTAAAGATCTAAGCTATCCTATCTCTTAAGTTGAACCAGACTGCTCACGCTGTGCCAATTTAATTTAAAATCGGTTAAGTAGTTTAGGAGTCCATCGCGGACAGGAGATTTATATAGATAAAGAATGATAAACATAGATACGTACTTGTTAATAATTAAACTGCTTCTGATTTCAGCGTTTATGGACACAACGAACAGCGTCACGAATCTTAGCCACATTTTCTCGAGTAAATTAGCGCCGATTAATGCCCAGCTACACTTATAGACGATTTAACAATTATCTACGATCTCGTAACAAAGTGCATTGTTTCAACAGGTGGTTAAGTTTTTTTTCGTCTCACGAAATCTGCGATTGTAATTCTGAATCGTGCATACGTAAGATTCGCAAAACAAATTAAATTTTAAGACCATTTGGATAAAATCTCTTGTATTTAGGAATCGTTATTATTGTATTAAATGTTCGATACGTGAAAAATGTATAGGACCTTAATTGTAGATCGTCAGCAATTTGAACTTAAACTTTTCTAGCCGCCCCCCACGTAATATCCAAAATTTGGCTTGCTCGGTCCACTTTCTGTTCTAACCCGATTTTTCCGACGTAATGACTGGACTATATTTGAAATTGACTTTTAATCCTGACTAATCTATTTATGTCTATGTGTCATATAAATGTTAGTATTAATAGCTGAAATATTTCTGCGTTAATATACACAGTATCCATATACTTATTACTCGTTACGTTTTTTTATATTTTACTTTTTCAAACCTATAAAAAAATAAGAAAAAAAGTTTATAAAGTTCAACGCATATTTATGTAAATAAATGAAGAAATGAAAAAACATATTTTTGATAATTTTTATTAATACATTCGTCCCCTCTTTCGCTTATAGACTACTGGATCGAGATGCCAAGTCTGGTTACCACCGCATGAGATAAGGGTGTAACACCCACCATACACTATTGGAGGATCTGTGTCTGGTACACACACATTATCCTGACAGAATGTTGCTGTACCTTTAAACAAACAAATTTTTTAAGCGTATCGTCGTGTGTGTTATAAGTGAAAATTGAATTTAAATATATCCCTTTTGAGACTCGACTCAAGTAGCTCGTAGCTTCTTCGTTGAAAAGCTCATTTGGCCCATTATACTTATTTCAACTTTGATAATATGTAGTAATTATGTAAATATCTATAATTCACATTTTTGCATTCTTATGTATTAATTTAAAGATTTCTTTAGATTGTATATATTAATATAGTTTTTTTAATTGTTACTCACTTATTACCTTGATACAGGCTAGCTATATTAACATTTTACCTAACGATCTAACCCTCAGTATTTACGAATATGATATTGAACCTCTTTTAAAAATCTCTATCTTTTGCTTCTGTTAGCTTCTGTGTGTTTTATTTAATTAGGGCAACTTACCCCGGCAACAGACTTAGTAATCAGTACCGGGGCCGTCATGCAACTTCATTTCATTTAAAAGCTACTTTTATATTTCTAAGCACTGTATGTCATTTAATTCGAAACCAGAGCATCTTCTGGGATGCTTCTGAGATGTTAGTAAACGTAGTTTTAATGTCTACAGTCCGCCCTCTCCTCCAAGATAGACAGACAGATAGAGATAACATTTATTACAAACAAAACACACACACATAACCACACAAAATATCAATATTCAAAGAAAAAAAATTAAAATGAGATATCAAAAAAAAAACAAAAAAAAAAAAATATTTCCTTATTCGGCTCGTTTCGAATTGTAATTCGTGTGTGCTTGTTGGCTGTAATTTGCCCAAGCTCAGCATTGTGCTGAGTAGCAGAATGTTCCACAGCGCTGGTCATTCTGCCAGAGACCACAGCAGCTAGTTTGCGTCTCAGTCGCAAAGGAAAAAAAGAAAAGAAATGTAATAAATACCAAATAGAAAAAAATAAATAAAAAATAATAATAAAAGTTACTAGTGTACGTAATGCAGTCTTGTGTGAAGGTATATAGTAAAATGAATAACAATGTAATTAAAATAAAATTAATAGTTAAAAATAACAATCATTGTTAATTATGAAAAACTAGATACTTTCGAGGGTTTGTTTTTAATAGATGAAACTTATAGCTGCTACTAAAATTAGGCTTTAATTTAATATACTTATATATATATAATATACAAGACGCCAGGAGTCGACTTGTATTTACGCCCTGTATGGGAACTACTAGGAAGCATGTATTAAAATCTTTACCAACGTATCCTGTAGGTCTGGCTTGCCTTTTATTCTTGACGTAGTCTACCACAGCCTTGGACAGAGCATAGAAGTGTTTACTGGCTTTGTATCGCATTTTTGCGAGGGCGGCATCGCAGTCACTTTTGTCAGCACGACAGTGGTACACCAGGTTGTTCGTGTTCGTTTTAATCATCTCTTCCCGAAGGACTTGGTATTTTGTATCCGTGTAGAGTAATTGAGCGAAGCGAACATTTACTGAAATGTTTTTATCAGTTTGTCAAAGACAATTTTTTTTTGTAAATAAATTTGTAAGTAACATAATGACTTTCTTAATAATAAAAAAAAGTTGTTAAAAAAGGTTTCCCACCCACACTACTGTAAAAGCAAAGCATACGCAGCATTCTATATCCTTAATTACTACTTTGAGAATACAATTCTTACAAACTATAATATAATAATATATGTGATCTAAAAAGCGAGAAATATACTTATTGTCAAATTTTGGAAAATATAGCCTTATAAAACTACGAGTAAGAGGTGGAAGCTATCAATTTCGAGGGAACTTACACATTTTAAGAATGGCAGCGTTAGACCCTAGGATAGTTATGCGAAAGGAAATGACAAAAGGATTCATAGGAAAACGAGAAATACAATCCAGATGATATATATAATTTTTAAAGGAGGCTTATCTGATTTATTATTTAATGTTGATGTGGACATAAATAAATAAATAAATATCAGACTTGTTTTAAGTTTATATTGACCTAACCAAAAAAGAATCTATTTATATTCATCGTAACGTTGGCAAGGAACAATTGAACACAGTACAGTCTAATAGATAATAAATTTTAGAAATAGTAAGTAACGAACTCGACCACTCATTCCACGTTACTAATTTTTGTCATTTATTCAATTTGTATTCCTACAGCTATCATATATATTGAAAACAATTATTAGCTAAGCAGATACAAAGACAGAATACGTAACATGTACAAAAAGGTACATAAATAATATATATTAAATACGTATACCAATTCGACTTAGGGTCCTTCAAGAAAAGAGTGTACCAATTCTTCAAAGGTCGGTAACGCACTCGCGAACTCTGCATTGACAGTGTCCACGGGTGGCGGTATCACTTAACATCAGGTGAGCCTCCTGCCCGTTTGCCCCCTGTTCTACAAAAAAAACCGTAATTCCTATTCCTGTGCTCATGATGCAGGTGATTGGTGATAGGCAACGGGTCAGCCCTTTGTCTTCCAATCTGTATCTATTTCGTGATAACATGTACTTACATCCAGCCCCTACAATATAGCCGACAGAATTTTTCACATTCCCACTTAGTTGCATAAAGAGTACAGCCAACACGACTGGTTTCATGTTTCGTTTACAAAAATTGAGAACAAATTAAGACGTTTTAATTGGTTCAAACCTCGTTATTGCCCAATTAGTTTTTTTGTTACCTTATGGATTAATTAAACGTATAGAAAGGGCAATAAGTGCATTTGATTTCCTAATGAAACATATTCAACATTCAAATTATTAGATATACAACGGGGGTACGCTGCCAGTATATTCGGAACCTTGCCTAAAGGGACTCCTTTTAATAATATATTTTAATTATTAAATTTTAAGGTTAGTTATTAGGTATATTAGAATTAACTACAATTATATTTTTAACTTATATAAAACTTATTAATAAGTGTTTTCTCATGTTGTAATTTTTTCTTACTTAAATATAGACTGAATTATGTAGTAACGTAAATAGGCTATTATACAATTCTATATCAATAAAACTTTATAAATCTGACGATTATTTGGATGATCTTAATCCTTGGGATTGATTTGCTCTAGTTCAAACAATTTGTATCACCCAAAACTTGGTGATTAAAAAGGTCGGCGGAGAGTTTCTTGCCCGCCCTCGAATTGCGAACTGGTAAATGTGAATTAAGAATCAATTTAAAATCGTTTCTGGTAACGTTCATAAGTGTACCTGGTTACTATTAATAGTTATTTTGAGATTGAGTTTGAATTTTCGACGTAGTTAAATACGACGCTACTAATGAAGATAACGGCTTTAATGTGGAAATAAAGGTACAATCAAAAATCAAATACTTATATTTGTAATCAAAATTACATTAGCTTTAATTACTTTGATGAAAATTGTCGCGCTTGTATTATATTTAGTCTGTTTCTTATACCAAAGACAATATACAAGAAAGGAGGTTACCGCGCGCAGGTTTTTTTCACTGTATCACATAAAATATCTATAAAACATATATGTTTTAACTTGAAACTGGAACAAAGGTAGAGTAGGTAGGAAACTATTGCCATAAAAAAAAGTTCTGAAACAGTTTAATGAATTATTAACCTTTAGAGTTAAGATTTTCGTTCGAAATTCGTGGTAATTGTCGTGGTAATCGAGTAGAAAGAGAGAAGTTCAAAATCCTGGTTTAAATTTCCGTACAATTCGGCACGCACCTGTACTTATCTCGTAATGCAAAAACCATAAATTCCGCTGTAGCATCTATGGTATCAGGGCCTCCATCCATCATGATACTGAAAGACGCCCACTGGCCACAAACCGGTTCTTATCTAACGGCTTTGCATATTATACGCCGCATAGATCTTCATTACACGTGCTAAATATAAATTATATCGTAGCACGCGACTTTAGTAATTTTAGGGGATTATTCTACACTTATAATAATTCAATGCCTGATACAGGTTTTAAAACTATTATCTGTCCGTAAAAATACAGGCTGTTTTTTCTCGTCTACGTCTCTCAAAATTAAAGAATCAAGATCTATGCAATATGGGTTTTTTAAGGGGCCGTTAAATAGGCATATCTTGGACAGGCGTGCCCTCCAATTGGCTACATTTAAGTGAGTGAAGTGTACATTAACTAAATGATTCGATAATAGTAAAATAAAATAGGGTAGCAAGACCGCTACCCACACACATCTCAATAAAAAAGTGGCCAGGAAACTGGCGTTGGTAAGCGAATCGGCTAGCGATTTGAGAGTTAGTAACATAAGTACGACAATAGCTGCTTTGCACTGTACTCAATGAAAGAAATTTTGATTAGTACATATAAGAAGAAAGAAAACTCTAGCTAGCAGCTAAAAGCAAATCTACACAAGAAATATAAATGTACTAATTCTCCAAACGAGTACCGTGATTTTTTGCTTGTATCGCACGCATTATATTGAATATAAAGCGTTGGAACGTTATTTTTACTCAGTCTACAGTAGGGAGAGGACAGCACGTACCGGGACCTATTTCACGTTTATATATCTGTATTGACATCAGCGCAGGTAACAGATTCGCTTGTCCGTCTAAAGCACTCGGCAGGCCCAGATGGCATACCAGCACATATTATGACGGACTGCCGTTCAATACTTGCTGAGCCCCTTGTCTATTTGGTCAATCTATGCCTGGACAACGGTTACTTTCCAGATTGCTGGAAAAACACAAGAGTGATTCCTATACCCAAAAGCAATAGAAATGACTCTGTGGATATATGGATAGCTATATTATCGGCTCCCGCTAACATATTCGAAGGAGCTGTGCACCATAGCATTTAACAAGTAAAACCATACTTATCAGACTGCTAGCAAAAGAACGCACTGCACTCGTTTCGTCTTTTAATTTACATTCGTTTTACTATTTACTCTCCCGGACGATAGAGTTGACGAAAATAATCATAAATTTTAACAAGCTTACTAAATACCTTTCTTAATACTTATGAAGATTTATTAAGCATATTACATAAATCATAACCATTCCAGTGCTTTCAGCACTCGTGCAGGGACACTAATTCAATATTTATGCCCTGCTCTTTGACATTATCATTAAATCCGCTATAAGTAATAGATAGTCGCCATAATATCTCAGTTATTCGTAACAATAGGCCGAGATAAGACCTTGATGTATTATTTTGTGGTGCAATTAGTGCGTGCGGTTTTACGCGATGAAGATCATGCAGTGTGTACTAACCATTGCGCGTTTCTTATTTACACCATGAATCAAAGAGCCCGAAAACTAGTTATTTATAGACTGAAATATTTACACTTAAGAACTCTTTGAAAATATCACCCAATTCTGTGACAATGTCGATTTCTCTGACTGCAAGTTAGGGGACGTGGACAGGGACATACAATCATAAAACATATATATTATATTATATATATATATATATATATTTACATTATATACAAACTTTTGTCTATTATATGTTAAATTTGATTTTGATTAAGTCGATCTCAGTCCGAGACACCACAATCTTGATTTCAGACACCAGTTTGTTCCGACCCTGTTCGACATAATATTATATCCGATAAAATAAGCAAGGACGGTATAAAAAGTGCTTCCATAGCAATACATTTTGATGCAACAAATTATTGATATGCAGGAACAGTGATATAATGAATTGTACCCATCAGACAGTTAACTTTTTAATAATTCTAATAATCCTTTTCCTAGCGGCGTTTAATTTATCTAAATGGCAATATTAGCAAATCGTGCATACAAGTCACTGAAATCTTGCGATTGGTTGAAACAATGCGGTTGTAAGGTGCCCTCTATCGGCTAATAGTTGTAACAATAGCGAGATAACCGTCTCGCCCTATTAGCGAGGCACGAATTTCGATGTAATGCAACATTTTATAAATTATGCACGAGGAAGGAAATTACTTATCACAATTATATTTGCATATTAGAGATTTATTTTCGCAAAGACGTGTGTCAAACGAAAATAATATTTACCTACCCATTGTTATTCGTAATTTCATTACAGATATCCTGCTGTATCGAACATACAAAGGACATCTGCTTAAATGTAACAAAAACACGTATTACCTTAATACCTTATTAAACCAATTAAAGAAAATATTTATGCAAATGGTTTATAAAATTTATTTAAAATTATGCAATTTTCCCCGTTTATGTGGTTAGTAAATATGTTTATTTATTAATTTATTTCGTAATCCTACAGCTAACATAAATTATATATAATAACAAACAAATACACTGAAAATATAGCCAAAGATGAAATACATGATACATTTTACTACAATAAGATTTACCAAAGGGAACAAACAAATAAAAAGTATTTAATACATTTAACTAATTGTGATTCAATGTATTTAACTAAGCCTAATTTAGCTGTGTAGTGTGATGGTGTAAAAGTGTGGGTATGTATGTGATGGTGTGTATGTGGGGTGTGCTCAAGGTGATTTTGCGCTATAGATATTCTTAATACACTTTTTAACCACATTCCGCGATAACCTAAACAAGTTTAATAAAAGGAGAGGGAAATTCTATATTAATCTCGGTTTGAACTTAGGGATTCAGGTTAAAAAAATTGTTTAAAGCATTTATTGCTTATGGCCAATTTTCATGTCGGCCATAAGGTATTGTTTTTTCAATTAGATAATGTAGGTAGAGAGATGTAGATAGAATAGATAATGGAATGTTAAGCCTTCCCTTCACAGTAACAATTTAAAATGCAAAATAAAGTAGGATTAATAGGATAAGTAGTCATTATCACATAAAAAGCGTTGTTTTGCTTCAAAAGAGGTTTTATTACTGCTCTGACCATAAACAGTTCCAACCTAAGTATAGACTACAGACCAATTATTGTAAATTGAAATAGGTTTCAATTGTTTTCATAATAAGTAATATAGCGCTAACAAAACCATTGTCGCAAGCCATTGCCATTTATGGGCGTAATTAAATTAATATGGTCTTCACTAATTGGTATGCTGTTGTTATAAATACGTACCTAATTGTTATGTTAAAACATTTATCAATAATTAATTTATAATAATGCTGTCCGTAATGATTATTATATCTTATATGCTCAATGATTATGGTATACCTGCATAACAGTGACAGTTGATAAAAAAACAAATATAATTAAAATTCTATTTGTAACTTTTCTACAATTGTAATTGTCAGTACATCTGTTTTAGACTTCGATAATGAGTATGGTTGTGGAGTTAATTGAGGAATTATTTAGACATTAAAATGAAATCATTATCATAGATATATTAACCATAGATCATACATTATCAAATTCAAGAACATTATGAATCTATAACCTCTAAGTTTTCACATAAAATGGCGCCAAAATGAAATGAACCACGAATCATAGCTTCCAAATTCAAATTCATTAGAAATATTGTTGAATTTTCTGTGGCGGGCTTGAAAAAAACATCTATAACTCTATGCCATGCTTCATCTACGATCTAGTGATTAAATTAAAATCTACAATATGATGAATTAAGTGTGTTGGTTTGGTTTGAGATCATTAAGTACAAATATCTATTCCACACTTTGTAAAAAAAAAGTTTATATTACGTTATTACGGATATTGGAAACAACATAGAATGGAAAGCGAGTTTCACCAAGATAAATTAGATAATGGGTGTGGCATCGTTTGTTGAAGACAAGAATGAGGAATATTTGTATCTATTTGAATATTAAACAATTCGTGACAATGTTGTCGAGGTTTAAATCGCAAACCTGAAAAGTATGGAATGTTTTAAGGTTATGCAATAACATATAGTATATTAATAATAACATATTTTTAATCTAAATTACGATACTATGTATGTAACACACAGTATCGTAATTAAAATAATACATTTAAATAACCTAAATTTAGGAGGTTACGGGCGGCCTTATCCCTGACAAGTGAGAGATCCAGTAAGGAGAAATAAATAGTATAAAGGGTTAAGTATATAACTAAATTATAAAAAAAAACAATATCAACAATTACAAACCAAAATGAAAATAAAAACTAAAAGCTAGTCTTAAGAGTCATCAATCACCATCCTATGTCTTCAAATACATAAACATAACATATTTAAAAAATGTAAAGCAAAAGTCATGATAAATGAAAATAAAAACTAAAAGCTAGTCTTAAGAGTCATCAATCACCATCCTATGTCTTCAAATACATAAACATAACATATTTAAAAAATGTAAAGCAAAAGTCATGATAAAACTTAAAAATTAAAATTGAAAGACAAAAAAATTAAGATATTTTTATATGATTTAGACGTTTGTTTGTTTATTCTATTTTAACTATAATATTAGGTCCTTACATATGAAATTGGCGTTTTGTGTGGGAGGAACAAAAAGTCGAATATTTTTAAATGTTATATATTTAATTAATCAAAGTATGAACCATTGTTTTCATGTTCATTTAACTATGTTCAATTTATATATTGTAATGTGACGAAGTGTTAATAAATAAATAAAAAAAATCAGTGGCTACAACCTCTTTAGGTCTTGGCCTCATATTTCTGAGTCTGTTTCATGATCATTTTTAAATCTAATAGGCAAGTAAGTGCTCAGCCTCCAGTGCCTGACACACGTCGTCGACTTTTTGGGTCTAAGACATGTCGGTTTCCTCACGATGTTTTCCTTCACCGTTCGAGCAAATGTTAAATGAATTAATAGAAAGAAACTATTGCTGCACAGCCGGGGATCGAACCTACGACCTCAGGTATGAGAGTCATAAATAAACAGTAGAAGAACAGATCTGCCAATAAAAATTACGATTTCCGTATATTATTAGTTTAATATAAATTATTCAATAAAATGACAATATCTTAATTCTATAGATTTATAGATAGATGCGGTATGACTTTCTGGTTAGCAACATCAATACATTTAAATTTCTCGAGGGCGGAATGTAAACAGTTGATATCTGATTAGAGGCTCGTGGATTTATCAGATTTAAATCCTACTATGGGAATTAAAAGCGAGCTATTTCTAATTTAAGGAATCGAAAAGCAAAGTGTCATGAGAAGACGAATAAACGACTTAGAGTAGATAAACTTGAAATAAATTATTATTATTATTAAACTAACTGTTTTATAAATCAAACTTAAAATATCTTTATTCATAGGTAAACAAGTACAGTACACTTATCAACGTCAAAAAAAATTAAGTACTTGTAAATTTACATTTACTACCAGTTTGCAGTCAAGGGCCTAGAGCGGGCAAGAACAACTGGCAAGAAATTTTTCGCCACTCTTCATTTGCCAAGTTTTGAGTCATACAAATTGTTTGAACTGGAACAAATCAATCCCAAGGATTAGGATCATTTAAGTGTTCGTCAAATTTATAATAGCTTTATTGATTAATTTACTTTTAATGAGGGCTTTGGATTTATTTAGTGATAATTCTCTAATTTCGCTTGGAGGTTTATCGTAAAAACCAATACAATTTCCATATAAGGAGTGGTTCATCTTCTGGAGCCTGGTTGGCTAGTTCTATTTCGCTTATTATACTAGTGAAAGTCGCCATTTGTTTTAAAATCGTTTACATTTTAATGTTCATACAACAAGGCGTTCATTATTTTCTCAGAGTAAAATGTCACGCCAAATCGTCTAGTTTCCTAACATTCAATTTATATTAAAGAATTTAGGAGCAACTTAAAAATGGCTATCTACCAGGCGCCAACATAAATCAAATTTTCTTTTTTAATGTTATGGTTATAACTTTATTCCAGTTTCAACATAAATCTTTAATTAAAGCCTCTGTACTTGGCTCAAGAGTCTCCAACACACAAAATCATTATTAGGTGCCCCGGTGTAAGAGGAGAGTTTCTGTTATCCAGATCTTTTTTAAACAGTACCATTAAGTAATATTTGGTATATAATGATACTGTTTCAGTGTGTATTTTATCCTAACGATGTGTAATGATGTATATTTCATCCTGCATCGAGTTTCCCATAGTAATGTCGATTCACACTTATCTAGCGCGCGCAGGAATCGTCTTATTTCTTAGACCTAACTACTCCGCAAACAATAGTATTCCCATCGATTCAAAACATACTGATATTGAATTATTCTAACATTTCACTAACGGTATTTTAGAACCTTAATAAATGTTAAGTTATGTTAGAAACTGCTTGAAATATTTAACAGAAATATAAGTATTTAATATTAGCGATAAGTTTGTCGACGTGAGTTTATGCAAACTACGGAAAGTTGAATATCTTGAACAATTTGTGTCATCATCGATACGATGCATATAATATGGGCAAAATTCAAGGCAAGAGACGGGTTGGTAGAGAGGTCGTGGTTGTGGAACATACGGAGTGGAATGGTATCACATATACAAACTACTTAGATAAACTATTTACTAGTGCCAGATACCTTGCAAATCTAGTTGATGACAGCAATCTTTTATTAGTAAAATGCCAGCAGAAAAAGATAATCTATGTACCGATATGATAGTTATGACAGCGAATATTTATTGGTTACGTCAATTCATTCGTTAAAAAAAAATTAGTTTCATATTAGATTAGATTACTTTCGCCACTTCTCTACTTACCACCAACCTAAGTCCCATTGTGACCTCTAAAATCCTACAAAATGGCTTAAATAAGGTAGGAGACTGGTTGGCTAAATGGAGAATTGCAGTTAGTGTGTCCAAATCGGTGCACGTCACTTTCACGCCCCGAAAGGAAGACTGCCCCCCCTGTCACTCTAAATGACACCCAATTACCACATCAAAATACAGTCACATACTTAGTCATTTAGACCGCAGAATCACTTGGAAAAAACATATTCAAACAAAACGAGACGAAATTAACAACAAATACAAGGGTCTCTACTGGCTAATGAGACGAAATTCAAAACTATCTATTGATAATAAGTTGCTTTTATACAAGACTGTTCTAAAACCGATATGGACATATGGAATGGCTCTGGATCTGCTAGTGCCTCAAATATAATAATAATGCAAAGAGCTCAAAATTACATACTCAGGCAAATATCAAACACCCCATGGTTTATCAAAACAGCAGAAGTCCACGAATTTCTTAATATGCCCATGGTGAAGGAGGAAATAATCACACATACTAAGACTTCAAAGGCATCCCAATCAGCTAGCAGGACAGCTAACTATACCAGAAACTACTCGACGACTTAAAAAGCGGCGAGACATTTTTAACCAGGACAACCCAACAGACTGAGTTTAGATAAGAGTGGGCAGGCTCCGCTGGGAGTAGCGCCTAACAAGCGAAAATCACTCAACGAATCTACTTATAGTCGCATAGATAGGATTGTGAACGAACGAACGTAATTGTCAACGTAATTAAAAAACAATTTATCTTTTCCCCACAGACTCTCTTACATGTCCACACGACTCTCAACTCATAAGTAAGTTTTATTCAAGCTGTGCACAATTTGATTTGACTTCTAAATGTCTTAAAACTGGTGTCAGATAAAGAAGGTTAATTACATACTTGTCTAAACTGGAATTTGTTAATTATTATTTATATAGAATTTCAATTTTGATTATTATAATCATGACAACGCATTTGAATTTTTCGGAAAGTGATAGTAGATAGATAGATAGTTATTTGTACTTTTGCGAATATTGGCATTTTTGGTATCAGATTTATATATAATTTATGTGTATGGGTATGTATTTTTATGTATTCATCTATTATATTTGAGATAAATTATATTTTATTTCCCTATTGAATACTTGATCAAAAGTATTTTAGTGCTTTAGTACAAACAACTCTTTTTTATATACAGGCGGCAAACGAGTAAGGAGCTAACCCGATATTAAGAGATACCGTCGCCCAAGAACACTCACATTGCCAGAAGACTCGCATGTGTGTTGGCGGGTTTTTAAAGAATTGATACTTTTCCTCTGTAACTACTACTATGATTCTTCTAATTACGTTTTATAATTTTCTTTTATTTCATATAACCTTAGGTAAGCACATAATAATTGTATAAATTTTGTTGTAAATTCTATGACTCATTATAACATTGTTTATGGCATATCTTAGAAGTTAAATTGTTAGTTACGAGTCGGCATGACATCACTACATGCTACATAGAGCATCGATAATTTAGTTGTACAGAACAAAGCACTAAATACACTAAAACATTGTTGAACAGTCTATAAAACGAGATTTGTGCGGCTCGAAGCACTACTATAAACTAAGTGGAACCCAAACAGCGATAATATTGTAGAACAATATCTATCACAAGATATCGGGGATTCGAACAATCTATGTGTTGGTACAAGATGGGCGTGTGTGGGCCGAGAGCTGACAGATTCCCGCGCTCATGGGTTTTCTTTGGCCTACGCCGTACGGTACTATTTAAAACTAGACTGTGGATAAATTTTGACAATATCATGTCAGTATGATGACTGGCGACATGACATGCGTCGTAGATTCAAATAGGAACATTTGAGCATTAATAGATTCCAAAAATATTGGCGATTAAAGTGATGTTGATGACCAGTTCTTCACTTTCGTTCTAGGCCCTTGATTTGAGAACATTTGGTAAATTTATAATTTATTGAAGTTTATTAATGTTCCCCCTTATCATGTAAACCAAATCAAAATATATGTGTAACATATTTTGATGTATTACATTATAGAGTTAATCATAATTTAAGAAAATGAAATCACGTATGTTTCACAGTGAACTTCTTTTCGCCTTAATATAAATATTTTTACTAAGACTATCTGTTATGTAGATTTGTTGGAAGTTAAACTTAAGAAGTTTTTTCTATCTTTCGCCATATTCTTCGCTTGTAGAAATAAATCAATATCGTGAATACAATTGTCAGTTCTCACTCAAGCGTAGATGTTCTTACATTTAATTTGTTGGTACTTGGTGACTAAAATGTTGACTATAGCGAAAGTAAGTCGGTTTTTTGTAACGGAGTGCGAGTGCATCGAAAAAAAATTAGTGTCATCTTTCTTAACGCGCCAAAATTATAACTTCAAAAATATAATTGACATAAAGTGTCCTATTACATACAGTCTATATTAAAGGAAATACTGTGTTTGTATAATATATTTTATTGAAGCTCTTATGCTACATAGAATAATATGGGATATTGAGATAGTCTTATATCCTAACATTTCGAAAGGGATCGACCATTCTACAGGCATACATTAACTATATGCATATTGCATGCATTGCCCATAACATGAGAATATATATAATTTATAAACCAGGCTTATTTTTACAATTTGGTCGTTTATTATTTTTATTGTTACATTAGAATCATTCTATTGATATTCTCCAAAATTCGAGGTTCTAGAAGATTGTGAGAATTATATGTATATTATAGAACCGGGGCAAACGGGCAGGAGCATCGGCTGAGCACTTGTTGTAAAGTGTTACGCCCATGGACACTCTCAATGGCAGAGAGCTCGCGACTGTGTTGCCTGCCTTTAAAGCTGTTCTTAAGAATTTTAGTCAGTTTTTATATCGTAGTTTTTATGTGTGGTAAATAATAAAAGTAGTAAAATAGACTTAATTTAACCATAACGTGTAGGAGATATTCGTGTATTTTATTTAAAAAAAAAACATAATATTTGACATATATTGGAAATATGACGAAATATAAACGACCGTATCGTGGGTTAAGAACTTACGGTATTATTTTGTTACCATGGTAACGATATATTAGGCATACAAATGTAACAATGATAAGAAAAGAGTTTCTTATAAATACTAAATAAATAAACTAGTATTAATAATGAAGAGAAATCTAATCAATAAAAAAGAACACACTTCAAATTTTAAGCCCCGAAAGCAATTGTATAATTCAATCTGATTAAAAAGATAAATAGTATTTCTGTACTTATACAGATATTAAACATTGAAAGACAGACTTTAATTAAACTGGCATCTAGGAACCCTTTCTGGATCTCGATAAAACTAATACCTTCCTCAAATTGGATATTAAGCGTAGATCGAAATGATATGAAAATGGTTGTCGAACAGCAATAAAGGTCAAATTGGCTCGATAATGTGTGGTGATTACAATGCAAGTGTATAGAGTACAGAGATATACTGCATGGGATAATGGTCTGTAAGTGTCGAGCTAACGAACCAAGTAGAATGGAGAAAATTCACGCCTCGACTTTTAGTATCTTTGAAATTTGGGTTCAACTGTACTTACAATTAATATAAAAAAGTATTGTAAGACATGGATTTTTTTTTTAATCCACATATTGCAAAACAATCTGTGATCAGACCGTGACAGTCGATCGATCTCCTATCTGCATCCCGATAACCAAACCCTACGAAGACAATCCATTTTTGGCGACTGATAGAATACAATCTCTTCGCTCTTTACACTCATATTTGATAATCAATATAAACCAAATAAAGTAAATAAAATCGTACAAATAATATTAAAATATACATATCTATGTTTAAAATATAACAAAAATAGCTTTTTCATTATTTTAGAAGCTGGTGTTAGTTTAAATCTTAAGATAGGATATTGGCACAGTTGAACTGTCATTTTCATACAAAGGTCTATCCACATACACCGATCCGACCTACTATGGGTAGCTTGTATCGACAGATGGCTATTACAATCCGTCGATTGGTTATTGGTACTCTATTATTAATATTTGGATAAAGATGTCTATCTCAGATGGCCAAAAATGGATTGAAATACGTTTTTGGGATTGGGCGTTAGAGGGTTGCCGTCGGCCGCCGGGCCTGGGCGACAACTACTCTGAAATTATCGTCATAATAGGAATAAATTATTACCAAAGAATTTTTGCTAAGGATATATACAACTCGGCCTTAGCCACTGGTGCCTCCCGGTCTCTGATCCTTTCATTAAGAAGTAACAGTACAGCTTCCTTCCCCCGCATGACGTTTTGACAGCTATTCAGAAACTGATTAACGAGAAACTGCCCAGGTAAATGTAAAATGAAATACGAAATGCATTCTGTTCTTGTGATTGGTCAGCAGCATCTCCAGTCAACGCATTGACGCGACATCATGCGTCATGACATTAAGACGTCTTATATCAAACGCAAGGTTTCGTCTATTTTAAATTCTCATCCCCTAGGCAATCTTATTAGAAGATAGGAATACTTTTGTTAGGTTCACACTGCATTAAATAGTCTAGCAGGAAGTTTCAAATGTGATTTATGTGGTAGTTAATCAAACTCGCAATGAATTAAAATCAGTTGATGTTAGCGATTACATTTAGTCCCTCCGGCACAAGTCGAGGCGAAAGATATATTAGATGTATGCTTTATTGTATGATCCAATGCCGGCTTTGAGGAAACACAATGTTATATTTTCTTACCGTCACAAAGATCTTTGTAGGTAACGGTTTAACATGTAATATCGTTGTATAAAGTGCAATAGATATTCTAAAGAGGTGCATAGTTATAACTATTTATATTAATTACATTAATTTATTGCAGTGAAACTTCTTTAGGCGCATGAGGCTTTTTACGGAACGTCACGAAGATGTGCAGCGTTTCTGTCGTAGGAAAGGGAAAGAGCGATTGAGACCAATTAAGAGAGAGTGAGAACGGTTGATGTTTAGTAGTTACATTTCAGAACTTTCGATGGAAATTCTGTTGCATAACGTCTTGTGTAGTAAACGCAGATTTCTTATTTTTTAATATTATCATTCCCAAGTATACATTGTGTAAACAGTGTGGATATATATATAAAGAAATGCATAGAGTTTATTGGGGCTTTTTTCCATTAGTAATAATTAATTTACAAAGAAGTTCCACTTCTGACATATGTACTTTACTTTACACTTTTATTTATTGGAAATGGGATGGTCACATGGTCCAGAACTGGCCCAGAGGAAAAAAATTGAGGACGCCCACCATAAACCTGGAAAGATGAAGTAAAAGAGATAGCGGGGAAATATAGGAAAATAGTAGCGAAGATGAGAGACATGGAAGAACTTTGAGGAGACCTAGACTCCGTCGGAGGTCATGTTCTAATATTAACTATAATATAAAAACATACTTAGGGTCTGTTTCACAATGTCCGGCTAAGTTCCAAATAAGATATTTATTACATATTGGTAGGATAAACAGTATTTTTGCGTTTCACGACTGTCAGATAGCGCTATTTGTCATGAAATACGAAGTATCTTATTCGGAATTTTTATCTTTCGAATAATTTATGTGTTGCATAGCTATTTGGCACTTTATCCATACATTGTGAAACAGGCCCTTACTGTTATCCTTTTAAGAGTCCTGATATTTAGGCTATTTTTATTTTTCTTTATTTCATTTATCATTTCGTTAAACGTTAGCAAAACTCCCGTAAGCCTCTCGGCAATGCCGGTGTCTACGGGCATCGACATTTATTATTTATAAGTTCTAAAACTATGTGTAGGAATAAAATAATCCTAAAAATATGATATCACAAATTTTACACATATACACATAAATTTTTAAGAACATAAGCAAGCTAGCAAGGGATAAAATTAAATATGCAACAAGAAAATAGAAAATAATAATAATTACAAAAAAACTAAAACTAAATATAAACTTAAACCTCATTAAGATACACACACATGATACACAAAGTTATGATAAGTTTGAAGACGGTTGTAAAATATATCAAAATTTTTATCAATAGTAATTAAGTTGAAAGAGCGAGATTTTATGTCCTAAATAACACGAATAAATATATATGAAAATATTACGTCAAAAACTTTACATAATTTTTTATATCCTCATACACATAAATTATATGAGGACATAAAAATTTCAAACTTCCAAGGAAAATAGCAAAAAAAATAAAACTAAGTAGAAACTTCTCATTAAGGGCGTAATACACAAAATTACAGGCAGATTGTTTTATAAATCAATATTTACAGTAACGTATTTTGTTTATATTATAGGAAAACTAGAAGTATTCCAATAATATAAACAAAATAGTTGTTGCTATCAGATATAGATAAGTATTCTTTACTACCAATAGAAAACAATTATACAATCGTGAACAAAGCGAGTGCGCCGCTGTAACGACCTCAAACCATATTCGTAATGATCAAATATATTGGTTTTGATACCTAAAAGGTATCAGACGATAATAGTTGCAGTAACTGGTAGAAGCGTTAAATATAATGTTTTACTATCTATAAGGCTCCCTTCTTCCTTAAGAATTAGTTGGATATGATGTATACGGTGATTTTTGACCACAGATATTTAGTAATGTGGGGTAGGTTTAAACATCATATAGAAAACTAGTGACCAATTTTTGAAAGGCCGGCAACGCCGGTAATAAATACTTTTTTTTTTTAGAATACTACCTAAACCAGGTATATACCACGTCTCTTGGTTGATTATCACCTTTACGCTGATGACCTCCAAATTTACGTTCAGTCTACACTGGATCGACTTCCTCTTGCGATTCAAACAATAAATGATGCTCTTCAAAATATAGCCAACTGGAGTAAAGACTTTGGTCTTAAAATTAATCCTACCAAGAGTCAAGTAATTATCATAGGAAGCCCTTTCTTTATTTCAAGAGTCAAATGGGCTCAGATCCCTGGCGTTTACCTTGACGGTGTGGCTTTGGCTCTTAATAAAAATGTTAAAAACCTTGGGGTCTTCTTCGACCAAACGCTATCCTGGGGTCATCACGTAAAGGAAATCAGCCGTAAACTATACGCCGCGTCAAATTCTCTGAGACGTCTTTCTAATTTCCTTCCTATCCGCACTAAAACTATGTTAGCGCAATCTCTTCTGCTTCCTATTCTCGACTATGCGGACTCGTGCACTTCCGATATGAATGAAGAGCTACTCAACAAGATCGAACGCCTGCAGAACTTCTGCATACGTTTTATATTTGGTCTTAGAAAGTATGACCATGTGTCTAAGTTCCGCAGGCAGCTGGGGTGGCTACCTATTAGACTCAGACGTGACGCTCATATTCTTCATCTTCTATATTCAATTCTTTTCAATCCCAAAACACCTTCTTATCTTAAAAATCATTTCAAATTCTTAGGTCCTTCCAACTATACGCTACGCTCTTCCAATAGATGTCTATTGGAAATTCCATCCCACAGCTCATCCTTCATAGGCAATTCATTTAGGATTTCTGCCGTTAGACTGTGGAATAAGCTGCCTGAGTCTATACGATTGGCTTCCTCCCTATCGTCTTTTAAAACTCTTCTATATAAATATTACCTAACCTTGTCATATCCTGATCAATCGTGACCTGTGTAATTCTTGTATCTCCTCTTCTTTTTGTATATTATGTAATTCACTATTTGCAATTCTAGAATCTGTAAGATTAGCTTTTTAGTTTTATTTAGTTATTAATATTGTTTTTTTTTCTATAGATTAAGGTTTTATAGATTAATATATATATATTGTTTTTTATATAACTTCTGGTTATGCACTTCTTGCACTTATCATTTTTTATTTATTGTTTTCTTTTTTTACTAGGGTTGCCTGGAAGAGATCGCTTGTTAGCGATAAGGCCGCCCGTTGCATCCCTTGTAATTTATATGTATTGTGTTATTTGTGTTTCTTTCTAGCAACGAAGTGTTAATAAATAAATAAATAAATAAATACTTAGGGTTACTTATGACCCTACTTTTAAGTAAGTACTTAAAGGCTGGCTACGCTCGAGCCCTCTGGCATTGACACGATGGGCGGCGGCGGTATTACTTAATTAGGTAAGCCAATATTTGGGAATGCGTCGCCGGCCAAACGCACTCGCGACCCGCCCAACTTAAACGTGGATAAATGTGTAACCTGGTTACGATGCTGCACGTTAAAAAAAACCCGTGCCAGTGCCCCAGCTAAGACTCTAGACAAATGTCCTCTGCTCTTCTTAAATATCATTAACAACATGCGAATGTTTGTAGTTTAAATATCTTTAATTGGCTAAGTACTGAGTATTGTTACATGATATATTTTAAATAACAAGATTTCAAATTTTATAAATATTAAATAGTTTCATGTTAAAACTGTAAAACGAGTCTTACGATTTCATTAGTAGATTAATAGGAAAGTTCATTCTTTAATAGGGCTGCAACAAATTTATTTAAAATACTTGATTAAACCTATTTTGTTTTTTATGTAATAGGAGGAACACGGGCAGCAGGCTCGTCAGATGTTATGCCCTCGCAGACGGCCCGAAAGTTCGTTACCGGCCTTACAAGAATTGGTACGCTCTTTTCTTAAAGGACTCTAAGTTGAATTGTTTCTCAAATACTTTGGAGGGCAGGTGAAGTCTCCGGTGAGTGTGGAAGGGGCCTTTGTTGGATTCCTCCGTTTGCCCCGCGATCGATAAATATTGGTCTTAGAGCACAGAATTGCCCATATATGGAGTTCACGTGCTCAAGTGTGGAGAGTGTTTATGGTTGGTGCTACTTGGTAAATACTCACTGCCAGAGGGATTCGAATATAATCCTACCCCGCGCCAATTCAGACGTTTAGAAATAGTCACTATATATAATAATATAAACCTAGAATTTTATGTAATACATCTTTAAATTATTTAGTTTTTAAAACAAAATTGAGGAGATGCCATGCTTATTTAAATATAGAATCAAAAAACTACTAATAAAATTGTAGCGTATATAAAATGGAATAGTAAACTACATAAGAACTTTTTTGTTCAAAAGCAATAACGTCAAAATAGGTAAGAAGTGCGACGTGGCCGAGTGTGCAAAAGATTAATTTTTACGTCTCGATGCACAATCGACCTGGTGAGCCCTAACTAAAATCTAACCCGTAATAATTAGGACAATATTGTATTGGACTCTACAATAACCATATGGACTTATGACTGCCTCAATAAATAATCTACAAATATATACAGGGGGGTCCAACTAGTGACGTCAATATTTTTTTTTACTCGTGGTAATTAAAGATTCAAGTTCGCGCTTGTCCTGAGAGCTGGTACTTTCTGCTGGAAATAGTTAAAGACACACTACACCGGCTTCCAAACTTTTTAAATTTGTTTTAATTTTTAATTATGTTTTAAAATTACATAGTAAGTTTCGTTAAGAAAATTAAATACTGTATATTTTTTTATTTATTTATTTACACTTCGTTGCAAAGAAACAAAAATAAAACAATACATAAAAATTACAAGGGATGCAACGGGCGGCCTTATCGCTAACAAGCGATCTCTTCCAGGCAAACCTAGTAAGAAAAGAAAACAATAAATAAAAATGATGAGTGCATGTTCATGTTTAGGTTTTAATAAATTTTTCCTTTCCTTTTCCTATTTCCTAATTAAATTTTTATTACTTAGGTCGTATCAAGACATTGTATAGCGTGGCAACCCTAGTACTATTCAAACATAATGATGTTATTATTTGATAGAAGCAGTTGTATGTTAAGTAAGCTTCAGATGAATCTATAATTCTTGTATATTTATGCAATTTTACTTAGGAAATTGGCTTGATAATAGGCATATTTTGCAAAAGCGGTTTTACACAGACTTTCGAATAGCCAATACAATGGAAAATTGTAGTGAAAATTAACAATATTAACCTTTTATCAAAATAAATTATCCACTAAACAGGATGAGAAGAAATATATGAAGATGCGGGAAAACTTTGACTTTGTTTAGCAGTAACAATTTAGTGCAATGCGGATGTCCAAAACTTACCTCCACAAGTACCTTGAAATACTTAGGTGTCATGCTAGATAGCAACCTGAATTTTCAAGCTCATATTGATCTATTGACCGGTAGAATTAGAAAATTGATTTATATATTCAAAATTTTGAGGCACATTGCTAATCACACTTTAATAAAAACCGTCTACTTATCACTATGTCAATCCATTCTGGGCTATTGTATATCTTCATGGGGTGGCTCCGCAAAAACACAACTTCTGAAGGTAGAAAGAGCTCAAAGAGCTATTCTCAAGGTAAGCGCTTTCCTTCCGTTCATGTATCCCACGGCAGAGACTTACAAACATTGGAAGGTTCTCACTGTTCGTCAAATCTTCATTCTTGCCACAATACTACGCAAACACTCACTTCTCAAATATGACCCACACCTCAATGATAATAAGCGTAGAAAAAATGCACTGTGCCATACAAAACCCTTTCGCACAAGCTTTGCTCAAAAATTTTTCTGTTTTTTGGGTGATTACTTGTATAACAAGGTCAACTTTTCTCTCTCCATATATCCCCTAACAAAAAATGAGTGCAAGAAGACGGTTACACTGTGGCTATTGGACTTTAACTATGAGGATACAGAGAAAATGCTTATCATAACTAAATAGTTGAGCATAAAGTTTGACACAAATTTTATTTAATAATTATTTGGAGTGTAGTTGTGCAGTATTTTTACGTCAATTATTCAGAACACACACATACACAGACACACACATACACAAATACACACATACACTAACACACACATACACAAACACACACAAATACACATACACCATGTGGTTTCCTTATAATTAATATAATTGTCTATTCTTTACATAAAATCATTTTGTCGATCCGAAGTGGTGGAGGCCTGATGACCTGTAACACAGGTGCACAACCTTTAACAGGCATCAGTCTCACTTAAGCACTAGCAGTCTCTCCAAAGAAAAATGACAATTATTGTATATGTTTTTGTGAGAAATAAATAAATATATTATTATTATTATATTAAATATATTATTATATATTATCTTTACCATATTATTTATTAATTGTTTGTTTAATGTTACATTTCAGTTTTCATTTAATTGTTTCGTTTTTGTATTTTAGGTTCTACTTACTTATGTTTTCTGTTTCATGTTTATCTATGTAATTTGTTTTGGCTTTGTATATTCGAAGTATCTTCTTTTATACCCTGTATGTCAATAACTAAGATTACTAATAAATAAATAAATAATATTTCTTCTGAAGAATTTCATATAACTTACGAAATCATTTAGAAAGCTTTGCGTAGGTAATTGAAACATACTAACAGTACCTAAGTGGTGATTAATCTGGCGGACAAGTTCGGACTATCATCCATCATCATCTGATATGAGATTTTACTTAATAGCTGCGGCTCAAGTCATAAGAGGAGAGCGAGTGTGGTTTTGTCAACGAACGAATTAAACTGTATACAAAATACCGGCAATGCACTAGCGAGCCTTCTGGCAATACAAGTGACCATGTGCATTATCACTTAACATCAGATAAGCATCCTATCCGTTTGCCTCCTGTTAAAAAAATAGGTAGTCCGTAAAGTCGGTTTACGGACGATGGTTAAGTGACAACGTTATAACAAAACTTTGATGAAAATGATTGCATACTTTTGTGAATACAATTGAGTAATTTTGATTGAACTATCACTATTTTGTATGGATACAAAGGAGTAACTCGGACGCATAGGCCAATCGATTGGAAGAGAGATGCAAGCATCGCACTCGCGAGCCCTCTTGCATTGATAGTGTCCATGGGCGGCGGTATCGCTTAACATCAGGTGGGCCTCCTGCCTGTTTATAACTTGCACCATACTAAAACATACTGCATATTCCACTAGTGGTGTAGTCTTTATCGCAAATCGATTACGAATAATATTGATAAAAATATCGACACAATTGTGATTAATCATTGTATAGACTCTTCAAATTGTTATTAGGTCGCTGGTCTTTTACACTTTTTTGTCATATTTACAACGATTTTCAATCTTTTGATTGTTACACACTTTTTAATTGAAATTGTTAATATCTTTGTCAAATGCGCAATTTAAGCTTATCATTAGATAATTTGACACATCTCGTCGTCAATTATTAATTCCAATGATGATTCCGTCATTTTCCAAGTTGTCACGGGAATAAGGTATGAAACGTAATAGCGTAAAATATCCGCAAAAAATATTTAGATAGTAATAGTATAATTGTGTTTTACTGCTAAATAACAGTGTGCAAACGGCATCGTTACAACTAAATTATTGAGGTCTATGTGTAAATGAGCTTCTGTACCGAAGGAATTAATGTTAATAGTCGTGTGAACTGTAAACCACGCCAGCTATGTTTACGATCTTTGGAATAAAATTATATTTGTTAACAGTCAATGTTCGAGTTTCGGCGCCATCTATGGGTGAGATTCTGAAACGAATATTACCGCGAACTATTACTCCCGAGTGTCAAAATGGCATTTATGACTTGACTCTTAGCGCTACTTAATCACTGTATAATACTGAGAGAAGGGTTTTAGTGGATTTCTTTGGAATTTTTTTTATAGAACAGGGGCAAACGGGTAGGAGGCTCACTTGATGTTAAGTGATAGCGCCGCCCATGGACACTCACAATGCCAGAAGGCTCGCGAGTGCGTTGCCGGCCTTTTAAGAATTGGTTCAAGTAACACCTTTATGTCTGCAGACCGAATTGTATGATTGACGTGTTCAATTATTTGCAGCAAATTACTCCCATAATTACTGTAATAGATAGTAGAAGGTACCGGTAAAGGTATTTCTGACCCGACCACGAAAAGATCACCCCTAAAAGCCGGCAACACTTTTAGAGGTGACTCGCATACTGGTCCTGGTCATGGACGGCTAATCACCGGTATCAACTGTCACCAGATATATATATTTAGTAGCTGCCTCAATAACCGCTGTTTAAGTAGAAACATTATCTATTAAAACATGAGGGTAGTCTCTCACAAAAATTAAAAAAAAATTAGGTATGAAATAGCTTACGACTTAATTTTGCTAAAAAATAGCCGTTTCGAACTTGTTTCTTTATATGGCTTTATATAGGAGGCTCAAAATAAAGGGCACTGTTAACCCAGTAGTAACGGGATTACGATTAATCAGATAATTTTAATGGGTAGTCCTGGGTAGCGTTGCCAGACGTCCCGTATATCCCGAAACGTTTCGTATTTTAGCTTATAATGTCCCGGCGAGAGTGTCTCTTTTCCGTAATCGAACCGTTATCCGTTTTTTTATAATTGAATCTTAAAAATAAAAAAGAAAAGAAAAGAATAATTAATTTAATTGATGTGAGAAATAAATGAAACCAATAATAATTGTTTGGAAGAATATCCTGAAAAAAAGTCTGTATATAACTTTGATTTTTAAATTCTCTTGTAGGCTGAAACAAAATCTGGCACTCCTGGGCTTATCAAAAACAAGCAGTATCAACATAAAGAAATTCCATAACAAACTCAATTTGTTAAATATTTTCCTCGTTTCATCACCGTACGAGCCGCATTCCAAATTTCTTGGCTTTCACGGTCCGCTTCTCTTGGCATTTTCTTTTGCGAACTACCGTGGAATCAAATTCCGATGGGAATCTTCCCTGGGAGATAAAAAGCATACACTTCAACGCCGGCAACTCCGCTAAAACGGGTGTCCATAGGCTAAGATGTCGGTCTCACCCGAGAATCGAACCTAATTACTCATAATCTGAAGTCGAGTGTACAACTTGCTAGTCAGTGGACTGTGAAATGTAATGTATGTTTGAGCAAGCTGCACTCGATAATGATATGAGACGGTGAGACGTAAGAACCACAACCCTACGGATCCCTAAGCCCTAAGCCCTAGACGGTGAGTCTGTAGGGCTTAGGACATAAATAGTGGATATATAAATATAAAGATAAAGATAAGTACGGGATGTCTGTATCAAGACAGCTAAGGTAACAGACGGTGGTGGCATTGTCTCAAAGGTAACGGGCAGGCTCACCACGATAATTAAGGGCTTGAAGGAGTCTTCGCTACTTTGAGAGGAAGCGAGAAATGAATAAGACAGAGCAATATTCAAATCTGATTTATCATTCAATAACATTATCTTAAATACTAATTACACCTATTCATAAATAATATTATTCTATTGAGCTGTTGGTGTATCGCGCACCTTCAGCTGTTAAGATCCATGTCAGCAGTTGGTGTATGTTCAGATGATGAAATCTTAACATCGAGTATAACACCTAAACCATTAATGAATAGCTGCTTCAGTCAAATCAGCACCGGTATTCTGCAACTTTCAATAGAGATTAAGCTTACAGTATATAATCTCAATAATAAAGTAGGTATCGAATTGGTTATTACAGAATGCAAGTATATAAATACATAGGTGTATACCACATCCGCGGTGGTCCGGTCAGCTGCACGACTGTTACATTACCGACCTTCCATGTCATGTTTGTCTGTTTGTTACTTCAAAGGCACCGACTAGACCTATGTTACACTATTTATTGGCTTGTAATGATGTTGTGTTTAGAATTGTTCGATCAGCATTATAGGTCAGAGTACCAGTAAGTCACAAAGATTTACTAGCGTTTAGGTTTTTTTAATATCATAAAACCCTATTTATTCCAGTATAATATCGCATTGAAATCGGTCCATTATATTTTCAGTTAATACTCTGTGCAAGCATAGTGGGCAGGATGGCTGACACATGAATTTATAGGACACCCATCAAGGGCAGTCTTCACCACCCACGGACACCCATTTTAGGGAGTGTGTTGGTGTGTATGTCGAATCTACCAGGGAAGATTAAAATCTATCCCACAGTTCTCTAATTCACAAAATATAATGTCTTCTTAACAGCTGGTCCATGTATTAGCGATAATGTATAAATTATCGTGATTCACGTGTCCTTTTCTGTCTACGCAATAATTCCCAATAGTCCCTATGGACTGGAAGTCCAGCAAACCCTGGTCCCAATGGACCAAATATGTAAGTTAATTTTTCAATATTTCATCGACCGTGGACCACTTTAGGGGGCTTAATCGTGATGACTTGACAGTAGTGTTTGTAGAGACGGAAACTATTTTTTTTTTAAATGACAGTTCGTGTCGACAAATTTTGATAACTTTATTAAGTCGGCTGTATTTACATAGTTTATGGGCAGGCTGAACATGAAAAATTATGAGTGTCACGGCCTGGTAAACCTGTGTCCCACATAAGCCTTCTAAACGACCGAACACTGCCTTATGACCGGAGCATAACAAAACGCGATAATAATAGTCTTGCACTTCTAGTCTTCCTCTTATTTAATTTTATCTTGCCTGAAAGGAGAAGTAGAAAGAAGTACTAAATAAATAATCACAAAAATAATAATAATATAATCGTTCTGTTTAGTTGGAACATAAAGTTTTTAAAGTACATTATTAAGTTAATAATTGGCGAATAATAAATGCTATAATATATGGATAGATAATATATCTATTATATATAAATAAATAATAATAATGTATCGGGACAATTCACACTGATTGATAATTCTTTTAAAATTCGACTCAAACATTTTTCGTTGTTTCTTATTGCCAATTCCGTTGTTACACTAGCACCAACATGTGTAGTGCATGAAATCCCGGGTTCGACACTATTTGACCTTCATTATATTTAAAGGTTAGCCTTGCCGAAGACACAATATAAGTAAAGGAACAAGAACATGATCTTAAGGAACAAAGCAACTAAAGTAAAAAGAAATAAAGATTAGAAATTCTATAAAATATATTTTGTTATTTATAAATTCAAACACATATCGCTAAAGTGTGAATGAAATAGAACTATAATAGAAAACCAAAGCTCTAAAAATATTATCTTGATAGATTTGCAGTGGTGTTTTTAAAAATGGAATACTTAATTCAATTTATAATTTATGGAAGACAGCGAGAGAGGAATATCTGTGCCACGCGCTGTTTCTACGTTACAAATGATTTATTCAGCACTTGAAATAACTGTATCACAAATAATTCAGCTCATAACAATAGTACGGAAAGTAGGTCTTGTAAACAGGTGCAAATGTATTTATTGGAGATATATTGTCATAGTAACATATAATGTATTCATACATTTATATGAATGCAACCATAAAAGTATTTCTGCTGATTCGAATATGTAATAGAACTAATGAATCAACGCGAGAAACTAGCGAAAAGATTTTTTTACGTCATAAATGATTCCTGAGAAAGGTTTAGATGTATAATTTATTATCGTTTTATGTTAATTGACTTAAATATATATGTTGAAGGGTGTAGTGACAGGAATGAGGAGCGATCCATCCGAACTCCAAAGACGTATGAGTGTTCTTTGCAAGTTTTAAATGACTGTTCTTTGATGACACATATTTTAATGTGTTTATTTATTATTAGCTTGTAAATCTTTTTTTCAAAAACTTAACTCAAATAAACTCACATTTAAATGATACTTAATATCAAATACCTAATGACACACCAAGCCAGGTTAACACGGCTCTAATTACGGTACTCACGCGGAAAAACGATCGTAAGAAACTAAAAGATACCTTTCCGTAAGATTAATTTAGTAAATAGAACCTAATTTGGTATTACTCAGTATTTTTATGTAAGTTTACTTGTGACTGAGTTAATAATTTAACCCATACAAGTTAAGGAAAAAACAATTCAGGATCGTATGTCACGTCACTTAGAACTAGATCTAGAATGGGAACATAAGTAGTGCTTACAAAAGAGGATTTCTAGAAGCCTCCTTGGAGGCCTTATTCACACTTAGAGAATTTATTAAAGGCATTTAATGTTTGAATAGTCCATAAAAGGTGCGCTTTAGAAACGATAGTAAATTGTAATATGAGATTATGTTTAATAAGGATTATTTGTTGGAGATATTTTTGTTAAACTCTAAACTTCCTCAGAGTACTAGTGTAAATGACTTTGACTTTAGTGTAGTTAAGTGTAGTGTGGCACTCGAATATTTTTTTATATCATTAAACTGTTTAAATATCAACTTCGTTTGCATTTAATACATTTTTTGGCAGCATTGGTTTCGGTGCCAGTACTTAATTGTTGAGTTTTTCCGCGCTATTACAAATTTTCGAAATCGCAATAAATATCGAGAGTACGGCGTTGACAAATTGTGTGATTCCTGAGCGTGGTTTAAAAAGGTTCAGAAACGATAATTACATAAATAAATATTAAACAAAAGCTTCATTTATGACAAAAGGGTTGTGACAAGATTCATATATCGATAGTCCTCACACTAGGGAAGACCTGTGTTGTGGGTAACTAGAATACAATTAATTAACATGTTTAAAACAGTTAAAACAAAGTAGGACAGAAATAATAAAAAAATAGTGTTTAAAATGAAGAATGAGTGAACAAGTGAGTGTTTGAATGGGTGGGTATGCGCATGTATTTGAGACATCAGAGTCACACCGTGAACGTTTGTGAAAAAACCAATACATCCCAGATGGGACTGGAGGAACGGGACTGGGGTCAGACTTAGCACTAATTCTCGTTAGTGAATGTGTAATTTGGGAAGAAAATTGACTGATAAGGTATTAAGGCAGCAAAAAACTTTGCCAATAAGCTGCAGTCGAATGAAACTTCTATATAAGTTCTGGTTAAAGTTAATAGCCGACCTTTAACATATCCCATTTATAGATACGCAAACGACACAGTGATTAGATCTAAAACATAAAACGGTTGCTTTTAATGTATTGCATATTATCTGTAGTTAAGATACGGTATGCGAACAATATGCCATTATTTAGACAGTAAAGATTCCAGATGCGAAATGATCCCAATCGTTTGCTAATAAATTTTATACTCATTAGATTGTCCATGCCTTGCACTATGCATTCGCATTATACAAAAACCCGTATAACACTTGGGCACATATATAACGTCTCGTTTTGAACGGGACTGTCCGTTTCTCCAGGTATCCCCAAAAAGAAATGAGGGACGCAACATTGTCCCCTTTTCATAAACCACGGAAGTTTAAGCAGCAGAGTATAAAAAAACCGTGCCAATTCTTATCTGAAATCGTCACCATATTAAAACAAATTTGTTCTTCTGATGCCAACTATCTTTACTTAAATAAATGACTATAAAAAAGCGGTTTATTTTTTCATTGACTACTTATTATTCGAGCTTAATTAATTGTCGCGTTTTGAGTCAAAGATTAAATGGTCACTTAACGCATATAGCTAGATACGCGAATAGATGAAATATAGAATTTAAAGATACCTAACGGAAAGCAGACCAAAAGCAGCGTTGGCCTAGTGGCTTTAGCGTGCGACCCTCATCCCTGATGTCATAGATTCGATCCCCAGCTGTGCACCAATGGACTTTCTTTCTATATGCGCATGTAACATTCGCTCGAACGATGAAGGAAAACACTGTGAAGAAATCGGCTTGCCATAGACCCAAAAAGCCGATGGTGTGTGTCAGGCACACGAGACTGATCACACACTTGCCCGTTAGTGCAAGTTAGATACAGAAATCTGAAACACCGATTTATTTATTTATGTTTTGTATGGACGGGAAAAAAGGATGAGGAGACAGGTGGAATGAAGATATAGAGGCGTTATCAGGTAGCGAATGGAAAAAGAAAGCCATAAAAAGATAAATTTTGAAAAAAGCTAGAGCAGGCCTTTCAGCCGCCTGAAGTTCTATTCCAATGTACTGAAGAGAGTTAAATTAACCACATAAAAGAAAAAATAATGTATTTAACAAATTTAAACTGTTGTTTAAATTTGTTAAACATTTTTAAAGATTGGAATTAAACAGGCAGTATTATGTTGCTTGGTTTAAAATATATGAATTACGCGTCACGTTGTTTGACAACTATGTACTCCTAAACTACTCAACCAATTTCAATCAAATTTGGACTCAGGAAGGCCTCAAATTCCCTCCACTCCATTATATTATAAAACATGTAAAATTATGATAAATGTAATGTAAGTTAAACGTATAGTTTCGCTTTAAATGACATGACAGAAGCCCAAGTATTCTTAAAGGTGCATAACCTAGGCAAGCAATAACTCTAATGAGTAGACAAATTCTTAAATAATATTTTCTTATTGGTTTCATCTCGTAGACTATTCCTAGAGGAACAGGGACGAAGTCGCCGTTTGGGAGGCCCCAACATTGCTAGTATATATGTTCGTAAGTTGCGCCCACTGAATCCTCTCCACACTCAACACTATAAACATTTAATTATGTATGTTCGCAGTGTGAGTTCACAGTGGCAATATTGTTTTTTTTTGTATTTAATATTATATGTAATATTTTTTTATTGGTATTGTAATGATGGTTTTAAATGTGATAGAAAGCACAATAAACTGTTCTTATAAAATGTTACTAATCATAAAAACATTTTTAATAATTGTAGTTTTTATCTTTGTATGAAAATTATATATAGATATTAAACTTAAAATTTAAAATAACATTCGTCTCATAATCTAACATTTTTTGAAGGGTTGACTCCAACCGCGCGTGGATTGCAGACATGTTATTTTTTATTATATCGACCCGTAGGTAAATAAGTGTTTCCTGGGTATGTAGATATTTTTTCATATGCTTAGTTACCTTGTAACTGGAATTATGTTTTAGTAAAAAAATATATATATATTAAGTACCTCCAATAACTCCATATTACGAAGGAGTCAAATTTTAAAAACTGTCAAGTATATTTCTTTAAATCGTGTTAATAAATAATTATCTTAGACATTGTTTTATATCTACATATTATTGTTAATTAATTTATTTTATATTATTTCTTTAGATTTTAGTTATATGTTATTTTGAGTTTTTTTGTTAATTACTTATGCACTTCTTATACTTTGCCATCTAAATCAAATTTAGGTTTTTCCTTTTTTTATTGTGCCATATTAGGGTCGCCTGGAAGAAATCAGTCGTCAGCGATAAGGCCGCACCTTGGCTAATAACTTATGTTTTTGTTTAAGGTAACGTGTGTAAATAAATAAATTATTAGATTTATCTCTCTAGGCCAACCTCGCCACGACTTATCTTCATTAAGAGTCGTTTATTAGATATTATATTATAACACCGTTATACATAGACATATAACAGCACCATAGTAATTAATTTCTTATAGGAATCCATTATTTTTTCCTAAATAAATTATACCCGTGTTTATTGTCTCTGGACTTGTCCATAACCAGAGTGTTATGATATTATAGTTTAGTTCGGACCTGTAGAAGGTGGGTGGCTAACGTCAATTATAAGAATTATTGCGACGACAGATCGTGAGTCGCGGCTATGTCGGGATGTCTGGACTTTTGTGAACTGATGGTCAATTGTGCAGTTGCAATACTCGATATTAAATACACGGTAATACTATTACGGAGTGACTTTAGCTTCGGATCTGGGATTTCAATTTCAATGCATATATTTATTTATTAGAAGAAATATATTTATGTGATAAAAACACACATTTAAATTTATCAAATCAAAGGCCTGGAACATACGAGACGAGTGAATTGTTCACAATCGTCTAGTTTTTTGTTCAAGATGTAATGTATGCTCCATAATATAAATTATAATTCGTGACAATTTCAACTAGTTTGTTTATTCAGTAATAAAAGTATCCTTTATTAAAATTATTTTGGCATTAAAAGGTACTACATTATTTTTTTCTACTAAGTATTATTAATTTTTTTTTCTTTTTTTCGACTGAGGCGCAAACTGGCTGCTGTGGTCTCTGGCAGAATGACAAGCACTGTAAAACAGTCTACTCCTGAGTCAGGGCTAATAATAACCACAGCACACGCGCATAACACACTTAAAATGGACCTTGTTCTTTAAAAGAAAAAGAAAAAGTGAGATCATTTTTTTATTATTGTTATTTTGTTAGTCTTATGTCTACTACGATTAAACCGACGGTCTAAAGTACAAGATAGCAACTTGATTAGTTCGTTCAGTGAAAGGTGCGTAAGGCGTAAACGCCGTCACCATTGGGCCGTGGTCATTAATTTTCATAAGCCAAACCGTCGTTACGACAGCTGGGCGTCAATTGTGTCAAAGGTTAGGCCCCGCCCCGTTTCTCATTATAACAGATTGGCAATTGTTTTTATTTGTAAATCGAACGCTTTTTATTAATAGACAAAACAAATGAACCTCAATGCATTCTATACTTTAAAAAATGTGATTTTTTTAACACTTCGTTATGGCTAATGGACAAACCGTGCTAGAGCCAAAAAAAACCCTTCGTTATATATGAGGAAACGCAAAATAATTAAGTGTAAGAAGGAATACTTGATAATATTATTGAGTCGTGATAAGATCCAGCTTTTACTGGCAATCACGACTTAAAATTACTAGTTGCCGAGTGTGAAACCACGGGGAATCAATTTTATCTACTGCACGTAAGACGATCTAGGCAGCAGTCTATTATTATCTATATTTTCTACATTTTATGACCGAGGAGAAAATATAGTTTACCGGATTGACACGTGTCTGTTCTTTACTTATTTGATACTAAATTATTTACGTACTAAATTATATACATTTCCTTCGTGACCATGCAGTTTGTAATTAACCCTTGACTAACGCCTAGACCCAATTACCTACCTCAATCCATTTTAACCATCTGAGGAAGACATCTTAATCTAAATATCGATAAAAGTGTGCCAATAACCAATCGACGGATTGTAGTCTAGGAGTATAGTCATTTGTCGATACAAGCTATCCATGGCAGGTCGGATCGGTGTATGAATGAAAATGACAGTTAATTTAACAATATCCTATTTTAAGATTTTGACTTACACCAGTTTTTATAATAATTAAAATGAATAGACATGTCTATTTTAATATTATGTGTACGGTTTTATTTACTTTATTTGGTTTTTATTGATTATCAAATATGTGTGTAAAGAGCGAAGAGATTGCATTCTATCCGTCGCCAAAAATGATTGTCTTCGTAGGGTTTGGTTATTGGGATCCAGATAGGAGATCGATCGACTGTCATGGTCTGAATGAATTGAAAACAATCTGAGATTGTGGATCAATTATTGGGTTCGGGCGTTAAGACTTTTCGATAGTCGTGATCCTCTAACGCTAAACTAATGTGCGTGGGAATGTCATTAGTTCACGCTTTGTCACGTAATGGCCTGGCGTCAACTATTTCGTCTCAAGCGCCTTATCTAAGCCTTATTTATTTCATCACCTTGAAAGCTGAGATCCTGCATGGTCTGCTACAAGACATTTTTCTTTTGCGAACTAGCGAATCGACTCCCGTGGCGATACGACCTCCAATTGTATTGTATTAAATAAACTACTATACCTACTCCTTCTCAAAGGCTGGCAGCGCCACTAAAATAGGTGTCCATGATCCATTTTTTGTGTTGACCCTTCGGGACGCCCAAAAATTGAAATCAAATTTGCTTTTATAAAAAACCACCTGTACATAAGTTATCATTTACTTGATAGCAAATTTGATTTCACTTTTTGGGCGTCCCGAAGGGTCAACACAACAAGTGGGCCAGGGCTAACCGATTTAAAGCATTTTTCTCAATGCCAAGGACAAGAAGTTTTTTTTTTTTAATTTGCTATTAGCTTCTTCAGTTCAGTTATTATAGAACCAAAATTGAGCCCGTGGGTCTGTAAATCGTTGACGCATCGTAAAAATGGTTTTATTAGATACTTAAAGCTGCTGACTTAATCTAGAAACAAAATGAGCCGAGATAAAAAGCAAAACAAAAGACGAACAACAATTCCATTGATTTGTTTATTTATCTAAATTGCCGAATTTAATTCTAAAAATAACTCAGTGGCGGCTCGTTATAACTAATTACTAAAGGTTTTAGCGTAATACGCAGATGCGTACGAGGTGCTTTAAGTGTGTTTTTACACTCGCATTGCACATTACTATAGTCACAATTAACTTTTCTATTAAAGGTATGGAACAGGAACTAGAAATAAATTTATTAAGTGGCCAATAGCAATACAATGTACAGAGTATATGGAAAAACATTGGAAAACCGTTGATTGACATGATTTACGATCGGATATGTTAATTTAAAATGTTTAACAATGTAACATAGGTTGGCTGTTAAGACACCTTGTTAATAAAACCAAATCAGTCAACACACTTCACTAAAGTTAGTGACTATTATTATGGGGTCATGCTGCTGATGTCGAATCTATTTTTATTCTGCAGAAGAGAGCTATTCGTGCAATCTATAATTTAAAATGTAGGGAATCTCTGAGAGATAAATTTAAGGAAATTAATATACTTACCTTTCCCTCGAAATATATTTATGAAAATATTATGTATGTGTACAAAAATAGTGATACGTATACTAGAATAGAACATACGCACAATGTTCAATACTCGGAACAAATGCAGGCTGCAATTTCCCCGTACTAGACTGTCTAAAGTTAGTAATTATTTTTTGGGAAAAGGGATACTCTTCTTTAATAAAATCCCAGAGGCTCTTTTATCTCTGCCTTTTATTAAATTTAAGAAATATATTAAAGAAAAACTGTGTAAAAAGGCTTACTATAAAGTTAGTGATCACCTAGTTGATAAAAGGGCCTGGGACTTGTGCTGGACAGGCTACTTCTAATCTGCTATATTTCTTTTAAATATTGTAGAATTGTTTGATGATTTGCTTTTTTTTAAAAGAGTACTGAGAGTTTTTTACGCGCGGCATTTTCTCTCGGCCAATACCCTCTGTCTTCTTTGCCGATGAGTGTGGATGCGAACAGGTTCGAATTTAATGACGTGGAATAAGTGATACCATGATGATCTAATGTTCCAAAATAAACGTATTTGCTTTTATTTATTTTAAGTAGCATTTTGTCTCATTCTTTTAAATTATATTTACGCTGCAACGGAAAGAGTGCTATCGTTAAAACGGAAATAAAGTAGAAGTTACCTTCGCAAACTTTCGCCTTAATATGTTTTTTATTGTGTGTTTGTGTTTGTGTGTTCAGTCCTAATGGAAGTTAATCTGGTTAGCACACTAAGACTAATTCACAAATTCAAAATGAGATCCTCATAGCGATAGTACCAGGGAGGACTGTCTGTGAACACTTTGTTTTGGAAACTTTGGTGAACTTTACTAACTCTATATAATAAATCAGTGAGGTAAAACCATTTTATATACAACGAAGATAAATATTGTGAGAAAACTGGACATGCTCAGGTTAAAAGCCTTTAAGAAGTTTAGAAAGAAGTAGTCCAGACATACATACAGTGGCCACTGCTTAATATACCTTAAAGCCTTCAGTCGTAACTGCAGTCATTTGTAAACGTTGCTGATAAAGCAGCACTGGACAATACAATAACTATTCTTTGTTGATTCCGATAGCATTATTGTGTGGCAAATAATTGACAACCCGCCTTGTATTTCGGATTGCTAACTAGCACCATATCAGGACCTGACGGATAAAGAGTTATTACCATTAATAAGGGTTCTATATATCTTATAAATGCAACAAAATGCAGCTTTTTTCTTTTCCTGTCTTACTTGTCAAGGGGGTGTAAAAATGAAAACCATTTGATTGTGATTGGAATATCATATGTGAGATATAAATGGATTAGGATCAGGATTACTTAATATGGCGATTAAGTATTCCTAAATTTTCTTATTTTCCGCAACAAAAAAATAATTATCAAAATCAGTACAGTCGTCACGCGTGATGCCGTGACCAAGATAAATAGGCATTCATTTATATATATATATACAAATAGACTTTTAATTCCGATACAGATGTCCATGAATAAGATGTCCTGAATAATACGAAAGCTGTAGTAGCGAGGCTGCCATCCCCACAATAGAAGCTTAGAACTGATGCTGTAGGTATTTATCTAATGATAAAGTCTATTCCTACCCCTTACTACTGGACTTATTGGACTTACAGCAAGGCATGAGACATACTATTTGAATGATTGTCATGTACATTTAATCTCTGTAAGACACAGACATACGTATCTAAGTCATGAGAGTTAGCGTTACTATTCCTCCTTGGTATATAACACGTATATTTACGTTGAGAAGAAAAATTTGATTGTGGCTGTGGCATTAAAGTACTTGAGTATAGGATTCTGATATCCTGCGCAAAACAGACGTGTTTCTTTATTTATTTATTTACAGCCACTACACGGCCAATACATAGAAAATCAAAAATTGACAGACTTCCTCTGTTTTTTTCTTTTTTTAATATATTAACCCCCCCCCCCCCCTCCCTATACGCCTTACAAGTAGGTCCTAAGAGATAAATGAAATATTGTACTGCAAGTGTGAGCAGGGCTTGTTGTTGCAAAAATATTGTTTCCAGCAGCGGTTATAATAGTCCGGAGCGTATGTCATTATCTCTCATTATACGTAAACCAAATTGATCGAAGCTAACCGAAATCCCAGTGAGTCATACTCATCTTCGTAGGATAAGTGTAAGAAAAGAAGTTGTACCGTCTTTTTTAGGAGGTAATAAGTAACTTCTTTTGTACCCTTTCAATCATTACCCTATTATACTTTTCATAAAGGGACCATATCACGCAGCCTTAGAGAATTTATCTTTGTATATAGCACCCTTGTTGTAAGACTTAAATATGATTAAGCTAAATGTGGAAATACCTTTAGTATCGGTATCCAGAATCTGGCCCGCGGCTTTACCTGGCTTTAAAATTTTATTGTAACGACCTCTGAAGACCATCGTTCGTGGTTTACATCTTTATGTTTGGGCCATTAAACGTAATGGCATTCATTTTTGATAATCTTGCTTTGCTGGGATATGTTAGAACCTGTTTATATAATTCGGTTTGAACCGTCCCTCCCAGGGTCTCTCTACATCTTCTACAACAATTACCAGGGAGAGTGTTCATACGAGTTGTTCAGATTAATACCCGTAGCTGAGTTTTATGGGACATCGAGGAAGAATGTGGAATTCCACCCGGTTCAAACCAGCCTCCCATTGAAGTATTTCCGAACCAATTTAGAGCAGCATCTTTCAAGGAAAAACGTACCAATTCATGCATTGCCACATGCGAGTCTTCTGGCAATGAGATTGTTTATAGGCGGCGGTATCACTTAATGTTTGTCACTGTAAACAAAAACAAACATAACATTTGAAATAGTTGGGATTGATTTGCTCCAGTTCAAACAATTTGTATTAAAAACTTGGCGATTGAAAAGAGTGGCAGAAAGTTTCTTGCCAGTTCTTCTTACCCGCTCTACGCCCTTGACTTGCGAACTGGTTGTAAATGTAAATTTACAATTAATTTAATTTGTTTTTTTTTGACGTTCATAAGTGTACATGTTTACCTATATGAATAAAGATAATTTTGAGTTTGAGTTTTGTTAAATCAAAAATAACATTTTGTTAAGTCATCAAAGTTTAAAGCCAAAATATTTACAGTAAAATATTAAAAAAAATTCGTGGCCACAAGTTAATAGCGTCAGACTCCTAACCATTGTTCTATCGAACCCGTTCACTGTGTGTATTACTATCATTTTGCGATCTAATCAAAATATAATGTTATTTGTTTCCTTCTTGAATTGAAGTTGTATCAACAAAGTCTTTGAGGTATTTTTCGGATTATTACATTTATCTGGGTTTCATTATCTGTCGAAGAATATGAAATTCCACCCGTATCACCTCCATTTCCGTCGTTCAACAACTGAGCGTGTTAAAGGTACTTTTTGCCGCACATTCTGCCCGCTGCTGCCCGCCAGACATTCAACATCTTCTTAAAAAGCCGGCAAAGCACTCGCAGGCATTCTGGAAGTGTGAGTGTCCATTGCGGACTTTATATCAATTTGCCTTTTATAAAAAAGGCGTAGTTCAGTGTTACACAGGCATTTCTTGATTACAAATAGTCAGGGTGATAGGCATCTACTAGGAACAGAAACCCTTTACTCTTTCAGACCTACGTCCGGATTGGGATTGCATCAATCAGGACCATTGGTCCCCTCAATAAAATATATAACAAATTAACTAAAAACTGGAAAGTTTAAAGAGAGAGGCAAATAATTTGAGATTTACACTGTTTATATAAATAAGACAATAATGAGTCTCAATTTCCCAATACAATGAGACAAGCTGACGATAGAGTGGTGTAGATATAGCAAGTCCATGTATCTGTTAGAGATTTTCTTTGGTTATAAATGCGAAGAACTACTTTGATATAATTAGTATTATTACTATTTTCCAAGCCAAGTCCGCATTTTAAGGATCGACATGCTTCCTTAAATGTGTGCTTGTGGTGGCGTCCATGCGTCGGGGGCATGGGGGCCGATGGCTGGCCATGCGTCATACTCGTGAACGCGTACTACTTGTGGTGACTGGTCGTAGTTGAATTCGTGTATGCGGTGATATTAGTTGTTTCTACTATGTATATTGTATATGCGTGCTGTTCCTACGAGAATGTAAGTGCGTCCTTGTTTTTAATTTATTTTATTATTCTTTATTACTCAAGATGTCATATGGAACATGGTGTAATGGTGTAATGGTTGCAGCTCCTAACAAACGTTGTGTAAAAAAAAAACTTGGCGATTAACAAGAGTGGCGGAGAGTTTATTGCCAGTTCTTTTCCTTTGTTCTCCGCCCTTGATTTGAGAACTGGCAGTAAATGTAAAATTAGAAGAATTAAATGTATATTTCTTTTTTGACGTTCATAAGTGAACATTATGTTACCTACATGAATAAATTATTTTTGAAATTAAATAAGAATTTAAATAAAAAATAAAGCAGGAATCTCTGATGGCTAAATAATAGAGACGGGTTGTACTACAGTTTGTATTATTCCATAGTATAAAGGGCGGGCGCCGGTGCATACATTTATAGATGTTTATTATAAATGCAATAATACCTAACGGCTATTTCTCACTTTTATGTTTTTGTTTGTATAGTCATTATGTACATATATCAATAGATAAGCAAATACGTATATTGAGTAAAAAATTAATGAATAACGATTAGTTTAGAAATGACGATGCCGCTCGCTCCACAGGGCATTTCATTATACGGTGACTTCATTATTTTAAAACTAATTACTTTATTGCTGGGAAGGTTTTTCCAGAAGAATTAGCTATCGTGTTTCTCTTAATTAAGTGAAATTTCAATGAGGACCAATAGTTTTGCCGTCTATATTTTGGGAGTGGAGAAGATTTAAATATGACAATCATATTTTACCAGTAATTAAATAACGCAGGTATGCTTGCACAGTATTAACAGAAACCAAAATTCACCAACCATTCTAAATCGATTCCATAGCTTTTCAGATTATAGCTGTATTATAATTATATCCACCTTTTATCTTTAACTATTAATGTAGCTCTTGCAAAAGACGCGGTAAATCTATTTTTAGGTGTCCGAGGAACAATTAAATGATAGAATACAATTTTGTATATCAAAAAGTTGAGAAAATTTTGTAGCTATCCTATAGACCTATAGTTTTTTGATACTTTGTTGCTCTATCCGAATCTAAAGCGTAGCATCTGAGAAAGCAATATCACTCAGTCATTGTTTAGTATGAAGTAAAAATGATATTAATTGATATAACAGAAGAATTGATTAATGAAAGAGGTTCTTACTGTTCTTTGTTAATTTTAGACTCTATTAGTATTGTGTTATAACAAAACTAGGAACACATATAAACAATCAGGTTTATTTATTTTTATGATCGAATATCGTGGCAGGACAATACTATCAAAATCATTAATATTATCACATCAATCAATGACAAAATTTGTAAATAAAAACCATGCAACTATCAAACCCTTGTTGTTTGTTTTATAAAATTATGATATAGCTCTTGCTAACATCTGCTCAATACTGCACAAGAATATGTAAATGTAGAATTTGTAGTAAATTTTTCTAGTTTGAATTTTAAAGAAATATTTTTTTTACTTACAGTTTAGCAACTTGGGATGTCACTACTGGTAAAAATTTAAAATCTTAATGTCATTACTGCAATTATCAGGGCTAATAATCTGATATATTCTATACGTAATGGAAAAAAGTGTTTTTCACAATTCATAATATTTATGTCCAATAGATGGGGCAGGTCGTGGAAGCAACCTGCTCATTCCAACTGCCTTCACCTGCAATGATGCTTCTTTGCCAAGTCTGGTCACGTTATTGACTGTCGTTACGGAATAATTTGAATCTAACTCCATATTATTTCTCTAAACACATAAGTTTTTCTTACTCTAGTTTAATTGTATTTTGGAACCAACCAAAACCTTAGTTTTTTTCTAGATTATTAGTTTTATAATGCTACATTGATATTCTTTATTTTATTACGTTATCTTGCCTGTAAAGTTTCTTTTCAATTGCTAGTAACAAAACCTTCCGTTGCTACTTAATCATTTCATTTACCCGATTTTATTTCCTTTTATGGTAAAGCAGTGTAAACAAATAATAACGAAGATAAATCAAAGCACGGGTCTTGCAAGCAATTGCACCCCGGCTCGCCCATGAATATTATAAAAAAATATATATGATGTATGTATGCTCGGGTGTCTTACGAAACGTATCTGGACACAATGGCAGGGGAGTAGATCAAGAATAAAATGTCACAAGTCGGTTTATGGACGAAAGCTTAACGTGACAACGTCATCACAAAACATTGATAAAGTGATTGCATACTTTAATAAACAAAGTTGAATAATTTTTATTGAATCTATAAAGGAGTGAATTCTGTAGGAGCCAATCGAGTGGAAGAGAGATTAGGCGTAAGCGTACAATGAGCGTAACGGGACAATGAATCGTGTTTTTTTTGCGTGCAGCCGGCGTTTATCGATTTATTAGACGTTGTCACGTTAAAAAAATACTACATTATTATAGCTCGTTACTTTGAAATTCCCTTATCCACTCGGGTCCTTATCCTTAAACCAACATGATAAAAACAAATGGCTTTATCACATAATTGCGTTAACTATTAAACTTAACACGTTCATTTCATATATTTATATAAAGGTCACATTAATCATATGATTAGTTGCACGGGGCACAACTACATGTTGCTATTAAGTTGTTATTTTTAAATATTTACACTAATGTTATAACCAATTAAAAAGAGAACATTTTCTAATTGCTTTAAAAATCATATAAATGTCGACATATATGCTTGTGTAAGAAATATAATGTGTCGTAAAGTACACTTAAAAACAAATGAGCTTCTTCTAAATTTGCTGAAGAGTAAAAGAGACAAGTGCAACTGGATATTCGATACATTCCTTCAGTCAGTCTTTTACAGTCTTTATACAGCGATACTTATTCGTTAAGCACGGAAAGCACCTGTACTATCTACGAGGCCTCAACTCAAATTTTTAGTTTCTACCAACAGAATTACGTAGTAAACAAACAACCAAACAAAAATATTTTTATTTACTTTATTCAAAAAGGTAAACAAGAACACTTATGGACTTAAAAAAATTAAATTAATTGTGAATTTACTGCCAGTTCTCAAATCAAGGGCGTAAAACGGAAGAGAAGAACTGGCAATCAACTCTCCGCCACTCTTTTACTCAGTTGATATGTGTATAGCACTGTATAGTACAAGATCCTTTACTTTATAACTAAGTAAGTATTAAAAGCGAAGTATAAAGAAAGAAATCGTTCGATGTCTAGGTGGGATGCGATCGCCGCACCACCGGATTTATGCTCGTAGAGCTCGTAGATATTGGCACTTTTCAAAACCTATTCCAAATCACTTTTTATAATGTCAATGTGAACTAAAATCAGCCCACGGTTTTCGTTTATTTACGCTTCATTAATCATATTATAATACATTTGCTAATGTTCTGTAAGTGGTGTTTTTCCCGGATGTACCAGGTGGCCGTTGTGTTATAAAAAATATAGTAATGCTTTTAAAGTACACGAACCGTTGAAACCAATTAAAACAAAATAATTTATTATTTACGTTGTCTTATTTAAATGAAGCGCTGTGGGTGCATTCATTGAACAATGGATTGATTAATAGCTTATTTTCACAAATTGGCGTCTGGCTTCCGCTAAAAATAAAAATAAATTGGTATGCAGTTGTACTGTTTAAAGCTATATGAACTGCTTGAATAAACATGTAGCTTGTTTATTTTAGATATCTTTAGATAGACAACAATAATATTAATAAGAAGGCTCTCAGATATAGCGGTATGCCATTACACCTCGTTGTGTAATAGAAAAAACTTGGCGATTAAAAAGAGTGGCGGAAAGTTTATTGCCAGTTCTTCTCTTCCGTTCCACGCCCTTGAATTGAGAACTGGCATTAATGTAAAATTAGAAGCATTTACGGTACATTTTTTTTTATTGTCATATTACATTAAGTTACCTAAATGAATAAATAAATAAATGACAAATAGATGTTAATTGCACGTGGAATTTCAAAAGTATTGCCATTGCACTACGGATATTGAAATTGCATACAAAACCGTCGGAATTGCTGCCGGAAGTTACGGATGGTTATATTAGTCTTCGCATTCGTCACATAGTTAACAGTATGTAAAATAAAGTGTATGCGGGGGCAGCTAGTATCTTACTTAAAAAAAGTATTAAATATTGATTTCTATATTGTCACAGAGAAGTGAAATCGACTATGAGTAACAATTAAATTTCTGAATAGTTGAAGTTTGTTTACTTGTAATAATCATAATAAAGCCCGTTTAATTTCCAATCATGACAAAAGGATAATATATAGCTTACATTTTTTACATTGTATACATTACTTTATTTATCTTATTATATATCCTATATCCTAGCTACATTTAGTACCATTGACCAAAACCCCTTCGCGCGTAAAGGCCTCCTCCAGCTTTTTCCATGGCTTTCTTTCTCCTTTCGCATACTGTTACTGCTTAAATTTTTTCTATCCACCTTTTCTTGGGGCGCCTTCTTCTTCCCCGTGGTCCTTTCCACACAGTTGTCTTTAAAGTCCACCTTTTATCTGTGTATGTTGCTATCTGCCATGCCCATTACCACTTCTGTTTTAAGGTATATTGTAAGTCATCTCTCATTTTTATTTTTCGTCTATTTTTTCCGCATTTAATTTTATGTATTTTCTTATTTTTATTACGCTAGTAAAAAAAAAAGTTTATTTTGGAACATAGGATCATAATGGTATCACTTATTCCACGTCATTATTCGAGCCTGTTGGCATCCCTACTCATCGGCAAGTAAGTGGCAGTAGATAAGTGTTTAGGTGGTTAAAAAAAATTATGAATAAGAATTATTAAATATAACTTAAGAATAAACATGTGGTCTGTGTTTCAAATTTCTGTATCTGTTTCATTATTACTTGTCAATGTAAAGGCAAATAGGTGATCATCTTCCTCTGTCTGTTTCCTCATGATTTTTCTTTCATCGTTCGAGCGAGTGTTGATCGATCAAGCCAGGTATCGAACCTCAGAAACCACTAAGCCAACACTCTGCGCAAAGCTTATCATTACATATTTAAAAATAACTTAGTCAACTAGAACTGAAAAATTATAGTTTAAAATGTATTTTTTATTTATTTTCTAGTTATAGTTTTATTGCAGATTAAAAGATATATACATTACAGATATTGTTTTTGTTAATCTACGATAACTAATTCTCCATTTTTCCATATTGTATATCAATCTCGTCTAGGTCTTTCCAGCCCTTTCCACAATTTCGTCGGCCCACCTTTTAAATTGCCTACCTCGGTTTCAAGTTTAAAATGTATTATATGATATCAAATGAATCATAGTTGGCACCAAGCACAAAATGGCAGCATTCACCTAGTGGACAATGAGGGTATAAATTAGGTCTCCGGTCAACGATGAAGTTGTGCTTCTAAAGATATCATCTTTGTAAGTATTTATTAAGTCAATATTGTTTAGCACTATGTGAGAAATTCTGCGTTGGTTTGTAAAATAAATTTCCCATTGTTACAGATTTTAATAAATCGTTAGCTTACTATTACACAGTTCTATGTTACAATTTTAGCACGAATGATGTCGAATAGACTTTAGCTCAGCAAGGGTCATTCGCATTGGACGAGTGTTTATTTAGTTAAGCTACAAGGTTCAATGTTTCCCTACTTCACACTCTCGTCCCTTCGATACGTTATATGACATTAACTGTATTTTCTAAAGCCAAAAAAAGATATATGTGTATATTGTCATCAGATTTGCAAGAGAAGTTAAACAAGCACAAAATAGAAAAATTAGCTGCTAGCAACTGCTAACCGTAATCAAGACACATATGGTACAATTCCAGTTGTGCGTTGGTTTATACTTTAGAGAATGTTTTATCATATCCCAAGGCAGAAGAAAGCAATATTTAAAATAAAAGTAACTGTTCTACCGACTGCCAGTCATGTTGACTGGCATCTTTCAACTACTATAGCAGCGTACTGTTCCATTTGGAGTGGAAATATATATATTTTTCTTATCACTAAGTTCTAAATATTTAACTACTCTTATATAGTAGGGTATAATAACCATTTTTTGTTTTTCGAAAGCATGGTGTCCTAAATTGTATAATGGATACATTTTACAAAATATAAAAATTTCAAAGTCTACTAAACTTCATTAAAATTAACATAGGACCTTCTTTTAGTGAGCCAACAATATGTTGGTTAAGCTATCATATGAGTATTAATGAAACTATATATTATTTACGGTCGCACAATCTATATGACGAACATGTCCTGTAAACAATTATCAAATTGATGGAGAAATCAACAAGTTTTTAAATTTTAATCTCCTATTCTGTTAATGCAGCGATCAGTTAATTTTAATATTCATTCCTAAGTTACTATTATTATTTTGTTTTTTTTATTTATAATGCACACAATAATAAACGTCCATTCTCGCCAAGGTTGTGCAAATCATATCAACCCAAACCATAAAGTTCTGTTTCTATTCATGTTAAATGTGCCAAATTACGTATTACGTACCTGTTTATGTAATCCTTTTCCGATGGTTATCATCCCAATATTATTTCTTTTGGTTTCACAAATTATCGACCCTGGTCTTAGGGACAATTCAAGTATTAAATTTATATATAAATAAAATTAGTAAATGACGAATTTTTTTTTGGGACAAAATGTTACGATGTGGGGCCGGCATTGATTTATGCGTTTTTGTTAATATTATTTTCGACGTTCCGATACTTTATCACTACATAGTATAAAACAAAGTCGCTTTCTCTGTCCCTATGTCCCTTTGTATGCTTAAATCTTTGAAACTACGCAACGGATTTTGATGCGGTTTTTTTTAATAGATAGAGTGTCATTTCAATTCAAGAGGAAGGTTTATATGTATAATAACATCAATTAAATAGTGGAGAAGTACTGCTATTTTTGAGGTTTCTAATGTGATGTCGTAAATAATTACATTTTTTTTCCGCTTACATTGCAAACGCAGGCTGAACTCTACGAGTTTTATCAAAATAATGTACTAAGTATTGTACACATTGAAAAGGCCTTTTCCTTTCCTTTTCCATTACAGCTTATTTAGCAGCGATCGAACGCGTATATTATCGGAGCTTTCCAGCGACGGAAATAACAATACATAATAAAAACCTGCTTTTCATCAGCATTGCACCCGTGCGAAGCTGGGGCGGGTCACTAATACCAATTGTTTAGTTTAATGAGTCACTGGGTGCTAACGAAACGTTTTACTATTGGGTACTACGGCGCGTTACATGGGGGGGGGTCAAGATTATGAGTCAAAAAAATGAGTGACGTAATTCTTGAACGCTCTCTGAGTTACTATCGTCAAATCAGGTGTCACGTTGATTTTAGCGTGTAGTAGTATTGTTAACGTCTTTCTCAGGAGGAAGATTTTTTCTCACATGTGCACCATCAGTCATGTCAGAGAGTTTTTAGTTTTTGTAGAAAATATAGAAAAGATAAATTTTATTAAAATAAATTTATTGATAACAATTGAATGAAGATGCCAGCGCTTCCAATAACAAATGAATTAGCGAGAGAAACCTGATACATTATCTAAGTATACCGCTATAGATGTCAAATTTCTTTTTGATTTTGTCTTCTCTTTCGTTTCCGGAAGAAAATTCCATATTATTAAATCTTCATCTAACGTTGCTGTGGCTAAAACATATATGACAATAAAAATAAAAACATTTTCTTTAAGATAAAATTCCGTCACAATTCTACTACATAATTGCAATTATATCAGCCGCTGCCTATAACTATAGTTCTTAATATATTTATAATAACATTCACAGACATTTAACTCCTGTGACCGTAATATAATATATTATCACTAAATGGTATACTATAATCATGTCACCAGGATTTAAGGCAAATTACTTTTTGAATTATTAATCAAGATACTTTTGCTAGGTTCACTGATTGAGTTACGCATCAAAGTATTTCAGAAGTAATTCGAAGGAAGATTAGATGTATCAAAAAGTTACGTATTTAGATTTCGATCTGTTAAAAATATTAAAATACCTGGCAAAGAAAGGATTAAAAGTACTGGAGAAATTCTTATGGCGCACACAAACAAAGGTACGAGTTTTTAATCAAAAGATATATTTCCTAAAGAGTCAGCGACGCATTTCCAAAGCTTCTAGAATACCATTGCGCTATGCAGGATTGTGCTGTTAGTACTAAAAATTGCTGGTTCATTTGTGAAGTCATTCTGGTCATCAAAACATACCTAGCTTGGTTCCATCGGGATTGCTAACCATAGTCCTGACTCGATCAAGTCCTGTCCGGCCGTCATCAGACCATTGGTCCACTACAGTTGACAGGTCACTTAACACTACGAGGCGAGAACTGATTTTCGGGTATTGTAAGCCCCTTTCTGAAACATAGTAGTTTTCTTTGAATAATGGTGCTACTACTTATTGTAAAAATCAAATAAAGGTAAAGTTTTGAAAAGAAATCGTCGGGAAATGAGGTGACAAATAATTTTTATGGCCCACTTATTATGTTAGTGATTAGGCTTATGATTTGGTTTATCTAACAACAATTAATATATAGAATTTAATTTAAGTTAAGTCGTAGTAGACTCGCAAAATGTGTGTCTATTGAGATTTCTCTGAATGAGCTTCTTTTAATGAAATCTCGCTCTTCGCTTTGACAGTTCAGCTTGGGCTGATTAAATCGGCTGTTTTCCGCGAGAATCAATGGTGTGAGGGTCAATCGTCTGAAGCCTGAAGGACCACTAGACAGATTCGCTTTGTCCCTTAGGATCTCGTCTTCTTTGAAGGCGGTTTTTTATCAGAATCGGAGATGCCGCGCGGTTTTCCCGAATCCATTACAATATGTCTAAGCTTTCTTCGGTCGGTTGAGATATTCTATGTGAATGTGTGTATGCATAAATATTTCGAGTATCGTATTTTGACTGTGTAAAGCGCCATCTAGTGACAATACATATCACTCACTGTCACCAAAATATATTTTTCTTTTGTTCTACAAAATTCTAGAAATTATTTGACACATTTATATTCAAGAAATGAAAAAAATAAAATTACAAATATTCCTTTGAGTGAGGTGTTCATGTGAGGGACCCTGGTCGTAGATTTGATTCCCAGCTTCGCACCAAGGGATTTTCTTTCTATGTGCGCATTTAAAATTCGCTCGAACGGTAAACGTCGTGGGGAAACCAGCTTGCCTTAATCCCAAAAGTCGATGGCGTGTGTAACGCACAGTGGGCTGATCACCTACTTGCCAACTAGATCCACGAATAATTATGAAACAGATACGGAATTCCGAGACCTAAAAAGGTTGTAGGTTACGCTTTATTTTTATTTATATATTTGAGTTTGTAACTATATATAAGCTACATAAATTAAACATAGGTAATACCTGTATTATATAGACTCAAAACTAGTTCGCCAGACTTATTGCTGAAAAGCATCGCGTCTAAGCTATATGTCCCCAATAGAGTCGTTTGTTGCATCTTCCCATTAGGAACTGAGCACACGGCTACTTGTGTGTGGTTCGCGTTGGTCACACCACCGAGACAAAGAAGTGCGCTACACCAAGGATGCCAAGACATCGCCTAAAATATCAATTAGAAGATACGTATCAAGAAAGAGCATACCAATTCTTAAAAGGCCTGCAACGCACTCGCGAGCCCTCTGGCATAGACAGTCCATGGTCGGCGGTATCACTTTACATCAGGTGAGCGTCCTACCCGTTTGCCTCATGTTCTATAAACAGAAAAAGAACGTACTACGACGTACGAGTACTGATGTACTATATAATCATAATAAATACTAATATAGTTTCAATAATATAATATATATATATATATTACTGCATGTATGATTGATTTTTTATGAATTTGTAAAATACATTAGGACCCATAATTTAAACCCTTCTACCACATTTGAGGACTCAAAATGGGGGTTCCATTTTGAGCCGCCCCACGATAGAATAACACTGCTTAAGTGTCATATCGAGGCGATATAAAGACTGGGTTATCACTACCACCACTAACTAAAATTTATAATAGTAATTTATTGCAAGAATATGGTACAAAAATATGTATGGTACTATCGTTCATAAAGGAATTTTACATTTTATTTATTTATTTACTCTTCGTTGCAAAGAAACAAAAATAAAACAATACATAAAAATTACAAGGGATGCAACGGGTGGCCTTATCGCTAACAAGCGATCTCTTCCAGGCAACCCTTTACATTATTAGTCATATGAATTGGTCAATTGTATTGTACATATCATATATTATTAAATTTATATCAACTACAGTGTTTCACTCACTATATATAATAATACTTTGATAAATTGAATTGGCTTCACTTTTTCACCAGGGTTCACATTTTAAGATAGTCTCATTTATCCCATTTGCCATCTGCATGTAAAAAAAAAACTCGAAAACAATTTATTTTATTTGGATAATAATCCAAAATTCTGCAGTGAAAAAGACGAATAACGATACAATAACGAACGAAAACTAAGAACAAGAATTTTTAATGAGGCTCATTTGTTTATTATTTACCGTCGGAATAGACTCCTCAAACTCAACGACACGATGTAATTGCAAAAACGGCCAGGTGACTACGAAGACCTCTGATGATTGTAAGGTTGCGATGGCCGCGAATCTTGCATCCGGGGATATTCGAACGCAAAATATTGGTGCCATATAACTTGGTCTCTTGCAGAAGAATGCCACGATTTTAAGGTCGTATGTGTATGACGTCACTTCCCCTTGAGAACACCCACTGAAAATATTAAATAATATGTATAATTATATGGAGTAATAATAAAATGTATGTCGTGTATACGAAACTTAAAGTTTTACTTTTAATTTGCCTGTGCAAAAATATTGCCAACGACAATGCGAAAATATAACCAACGTCAGTGCGACAATATTGCCAACGCCAGGGCGACAATATTGTCAAAGCCAGTGCCACAATATTGCCGCCGCTAGTACGACAATGGTGCTACTATATGAAATTTTTTTTTGAATTAAAATACAATTAACTAAATATAATTAACATATATTTAACAATGCTTATAGTATAAAGATCTTCTTCAAAATAGTAGTTAAACTAAAATAACAAAGTTATAATAATAAAATCAACTTAACACAATGAGGCCATTCCCCGTGGGACTCCAATCGAGTGAGGTAATTGAACAACCATTTTTAATATAACACATACATTTCTTATGTACTAGGTGCTTGCTTGTTTCGGTGTCATGTATCTGTATAGAGCATTCCGTCATACCAAACTGGAAAAATATGGATTATAAAACGCAACTATAAATTATTATATTTTATAGTTTATTTTTAACATGTTTTGGACGTTCGTAATTTGAAAGATCCAAGGTTCAAAAATCATGTTCAGTAGGATACCAATCAGGGCTCTTACTCGGAAAATTTCAACAGCGAATCCGCAAGCCATACCGATTCCGCAAATATAAAAGTTCGATATAAAAAAATATTTTTATATCGAACTTTTTTCATGATCAATTGTCAACTTAATAGGCAAGGTGATCAGCCTCCTGTGCTTGGCCACGTAAATTTTTGGAAGGCAAGCCGGTTTCCTCACGAAGTTTTCCTTCAATATCTTTGGAGCACAGCCGGAGATCAAACCAATCAAAACCTCTGGGACAAGGCTCCCACGCTGAAGCCAATATTGCAACAAGACTCGATATAGTTCTCTCAATATAATACATTAATACAAACCATAGCGGTTTTCTCATGTAACATTTTGTGATAAATTATATTATTTTGTAAAATAAAGAAAAAAAACATGTAGCGCTGATATCACCTTGGGATCGCGAACGAAAACTTACGATTGAGATTGGGATAGCATTCTCTATCGCTTTTGGAAGTTGCAGAGTATAAAGTTCCAAAAGTTTGCGTCGCCAAAAAGTTTCTGAACCACTTTTTGCTGGAGGCGTTAGTTACTATACTAATTGCCATTTTGGTGCTATTCATACTTAACTGATTTATTTATCATTATTAGCTTTAAAATGCTTGTCACCTTGCTATGCTTACATAGCATCATGGTCCTAAAAGAAAAAGCACAGACTAGTGGAGTCTTTAAAGTTAGTACTTCGGTTGTTTCACGTTCGTTTGAGAATTGCATCGGTACTCTGTAACTTCCAATAGAAATACCAAGATGATTTTGTATGGAATTTAGATGTAAACCTATATCATCGTAGTGCTATAGGTTATATATATATTATATTATATATTATCGCATTGGAATCGCGCGAAACTAAAACTCAACGTCGAATTGGCATTTCCTATAAACATAGCAACAGAGGTTTTAATACATGAATTATTTATATTTTATTTATATAAAATGATTAATATCTTATATATATCGGTGGTCATAGATCAGACTACGAAGTACATTTTTCCTCAGTATAACTTATAAATATATCGAGAAAATTTGAAGTGAAATTAACAAATAAGACGACGAGAGTTACGAAAAGTGTGATCGGTCAAGGCGAACGGAAGTTCAGTGGGGGATATAAGCAAGAGACAGCAGTGCGCGCGCACATTTTCTTTCTCTCTTCCTCTTCCACCAAATACCTTCCGTATATCTAAACACACTGCAGGCCTATTATCTGTATCACAGAAAATAATGAATAAAAATAAAAGATCTATGCAAAAATATTAATTTACCAATGAAAACATAAAATAAATTTAAATATTTGTAGAAAATTAATACACACACATATATATATACATATATACATATTTACATACAGATGGAGCGAAAGAAGTTTCACTTCAGTCATGTGGTCATAAGCACACTCGTTTTTTTTAATACTGCCTTCTAAATGTCTTTATAATTTAATTGCTTGTCCTGTAAACTTGAAATTGCATTTATCCTTATTCTGACTTATGGCCACAGATATATAGTAGTGTAACATATGCTGCTTATTTTAACTACTTTTTCTCACCGCAAGCTTATCTCCATTAGGGTCAAATTTGCATGTTTGAATGTTGTAACTTGTGCTCCCGCGTCCTGATATTCTCTGCGTGTCCCAACTCCACTTGTAGTAACTACTACCCAAGGCAGCAACCAGAATATCCTTACTACTCCAATCTAATAGTTCTGAAACTATTTATATAATAATAAAAAAAAATATTATTTTATTAAAAAATAAGACCCGATAATGTTCTCTGAACGAGTTTCTACATTTAATTTCCTGATTATGTTAAAACAGACAATTCTATAAGTATGAAATTTAAAATCAATAGTGAATAAAAGTTTTAGCATCATTTGTTTTTGACATTGACATCGATGAAGTTATTACTATTTCTAGCGATGTAAATGACGGCACTACAATTTTTGGTCTGTGGTAAAAAACTAATTTTGACAAATGTCAGTTGTCAAAGTTCTTGATGCTTTTGTTGTTTGTGTTTCAAATTCAAAAATCATTTATTCATGTAGGTAACATAATGTACACTTTTGAACGTCAAGAAAAGAAATATACATTAAATGCTTCTAATTACATTTACTGCCAGTTCTCAAATCAAGGGCGTAGAACGGAAGAGAAGAAATGGCAATAAACTGTCCGCCACTCTGCGGTGTGCGACGCGTATTTTAGTACAATTATCACAATTTACAAAAAAACACAGATCTAATATTATTGTTTTGGGTCAAGGGTTTTGAAATATTTATGAAATTTCTAAAACACCTAGCTTGGTACTATCTGTCACTTAAAAAAAATCTGTCTTGTGTAAATGAAGATATCAATCTCGTCTTGTAATAATGTGGCCAATTCCAAAGAACACAACTATTATAATTCATGACATATGTGGCGTATATGAATTGATTTTTCAATTGAACTACTACGTACATCTACTATAAATTAACTCCACTCCAGCGCGTTTTATGGCAATTCCAAATAGAACACCATTAACTGTTGGAATAACATTCCTCCTAGTATTTCTTCAAACAACAATAAAACTGCAAACAAAACGCTTGCAGATAAACTTTCGTTTGTGAACTTGTACTGTATGGTCGACTTAGGGTCCTTCAAGAAAAGAGCGTACAAATTCTCAAAAGGCCGGCAACGCACTTGCGAGCCCTCTAGCATCGAGAGTGTCCATATGCGGCGGTATCACTTAACATCAGGTGAGCCTCCTGCCCGTTTGCCTCCTGATCTATAAAAAATGCCTATTGTGTATATTTACCTATCCAAAATCAAGGTTTAAATATTTTCACTTCAAGTTGTACACGCACCAGCGATCGATTTAAAGTATTTCTTAACGAACAAAGGCAAACTGTCCTAGATATTGTATTTAATATGGTATGTAACTTACAGTCAGCATAACTAAAGGTAGGTAAATCGAGAACATTATCAGCTGAAGAAAGACAGCTTTTCCTACGTGGAATGCACGGCCAGGATTTTATCACATCTTCCTTTTTATCTTTAGATAACCCGAAAGCGTTGTTCAAGTGTCGTGTGTAATTCCTCCTGGTCCAATCTCTTAAGTCCTGATAAAATTAAAAAATATCAGTTAACCGGTTGGTCTGGTAGTTACGTGATTTTTTTAAGAATCGTCTAAACGGTTAATACTTGGTTGATATTAATATTTCCGGACTCAACATTCAATTGAACTATCTGGCTCGAAGAATGTACTGTTCCTGGGTCATGAGAATGCGAGGATTAAAAATGATATTAATGCCGAAGATGCTTGTGTCTGGCTATACTCTCGAAGAGTATCTCTGATGATTAAGACAATCACCACGCTTTTAAAACTAAAAAAAGGCAAAATATACAGCAGTGGTTCGTACCATACAAATGTAACTATTTCAATGTTTCTAACTTAAACCCCAATGTTTTTATTTACCAAAATATCATTGCCTTTTTGCGAGCCTTGAAAACGCCAGCAGTGTCGTATTTCTGTTAACTTTTCTCGATGACAAATGAATCTATCATCTTGCTGGTTCCTTGTGTTAAGCTGGAATTAGTAAAATTAAATATAAGAAAAAAACTGATACATATTATGTTAGTAATTCAGTCTTAAATACAGTGTTAGGAATGGTAAACAACAGTTGTTATCGAGGGGAATGTAACGTACCAACGCCTATAGTAAACAATTACATATAATAATTCTAATAATAGCAACTCGGACCCTTTTCCGCTTAATCATTATACAAGGTTACGACAGACCCAAACATTTGGAAGGATTTCTTTTCTATGTACGCATATTTGCACCTATATATACTACTAAAGTGCTGTTCTTAGATACGTAAATTAGCAACTTTAGGCTTATCTGACCTACTTGTTGGTTATAATAAAAAAAATTAATATAAAATTCAGGTATCGCTTATTTTAGGTTATTTGAATCGGTAGACATCCCTACTCATCGGCAAAAAAGAGGGTGTAAAGAGACTTACCAAGAACTATTTTTGGATTCACAGGAATTTGAATTCACTTCTGTATATGAATTGAACACGAATTTCCTACCTTACTTATCAAATTTTATAAATAAGGCACATTTAAAAGAATACGATATTTATATTTCAAGTTGTATACAATCACCTGATTAATATTATCAAAAAGTTCGCAAGTGCGTTGCCAGCCTATTTGTACTAAATAAAAATGCAATGCCTCATGCGATATTCATTGTATAGCACCCGAAGCAATATTAATACAAACTTCAAATATTTAAACCTAATTTAGAACAGGTACGCACTGATTTACGTTTTTAATTATCTTTCAACAAATTATATATAAATTAAAGTTACATTAGTAATTACTTACAGATCTCTTCGCAAATGCGTAATTATCCATATTAAATGATATGTAATAATAACACAACTATCAATATTGTAATTTAAGATTGTATATCTCGAGTCACTATTAGCAAGAATCGTCAACGAATGAGTTTATAAATAAGGTAGTTAAAAATTATTTCGATACCCTTTTTAAATAGTACAACATTATGTTGCAGGGTTTAAACTTGTGTTAGTGTCGATTATACATTGATTATATGTACTCAACATATTTCATAACCTACCATAAACAAAAATTTTATATATAAGTTATAATATAAAATATTTTATGATTTTTTTTAGAAATCGGCAGGATCATCTGATGTTAAATGATGACTCATGGCACTCAAATGGCCAGGGCGTTCGCAAGTGCGTTGGCGGCCTTTTAAAAATTATTACGCTCTTTAACCCAACTTAAATTGAATTGCTAAGTTAGTAAATATGTTTTATTAATTTATTCAAAATAACTTCTTACAAGTATTAAATTAGCGTTACAATATTATGAAATGACACAATAACAAACATACATATTGTATAATTAATTAATAAAATTTAATGATTGTAAAACAATTACAAAAGTACATTATAAAGAGATGTTAAATAATTCACGACACTAGAATGTCCTGGTGGGGGACCAACGTCTGTATATATGTTAATAATGTTTTATATAATTGCTTATTTATTTATATCTAGAGCTACTAGCGAAAATATCTGTTATTTATTACAACTAAATCTACGTTTACTTCGATAAACAAAGTTGTCTTTAACAGTTTTCCTTTTGATGTATATGTGTAAACTAAGGGATTAACACCTGGTTTTAGCTATTTATAATAATAAAAAGTCTTTATTCATTTTAAGTACATTTTCTTCTCAAAGTGTAAAATTTGGAAACCCTTTTAAGTAAAAAATACATGTGTTAGGGTTCCCAGCTCTTTCATAACAAACTTAATTACTTAAAATACGGACATTATTTAACCTATTTTTTTTGAACCGTTTCCTTTTTATTTTTTATTTTTTTGAACCGTTATCATCACACCTGAGTGCGTGAGTAAGTGTGTGGGTGTAAATGTGTGAGAGAGACGAATGAGTGAGTGAATGATGATGATGTGAATGTATATGTTTCATCTATACTTAGTAGTCCTTATTCGTTCAAAAAATATACAAATTTTTATGTCAACGGTCTGTCGAAGTAGACATGGGGAGAAATTGCCTGTGGCAAATATTAATCTGGAATTGTATAGGAAAACCACTTTTTGTATGGCAATCAATATAAAATACAAAGAAGTTAAAATACGTTCTGAAAAATTGCCTTAATTTACTACTTTTGAAAAAAAAAATCTGTAACTAATTATTTGAGAAACATAATTATTAATAATATTATTACTACACATAATACGTTTAAGAATCGACTAATTAAAATGATTCATAATGTACAATTAATTTTAAGACAATTAAACACGCCATTATGTGTGGCAGAATATCATTTGCGTTTGTACCACCATAATATTTTTGTACCATATTCTTACAATAAATAATTATTATTATTGTTCCGTCTGTAACTGCCGATTGCTGAAAATAAAAATTGTCGAGTTATGGATATATTAAAATAATGTATGTTTTAAGAACGATCACTAAGATAGTGATCGTTCTTTAAGATACCCAGATATCATTATTGAGCTTAAAAAATCTCATTATTTCTAGCTATGTGAAAGTAAAGTAATAGTATCATGTTTAAAATAAAATAAATTACTTTATTTTTTATCTGTATTAAGCAAAAACTTCACAAGGAAAAGGCCTTCCTTCAAAACTGCAAACTGCATCCAAAGTTCTTTAATTCTTTTTCTTTTGATTGTTATCTTTGTGTCTCATGTTTTTACAGCCATATTTAACATTATGTTAGATATAGAGATATAGATAGAGATATAGATATAGATATTAAACGGATTTTGTACGTTATTTAATAGATTCTAAAACATACAGTATATAATATATTTAGTAACATTACCTTTCTATTGCCCCACTATTCGAGGCGAGGCGACGCACGCGCCTCCTCTACGTGGTAACTGGTGGTGGCCAGACCTTCACTGTCTAAGGCTGTGGTTTTTTCTATAGACAAATTGAAAACCCGTTGACACTTTGCAATAAACGTATACTATTTTTATAGTTTGTTTTTTATTGATATTATCGATAAAAAGTGGACGCAAACTTAGAACGAGTAATTTTGTTACCATATTTGTGAGTTGCATTGGTTAAGTTGCAATACGTCCAAGTAAAAATGTGTGATTGTATAATAGTTTAGATTAATAAAAATGATTTTATTATTATTTCAAGTCCAGCTTTAAAACTTGGCATATTACTTATGGCATGGCCAAGGTGTCCAAAGTAGATAGGCCAATATATTTGTAGGACATATAATATGTACAACTTCTACTTATACATGTATATCTATTATAAAACGTGGATGTTCACATCGCGTTAGTTGGTATAATTATTCGATTTCTACGTAATCGATTTCAACGCGCTCGCTGCTGGCTTATATTTTAAAATCGGTTTTATTTCTGGTAAACTTTAAATTACAATGAGAGTATTGCTTCATCTAAAAAACGATCAAAGTACTCGAAAGAAGTGTTTTAAAAAAATTTGGAAATATATACTAATTCTACCACTACAAAATTATTTCAGTGTAAAATTCTTAATGTGGCCAAAGGTGTATTTTTTAATTTCCTAAAATTTCGAATATCTCGGAAACTGTGAGACTTTTACTGACCACTAGCAATGCTCCACGGTTTCAATCACGATTTAACCGATCTCGTGGTAGAAGAAAGTGTACTAAGTGGGATTATAGATATATTTTTGAAATCATAAAAGTTTTATTTTGCTGAGAGTTCTTGATTTTTAATAATCAAAAGTAACCGATCAGGTTATTAGAAACGTTCTAACATTCAAAATCTAAACAATTTACAGATTTTACTTAACAATGAATATATTAAAAACTAAAAAACAAAACTTTCTTCTATAATATTACAGAAGATATATATTTTTATAATATATACTAAATATATACACAACATTCAAGTAATCATTTCACGTTTAGGAGTTCCGACTCCGGATAGGCCAAAGCACAATAATTGTAAATGGCTTAAATATTATTTTTGTAGATATTGATACATTCTATAATACTGTGAAACATTTTTTGGTCTATCAACAGTTTCCACAGCACACGCGATGACAGATATCACACTTTGGGTTTTATTATTCTATTATTAGGAATGGCTTTTTTTAATATATTATGCCTATGTAAGTCAGATTTATAATGGTGAAAGAAAACATTACAAAGATACAAATTAATACACAAATTTTTCCTATTTATAATAGATTAAAAAAATTCTGCACCGCCATGTCTTCGAGCCACAGGTACCATATTGTCCATTCATTATGCTATATCCTACATGTACAATGTTTATCAATTTTAACCTTAAAGATCAATTATAATTACTCTCAATTAACATTTATGGTGTTTTATACTATAATTACTAATTATTAACGCACCCCTTATGAATTATGTAAAGGAAGAACCTACACAATAAAACTAGTTAAGACAGACTTTACCGTGTCTTTTAATTAGTTTATAACGAACTATAAGGGCGTCCATACACGTAATAGATTGAAATATGGATTCTGTTACTGTATTAGGATTGTCAAAACAAGACATTCCTTACGCCTCAACTAAACGTTTTTAAAGTTCGCGACTGACAGGAGACCGATCTAGCATCGGTATGGTACAGTCCGAGTCACTTGAATAGCCTCACCCCTAAATTTTGTAATTTCTGTATAAATATGAACGAATATTATTTTCATAATAGTATTAATTTGACTTCACGCGCAGTGCATTACGATACAAAACAAAACACGTACGAACCTGCACTGGAATACCGCGCCCCGCGTGAGTGCGACATTTCGTCCGCGTCACATGATTAGCCTCAGTGCTATTCGAACATTACTCGCGTGCGTTTGTTTTGGTTTTTTGGTAGCAATTCTTTATTTAAGCGTCGAATATTACGTATATATTTTTTTCGAAGTCTTATTCAATTGTTTAGCTATCATGGGTCGTGGTCGAAAATTAACTGAAATCGAAAGAGAAAAAGTGAATTTTTATTTGGATCAAAAACTATCTCACCGTGAAATTGCAATAAAAATTTGTCGCAGTCCTAAAATAGTTAATAATTATGTGAAAAATAAAAAAAACTATGGAAAAAACTATAAAGGTCGTACAAAATTGGCTACTTCGTCAAGTGAACGTCGGTTTATTTTACGTGCAGCATCTAATTCTTCAAAGACAACGCGACAAATTGCGAATGAAGTAAACACCAGCGCATCACTGTCTACGGTGCGACGCATTATAAAGTCATCACCATACCTTAAACGGCAGAAAATCAAGAGGAAACCTCATTTGCGCGATCAACATCAAAAAGCCCGATTGTTATTTGCTAAAATGCATATGTCTTGGACAAATCAATGGCATAATGTTGTTTTTAGTGATGAAAAAAAATTCAGTTTAGATGGTCCAGGTGGCTATTCATATTATTTTCACGATCTAAGAAAAGAAGAGCGGGTGTTATCACGTCGTCATTCGGGAGGTGGCTCAGTAATGGTATGGGGGGCGGTTTCTTATAAGGGGCCTATTCCAATTTCAATTCTCCGAGGCAAACCAAATTCAGCATTGTATACTAATCTATTAGAAGAAAAGAAAATATATTTGTAAAATTTTAAAACACCGGAACTGGATTTTCCAACACGATAATGCCTCTATACATGCGTCACAGGAAACAAAAGCTTGGTTTCAAAAAAGTAAAATTGAAGTTTTAGATTGGCCATCGAACTCTCCGGACTTGAATATTATGGAAAATATTTGGGGCTATCTATCTCGCCAGATATTTGCCGGTGGACGCCAGGTTAATAGCAGCGCAGATCTTGAACAAGAAATTCATAAAAATTGGAATAATTTGGATCAAAATTACATTCATTCATCATATAAGTCTATTCCCGAACGTATTTTTGAAGTTATTAAAAGCAATGGAAAGTATACAAAGTATTAAAAACAAATTATAGCCTTATTTATTTGTGTTTTATTTCACTGATGCTATTCAAGTGACGCACCATTTTCACAACTTTAGTGTACAGTTAGTACTATTTATTTATCTTATTTTTACTTTTTATGATTAAGCTATAGTACGACGCTAATGAAGTTTACTTATGAAGTAAAACAGGCAATATTGAATATACAACAGAATTTATATTAATTTTGGGGGTGAGGCTATTCAAGTGACTCGGACTGTATGATAGATATGGAGAGGAAAACGCGCGCGTCATTTGTCATTAAACTTTTTATGGATACCAGTTCAGGAGTACTCAACGTAGCAGGAGATGAGATCCCCCCTAGCAAGCATCCTCACAAACCAACAATGGGCGTGAAGAGGCGGACGCAACCGCCGTATCGCATGTCGGGAAGCGGATAAGGCTCTGCTGTTACCGCATCCCGCATAAGGCGATTTTTGGTGGCACCTTGGGGTTTTAGTGGGTATGCACAATGGCAAGTCCCACATAACCCTTCTGCACCAAGCAGTCGTGCCGCGGAAGGGTATGCGCAATGCATTTCCCCGAGTAAAAAAAAAAGCAGGAGATGAGACGGTCTCCAACCCTAACAAAAAGTTGAACTCTGTTCCCTTGTGGTCTCAGTCTGTCTTCTTGGTTTGATACCGTGTTTACGAAACGAATCACTACTTATAAAATTAATAAAGATGTATTATAATCTTTCCAGTTATAAATAGTCATGATGTGAAGTACATGTTAGTTTTGATGGTTCATAGTCTTATTTGATTTGCCAATATTAATAGATCTACAATTTAGAAGACTTATAGATAAGTATGTATGGCAGCTGGTACTAACCATTGCTCCTACATTAATAATAAAGATAACATTACTACAGACTTATCAATTGATCTGTTAAGTTATCAATTAACTAGTACGATAAAGTTATTATAACTAAATTTGATATTTATTTTTAATTAAATTTGATACAGTAGTACTTTGATAAACCACAGAACAGTTTTCTACGAATTTCTCTTTGATGTTATTAAATTATAAAGATAATGTTAGCCGATACCAGCGCCATTGTTCCGAGATTTAAAAACCTACATGAATTTGTTTTTGTATGTTATTGTTTATATGTTTTGAAAAGTTGTTCTATACATAGATATATGTATATATCTATTTTTGGAAATTTCATGCGGTTTAAAACAAACATCACAAATACGGAATACCTAAAAATAAATATTAGGGAGAGAAATGTTTAACAGATGAGTAATTGTTTATTAAATTGTAAGTGTAGGAAACACAACTAAAATAAATACGGTTTTGAAACGTGATAAACGCTAGTCTATAACCAGGATTACGTAGTCTGTAATTAGTGCATATTAATCTGTTGAGATAAGCGTTGGCCCAGTTGTATCTTGTTCGATATTAAAACATAGTAATAATACTTATACATATATGTACCGTTATTATTTTACCCCACAATAATGTTGAATGGTGGCAATTAATATATTTTTAAATTTATATTCTGTAGCCAATATAAGTCTGTATTTGTTTTTTTATAATGTAAAGTATCAATGCCGCAACAGCTTGTATACACGTGTGTAGTTCTTTTAATTATTTGCGTTTGAATTAGGACTGTGGTGCAATGAATTGCAGATGACATGTATGACAGTTGGCGCAAATTGTCATAACACAGATAAAAATATATTATTTCTTTTGTTTTCATACAGAATCTGAATCAGTAAGTTTATAACATGTGTGTGAAATGCAATCACGATGTGAAGTTAAGTGAAGTGGATTTGTTATTTAATATGAATTGGTTATCAAGAATTAATTATTATTAATAATTGTTATAATTGCAAGTTTTAAAAAGCGCCCTCTTTTCAGTTTTGTTTGGCGCAACATTTCCATCGTTCCTTCATTCTATACACGTTTTTAATTTAATTTTGATTTCGATAATCAGTGTTGTGATCTCGTCTATTATGTCGTCTTTGTCCGTCAAATTATAATAACGTGATAAAAAGAGACAGATGAGTTTGATAATTCATAAAAAAGTAAATGATGCAACTGACCTATGGTAATCGTCAGTAGATGTTAAAGATTAGTCTATATCGTTACTTACTTCTATTCACACACACAAAGACATCACGGTCAATACAATAGTCATAATACTTAATGCATATTCTTGTTTTATCCAAAATAAAAAACTTACCTTTTAATACAATATTATACCAAATGCTAACTCCCCTGAAATGACACTTATCGCTCCAATAATCTCGTAACCTAATGAATATATAACATAACAAATAGTTTGATAATATCCAAAAACCTAAATTTCACAAATTTCAGTATCGGAACTTCTGTTGTATTCGCGTGTATTGTGCATACGTACACTGGTCAACTCATGCGCACTAAAGTTTTATTATTAAAAGCACCTTATTGGCTATACATATGTTACGGTTCGGTGATTCCCTACTTTCCATTGGATATTACGTACGAAAGACTGGATATCTCTACAATTCATATGAATATAGCATTTGCTAATGTCACGCATGGTGTCACTAGCTTAACCTTAGCCTACCGTGTTAACACATGAAGTGTTCTTTTCTCGGATCCGAGTGAAGTGGGGTCTTACTAGCGGTGCCGCCCACTCGGATCCGTGCTAATTTTTAAACATTGACATCCCTATTTCTCGGATCCAAGTATTCGCCACCGAATGTCCTGTATACCGACCATCGGATCCGAAAACTGATTTTTTTAATAAAAATAATATCATATACATATTATATATTTACCTAATCAATTTCGCCATAAAATGTTTTGGTTTCCGGCTGTTACTTTATGTCCATTCTTTAAGCATTTAATATGTTAAAGATTTATTTGATAGGAAAAAATATTCACTCCTATATGTAATATGGGCTTAGCGGTCTTATTCGGTATTAGCGGGCTTGGCTGTTTGCCTGTATACTAAGCAAGCTACCTCATACACGTAACCTATGCTAGCAGAAATTAAATAGAATCAGCTCTTCTCAAGGTCGTGTCACTTTAAGGTTCCCGCTAGTTCTGCACATTGTTCGGTCTGTACTTTCCGCAGCGCAGTTGTTATAGGAAATCATGCCTTGGTCACACCAGCGGGTTGGCCCCGTGGCCTTTTGACCTCCACCTTGATTCCTTCCAGCCAGATTTCTGGTTCGCTACCAAAGTAAGTAAGAACTGTTCTGTAGAATATTATTGAAAGTCTCATACTAACTTAGTAGATCCAGAATGGACTACAGCTGCATATAGATCATACATAAAATGACAAGACAGGGAGCTAATTGAATGCGTAGAGAAGACTACTGCAAGTCTGAGGGGAGGAATTTCCTGGACATCTGTCATGGGAGCGATCCAATTCCACTTAATAAAGATTAAGGACTGGAATTAAATACATCAAGTAATAATGTAGATTGAACAGCTCTAGAAAAGCAGCTATCATAAAATATACAATAAACTCGCTTGGCTTGGTAAAAAATTGCGATCATGCCATTTCCGCAAATCACACCAATGCAATTCTAACTAGGGCTGTGTGAGAGGATTAGAGAAATTTGAAATAGTTCTAAGCCTCCTCATTCGTCGTGGAGAACGCGGGCAGCGCGCGCGCGTCCACAAATAAAGAAGTGCCTATTACGCGGCCAATGACCTGTGGCGTCCTTGCGACGAACAGCTGACAAATTTGTGTGTGACGTGATTTTTTTTTGTGTGTGTGATTGTGTGTTGTGTGTGATGAATCCAAGATGATCGTCGGGTATGTTTCATTTAATATTAAAAATAACGTCGTTTTTATATGAATTTAGGTTTGAGACGGATTTAGTAGAGGACATGTCTGACTTTAAGTCGAATTATTAATGTTTTAAATTTTTTTATATTTATTAAATAATTCCCGACGATACAAATACTAAGAAATTAAACATTGTTCTTTAATAACCTATTACTAAAATAATATATGTAATGTCTGTATTCTCTACCTAAAAAGTTTGGTGGCAATTGCAAGTCGATAAATTATACATTGACAGATGAGCCTATACGCACGACTTAATCCTGCACTTCTACTATTGATTCTTGGCAGAATCTCTACGATTTTTCGACGTGCGTATTTGATGTGCAAGTATACGGGCGAAAGAAAATATCCTGAGAAAACTAAGTGTTATCAACAAAAATAATAAAGGAACCATATTATTCCTTTATTTTACAGAAATATGATAATATTTTATTAATGAAGTATTATGTGTATTTGGGTTCAATAAAATCTTCTGCAGTCTACTCCCGAGTTAAGTACCTCACTGAGCTTTTGCCCGAGAATATATAAGGCGCAGTTAATACCCGAATACGAAACGTACCAATTACAATCTATACATAGCATTCGTGCCCGTAATGACATAGACATATCATTTATTACAAACAAAAAATATGTGTGTGTACCAGAGTACACAGGTAAGAAGTGAAACTTATTTACGACATATAATTTTTCTACTATTTGCAACTTCACGAAAATGGGGTAGATAAGGCTTAAGCCTTTAGAAAAACAATTTTTTCAGTCATATCTATTAATAGTTGCTAATTTTAACAGATTGATATACATTCACTGATACTTACAATGAAAAAGTGAGGTTAACCTGAAATAAATATTAAAATCATGCTCATTCGTGTTGAATTTATAAAACGAAATGTATAATCACTCTCACTTTTCTTGTAAATTCACTTAAATTTGAACAAGTCTTTTTATTTTATCACTTTCAAATTAATATATTGTTATTCTTATTTCAAACCAAACTTCAAAACTAATATATTGTTGTTATTATTATCATATATTACATTATATTATTTACGTTACTATACTAAACTTAGATAAAAAAGCAACATGGCGCGTAACCGAAAAACGTGACGTTTTCTTACAAAATTTCTCCCATACGTCGATAAAGAAGTTTCACTTCAAAAAACACACATACATAAACACACAAAATAACAATAGTCAAAAAAAAAATCAAATAAAGGATTTAATGAAAGATATATAAAAGGTTTTTTTCTTTTCCCATTCGGTTCGTCTCAAGTGTGTAATGCGTGTGTGTTGTGGCTGTAATTGGCCTTAGCTCAGCCAAAAGTCGCAAAACTATAACTATCTACCGAAAGTTATAAATACAATAATGTCAAAAAACATTCTATTTTTTTAATAGTTGAAAAAATTACTTTTACTTCTGCCCAAGGTATGGCACTAGATTTATTTTAGCTAGCCAAGGCTGAACATTTTTCTTACTCGGGCTTCACTACATAATATAAAACAAAGTCGCTTTCTCTGTAAATATGTCCCTTTGTATGCTTAAATCTTTGAAACTATGCAACGGATTTTGATGCGGTTTTTTTAATAGATAGAGTGATTCAAGAGGAAGGTTTATATGTATAATAACATCCATTAAATAGTAGAGAAATACCTACTGTTATTTTTAAGGTTTCTAATGTGATGTCGTAAATAATTACATTTTTTCCGCTTACATTGCAAACGCAGGCTGAACCCTACGAATTTTATCAAAATAATGTACTAAGTATTGTACACATTGAAAAGGTTTACAAAAAAGTCCGTGATGGTATATGTCTATATGGTATATGTCGCGTATATTATCGGAGCTTTCCAGCGACGGAAATAACAATACAGAATAAACACCTGCTTTTCATCAGCATTGCACCCGTGCGAAGCTGGGGCGGGTCACTAGTAGTTTTATAAGCATGGCAAATTCCTTAATCCACAGAGTTACGTCCCGAGAATTTAGCCAAAGGTAGGCACTCTCTTCAACATTTAAAGCATTTATTTCATAGAAATGTGTATTTATTTTGCCTTAATTCTATGGTGAGCGAAAATAATATCATCATATTTTAAGCACCGTCAATATAGTATGTTATTCAGGGATGTAGTAATCTAGTATGTTCTATTCTCAGTATAGGTATATATATAGAGTATAGGAAACCAACTTTTGTTTGGCAATTAAATAATTTATCAGATATTAAAAGATCTTCCTACTAAAGTGTTTAATAATCTACTAAATGTACTTTTGCATGGTTTTGATAATTTACGTGAAACACTATATTTAATAATTATTATTTATAGTAGTTGTACCACCCAATCATTTTTGTTTCATTATATTTAAATGTTTTTAGAAAAAAAAATTATTTATAATTATAATAATTAATCAGTTTACTTGTTGTTTTAGTTGCTATATAATCTCACTACTCCAAATGATAAAACAGAATTAAGACATTTATTTTAATATTAACTTAAAGGTTCTAACTCTTGCGGATAAAGTAGTTATACAAATAATTAATATGGTGAAGTATTTTTTATTGCTCCTTAAGCTCCTTTGAAAACCAGTATTTTTTTTACAAACGAAGCGTTTAAGTTTATTTAAATGACTCTGAGCCAACAGTAATTGAGTAGTTATATGGATAATTGTTCAAACAAAACATTTTTATGACATTATTTCAGATTTCCTGGGTAGAAGAGATTAGTTTTACAATATAATGCTCAACGAATAAGTATCGCAATACAGCGAGGTATAACTATATCAGTTTTTTAATTTGTTTTAGTTTTATATTTATAAATTATTTATTATTATTATTACTATGTATTGTGAGTGTGAGAGCTGTATTGGTGTTGGCTTCAGAGTGCGACTCCCCCTGATGTCGTAAGTTCGATCCCCGGCTGTGCACCAATTGACTTTCTTTCTATCTGCCCATTAAACATTCGCTCGAACGGTGAATGAAAAAATCGTGAGGATCTTGCCATGGAGCCAAAACTTATTTTTATTTGTATGACAGCATACTACTAAAAATAAATAAAAAGTAAAGTAATCATATTTCCTTTGACCATATTTATTAGGATTAAGGGGCGTAAGGGCTGTTTTATTATACTACTTAAATCAAGGTCAAAATTTATTTATTTATTTATAAATAAATAAATAAAAAATATTTTTATTCATATACGAAAAGTTCGTTCGTTTAAATATTTCTAAATTTATTGCTATTAAATGATGATGTACGCCACTCCTATCAATCGCTAAAATATTAAATACTTTTAAAAAGCTGCAGCCGTTACCTAGCTTCATATGAATTAAGGTCTAAACAAAAAATTGAGGAAAATAAAAACATATTTACATATACAACAAACAATTAAAAAAAAATATAAAAATATGACGTGCAATTAAAAAAGCGAATACAATTATTGCTTGTCAACTAAACTCATTTGATTGGCTATTGCTTGACCTTATCAACTTCACACTAAACAAACACAGTAGCTTTTTATATAAAGGGCGGAGCACCCTATGATATCGAAGATATGAAATTATATAGTGTGAAGTCGATTAATAGTTCTATGCTATCCCATTCCAACACTAAGCAAACGTTGTATGTCGGAGCGAGACCAAACACAAAGTCGAAGTTAAGTTATTAAGGTCAAATATTTGCGATAAAGAAAATTAAGTACATAGTCGAAGGTTGTATTGTTCGCACGCTATTATTAATTTTTTTGCCAATTATAATTAAGAAACAGTTGCGCTGAGTGGCTCTTTACACGACACTTTTATTACCGATTGACGTTTTAATTTTGTTTTTTGTGCAAATTGTCAGACTTTGATGTTATATAGCCTTCTTAGGGTTTTCATTAAAGGTTTTTAGCGTAAAATTCAGGGTTGACTTGCGTATTTAAAAAATGTATTTTATTTTTATAGATAATAAAAATAGCCTGTTTTCGAGTTAAGTTTATGTTATTTTATTTAATATTTGTACACGACTTTCTACGAGTTACGAGCAATAACCTGAGGCGGAAGCCTCAAATTTTGGATGTTCCGCGCGCAAGTAGCGGAGTGTGTGACACACTCACGCGACTACATATAATAAATACATTTCTATCGAGGTAGTCCCTTTGTTTTGTTCACTGGCTGAGTTCATAACTGCTTATTATATTATTAGTTCTAAGATCTAGATTAATTAACATAAGTTGTAACTGTTAGAATATAATTATTATGTGAAAATAAATAAATCTTCGCTACAGCTGGTGGGTGTACCTACTCTCTTTTTTCTTTCCACTGGGCCATTCCAGTAAGCCATCTGTAATCACAGACGCAGGTAATGTAACCGAACAACTTCTAATTTAACTTGTGAATGTGTCACTATTTTCGACTTTAATTTTATAAATACGTAAACGTTTATAAATTAGCACAGTCTCGAATTTTAAGATTTAGGTATTTTTGGAGTTAGGTTTTCTGTAGTAATTAAGGTGAGAAAATATTATATCTAAAATATAATTCAAAAAGTAAGTGGCGGTGGCACAAATTCGTCACAATTCTTCGCCCTCCGACGCGACATTCGTTACAATAATAATATAACAGTTTGTGAAATAAGAATTATGAAATGGTAAATAAAAAATTATACACAAAGCAAAATAATAGATCGAATAAAGTGTAAATATAAGAGTTATTTAAATAAGACATTAGTTCTTAATTAATATTAAATTTGCCATGAATAAGGCATCGCAATTACGTGATAAACTAAATTATTATTTTATTATTAATAATAAAATAATAATTTAGTTAATATTTATTTCTATACAGTATTTATACTTATAATGTTTTTAATCAGCTTCCATTTACTCAAGGTATTTAAATTGTTTCTGTAGTTTTTTTAAATTAAGACATGGAAACAAATATTTTTGAATGTGATGTGATGTAATCTGATATAGAAACGGAACGACAACAGTGTGGCAGTTTATTGATTTTTTTTTTTTAATTTTTTAATGTCCCCGACTCTTGTTAGATGATGTTGACTCAGCACCTTATTTACAAATATTAAGAATATATATTTATATTCCTTCGGCAGTGTGGCGGTTATTCTAATATAGTTTATGCATTTAATGTATTCAGACAGTATTTTCACACCGAGAGTATGTCCGAAGTTTTTTTTATATCCGAGGTGGAAATCTATTAATCCCAGTTGCAGAGACTGGGTGAGCAATAGTAATACCCATTAAAACCACCTCGAGTAGTTCATAAGCTGCGTTACGGAGGCTGCTGGGACATATTCTACCGGGACCTCAACGGCATGTTACTCTGAAAAACCTCCGCTGCAATACACACTACATAGGAGGTAGGAGATGGGCATATGTTCTCCTATTTTCTCCGCGTCTTCGCACTGCCTCTGTCGTTCTGCTATCTTCTTTATAGCATTATTTGTTCAGAGTTTACGTCCGAGGTCTAGAAAAACTTATTATGCTCGTATTTTTCAAAACTTAATTGTTTACAAATTAACTCCACTTGCGTGTGATCTGCACGAAGAAGGATATATAGTAATTATTTTGACATTTGAGCCTACGGGTGGTCTAAAATGGGCTATTTTGCAATTTGTATAAATAAATATGTCAAAGGGAATTAAGTTGTGTGTGTGTTTTTAGAGTGTCAATACCGGTTTTAGTAACAATTAATACTTGCATTTGTTTAATCTATATATTCTTGCTTTGGCTATCTATGGAGCGACGATGTATCAAGTGGTTTTTTACGTTGTTCGTGTTTATTTATTTATACAAAAATGTTTAATTGTATATTATACGTCGAACATATATATATATAATGTGAATTATATATATATATGTGTTCGACGACCTGGTGTACAGAAAATCTGTGTCCAGTTCTTTACCAACTTCTTTCTATGTAAGTTTATGTATACAATAAATAAATAAATTGCAAAATATTATGGTTGCAAAACTTGAAGACGGCTGGACGAATTCAAGTTTATTTTTATTCACAACGTCAAAGTAAAAAATCATTTATTAATATAAGTGGCACAATATTTACGTACTTTACGTAATTTATGTACACCTATGAACGTTAAAATAAATATACACAAAATACTTCTAATTATACATTTAGGTACTGCACTTCTAAAATCATTCTTTGAATGAGGAAGGTTTTTATGGACGTAATTCTTTTTAAAGATTGTTTTTAGGTTTCTATAGCTTAGCAAATCTCCTAGAACTATAAAAAAAAACACTGACTCAACAACCTTTTTAGGTCCGATTCAGACTTCTGTATTTATTACATGATCATTTAGCGTACCGATATTTCGTACATAGAAAGAAATTCCATTTGTCGAGAATCGAACCTTCGACCTCAGAGGTGAGCGCCGCACGCTGACACCACTAGACAAACACTCGTTGAAACAAAATAAAATTTTGTATTCCCCGGGATTTGAAGCCACATTTTCAGCGAATCAACTAAACCACAGTAAGCATTCACTAACCAGTGCGTGACGAACGAAGGCGTACGCATTATTAATGGGTGAAAACTAATACAAAATGTTAATATCTCGCGTGATATGTATGGGCGTGTTTAGCGCTGGGGCGTAGCATTCGCGCTATAAAAACACATACACTAGGAGAAAGCGATCAGCTCCAACGCACATAATGTAAAGCGTGACGCTTATTTACTATAAAAAGGCGGTAAAAATGTTTTCACTATACACACAATACGGTAATATGTACCGGCATCGTTGCTCTTTTGGCTGCGCTTGTTTCATAACTTCTACTTGCCTAGATTCCGTGGATTCTGTGATGGTCTGTTCACTATAGTAATATGTACCAGGATCGTTGCTCACTCGTTTTCAGACGTCGAGGCAGAATACGAAATTCCACCCGTATTACCCCGACGTCCACCGTTCCACAACTACCTACGGGTTTTTGTAGGCAGTTTTTGCCGCGCACCACCATTTTGTGGGACCAGCTGCCCACTGAAGTATTTCCGAACTAATTTGACTTAGGGTCCTTCTAGAAAAGAGCGTATCAATTCTTAAAAGGCCGGCAACGCACTCGCGAGCCCTCTGGCATTGAGAGTGTCCATGGGCGGTGGTATCACTTAACATTCGGTGAGCCTCCTGCCCGTTTGCCCCCTGTTCTATAAAAAAAACTTCTGCTTGGATAGATTTTGAGGAGTTTGGCAATGTCTTTAACAATAATTACATTTTACGTAATAATTTAAATCTTTCTGAAGGCTATTGGTGAAAACCACACAAATCACACATTAAAATTTGAATTTATTGTGTTTATACACTTAATTTTATGTTCTCTATTTTTATACACTGATGCCTTTTTCCCGAAGTGGGCAGAGAGCACGTGTCTTCCTACGGTCCAAACATTCTCTCATTGCAATTACTTTTATGACACCATGCATGTATGTCTTATATGGAAAATTTTATACAACAGGGGCAAACCGACAGGAGGCACAGGGCTCGCGTTGCATGGCCGGCCTTATAAGGATAATTTATTTGAATTAAACATATATTTATATACTAAATAATTATTTTTTTTGTTAAACCGTTTAGCATATATTCTCATAAAATAATCATATTTGTCTATGAAAATGAACGCTTTTATAGACTAGTGGCAACATTGTAAACCGATAATTTCCATTGAGTCTCGATATAGCTTTATAATGTCTAATTAATAATATTGAGATTAATTAAAAAAATCGCCCACATTTGTTTCTATTTGCGTTTAGTCAAACGAATGTTTCTTAGTAGACATCATAAACGGTTAATTTATTCTTATTTAATCTATTATGACGTCGTACGATGTAACGATTGCATAAATAAACATACAATCATTTGACATATAAGGTACGTAAAAATGTACTTACATTAAGCTATTGCAGAAAATTATTAAAAGTCATATTAAGAATATCCATAGCTCTAAATCACCTGTGCCATGCGCACACCCCACAACATACTTGTTTATAATTGATATTAGCTATAGAATTACGAAATAATATATAAAAATGGCTTCCTCCCTATCGTCTTTTAAAACTTTTCTATATAAACATTTCCTAACCTTATCATATCCTGATCAATCGTAACCTGTGTAATTCTTGTATCTCCTCTTCTTTTGTTATTACATCGCTATTTGCTATTCTTGAATCCTTAAAATCAGCTTTATAGTTTTAGTTAGTTATTAATATTTATTTTTTCTCTAGATTAAGGTTCTAAAGATTAATTTAAATATTTTTTTTATATAACTTCTGGTTATGCACTTCTTGCACTCATCATTTTTATATATTGTTTTCTTTTCTTAGTAGGGTTGCCTGGAAGAGATCGCTTGTTAGCGATAAGGCCGCCCGTTGTATCCCTTGTGATTTTTATGTATTGTGTTATTTGTGTTTCTTTCTAGCAACGAAGTGTGAAAAAATAAATATATAAGTAAAGTATTAAGAATGAAAACTAAGCAATCGAAACGCCAGACATGAAAGTCAAAGGCATCGAACGATGAAATCGTGCGTGACACAACGTTTTTTATTGTTTTTTTTTATTCGTTTCGCATTCTATAAATTGAGATGGCTCCGATTATGCAGTGGTTGAAATTCGTTCTGCGAATTGATTCCTGATTGGTTATAAAGAGATTTTTTGTTAGTTATGAGTGATACAGTTCAATAATAATGCCGTTAACTTGCAGTTCCTTCGGTTGTATAACGATTTAAGAAAGAAACCTAAGATTCCTTCGGGAAACTAATTTGTACGCTTATAATATTGTGAAAATATTGCCATAGAGGAATGGAAAGATGAATGGTGAATCAGCGACCATAGTTATAAAAAAAAAGGCAAAAAAATGGCTCGGAATTGGGTGCATGACGAAAGCAGGTTGAAATGGACAAAAATTATTACAGAATGGCAACCATGCGAGTGAAAAAGGAAAAGAGGAAGACAAAGCACAAGCTGGGCAGAAGATATAAAGAGAATAGTATGCACAACTTGGACAAGAAGAGCTAACATCAGACAAAAATGGAAGCGGCTGGAAGAGGCTTTTTGTCGCAAGACATGCTGAACACCAAAAACTGGTCATCTTTTTTTTATAGAACAGGGGGCAAACGGGCAGGAGGCTCACCTGATGTTAAGTGATACCGCCGCCCATGGACACTCTCAATGCCAGAGGGCACGCAAGTGCGTTGCCGGCCTTTTAAGAATTGGTCTCTCTTTTCTTGAATACTAAGTCGAATTGGTTAGGAAATACTTTGGTGGGCAGCAGTTCCACACAGTGGTGGTGCGCGGCAAAAACTGCCTTGAAAAACGCGCAGTTGTGGAACGGCGGACGTCATGGTGATACAGGTGGAATTTCGTATTCTGCCTCGACGTCCGATGATGAAACTCAGCTGCTACAAACAACTCCTCTGAACACTCTCCATGGTAAATGCGGCAGAAGATGCAGAGTGACCCCACATCTCTACGCAACGCCAAAGGATCAATCCGATCAAGGCTCTATTAGATTAAGTTAGGTTATATAACTTAAATAAGCGTTAATGTATTATATTGTGTCATCATTACAGGCTAAATAATAAATATATTGTGAAAAGTAAAAATAGTGTGGTGAAGAGAACGAAATATCGACATAGTTTTACAATTACTAATGTGCAATAAATTATTGTGTTTACTATGTGTTCTATATATAAAAAATAATATGGCATGGCCTCTCATTAGTCAGAATGTAAATTTATAGACAAATTGCGCGTTTCATTGGATGTTGGTTGTGTAATTAGTCTGTGATTGGACTAGCGTTGCTGTTGGCCAACCAAGACAAATGTGCACCATTTCGTTTTTTGTTTTATAGTCCCACCATTTGCTTAATATTTTCTTAGGCGTTTTTAAAAACAATATATATTCATTAGTAGTTAGTAGAAGATTCAATCAAATGAAAAATGCAATTTAACTAATTAAAAAAACGACGACACTTTAGAAAGTAGGAAAAATTATTACAAACGGGAAATATCGTTTTAGGAAACAATATCTGTAGTTATAGAATATCGAAAAATAAAAGAAAATTCGTTTATTTTGGAACATAAGATCATCATGGTATCACTTATTCCACGTCATTAAATTCGAGCCTGTTGGCATCCCTACTCATCGGCAAAGAAGACAGAGGGTGTTGGCTGAGAGAAAAAGCCGGCTTAAAAAACTCTCGGTACTCTTTTAAAAAAAAAGCAAGTCATCAAACAATTCTACAATATTTAAAACAAATATAGCAAATTAATTAGAAGTAGCCTGCCCAGCACTAGTCCCAGGCCCTTTTATCAACTAGATAATCACTAAATTATCGAAGGATAATCATTAAAACTGTTGGTAACACAAAAAGTTCAATGCGTAACGTATGAATGGCGCCAAACCTGCACAGCGAAATCGATCACAGATAAGTAAAAATATGCCGTAGACAATAGAATTTTTTGTTTTAATTTCGATAGTATTACGTTCGTATATTGCACATTCGAAATTTAAATGCATAGCGAAGTTAATAATTGATTTTTTAAAGAAGGTTTCTTATCATGATTAGTGTTAGTAATTGCACATATTTCACATACCATCACCATTAGTTACCGTCGCGTCTTTAATTTACCATTTGAAAAACGTTCAGCAGAGTCAGCTAAATTGATGGCTTTTATATAACTCGGATCAAGATATAACCATCTACGTGGGCAATTAATTCTAGCTATCTCCTACGTTAAACGAAGATTCCTTTCAAGGCAACCCAGATCCAATTAATGGCTTCCTTAGAGCTTTTTCCTGACATTAAGTCTATCAGATTTTCTTATAACCACTGAATTACGTTTCTTGTTTATGTGCTACGGTTAGGTTTTTTGGATCTAATTTATCGGCGCATCAATGTTGCGCATAAGCACAATTTTATATGTACAAAAAACTTTGCTTGCGATGTTGAAATTAATTAAAGGCACAATAGAAATAGGAACAATTTTTAGTTGTTTGGTTTCATATTACATTCATAACATATCAGTAATCAGACTTCTTTGTAAATTAATTATTACTAAGGTAAAAGCCCCAACAGATGATCATGTACCAGTATATAATTACTCCATGTATTTGTATATTTATATTCACATTGTTAACGCACTGTATACTTGCCAATGATAATATAATTAAATAAAATATCTGCGTTTACTACAGAAGACGTTATATGACAGAATTACCATCTAAAGTTCTAATATGTAACTACTAAACGAATACATCAACCAATAGAGAGTATTTTTTCCCGATCTCCCTTTCTCACTCTCTCTCTCTCAATCGGTCTCAATCGCTCTCTCCCGACGCCTTTTTCTTCGACGAAAACGCTGCACAAGTTCGTGACGTTTTATCCGTAAAAATGTTACCCTCATGAAAGAAGTTTCAGTTGCAAAATATACTTGTGTATTACTAATGAATTATTATATATGGTTTTCAATTAAATGATTCTCGAGGATAGTATTTTTAAGAAATTTTCATAAACGTCCAAAAACTTTAAATCCACCTGGGGGAAATTGCAGGTGTTTCATATAATGAATCAAATTTGAATACAGTCCCGGTTAACGGCTCAAATAAAAGAGAGTTTTCTTCCTACAACTTCGATTTTGTTCACTTTTAAGTAGAGACTTTTGACGATGGGGCTGAAGTGTTAGGGCGTAAATTAAAGGTTAAGTTGGCGTCTGGTAGATAGTTGCGGTGACTCCAGAGCTGGTGCTTTCCTCGCTCAATGAATAAGTATCGCAATATTTATTTGCCCCGTTTTATAAAAAAAAAATAAAGCGAGGAAATGCTATTGGCGTTAAAGGTACACTGCCACTGGGACCAAACTTTTTAAATTTGTGTGTTGGAATTTAATACTTCTTGTAGATTCAACACGTTTGCCAATTTTATTTGTTTATTACATACATTTTAGAAACATAAAAAAAAATATTTTATATACATTACATATACGTTTTTCGGCGAGATCTTTATAGCGTTTGGGGGTCTGTTGTAAACCAATTAAATGATAATCACAAGTATTGTACAGTAATTAACACGTACAACGGAGTCATTAGCGACAGTTGTCCCATGAATATGTATAGGCCAATTAAGGATTTCGATCGAACGATATGTTGTTTATTGAGATGCTATACCATATCAGGCCTTTGCTTAGGACACGAAAGTTTCGTGTATTAATTGCTGGAATAAAATAAAATACAAATTTTATTCATTTAGGTAAGTTAATGTACACTTATGAACGTCAAAAAAAATACATTAAATGCTTCTAATTTAACATTTACTCCGTAAGAACTGGCAATAAACTCTCCGCCACTCTTTTTAATCGCAAAGTTTTTCTTTTACACAACGTTTGTAAGGAGCTGCATCCATTACACCATGTTCCATTTTTCATTTTGTACATGAGTTTCGTCTATTAATTGCTGGAATTATACTATACAATTTATCGTTAAGAAACATAAAAACTCATATAATTTACAATGTTTTAAATCGATACATAGCATCCTTGTGTCTATTTAACTGCAATCAACCGGGGTTCTATTTAAAAACCCAGAAGAAATGGACATTTAAAGAAATCGGACTTTACGGGAATATGCTTTGCGTGCCGCATAGAACAAATTTATATCTGTTCTATGCTAGTAATGGGATATATGTACTTTTAATTTAATATTAATATAAATGAAATATTTTCTCATTGCCTATTTTAAGTAAATTATAACAATAGGTACATATTGAAACTCGTTTATTGCCAATTAATTATATTATATATAGATTATAAAAAAGTATTTATATTTTGGTGGAATTATAAACTGTACATTGGTTTAACAGGACGTCGAACAAAATTACTAAGCGACGCGGAAGGTAAATTTCATTTCATAATCTTTTTTAAATATACACTCAGTTTTCCCAAAAGGGTAGGCAGACAGCTCACGTTTCTAGCTACGCCTTTTTTGTAGGACAGAGGGCAAACGGGCAGGACTTTAAGGCAGATTACAAAATACCTTCCATATCATCTAAACGTGCATCGTTTAGGTGATACTGATGGTACAACTGAGCGTTTCTTTAGGCTGGTGGAACTACTATGTACCAACTACTACCAGCTACCAAGCTAACTTAGGATCCTTCTGAATAAGAGTTCTTAAAAGGCCGTCAACGCACTTGCGAGTCTTCTGGTAAAATACGATAGCGCCATGGACACTCTCAATACCAGAGAGATTGTAATAGCTATCTGTCGATACAAGCTATCCATGGTAGGTTGGATCGGTGTATATCCACATACCTTTGTATGTAAAAATACAAAGGTATTTGAAAAAAAATCAACTGTGCCAATATCCTATCTTAAGATTTTAACTTATACCAGTTTTTAATATAATTAAAATGCTTTTGATATGTTTTAATCCTAGACATGTATATTTTAATATTATTTGCAAAATTTTATGAACATTATTTGGTTTTTATTGCTTATGGAATATGAGTGTAAAGAGCTAAGAGATTGCATTCCATCCGTCGTCAAAAATGGATTGTCTTGGTAGGGTTTGGTTATTGGGATGCAAATATGAGATCGATCGACTGTCACGGTCTGATCTCAGATTGTTTTCACACTTATGAACACTTATGAACGTCAAAAAAGAAAAATACATTAAATGCTTCTAATTTTACATTTATTGCCAGTTCTCAAATCAAGGGCGTAGAACGGAAGAGAAGAACTGGCAATAAACTCTCCGCCACTCTTTTTAATCGCAAAGTTTTTCTTTTACACAACGTTTGTAAGGAGCTGCATCCATTACACCATGTTCCATTTTTCATTTATACATGAGTATCGTCTATTAATTGCTGGAATTATACTATACAATTTATCGTTAAGAAACATAAAAACTCATATAATTTACAATGTTTTAAATCGATACATAGCATCCTTGTGTCTATTTAACTGCAATCGACCGGGGTTCTATTTAAAAACCCAGAAGAAATGGACATTTAAAAAAAAACTGATTTTACGGGAATATGCTTTGCGTGCCGCATAGAACAAATTTATATCTGTTCTATGCTAGTAATGGGATATATGTACTTTTAATTTAATATTAATATAAATGAAATATTTTCTCATTGCCTATTTTAAGTAAATTATAACAATAGGTACATATTGAAACTCGTTTATTGCCAATTAATTATATTATATATAGATTGTAAAAAAGTGTTTATAGTTGGGTGGAATTATAAACAGTACATTGGTTTAACAGGACGTCGAACAAAATTACTAAGCGACGCGGAAGGTGAATTTCATTTCATAATCTTTTTAATATATACACTCACTTTTCCCAAAAGGGTAGGCAGACAGCTCACGTTTCTAGCTACGCCTTTTTTGTAGGACAGAGGGCAAACGGGCAGGACTTTAAGGCAGATTACAAAATACCTTCAATTCGATGCACGTTTAGGTGATATGGATGGTACAACTGAGCGTTTCTTTAGGCTGGTGGAACTACTATGTGGAACCAGCTACCAAGTTAACTTAGGATCCTTCTGAATAAGAGTTCTTAAAAGGCCGCACTTGCGTGTCTTCTGGTAAAATACGATACCGCCGTGGACACTCTCAATACCAGAGGGCTCGCAATATGTTAGTTTTAAATATCTGATTAACGACCAATCCCAATAACCTCAATTTTTGACCACCTTTGATTGACAGCTTAATCCAAATATTGACAAAAGTCTGCCAATCACAAATCGACGGATTGTAATAGCTATCTGTCGATACAAGCTATCCATGGTAGGTTGGATCAGTGTATATCACATACCTTTGTATGTAAAAATACAAAGGTATTTGAAAAAAAATCAACTGTGCCAATAACCTATCTTAAGATTTTAACTTATACCAGTTTTTAATATAATTAAAATGCTTTTGATATGTTGTAATCCTAGACATGTATATTTTAATATTATTTGCAAAATTTTATTAACATTATTTGGTTTTTATTGCTTATGGAATATGAGTGTAAAGAGCTAAGAGATTGCATTCTATCCGTCGCCAAAAATGGATTGTCTTCGTAGGGTTTGGTTATTAGGATGCAAATATGAGATCGATCGACTGTCACGGTCTGATCTCAGATTGTTTTCCATCTGAGATTGTCGATCAATTTTTGGGCTCGGGCGTAAGTAAACGAAAGCCAAAAGTACAACTCCAGGCGGTACAAAAATGCTTGGTCATTGAAGAATTCGACCAATCAATGTGTTGTTTATTTTTACACTATTCAGATTTTAAACTCCCGGTATTCTCGTTACTTTCTTTGTGCTTAAAAGAACCGCTAAAACACTTCCACTGTTGCTCTATTATTTATTTAGTGTTTTTTAGTTTAAAGCAGTATTGTCCGGGTGGTTTTATATACCTGGTTGTGCACAAATGGACTTTCTATCTGTGCGCATTTATTACTTGCCTGTACTTAAAACGAAAACATCGTTAGGAAACATAATACATAATTTTATGAATTTAAAAAAAACAAAAAGTATTACAGCATAATTTACACAATAGCTACAAATCGGAAAATATAATATAGGATATATTTCCTTTTTTCTTTTCATTTGAAATACAACCTCCTTGGTTAATGATCATCTATGTAGTCTTTGTGGATGTTACGATTTTACGAAATAGTGTACAATGCCACATACTTTTCTTGAACGGCAAGCTGTTATGGATATTAGTATTTCGCGTAAATAAAAATCAACCATTATAAGAAGAATACATAATTTGAAGTGATGCGGGATATACAATTTAATAATTTATTGAAATGTCTTAACAAAACAATGTATGTAGAAAGTAAGTTCTAAAATTCTAGGCTTAGATAAACATGACACAAACTGGACAGGTTTTGTGACCTGTACTATTAATAAGATACATTACAATCAGAACTTTTAAAACTTTGCTAATGTAATTAATAATTCAAAGAATAAAAATAAATCCATTTTAATTCGATTTTTATTACATGTTAGTAGATAGTAAAATTATTTATTGACATTTCAAAATGGCGACGGTAAAATTTCAGCCGCCGGCCATGAAAAGGACTACACGCGGATAGACGCGAAAATGTATAGACAATATTACACATGTCATATAAAACACATTCTAAAGAGTTTATTCAATAAAACAACTACATTAAAGAAATTTTCAAATCACAACATGCATTGCATTATAGTTTATAAAAAATTTAAGTATTGCATAAGAACTGTGGCACGAGAAACACTTATCCTGGAATAATAGGTGGATGTGATCGTTTTTTAGCGTTGCCGCCAGGTAAACTAAACTTTTAAGTGTGTTTTTCGTGTGCAGTGAAGTATAAATAAATATAAAAAAATATATTCAGTGGCGCTACAACCTCTTTTGGTCTTGGCCTTGGTGATTTTCTCACTTAACTAATGATAAAAAATTCACAATACAGCGAGGAATTCTGCCAGCATTAATGGTACACTGCAACTGGGACCAAACTTCTTTTTTTTTCTATTTAGTAATTTTTAATTATTATTGAGACGTTTGCTTCACCGAATGCAAGTTAGAGGGGAAAGTCATCAGAAAAAATTGTTACAGATTTCTATCTGTAAAACATCAGACAACTTTTTTGATTTCTAAGAGGTAGTAAAAATTAATTTGGTTCCTAAATTTGCTGTACTAGGCGCGAGCGACCATCTAAATCCGTCTCTGCTACTTGGAGGGGTTGTGCACCTCTCACGAACTCTCAGCACTCTCTGTGGCTAGCACGATCATTCTTCTATTCGCAATAATACTAGAAAAGTAGTATTTTACTGGTGTTGAGTTTCTCCTCAGGATTACAGGTACAGATGCCATTAAAATTAAAGAATAATGTACAACTTAAATTAAAACAACTGTACAATAAGTGCATCTTGAAACATAATGTTAATTGTAATTAATTTTACATTTATTAACACGCGATCTTAATTATGACATGTATGATTGAGTACTGTATTTCTGTACTGTCCTGCCACACAGGGCGTTTTTGTTATTATGATAGTTTTTTGACGTCACCTTTATATAGCTACAGAAGAAGTATGAACGACTAGTATGGTGATTTTTTGTTTAACCCAATTGGTGCAATGGTTTTAAATCAAATTAAGCGATGGAATTTTGAAGTTGAAGCAAAAATATTGATATTTTTTTAAATAAATCAGTGGCGCTACAACCTCTTTAGGTCATGGCCTCCGATTTCTGAATCTTTTTCATGATCATTTTTAAATCTAATAGGCAAGTAGGTAATCAGCCTACACTGCCTGACACACGTCGACTTTTTTTTGGATCTAAGACATGTCGGTTTCCACACGAAGTTTTCCTTCACCGTTCGAGCAAATGTTAAATACGTACATAGAAAGAAAGTCTATTGGTGCACAGCCCGGGATCGAACCTACGACCTCAGGTATAAGAGTCGCACGTTGAAGCCACTAGGCCGAAACTTAAATCTGGTCATCACACAAAACTTCGCTAGCTATTTAGAGATTTATGTGAACGGGGGGATCTGCCCATGAACACCCTCAATGACATTGTATTGGTAGACTTCTAATAATTGTTACTTTCAATTCTTGAAGGATCCAAAGTCGAATTGATCGAGTTGTTACAGTCATAGGAAATTCATATTCTGCCCTTTCAACATTAATTTTGTTATTTACGGGTTTATAAGTATAATTTAGAGTGGCACCTTCAAAACAATATTGTTGTGTGTGTAGTGGCACTTTCAAAAAAAAAAGGTCAGTACTCATTAAAGAAACGGCTACCTAAAGTCTTTTTAAAACGCTGTTTATGTAAGAAGAAAATCAGTGACTGCAACCTTTTTAGTTCTGATCATTCATGATCGTTTTTCAATCTAATGCATGTAGGTGACTTTTTGGGCAAGCCTGTTTCGTCACGATGTTTCCTTCACTGTTCAGTAAATGTTGAATTCACATAGGCAAAAAGTCCATTGATGCAGAGTCGGGTACCGAACCTACGACCACAGGAATGAGTGTCACAATCTAAAGCCTAGCCAAGGCTCTTAAAGAAACGATACATTAAAACAAATATAAAATGACTTGTGCATAAATAATTCGTTAATAACGTAAGCCGAATTGACAGACAAATATTTAGTTTTATTTTATAAACATGAATTCTTAACAGGTTTTATTTCTATGAAATTAAGCCGTAACAATGATTACAGTAGTTCATTGCGAAAGGACTATTTAATTAAGACCACACTCACGATAATTTAAGTACACTACATCATAATCTAGCGATTATGTCTATATGTTGTCGACTTTATAACCTTCAATATTGTTTTTAAAATTAAAAGAATATTTTTATAAACCACCTACGATGCTCCGTTCGTCACGCGATGAGTAAATAAGTAATATTGTGGAGGGTCGAATTTAAACAAATCTTAAGTAAAGGGTGATGTTTTGGATTTGGAAACAACATTGGAATTTTTTTTATTAATTATATATAATAATAATAAGTAATTATTGTGGATTTCATTTATTATGGACCATTTAGCTATAACGACGTTAATTCTAAGTCCCTAGGATTTAAAGTATACTTTAGTATACAATTCTTGTGGCTATAACGATGTAACGCCGAGTTCGGGTCTAGCGACTGTTTTTAATTAATCAAATGTAACTAATTCCTAGAAAGACCATGCAGATATTGCGACTACAGTCAACCACCAAAGACACTAACATTTATTTCTTTCAAAAATATTTATTATCTTTTGTTTATTTTCACACAGATAATAAGCAAATGTGGACACTTATTCTTTATAGATATCAGCTAAGAAGGTAAGCTTATACGTTATTTATAAAATAATAAAAGGAGTTTTTATAAGTCAGTTTCAAAGTGATATTTCGAGTTTTTTTAAAGATGAACCAGTGAATAAATGTGTTCAAATGATTTAATAATAAGTTATTATAAACTATTCATATGTATGTGTCTTTTATCCATTGCCTGTCTTCGGATACAAGGACGAGTTTAGTGTGGTTCCTTCATCGACGTTATACGCGAACACTGTATTGGAATTAGTTCTTAGTTTAGTTAGTGTAATTATTAGTGTTCGTCTTAAGTGCTAAACAGTCGTAAGTGAAAATATTGCACACTAGAACAGAGTGTCTTATTATTGGACACTTTCTTATATTAAATACCCTTTTTAGTAAAAGTATTATAAATATATTTTACTAAATAAAAAACAATAACTTTTTTTTTTATTATTATTAAATCATACGATCAGTCTATGCGACTATAAGTAGATTCGTTGAGTGATTTTGGCTTTTTAGGCGCTACTCCCAGCAGAGCCTGCCTACTCTTATCTAAACTCAGTCTGTTGGGTTGTCCTGGTCAAAAATGTCTCGCCGCTTTTTAAGTCGTCGTGTAGTTTCTGGTATAGTTAGCTGTCCTGCTAGCTGATTGGGATGCCTTTGAAGTCTTAGTTTGTACTTAAAGCCATGTGTGATTATTTCCTCCTTCACCATGGGCATATTAAGAAATTCGTGGAGTTCTGTTGTTTTGATAAACCATGGGGTGTTTGATATTTGCCTGAGTATGTAATTTTGAGCTCTTTGCATTATTATTATATTTGAGGCACCAGCAGATCCCCAGAGCTGTATTCCATATGTCCATATCGGTTTTAGAACAGTCTTGTATAAAAGCAACTATTATTATACTATCAATAGATAGTTTTGAATTTCGTCCCATTAGCCAGAAGAGACCCTTGTATTTGTTGTTAATTTCGTCTCGTTTAAAACAATAACTAACCTTAAAATATAATAATTAAAAGATATTATTAAAAGGAGTCCATTTAGGCAAGGTTCCGAAGATACTGGCAGCTTTCCCCCTTTGAATAGCTAGACTAATTCTTTGTCCGAGGTAGCTGCCAACTCTTCGGTCTCCTGTGATGTCAACTAACCTTTTATCCAAAATACATTTTTAAAAAGCCTTTTAACGCTAGGACCCCACGGACAAAGTAAAAACTAGGGACAAAATCATATTCGGAGCCCTAAACCCCTGTATTAGTACGCTTTACCCCTTTCAGTTGCTATACAAAAAGAGTATATAAATTAGATTAGATAATGTTCAGTGATGACTCAGTAAAAAGATAAAAGAAAACGTATTTTAGTTGTTAACATTATATTTTTTAAGCATGGTGGATATAAATACCTTATATGGGTTGGCTTCCGTTAACATTCTTTGATCATTTTCCTGCCCATACACACATGTCGATTTTTTGGTCTAAGGCAAGCCGGTTTCCTGCTAGTGTATTCTGAGCAAGTGATATTTGCGTTTTAGTAAAATATGTCACTGCGTAGGGTCCCGATGAGAACCGCGCGCTAAAGAAACTGGGGAATAGTGCTATAAATGTCATTTTAACGGGCCATTTTTAATTTCAGATGTTTTAATGAATGTTAAATAATATAACTATAAATTTTATAACACTTAAAATTTTATGAATACAAATAAAAATAAAGTTTTATATGTGACCTGTTTATATGCAAAAAATGCACACTAACAAATTTGAATTAATCTTTTTTATTATAATCATTCGTTGACTGTTTAGTTTAATTTGTAAACAAAACCTACACTATGTATATTTTCATATTTAAAGTGCTTTAAAACTCAAAGGAGGCCTTCAATTACGTTCATGTGCCGAGAAACGATTGGTCGATGGTGAATAAACGTCTATTAAAATGACATGTTGGCATCGACGCATAAACTATTCAACTGTATTTAATTACTGATGAAATGACACTTAAACTTCTACATGATTTCGTATTTTCCCTAATAGTCTCTAGTAGTCCTCTAAGGATCCGTCAACCATTTCTCGTAAGTTGTATTATATAGTTATATCAATGAGATTTTTTTTTTAATTTTGAATCTTGCGATGCTCTGTCAGAGTTGTTTATAAAGTAATTGTAACTAACAACACTGTAGAAAATATATTTTTTGAGAATGCATCAAGCTGTGTTACACAAATAAATGGCGTCTTTACCTACTATAACACCAAACTACTGCCAGTTTGGTGCTCAAAAAATAATATTGCACATATAATATTCATTTATTACAAATAAGTATTATTAAATCACGCTTAACTCGGAGTCATAGCTTGTAAACGGCTGTACCGACGACAGACAAGGTCAGGAATTCAAATAAATACGCAATGGAGAGTTAAGTCCATTACAATAAATACGGAGGTCGTGATTAAATTAAATCCGAGGCGTTCATTACGGCATCCCGCTGAGAATTAAAAGGGACAGGAATCATATATCCCGCATTGGAAGCGCAGAGCGGTCATTTAGTTACCGTACTTGACCATTGAATAGAAATGTGAAAAACATTAGATGTTTTCACAAGTAAATTTTTACATTTCCAATAATATCTTAGGTAAAATAATATTTTGGGCCATATTCGTGTACTAAGGGTCTGTTTAACAATGTCCGGATAAGTTCCAAATAAGCTATTTGTTACTTATTGGTAGGATAAACACTATTGTTGCGTTTCACGACTGTCAGATAGCGCTATTCGTCATGAAACACGAAGTATCTTATTCGGAACTTTTTTCTTTCGAATAATTTATGTGTTGTATAGATTTTTTGTACTTTATCCATACAGGCCAAATGTGTGGTGAAACAGGTCCTTAATCTAGTATTTTTATGTTTACACTTATGCTAACGTGCCTATGGGGTCATATAAAAAGTGATGGGAATTCTTGTGAAGTTGCCATCAATAACTGAGCGGCATATTTTGGCAAGGAAATAGAATTTTGTAATAAGGTGTTCATTTTTAACGGATGTTTTGAGAATCAATCAATCATTTTCTTTCTTGACGCTGTAAATAGTTTACTTGTTGTGGGTTTCGAGAATCAAAGCATTTAAAGATAATTTCTTATTTGAATTATAACATTTATCAATGTTGTGAAAAAACACTATATACATTGTTCATGAATAGTGATCGCAATAAAAATAAAAATAAAAAATTGGCTTTCGGGACTCAAATTTCTGTTTTTCTTTCTTTCTCTTCCGTTCATTTGTTAATCTAATAGGCAATAAGGTCAGCACCTTGTACCTGACACACGACATCTACTTTTTGGGTATATGGCAAGCTGGTCTAGACACGACGTTTTTCTTCACCATTCGAGCGAATGTTAAATAGAAAGTCTATTGTTGCACTACTGGGGATCGAAACTTCGTCGGCTGTTCCACAACTGAGCGTTTTTCAAAGCAGTTTTTGCCGCGCAACACCACTTTGAGGAAACAGCTACCCACTGAAGTATTTCCGAACCAATTCGACTTAGGATCTAGCCTACGAGCCTACCAGTTTTTAGAAAGCCAGCAATGCACTCACGAGCCCTCTGGGATTGTGAGTGTCCATGGGTGGCGGTATCGCTTAACATCAGGAGGGCGTCCTACCCGTTTGCCCCCTATTCTATAAAAAAAATCTATAAATATTGCTGAAAAAGTTATGCGTGGTATCTCCAAAACTTAATTCAAATTGTCATTAAAAATTGCCCTTATGATTTTATTAAAAAAAGTTCATGTTGCATTCGTTCCAGAGATCCCTAAAAACAGACATTACATGTATACAGATCGTTAAGTAATATAACAACTTGTACACTTGTTTATTTGTAAATTTTGCGTAAACGCTCTTTTGATCATTGCCAGATTAATTCTTTTTTTATTAGAAGATTAATAAAAGTTAACTTAAGTATTTATTTGTACGTATTAAAATACGTTTGAAAAAAATATGACACATAACATTTTATGAATATAAATAAAAATAAAATTTTATATGTGACCTGTTTATATGCGATATAATGCAAACTGAATTGGAATTTATCTTTTTCCATTCTTGGTTCGTTGTATGTGTTTTGTTTAAATTGTATATTAATATTTAAAGTATTTTAAAACCCTAAGGAGGCTTTCAATTAAGTCCATGTGGCGATTTAAGTTATTCAGGTGGATAACGATTTGTCGGTGATGAAAAAAGGAAGATAAAGTCCGCTATATTTTTACTACTACGCTATTATATTACATTGCAGTATTGGCCTAGTGGCTTTAGCATGTGACTCTCATCCTTGAGGTCTTAGGTTCAATCCACTACTGTGCACCATTGGACTTTTTTTCTATGTGCGAATTTCCATTTGCTTGATGAGGGAAAACATCGCGAGGAAACCTTAGATCCAAAAAGTCGGTATGGACGGCCTGTGTCAGGTATACAATGCTGATCACCTACTTGACTATTGGATTTACAGATGATCATTAAACAGATACAAAAATCTGATGCCCAGACCTAAAAAAGGTTGTAGCGCCATTGAATATATTATTCTATTTATTTATTTACACTTCGTAGCAAAGAAACACAAATGACACAATACATAAAAATTACAAGAGATGCAACGGGCGGCCTTATCGCTAACAAGCGATCTCTTCCAGGCAACCCTAGTAAGAAAAGAAAAAAAATATTTTATTGATAATTTTCTGTCTTTGACTCTGTTGTGTCCTTTATAAATAAATATTACATTTTAAGTCTCTAAGACTGGAACTTGAACCTAAATTTAAAGTACATTTAACGATGACGAAGATTCTGCGTTTCAAGACTTAACGAAAAGTTATTTTTATTTTATTTTATTTATTAAAGTATTCCTATAGCTAATCACTAAACAATATCCAAACAATTATATTACACACAAAAGCCAAAACGGAATACACATTGAAACAGAAACATAAAGCACAGTTTTACAAAGCACAGTTGTAAGATTGATTAATTGGTATTTTAAAATATATATTTAATATGAAGGAACAAACAAAGCCATTATTAGTAAAAGATACCTGAGTTTTTTAAATATTTTTTTAAGATTTTTTTAGTCACATTAAATTTATCGATTTGCTTTGAGTTAAATATAAGTTTTCTTAATAACGTTTCGTTCCCAGCAAAGTTGTGTCTAAAGCTTGTAAGCCTATAAAAACTGCAAGCGAGTTATTATATAGGAATCCAAGCAACTTTATGAGCATTAAGTGTTCTCGCCTGTGACATACAGCGCGCTCAATTGCTGAACAATTTTATTGATTTATGGTTATCACGAAACATTGATTATGTATGTACCTTAGTGAACGGTTTTGACTTCGCGTACATGACTGGAATGGCTAGTACCAAAATTACGAGTAATTTTTCCAAATTTAATTTTCATTTATTAATTGAATTTTGACCAGCTGGCGCCAGTGCTAATCTCACCCCTGAGATTTTCGATACCCAGCTGTGTTTTGGACTTTCTTTATATATTTAGCAAACGCTTAAACAGTCAAGGAAAACATCGTGCGGAAAACGGCTTGCCTTAGATCCAAAAAGTCATGTCTCGGGCATAGGAGCCTTATCACCTACTTGCCTATTAGATTGACAAATAATTATGAAACAGATACAGAAATCTGAATCTCATACTTAAAAAGTTTGGAGGGAACTCATTTTAATTGAATTATTATTAGACAGATTTCAATAAAAATTTATTTTTTGTAATCTTCTCTAAAGTCTTGATACAACACATATTTATTCATTAGCTACACTAAAATTAAATTCTAAAAGTAATTCATACTTATTGAAAGAAAAATTCTCTGATAAAACTAATAACCTATTTATTAATAAAAAAAGCTTATACATTTAGTTTCTGATGTAATCAAAATCCCACCTAAATTAATTAAATGTATAAAAAAATATCAAAAAGTTTTCTTACCAGCATAATCGTATATCTCGTTCCTAATAGGTAATCCAGAGCACTTGTGTCATATGCGGGAATGACCATGGCTCCAGGTGACTAGACGACACATTAGTTATTAGTCCAGGGACGTCTGAAGAGTTGTTACTTAGGGGCCCTGAATGTCGTTGGGAGCTTCAATCTACTTAAGCCTACAGGCTATTAAAAATATATTTGAATTTTAGGAGTATGCCGATACCGAAATTATTTTATTAACAACAGTTTAATCGATTGTTTCTTTTATATTATAATATTTTTGTATAGAATTATACTATCATAAAGTCGTGAGAAGGTGTGGAAAAAGTCAAAACCTAGCTTTAAATTAGGATATTACAGGTATTAATAATTTTTCTATTTATATTTTTAGTATACAAAATGAAATTTAATTTTATATTATACAGCTCAGCAATTAAAGTTCTAACAAATGAAAAAATTCTATATTTAAATTTGCCTCAAATGGGGCCTCAAAACCACAAGATTCGTCTCTGAATTGAGAGCAACAAGGTATAAAACGAGACTTTAAACGAATCAATTTTTTCCAAACTCGGCGGTTTTATTACTTCCTTCGACTTTATGGATATGGAATTATTGTGATTTTTTACCCGCATTCAATCGCTGGAATTACAGTTGTTTCGTGTACATTATTTTCTTTTACAATTAAGATGACACTGTGGAGACAAGTTTTTTAAATTTAATTCCATAAAAACACGCCTCATACAGGATATTGACGATTTATTATAAAATTCATAAGCAATTACTTGTACTCGTAATTTAAAACGATGCTTCGTTGGCTTAATACTGTAAAGGAAAAGAGTTCAACGCGCGCAACCTTTTATTATTCCTAATTTAATTTGTATAAACAATATTATGTTGAATGTACGTATAACTGATCTCAGCAATGATGGCTTATTGGCTTCAGTATGTGCCATCTTTGAGGTTGTAGGTTCAATTCCTGGTTGTGCACCAATTTTCATTCAAATTCAAACATTCCCTCGACCGGTGATGTTAAACATCGAGAGAAAACCTGCCTCAGACCCAACTCCACGGCGTGTCATTGACAAACGATTTTTTTAAATATAACTGATATATATACTCTTATTTAATGTTAAACTATGAAATGTAAGTTATATTTATAAATATTTTTACTAACTAGACATCATAAACAGTGAAGCAATCACCGTGCGGACATTGATACGATTTCCAATTTTATTATCTTCCAACGCTATCACGCGATGGAATTAATAAACAAAATTATTTATTATCGCTAAAACTATTCAAATTGTCATACCCGAGTTTTAATCGTAAATCTTGCTTATAAACGTTGTACATAATTTCATGTTCTCGAACGCGAATATTGAATGCAGAATAGTATATCGCTACAGGGCGGCAATAAATTCGTGTATTTCTATACTAAATTATGGAGCGATGATTTCGTGGGACAATTCAATTAATGTTGCTTCTTGTATAATACGGTGTAATTATAATTGAATATGAATGGTTTTTAAATCGATGGAGATTCTACCAGTTTTTTATGGGAATTCGCAATTACCTTTACGATGTTGAAATGATAAATGATTCGAAGTTTGAATTTTACTTTATAATGATCTACAGGCATATTAAGTGTATAAACATACAACGAATAGTTAAAGGCGATGTTTTGCTGAAATTTTTTGCTAAACAATATGCAAAAATCACTAGAAATTCTAGTTGCTAACTATAAATAAATCTCTAGTTTCTCTTATTTTTTAACTTGTAAAATTTGTATGTATATTTTCATATTTAAAAAAAAATAGCTTAGCAACATATACTGTAAATATAGTATTATGTATGGTGTGGTAAATTCGACTTAGGGTCCTTTGATAAAACAGTGCACCAATTCTCAAAAGGCCAACAACGTGAGCCCTAAATATGTCCATGGGCGGCGGTATCACAATGTCAGTAAGCCTGCCCATTTGCCCTCTGTTCTATTAAAAATACTTCAATACATAAAAAAATATATGTGACGTTTTTGTTTGTATTGTTTGTTTGTATATATATAATTTGGGTTTTACATATTGTGTATACATCACTCATACAGGAATTTTATTGTTAAATTTACCTTTTACCCCATCATTATTTAATTTCACACTTGTGTCGAGTGAAGCCCGTCCATCTCAAATACTTTAGATATATTTATCAAAATTCACTTTGTACGTTTTATTATGTAACTTCATGTTTTACACGTAAGAGGCGTATGTAAATCTTGTAATGGCTTTTAATTTGCAGAAAAACGGGCGGTTAGCACAAACGATTGATGAACAAGTATGTATTGGTTACCTTAAGAAGATATATGGCAATGTTATCTTCAGTATGGGAACCAGTTTTAAACTGATTAACATATTTTTAATAATTAACGGTAATTGGTAATCGAGAAAGAGTAGAATGTTTTTATTTTAAACGTTTCCTTGATGCAAACGTAATACGCAAAATATAAAAAATGTATATCAATTTGAATTAACAACTAAATGAATACTAATGATAATGTTAATACTAATGTTACGCATTTGACTTGTAAATGAATTGTTATGTTAAAACTACTAATTGTTAAACGCCTTTAATCGGTTAGAAGGAGCCAAGTCAAGGAATATTGCTCATTCAGGCTTTCTTACTTTTATCGCGCGATTACCTAAATCGTCGGTGTTACGCCTCGAGAGTAAAGTCAAAACTCTTTGTGATTTACAGTACATTTAGCATTAGTTTCAGTAGTTTGTTGTACGCAACTGATTATATAGAGAAAATCTTCTATCATATAAAGTATCCAGTTATTTTTTTTTTATTGAACAGGGCTCATCTGATGTTAAGTGATACCGCGTATAAGTGGAATTGGTTCGGAAACACTTCAGTGGGCAGCTGGTTCCACATAGTAGTGGTGCGCAGCAAAAACTGCCTTGAAAAACACCCAGTTGACTCAGGAATCATATATAGGGTGTAAGTTGTTGTGTTTCCACGATATTATATCTAAACAGGCTCCATAAGAACTTGCCTATTATTAACATATTAAGTGCTGTTTTCTCGGAACCGAGTGGAGCAGGGACATTGTAGTGGTACTACTCGGAGCTGTACGAGCGTACCGTTTACGTTTTAATCCATTGCCATCCCTAGCTCTCGGATCCGAGTATTCAGCACCCAATGTGCTGTATGCCAACTAGTCGGATCTGAAAAATGGTTTTCTTTATTAAAAATAATAATATACATCCATACCTATTTTCAAACATTCATATTTACTTAGTCCTAATTCGCTGTAAAAAGTTTTGTTTTCCGGCTTTTACTTTGAATCCATTAATTTATTTTAAGCATTCAATGTGTTAAAAGTCAGCCCCTCTCATCTTCGTTTGCTTTGAATTTATTTGAAAAGCCAAACATTTTAGTGTAAAGAAATAAAAATAATGACTTAAGTATATAAAAATCTTCGCCAAGTGTCCACTTACACTTATGACAATTACACCTTTGGTATCTGAACTTCCATAAATATGTTTTAAAACTTACAGATTACTAAACATCGTTTACTGACTAATCAAAACTTTACTAAGGCAATGCATGTAGGGTGTGGGTGTGTTTGTGTATATATGTAAATAAAACATATGTGTTATCGGCTTAATCCGTACATATCTTATAGTTTTCTGTGGATATCTGATTTTGAACACTTGTGAGAGAAATAGATTAGTTCTAGGGTTGGAAAAAAAGTTATATTGTACTACGACTAAATGTTTAGCTATTAAAGCTCTATATTATAATACCTTTATAAGTGAAAATATTAATTTATTCAGGTGTTTATTATCATATTACTGCCGTATTGGGCTGTATTAAAGTAGATATGTTTTTAAATATTTCTTATTCATTTCTTTAAATTTAAGAAATTTATAGATAATCTGAATATCCACTGATGAGTATCAATGCATCTAATAATTTACTTGTTGAGGTGTGTGTGAGAATGTTTAGTGTAGGGTGTATGTGTGTGTGCGTCCTGCTTAGTTCCAATGAAAATGCGCGGTTTAAAAAATTGAATTAAGAATTCATTTATAACTTTCCATTCGTTAAAAAACGTAAAATATAATTTTCTTATGTGTTCACACATCACTAATATTCATTTCATGATTCTCTGATAGATTTTCTAGCTATTAACATAATAACTCGGTATAAAATTTCCAGTGATAGCAACTGCTTGATATACGCTGACTTTATAATTGCCACTTAGGAAATCGTGTGTATGCAACAGTATATCATTTTCTGTCTCTGCACGCATTACTAAAGAGATAGAGACAGGTGATAGCATTGAAATTGTTCGAATTGCTAGGTTTACAATATGAGATGTCTTGATAGTGTCAAGGAACAAATGGGTGAAATTTATTATACACAGATGGCGTCACTGCGCCTTTTCTGAGTAGATAATTGCGTGAGATTTAAGTAGCAAAGGTTATATTTCAAAATCAGAACATTCTATTTGAGAACATAAACAATTTTGGTTCAGTTGCTTTATATTTTATGCAATAAACAATTCTATATTTAAAAAAATGTAAGCGTGTACTAGTGTAGAAGTGGAACTTCTTAATGTGTGAATAAACAATTCTATATTTAAAAAAACGTGAGCGTGTACTAGAGTAGAAGTGGAACTTCTTAATGTGTGAATAAACAATTCTATATTTAAAAAAATGTGAGCGTGTACTAGTGTAGAAGTGGAACTTCTTTATGTATGAATAAACAATTCTATATTTAAAAAAATGTGAGCGTGTACTATTGTAGAAGTGGAACTTCTTAATGTATGAATAAACAATTCTATATTTAAAAAAATGTGAGCGTGTACTATTGTAGAAGTGGAACTTCTTAATGTATGAATAAACAATTCTATATTTAAAAAAATGTGAGCGTGGACTAGTGTACACACTTAAGAATGAAACTTCTTTTTGACCTTATTTTTCGAAAAATCATCAAATCATATGCAACTTTACAAAAATTTGATAAATAATGTTTAACAAAAGGCTTTTATTATAGACATGATTACTAATAATACAATTGTATTATTTATTTCATATTACCTTATAACTACTAATAGAATTTTTTAATTGTTTTAGAATTATTACTACCATTGTTATCGTTATTATATGTGTTTGTTATGAATGGCTCCGAATCTCTACGAATCAACCGAACATAACGGTTTGGTGGCGACTGTTGGAGTTCAAAATGCTGTCTTTCATAGTTTGAAACAAGGGCTTATTAAATTTAATTACAGCTAGCACTGCTAGTAGGGTTGAGACGTTGGACTAACAAAAACCTGTAGCTTTGGTAAATTGGTCGAATCATGACTCCACCTTATAATAGCAATTTCTTTTTCAACATAATAACATCACTCGAATGTGATGATATAATGAAATGGATCAAAGAAGGTTCAAATTTTGGCTTAAACCTAACCTAACCTTTTTTCTATTGTTCTTCTTGAGTTCTTTAGGACTTGTGTGGAGTACCTCAAGTAATATTTTAGGCTTAATACCTCTTATAAAACTAATAACATTACATGCATGATGAGATATTGTCTCAGTTCCCATTATATGAAATTAGATTGGGTTAGGTAATTTAGATTAAAAAAAGGATTTTTAGATTTAAAAAAAATCTTGCCCTCCGGCCGGAAAACGAACCCGATAACTCATACAATTTAACAGTATGTATGTGAGATAATTAGTGCGATGTATGAAAAGCTATAGTGCTCATTTTCCACTAACAAAACTGATGTTATACAATTTATTGGCTACGAGTAAGATAATTGTTAAAATTTAGTTTGCGTTCTTATTATTAACTAATATATATTATTTATACAATAGGCTACATAACTCGCGCCTGTTAAATATTGTTATAACTATAGCGATATATCCCTACGTTTTTGTGTGTAATTTAAATATATATCTTTCAATCTAGACACTGTTGAGAAACATTCATATTACGCGGTACAAACAATTTTAAAGTCTGTCCCGGCAAGTAAAATTTTTAAATTTATAACGTAGACTGAATCGTAAATTATAATGAATGTCGAAAACGCTTTGTGCGATTAACATAAAACAAACAAAATGCGTTTCTACGCAGTTTAAATAAGTAAACATCTAGTAGTCTAGATTGAAATACATAATAAATTCTCAGTAATCTCGATAACAATTGAACCGGAAAAGGCATAGGTATGTTTATACGGCTAATTTCCCATGAAATAAGCAAGCAATTGGTATATTGATAACATGACAAAAAACTCAATATAAAAAGTACGCAATATCCTCGTATCTATTTATGAAAAAAGCAAGGAGATAGTTTATTTTGTTTCCCAGCATGTGCAGTTCTTTAAAAACAAGACATTGTAGATATACAGAACAAGACCTCCTGGTAGTCTTGTGAACGGATGGCGTAGTTTTGCTCTTTCGCGAATTTTGTAAACGTTTTTGACATTCATAAGCATGCCTTAAGTCGCATCTAAACTGAATAAATAAAAGTTGATGATATATATATATATATATATATATATATATATATATAATCACTACACATGACTGGTAGATTACGGAAATTTACATACATCTTTAAAATTTTGCGACAGATCACATCGTATAATACTTACAAGAATTTACATAGCACTCGTTCAGTCCGTATTAACATATTGCATAAACATATGGGGTGCGGCCAATAAAACAAAATTTTTGGAATTGGAACGGGGACATAGGGCTCTCTTAAAAGTGATGCTGTTCCGGCCATACAGATTCCCATCGGAAGAGCTTTATCATCTTAGCAAATTACTTTCCGTTAGAAGCTGTATGTCCTGAGTCTAATTTTAAAAACCCACAGAGCACTCCCGTTTGAGAGTAGGCTGGTCTTAAAAAGAAATAGGGATGTTGTAGTCGGTCAGACCGTAAGGACCGACTTCGCTAGACGCAATATGCAAGCAGCCTATATCTATAATAAATTAAATAGGCTGCCTAACATCTACCCTCTCACCGCCTACAAACTAAAAACCCTAATAAAAGACTGGCTTATGATCACGCCTTACGCAGTGTTAGAGCTGCTTTTGAGACCCACGATGTAAATACACTTTACTCATTCACTCACTCACTCACTCACTCATTCACTCTCTCACACATTCACACCCACACACTTACTCATGCACACACTCAGGTGTGATGATAACGGTAAAAAAAAAAAAATAAAAAGAAAACGAATTGGTTAAATAATGATATTTTAAGTAATTATGTTTGTTATGGAAGAGCTGGGAACCCTAACACAGGTATATTTACTTAAAAGGGTTCCCAAATCTTACACTATGAAAAGAAAGATGTACCTACTTAAAATGAATGAATAAAGACTTTATTATTATTATTAATATATGTATATATATATATATATATAAATATAAAAATATATATAGAAGTTTAGTATACTTGAAACCACCAAGTTCCCCAATTACATACAGTCACCAATTCCAAGTTAAGTCAATTAATATTTTTAAATTACAAAAGTTCCAAATCGGCTTCAATACATAAATGTCGTGGGTATGATTCGCAGCTATGCATCAATGGACTTTCTTTCTATGTGCGCATTGGAGCGAATCGTGATGGTAAACGTGAGGAAATCAGCTTGGCTTAGACCCAAAAATTCGACTACTTGCCTATTAGATTGACAAATGATCATGAAACAGATCTGAGGCCCAGACCTCAAGGTTGTAGCGCATTTATTTATACATTCTACATACAAAACATATAAACTACTCATTCCAGGCGAACGAAACTGCATGTTTATTGTATAGCACCCTAAGAGAAAAAAAAAACTTGAGGAAAAGTCATTCAATGCTTCGTATATGTGTACTATGTTATAATTGCTAATTAGTATGCTAGTTTATCGCTATTGGCGAATAAAATCCTCACCACGCCCGATTTATATAATATGTAAATCATAAGCTATAAGAAAGAACGCAATATTATTGGCTAGTAAACTTTTCTTAATATTAGTATTAGTTGTGTAAGTAAAAGTTTAAGTAAAAAAAAATGTTGGATAGTATTATACCCTTTTAGGGTTAAACTCTTCTCCATATTTTTCCATTTCTCTTTTTTCCTCTATTTTTTCTCTATGCATTGTTCTAATTGTATTGTTTTGGGTGATGATTTTACGCTAAGAGTGCATAATTTGCATTGTTGTTACGTGGAGCGTTTTTTATTTTAATAATTGTTGTTTTTCATATGCAATGGAGGTGTATGTTTTCTTTTTCTTTTGAATTATTGTATGTAAAGGGAGGATAAAACTTGCTGAGTTTCTTGCCCGTTCTTCTCAGAACAAGACCTCCTGGTAGTCTTGCGAACGGATGGCGTAGTTTTGCTCTTTCGCGAATTTTGTAAACGTTTTTGACATTCATAAGCATGCGTTAAGTCTCATCTAAACTGAATAAATAAATTTTGATTTGATTTGATTTATAACGATATATGTCATCTGAATATTACCGTTTGATGAGTCAAGAGAAAATTCTGTACATATCAAAAAAATTATAGCCTAACTAAAAAAGATGGCCCAAGGGGAACTCCTTGGGCCATCCTCCTGGTTTTGGTATCAGGAAAGTGTTTTAATTTTTAACGTTTATTTTAATGACAGTTATAGAGGAAGTACTAAAAGATAGTTAAATATTTCTGGAATCCTCCGAAAAGCCTAATTTAGTCTTCTCAGTTCCATCACCAAATCTGTTCTATATGTATATCTTCAAATTCTATAAATTAATATAAAAAATACAGCGTTTAATGTAAAATATTTAAAGGCCTTTATTTGCCTTTAACGCGTGGGCGAGCATTTAGACCATTAGTTTGACAAATAATTATAATGGATTTATTTATAATATATTGAATAAGTTAAGCTATAATTAGCTTAACTTATTAATATGGCATTGTGTTGCTGTTCTTATTATATAACTTAATCTTATATCTTTAAACGAGCAATTCTTGTATATATATATAAAATATAATTGGAATCTCGGAATCGGCTCCAACGACTTTCATGAAGTTTTCCGGGGGGTTTCGGGGCGATAAATTGATCCAGCTAGAAATCATTTCTAGAAAATGTCATTTTATTCGTGTTTTATCAACATAAACATAGAATTGCTCGTTTAAAGATGTCAGTCAACTAAAAACTTAAATATGAATATAATTATATTCATATTTTATTCGTCTGTTATTCGTACTTAAATATAATTTCCAAAAAGCACAACTTATAAAAAAATCATCCAGGTACTAAAAATTAATATTACATTTGCATGCGTATTATATTGCTGATTTTTATAATTGATCGATCTAAATGTGCCACTTTCTTGCAAATATATGATTTATTATTATTAAAAAATATAAGCACTTGAATATTTCTTCCCTTCCAAGTTAGTGTAAATAATAATTTAGATTCAGTAATGTAAGAAATTTTCAATGAAACCCAAGCATTTTCCTTTGCTTTGCAATGTGCTAATGAAATAATTTAGTCAATGCGATCGCGGTGATTATGGTAAATATAACTTGTATCTGGTTTAAGGCAGAAGCGTTTTAATAATTATTTAAGAGAAGAGAGAGAATGTAAGGCTAATAAGCATAATATATCTACTATTAATTATTTATCTAAAACTAAAAATATAATTAATAAATACTCAAATTAATTTAAAAACTTTCTACAAAAAAATACCGAATCTCTACAGTCGAACTTTGCTCAATAGATAGGGACTGGCTATATTATCAGCAGTTAGTTTTATAATAATAAAATAGTACCCATTAACAATTAATCTTATCACTTGGGCCACGTTTTACCGTTGACCATTTAAGCGAATCTATCCCATTGTAAATGCTAGAGGAACTCTGGTCGCACAATAGTGACTCTAATGCGTTAATGTTCCACTAATTTCACCCGGAATCGCCTATCCACCTGCTCGAATCTATTTTCTTCCATTTAATGGTTATGCGTTGCTTCAGTGTTCTGGAATGCCCTTTCTAGTATTTACTGTAACTGTAAATTCTTAAATGATGATAATTCACTGCACTTTCTATAATAACTTGTAACTCGAATATTTTAATTATTTAATTAACATGTTAATTGCAATATCTAGGTTTAAAAATCTTTAAGTTTAAACATATAAAAATCATAAAGGTTTGGGTTATGTTATATTTAAACTGCAACTTTTTTTAATTTAAATCAAGTTTATATTATTTAGGTAGATAGTGTAGTAAGACATATAATTAATAAAAAAATTGGTTGCCTGTAAGGTAAGGTTGCGGTATACGGGCGAAAGTTTTACGTGACAACGACTTGGAGTGGTAAAATAATTTTAATGTGAATATTTATTCGTATAGTAGGAAGAAGGATGAAATAATAGTAACAATTCAAAACATTATGTCTGTCTCTCTCGCTCTTAGGCGGGCTAACCATGCCCGAGTGGAAGGGACGCGTGCCTCTCACTCGCTCTTATTGTGAGCGCATAACGTGAGCGGAGCGTAACGCAGTTTCTTGAAGTGTCACCCGGCAAACCAATTTATAAGACGTTGTCACGTCAATAGAACAAAGCAATTGAAACAGTTAATCGTAATAAATATACAAATCTTACTTTTCGTGAAGATTTTACTATTCTCTTAATTATTTATTAGAATTAAAACAGGATCTCTGTTGAGCCGGACGGGGCAGTCAGAACAGCTTCTTGAAGACTGTGGCAGATGACCTGTCTTCGCTTATCATGAGGTATTTTGTGTGTACACTTGTCGGTACAAATCGACTGGTACACAGACTTCTTCATGAGTTTTTATGGTTTCATGTTTCTATGTTTAGCTTTTTAAAAATAATAAACAAATACTAGTTCTTAAACTAAGTTCTTTTAACTTAAGACCACTCAACATAACAATCTCCCAAAGCGGGTAGTGGCCGACTGGAATAGGCTTCCGGAAAGTGTAATCAGTACGCCATCATTAAACTCTTTTAAAAATATAACTCTTTTAAATAGATTGGATATTTTCTCCAAATCTCAAAATACGCGCGCATCAGGTTATAAAGCTGCTAGTGTGTTTAAACACATAATAATAATAACTAGTCTGTAAGTTTATACTAGTAATGATAATGACATAATGATGGATTATTTTATCTGAAAAAATTAAATAAATAATAATTTACATAATTAAAAGTTAAGTACATAGATTTTTACCTTTTCCCGCAGAATACACATTTCTCTACCTATTTAAACTATTCAGCACATATTTGAGTTAAATTTCGCAAAACAATCGACAAATAGCTTAAACCTAAACGGGACGAATTTTAAATGTCACCTAAAACGGGCCAATTTCGCACCAAAGGCTGCGGGCGTCGAAATTGTTTGAGTTGCAGTAATGCCTAGCTCGCATAATAGGCCGGAATGACCTAGGTAATGCCTGCTACGCCCACACTCACCTGACAGTGATATTGGTAGGAACAATACCAGGACAAATGCCTGGAAACCTTTAGAACATTAAGCCTAGAATTATTGAATACAAAAGGTTCATGTAATATTTACTCAGTATGTAAATACTAATTAATTATATTAATGTTTTCTGTGTAATTTATCAAAATAAGTCGTGTAGTTAGTAGTTGTTACTAGTAACACCACTTATAATTCAGGATCGGCTGGGCTGATGTTAGCTATCTCTGTTTTGGGGGATTCTTTCTTCGCTCCGAATAAAGAATAAGTAATAAAATACCGTATAAGTTATCGACAATGAATAAATTTAACGAATTGAAACAGCATGTGGTGCCATCTGTTGACAATACTACGAATCATTTTACATCTGTAAAACTGCAACTTTTCTGTATTTGAAAAAAATATGTGACAATGTCTTTACATTAATGAAATTCTAAACTAAGATGAACAAGAGTTAACACGATAGTATTGGACTGATAGGCGGAAGGTAGTTAGCTGGGTCAGCTAGTGATTTTTAAATATATTTCAATGTTTTGGTCACTTACTCATATGCAGAGACAGCGGATCTTTGCGAAACGGGAAATGAATTATTCATATTATAAAAACTGTTTAAGGCACCTTCATTATCAGATGATGACTGTCAGTCTCTGGAATCCTCATCCTCCAGCGATACCAATCCTTTACTGTTTATTAAATATAATAAATATTTAATTTACTATTACTTTAGACATTATTTATTTTATAAAGGCTCACAAAGGAAACACATACAAACATTAACACGTCATACACAAAAACACAATACATCCATGTGCATTAATGGTGGTCATGGCAAAATTAAGAAATGGGACTTTCATTAATTTAAATCGTGGATATTTTTTGTTTCCATCTAGTACGACTAATGCAATATCTAAAGATCTCATATAAATACCTGTTACCCGTACATTTCAAATATTATATATATATAAATTCATGAATACGTGAGATTAGCTTTAAGTCTTTAGTCTGTTTTAATCAAATAATAAATTAAAGGGAAAAATTAACATTTACCTACTATCAAAATATGAATGTAAGAAAACGGTTACAACTTGGCTGTAGACGTTAAGTTATGATGAAACAGAAGATTTATTAACTGTTACTCTGTAACACACCCAATCACCCACACATACACATACACACACACATACACATAGAGACACACACAAACGCATGCGCACACACACACCAAGTTTAATTTTACAACTCCGTTTCAATATTTTTCTTTTAGCGTTTACTTTTTCTTCTATTGTATATTATGACAATGACCTGATTGTACGTGTTTCGGTCCGGCTGTGGAGAGGCTGGCTATCTGTCACTCAGGTCTCCTGTTACAGAGACCAGTCTCTAACACTTTCAAATGTTATCATCTTAGTTTAATCATTATACCCTTGTATGTATATGTGAGAGAAGAAAATAAAGATTATCAATTATTATTATTAATATTTTTTTATAAGATACGTCTTATCCCATTTTTTTCCTTTCCCTTAAGGTTCCCTAGGGTTGCCTGGAAGAGATAGCTTGTTAGTGATAAAGCCGCCATTGCATCTCTCATAATTTTTATGACTTCAATACTGAAGTTTTTCTGTATAAATGTAACGAGGTGTGAATAAATAAACGCAATGAGAAAAAGGCAGTCATAAAATATTGGAGCTAAACATAAAAACGTAATATTAATTCTAATAAATCTGGATTTTCATATTGAATTACATTGCTATAATCATTACTCTAAACGGCGTGCACTGTCCATAATAAATGTCCCGTATCTGCTTAGGCAAACATGGTAATTATTTCGTGTATTTAGATTTATTTGAATATATCAGTCAAGTAGTCTGTTAGGCATGTGTGGTCGCCGTTCGTATCTTGTGAATATCAATGCGATGATGGAATCACGACATCTTTAACGACTCCATATATTTATAATGGTTTGGATGTCTACGATAGGGCTCCCGAATGTGAGAAGCCTGGTTAGAGATGGTAAATTATAGAAAAATACCTTGGTTTTACATATTACATAGTAAGATGTAGAATACATAGATAAAATAACGAATTCTTTAATACATTGAGATGAAAATATTTTGATATCTGATTATTATTTATTGTATATATTCTTTCCGTTCATTAATTTAAATAAGCTTCACGCACCAAAATGTACTTCGGGGTTTCTTTAGTAGCTGATATACCTGCGGAGGCAGGTTGACTTAAAGTTCCTCTAACCCAAGGGTAGTATCTTCTAGATTAGTCTATCTCTCTTACTACTGACTTGCCCGAAGGCCCTACTAAGCTAAGGTGGAGAAGTTATTATTATACTTCGTTAGCGCGTTTTATTGTATGACGTCATCGATTTGAAAACGAAGATAGTGGGTGTCGCTTCATACAAGGCAAACATATTTACATAATTAGATTCACTCGGTGAATCTCCTAGGTCTTGACCAGTCCCACCGATCTCAGTCTCAGTTGCCTTTCAGTTTTCTATAGATTACACTTCGAGGAATGCTCCATGGAACAACCCATACTGATTCCTTCATCCCCTTTCAAACGACGCTCATCTATAAGCACGCTGGAGTTTAAACCCTTCATTGTTGACATCTTCACGTGCTGCTCTAATCGATATGGATCGTTGTTGTTTGTAAAGAAAGCAAAGCAGTAGCACCTGTCACCTTCCATCTTCAGTTTAATATGGGTTCATTTAGTCGGCGGTTACATATATATCTCCTGGACGGGCTGACCATTCAATAGATCACGTCTTACTTAATATCAGGTGCGATTGTTCCCAAGCGTCTGTTCAGTTATATTTGAAAAAAGAAAAAGAAGAGAATATTGTATAATAGAAATAATGGTTTTGCCATTTTCGAATTCAGATTCTATTCTCGTTAGTAGCCAGTGTACTCCTTACCCGTACAAATGGACTACGATTATACATCATACTTAGCATAATAGTTTGTTCGTTCATTAATTAATTCCATACTCGGCTGAACTTTGAATTACAAAGTTCAAACAGAACCGAGTAATTGAGGCAGATACAGCAGGGCTATTCTGTATTCTAATGAATAACGTAACTGGTGTGTCACGTGTTTTCTTAACCAACGAACGAACGCCACAAGGTTTCGATACCAAGGTTTTTAAGGGTTTTATATATGTGTATTCACAATACTAACTGTGTATTTAAATTAATTATTACCCCAGAGCTGGTTAGTCACTTTTATTACTTTACCATTATTAATTATTATTAAGAAATAAATAGTGTATATTAGTGTGTTGGAAATAGATAGTTCATGAGTAGGTATTGAACATAGGCTTTTTAAAAAATCGACAATAAAATTCTTTGTGATTTTTTCTTAGTAGGTGAATATGCGATCAGCGTGTTTAATAGAAAAAAGCCTATCACAGCCTTGATTAATTAATTAATTACTTTTTTTTATAACAGTGAGAAAACGGGCAGGTGCTCACCTGATGTTACGTGATCCGCCGCCCATAGACACTCCCATGCCCGAGGGGGATGCCAAAAATGGTAAAATAAAATATTGAGCTTTGTAATCATTTGATAACAAAGAGAATTAAGGTTTTAGAATTTGCTACCTCTTCAACTGGGTATTGTGAATTTCAAACACTCTTAGATACTTAGTCTGATATAAAACATAAGAATAACATGTTTTGTTCCGCATGAACGTCTTTCTTGTAAAAACATTGAAAGCCTTAGAGGTTGCTCATAACAAACTTCCAATTATTATATCCAACAACAAAATACATAATTAATATGATACAAAACTGTTTTTATCAGGAAGTTTTATTTCCATGAAATTAACATTATCAAGGAATTGCTTAATGAAGATAATATTAACGGAAAGCTTAGCCGTCAGCGACCTGTAAAAACATCATATTTTCAACGCAGAGCCGCATACTTTGTGCCTGTCTTAATTGAAGTGCCCTTTTCATAGGAATGTTTGTAGGGAAATTAAGTGGTGTATTAAAATGTACATAATAATCAACATTCATTAGTGAAACGATTGTAAACATATTCTCTAACGCCAATGGTGAGAAGCGCTTTTGAAATCACGCCGTCATTGGTTGAAGCCAGTGAACGTATAGCCGGCAAATATATTGTCAAACCAATGGCCATTGTAAAATCTTTTTTTAATGATCCAAAAGTATGTGAGATGCTTACAATTAGGTGGATTATTACGTAAATTAGGAAGGCCACCGCGAAGGTTTAAAGAAAAGTGCGAGCGTACAATGTAACATTGTACACATGACAGAAGTGAAACTTCTTTGTAAATTAATTATTACTAAGGTAAAAGCCCCAATAGATGTACCAGCATATGATCACTCCATGTATTTGTATGTGCTGTTTACACACTGTATACGTGCTAACGATGCTCCCTCCCATCTCACGCTCCATGGCACGGTGAGTGATGCGACGTTCGCAATATATCTCTCTCACTCACTCGATCTTTCTCACTTGCTCGCTCCCTACTCTTGCTCCACATCTATTGCTTCATGTTACGCTCGCCCTTTCTCGCCTTCTCTCAATCGGTCTCAATCGCTCTCTCCCTTTTCTTCGGAAAAAACGCTATATATCTTAGCCACGCTTATATTATTATTATTGCGTTTCACCCGTATTTTTTTTCCCTCATGCGCCTAAAGAAGTTTCTTTCAAAAACAAAAATTGTTGAGCTTAAATAAAATTAATATTACCGCTAAACAACTCGATGAAACCATATGTGAAGTACAGTATATAAAAATGAGCTTCCATGAGGTTATAAATACTGAAACATAAAACTGTAATGTTATTTGTTTTTTTATTTATTTTTTTATAGAACAGGGGGCAAACGGGCAGGAGGCTCAGCTGATGTTAAGTGATACCGCTGCCCATGGACACTCTCAATGCCAGAGGGCTCGCGAGTGCGTTGCGGGCCTTTTAGGTTTAAAGACATTTATTCTCATAATAGACATTAGTCACTTACATGAGAACACTTATATGCTAACGTTACAATTTGAAAAAAAAAAGAAAGAAACTTGGTAGAACTTGGATGAACTTTCATTTCCGTAGATTGGGATCACTCAATAGATGGTCTCTTAATCTTAATTTAAATATTGCTAGGCTACCTGCACTTTTTATATTTTGTGGGAGTCTATTATACCGCACTGCTCCCCCAACGCTCAATGTTTTTTTGCTGTAATTGGTTCTATACTTAGGTATAATTAAATTTTGAGGGGGTCGTGAACTGCGCTTTTGAATTTGATTTATTTTAGTGAATGTAATGTTAGTGTGTATGCAGTCATTTAAAATTTTGTAGATTAATAAGCTGGTATTGTATTGAAATAATTGTTTTATATTCATAAGTTTTGTTTCTGTGTAGATTTTTTGTGTTGAAGTTTAGTATGGGTTATGGAAAAGACATAAAGACACAATTTAATTACTTTATTTTGAGCAATTTGAAGATTTGATTAAGAATTAAGAATTGGTACGCTCTTTTCTTGAAGGATCCTAAGTCGAATTGGTTCGGAAATACTTCAGTCGGCAGCTGGTTCCACAAAGTGGTGGTGCGCGGCAAAAACTACCTAGAAAAACGCGCAGTTGTGGAACGGTGGATCGATGATGAAACTCAATAATTAACGTTTTGTTTCTATTCGTTTGTGACGAACTATGACAGCCATATGTCAAAATCTAACACGTTTTCAGACAGTCTCCTTATTGAATCTTACCCTGTAATACCATAATTATAGCACGCGCTCTTCAGTCATGCGATTAAGTTCAGAGCCAGTCTTTACTTATATTCTGTCAAATGAATAAGTCAATTGTCAAACTGCCTCATTTTTGTCGTAATATATGTGTTGTTAAAGCAACAAAGAAAGTGGAAATTATACATTTTCGATAACTTAATGCTATAGAGAAAATGCTAACCTCTTCAATATAACATTCCAAGAGTGTTTATTAATTTTGTAAAATAAAACGCATTTCACACACCTTTCTATATAATAAGTTGATTTTGCGTAATTTTGTTGCCATTTAGAGCTGTGTTGGCCTAGTGGATTCCGTGTGACTCTCAACCCTGTGATCGTAGGTTCGATCCCCGGCTGTGCACCAATGGACTTTCTTTCTAACAGCTTTTATCACCTGTGACGATGTCAAATACAGCATTTGAGTTGAACATAGTTGTTTCTGGTCGTCGGATAAAGCATGCGAAATCCATCTGGTACAAAGCTTCCTGACGCCTAAATGTTCGTGTAATATTTTTTTTAAACTTGACTCATATCAATACCTGCTGATAAGTAGATACGGGCAAATCTGCTGATATCACTCTCTTATCTTCCTCCATCATGCGTCGCAGAGCACTGATGTTATCTCAGTAGTCACTGTTACAGTACGTACCTGACGCGAATCATCAATGAGATTGCTACGTCCACGCTTAATCTCATTAAACCAATTGAAGTAGCACGAGATGGGGCTTCATTAAGAAATGCTAATCGCAGCCTAATAGCTTTGTTGTTGAGTAATACTATAACGAAAGTCATATATGTCTATAAATCATTGACCGAAAATTTTCTCGCGTTAGGTTAATTTTCCTGTGTAACAAGATTTTTAGATTTGCCGCCAATTCACAAAAACAAATGACAAATGAATGCAATATTTTACATGAGGTTCTAAAATTGAAATTCAAAATAGTTTTCATTAGTAATATTTCTAAGTGGCCAGTTCTAAACATTTTCAGTGTTACCCACGTAGTACACATATATCAAATTTATCATAGATTCCAACTATGACGTACGGTTTGAGTTTCGCATACTACTTTGTTAATATAAATCGCATAGTGCAATGATTTGCATTATTATATTTATAGGTATCAGATAAATACTAGTCATTCCCTTCGATAGGACCTAATTACGAAGCTTAGGAAAAGCATGTTCGATGTACGAGCTTTGAGTGTGACTGTGCTGCAGATCAATTAAGAAAGTGGACATTTATCATATGTCTCGAAATCCATGAAACTTTATTATTAAGTAATTGGTTTTACATGAAAAGGATTTCCGTTTTACATTTGGTTAGCTGATTAATTAAGTTTTAGGATATAAATAATGTAATAACATATTTTAAAGGGGGCTCCTAGAGGGGCCATTTGTTCGTGAAAATGTATAGCTGCAAGGGTGTGGCTGGAAGCATCAGCCTGAATTTACGACTAGACTTTGCAATACTCAGCAATATTTTTAGTATGGTCGGGATGTTTGTCAAATGTTTTTTTGTATGTCCAATGAATGTTTATTGTCTTGGCCGTATGGCCGGAATGATCGCTTTGCAATATTTCTAAGCCATATTATTGCTATCTCGCTTTACGTCCCTTTTCCTTGCTGGGTAAAGTTTGCCACGATTTGTTCGAGAAGCGCTATGTTCGTTTGTGTGGGTATTTTTTGTTGTATGGTAGGTAGACCGTCCAAAAAAATAATAATAAGCCATATGCTGTTTCAGAAATATTGCCAAGACTATATATTGTTCAGCCTGAAAATGTTTTTTTTTATTTTCCGGCTATAGTCAGCAATGATGTAGCCATATATTTAATTGTAGTAGTGTGTAGCCTGTGTAAAGGCATTTTTAGGATAGATACAGTGATAAATCTAGTTTTAGTAATGAAATAATTATTTATTATTATTATAAAAAGAATTATTATTATTCATAAAAAGAAAATTTTAAACAAATTAAAACAGTTTGTATGGCACACATTTCAGTTGCCTTAACACTACCAGCCTTCTACTTAAGGGCAAACTTTGAATGCAAGATAAATTTTTGTTTATTATATTTTTAACTAATTTTCACAATAAAAACAGTGGCAATGCATCAAAAAATCAACTCAAACCAAAAAACGCAAAGCAGATTTCAAACTCTTAGTAGAGTATTAAAAAAAATATATTAAAAACATATTTTTTAAATTGTGTAGTCTAACCCTTGGAGAAACATACCTATGACATTTTTCATCTTCTGATTCACTGGGCAGTGAGTCATCTTCATCATTTTGAAGAATATATTATGCTATCGCTGTCATGTTTTGGCTTATAGACTTTGTCTGGATCAGGTAGCCAAGAAAGGTCAGGTCCATCAGAGTCTGTCCAAGAGAGTGTTCCAAAATCATCTTTCTCTCCATCCTCTTTTTTATTGTTTTTTAATTTCCTTTTCATTTATGTACCTTTAACGCTGCATTTCCCAGCTGTTTTGTGATATTATTCCTTGTGCGAGGAAAGCACCAGCTCTGGGTATCAGGCGCCAACTTACATCTTTAATTAGCACCTACGTACTTGAACGCCATAGCCCAAGCTACTCCAAAGGGAATAAAATCGAAGTGATATTCTCTTATATTTGAGCCTTGTATGTTAAGAAAATTGTAATTACTGTAAATTTAATTGCTATGATTACTAATAAACTGGTTTTAATAAAAAATATGTATATAGAACAGGAGGCAAACGGGCAGGAGGCTCAAATGTATACAAAATGCTCAAATGTATATGTATTACATTTATATTACATTTTGTCCTAGTGTAAAACGTATGTATATTGTTTACTGCAGGTTTTTTAGGCCTGTAAATACACTTAAACTTATTTATAGGATCAATCCCCAGTTCAGTTTTGGGACGCTTAAAATTAATACTACTCAAAATGACACCTAATACGTATAACAAAAGTCTTAATTGCAAACTGAACTGCAACATGTTGCTGTCAGTAAATCGCTGGACTAACCAGAGTGGCGTCACCATGAGAGTGCAAATCTTGTGAATACAAGTAATGCCGAGCATTGCAATTAGGATCCTCCACGCGCCTACGTACTTTCACTTTGCGATGTAAGTCAATCAAATAAATACAGCGAATTTAAGATATCTTTTTTTTTAAATAAAATAACTAAATTGTTAGATGTGGGTCTCGGATTTCTGCATATTTGTCATTCGGCTTCCTGTGCCTGACCCACGGCGTCGATTGTTTGGGTGTAAGCAAAAGCAAAGTGAAAATAACGTGATGTTTTTTTCACCTTTAGAGCGATTGTAAAATGCCTACATAGCTGATTGGTGCTCAACCGGGGATTTTTTTTTTATAGAACAGGGGGCAAACGGGCAAGAGGTTCACCTGATGTTAAGTGATACCGCCGCCCATGGACACTCAATGCCAGAGGGCTCGCGAGTGCCTTGTAAGAATTGGTACGCACTTATCTAGAAGGACCCCAACTCGAATTGGTACGGAAATACTTTAGTGGGCAGCTGGTTCCACAAAATTATCAAACCTCAGTCGCTTAAACATCAGGCCAATAGTGGTCTTTCGTAGATCGATGCAAAACTTACCGCATGTAAGTACCTGGTCCTACCTTACCGGTCAGCAAAACGGTGATCACAAAATAACTAATAAAAATTGACTTGCAATATGCGTTTCAATTTCAAGTAGGTATGCGTTGTAAATGTGTCAACTGGTCAAGTGTTGTGGGGTGTCCTGGATTGAATTTAATGTAAATTGAATTAATCTGATTACCATTAAGATTAAAATTTACATAAAATGATATGTTCATTAAAATTTAATCAAAGTTTAAATTTTATTATAATAAATAGTAGTTATTTGTAATTTTATTTTTGTTAATTTGGTTATGCACTTTTATATATATTTTGTTCTTTTCCCTCGACGAGTTCGCTTGATAAGGCTGCGTTGCACCCCTTATAATTTTTGTTTTCATTTGTAATTTAACGAATTTTTAATAAAAAAAATACTTTACTAATACATGTTCCTTACCGTCTAGACGTCCGGATGCTGTATATATCTCTTGTCATGTAACCCATAAACAAACCTATTAATTAATTTTTTAAAAAACTTATAAAAACCCATTTTGCCGTATTAGACAAATAGCACATGTATTGACAAAAACTTAGCCATTGCAGCTATTATTGAAATACATTCCTAATAATCGTATAAAATGTGTTAACTAGGGAATATACATTGCTTAATTGTCTAGTTTAGCGCTAATTGGCAGCTTTCTAAGTAAAACAGTTAATTAAATTAATTAGTTTCAAAATGAAACATATTGAAAAAGATGATACGCTACGTGATAACGTTTTAAAATGTCTCACAATGACATTAATTGTAAAATGTCAATGTTTTACTGGAATCGACCTTCAGTTTGTATGAAGTTGGACTATGACAACCCCCACAACTTCATGACGTCAAATATGGCGCGGAATGTTTGTACGTATTGTGACGAAAATTGCTCGTAACTAATTTTTTGTTGCCATATCGTATTCATTTGTTTCATTAACGTAACGGAGTTATTTACGGGAATAGTGCGAATAGTGTAAACTACAAAGTTATCCCTCGAGAGTATTGCATGCAGCCACTTCAGCGTTCAGTTCACCTTTCTTTGGTTAAACGTGCGTAGTTAGTATTGAATAAATAATATCCACTATTTAAACCATCCCCAAGACTTGAGTAACAGTCCAAATACAAAACAAATAATCTGTTAGCTATATGTTATATTGGTTATCTTTTTCTATATGTATATATTTCTTAATATATAATTAGCATTTCCCCGCTACACATTTGTATTTTATGAGATTTCCTCAATGTATTTTTTTGCCTGCGAGACTGAGAAACTAAGACCTCAAGTTCTAACCACTGAACTAAAACTGTTCTTTATGAAGTTTTTAAAATATTGCGAGACGATGAATTTTTCCGAATTTTATATATATTTATATAGAATCTTTAGAATCTGTCATCGTTATCATATTTTAGGTAATTATGTTATATAATAAATGTTATTTTAATGACATAAACGATTGTATATTTTGTTACGAAACGTCACGAAGATGTGCAGCGTTTTTGGCGAAAAATTGGGAAATTGACACTGATTGAGAGAGAGTGAGAAAGACAAAAATACACGCTATTGGTTGACGTATCCGTTTAGTAGTTACATATTAGAACTTTAGATAGTAATTCTGTCGCATTACGTCTTGTGCAGTAAACGCAGATTTTTTATCATTAGCACGTATACAGTGATCATATACTGGCACATAATCATCTATTGAGGCTTTCACATATTAATAATTAATTAACAAAGTAGTTTCACATCTGACATGACGTGTATTTTACGTACACACTTTTTTTTAAATAATGATAGCACATTAAACACGACATTACTAACCTAACAGTAAACCGCTACTAAATTAACATGAATAAAACAAAAACAAATAAGCATCGGCAATGCTGGCCCGTAACAACATCTATAACCAAATTTGTGGCTTTGGCATCTTATCTATATCTTAGATGTCAAAGATTGTCAGTTAAGGATATTTGCAAAAAGCTATAGAGATCCCCCGCTGTCAGTTAATTAAGTGGAATACTTCAATGCATGTTTCTTCCTATTTAGAACATAGCAAGAGTGCATTTATTTTATATTTTTGTTTTTATATCCCGTCTTCCTTCAGTAACATTGATGGGAACCCTTTCGCTTTCACGGGTGAAAGCCTACTCCAGCATTTTCCAAATATCTCTGACCATAGATTTATTCTTCTTCTTTTTCCCTTTTCATATCTATGACGTATTTAAAGCCTATTTATTGTGTTGCAATTCGAGTTTTAATTTTACTTTTTTTCACATTTACATACATTTACAACAAAAACTAAGCAATCGCAAATTATAGTTTACCATTATGTCAGATACATCAACGATAATTGGTACATGGAAATTAAATGGGCTCATAAAAATATTTATCCATCTCAGTTGGACTATAAATGTTCCGTACAAGTATTTGGTTAAAGAAGAGCGACAAACATGGGGTTCTGTATATATCTGTTGTGCCAAGTTGTTTCATAGTGCAGTGAGAATTTGGTACAAATTTAATATTCGCCAAATAATTCTCTCTCCCTTTGTTGTCGTCAGCAAGACAGCATCTGGAGCGGATTATCTGTTTCCATCGGTTTCTGTACTTCTCTTATGACACTGTATAGTTTTGGGGACGATGAGTCTTTCACTTGATCCATTTTGTTGGTGACTGGTGATGTGATCTTTTGCCTTTTCCCAACCACGATCAGTATCTCCAGTTCTCTTCGCCTCTGTGCATATTATGGCCGAATTAAGATACAATGTGCTGTCGGAATATGGTCAGGCGAGTCCGTATTTGAGTTGGTGTCAGGATCGATGTATTGGCGTGCTTAGTCAATTGCTCAATCTTAAAGAAATTGCGGTGCCCAAAGATCACACAAGCGTTCTTCGTTCATTTTTTCAATTTTAATATAACTCAAATTTAATGGTTAATTTTTTCCAATCGACACTACACAATACTCAATCGTTATATAAACATCGCCAAATGTCAATAAAAGGTGGACTTGAAAGACAGATATATTAATGTTTAATAGGCGACAGATGCAACAAATAGAAGATGATTCTCTTAAGAAGATGCATACGTAATGCTTCAATTAAGTGTAGTTATGATCTAAGTTAGATCAAATTGCTCGAACGAGTTTAAAAGTTTATTAGATTTCAACTGTAATTAGAAATATAGGGACGGAATAGTATTTTGTGGATAACACTATTTTGTGTATTTCCAGGTACAGGTTTTGCAGGCATAGTAGACCTGGAAACAATATTGTCCAGAGCTTTTGCATAGCGTATTTTAAAAATATTCTTGTAAAGTTCGCACTTCGGTTATAAGGACGTTTATTTAACATCTATACCGAATTTTAGCAATCGAATTACCGTGAATAAATGTTTGTTTAAAAAATTAAGTTTGCATAAAAGTTGCTTCTATTATTTATTTTGAGTATTTTTATACTTTAAAATAATATCCACTATTTAAGCCACAATTTGTGCAAATACAAAACAAATAATCTGTTACCTATATGTTATAAACCTTTCTATATGTATATATTTCTTTATATATAATTAGCATTATGTTCACATCTGTATTTTATGAGAAATATAAATTTAAAAAAAAAAATTTGCTTAAAAAATTCAGTTTGAATAATTTGTTGCTTAAATTATTTATTTTGAGTATTTTTACTAATTATTAATCAGTAAAATTTCAAAGAATATAAAGTATTCTTAATCCTACCATATAAAGGTGCTGGCGCAAGCCATGTTACATAAAAATTGACCTATTTTCCACTTAACCCCAGAAAAGGAATCTTCATTTACGAGTGATTAAGGTTATCTCTTGATCTCACGAGACTGAGCTGGTTCTGCCGCAAAAAGACATTAACATGGTCATACATAAATAATAATTAGACTTGCCATCGCAGTATTTATGTGTACTATACCATTCTATATAGACTTCAGCAATCCAGCAAAATAGAAGGTTTTTGACAGTAGTTCATTTGTCCTCTTTAAACTCTTGTTGTGACCTATTGACAACCAACACCTGTGATGGATCGCATTCAAGCATGATATTGAATAAACCAGCCAGTTTATGTTTCCACATGACCTCACCAGTTATCAGATTTCATTCAATCAATTTGAATAGCAGAATCATCTGTCGAAGCAAGATTGACAGTAAAATTTTAATACTAACAGAGAGATTATGAACAAAATTATCGCATTTTTTTAAATATAATGTAATAGGAAGGAAACGGGCAGGAAGCTCATCTGATATTAAGTAATACCAACACCTGTCTTCAACTATAAGTGTCTTCCCGGCCTTTCGAGAATAGGAGGCTTTGGTTCGGTCCTGCGATTCCAATACGTTTCAGTTTAAAGGAGTTCTTGGTAGGACAATGCTTATTGAATTAAGGAACCTAAACTCATCAGAATGTAACTACAGTAATAATAATTAAGCCTCATTTATTCCTTCAAACATTCATTCATCTTTACAAAATCTTCACCAACTTCTATAATCTCTTCAGCCGTGCGAAAGGGCAACCTCTCAATCTCCTTCCTTGTTACTCTCGTAGCCCCTCTGTCATTGTTCATATGAGGGGTTTGACCTGCCCATACTACAGATATCCGTCAACATATTTTTTCAATATTTATTTTGCGAACAAACGAACTCCCGATGGAGGTCTTCTCAGACCTCAATTTAAAAAAAATGCCTCAAAGGCTGGTCCCACAAGTTTCTGTGCATCCCATAAGTCCTTTTAACCATAAAATAAAAATTACGCTGTATCCTTGGGATCGCGACGAAATTTAAACTTAAACGCTTAGTTCAGAGAATTTAAATCGCTATTTGGAGATTTATTTAAACGTTTGTTATGAATAAATAAATATATGTGTTCTCAGTTGCGATGCTAACACTTATCATAGATAAAAACAATATAGAATTGAATACGGGTATGATAAATGCACGGAAGTGTGCAATTATTCGCGCGTCAACATACACGAATTTACACACAATATATTTTGTTAGAACAGGAGACGTCACTAGGTCTTTGAACCTAAGTTTTGTTTTATTAAAAATAATATTATTATGAACTCCTTTAAGTTGGCCTTGTAGCGTTGACGTTGTGTTTTCCCGCCAATTGCAACTAACTTCAAATTATATAATAATTTTATTGTTTTTAATAAATGTTTGTTAAACATTATAAAATCAAGTCCATTCGGTACCTTTGTACCGTTTTCACTAATAGTGTGCTCCTGAAAAAGTGTATATGTACATAATTAAATGTGGTTTTATATAGATACATCTACATATAAAAATTTGTGGCGTTAATTGTAACTATCCTAAGTGAATACACATGTAAATTCTAGAACTAGAATTTTGTGTCCACGATATATTATAATTCGATAAAGACGCTGTTATAATCAAAATCTTTTGTAATTATAAATTTAATGCAGAAAAGAATTTGACAGACAAAATAATGACTAGTTAACTATATATTAATTAATTATGGGGGAAATTTAACTTTCACTTAAAAAAATCGGTTGCGTGTAAAGTCGGTTTACTGACGACAGTTGTAAGTGACAACGTCGTAAGAAAATTGAAAATTGGTTGCATTTTTTAAAGAAAATTTAAATTTTATTTGTTTGATAGATGTTTTGAGATAATTTTAACATAGAGAAGGAATCACAATAAAATTGATTAAGTTACATTTATTTGTACGCATAAATACAATTATATCATTTTTTAACGAACGAACGCTGCCAAACTTTGCTAAGGCCTATTATAATATAAATGAATACTTAAACGATCATAGTGCTTGGATATGAATTGCTTCAGTATAAATAGGTAACGCGACAGAATCTCTCGGCTGCATTTTCAGACTATGGGGCGATCGTCGACATCTACGACTTTTTTAAATGTAAAGTGGGAACAAACCGTGATTCATGTGGTATCAAATTATTTCAGTATAATTAGTTTTATTACTATTTTCTTGTGTAGCCAAGTGCACATTTCAAGGATCGTCATGCTCACTCAAATGTCATTGCTTGTGGCGGCGTCCATGCGTCGGGTTGTCTCTCTCCCTAAAATATGGCGAGGGGGCCGATGGCTGGCCATGCGTCATACTCGTGAACGGGTGCTACTTGTGGTGACTGGTCGTACTTGAATTCGTGTATGAGGTGATATTAGTTGTTTATACTACGTATTTGCGTGTTGTTCTCACGAGTGTGTAAGTGCGTGCTCCTATTTCACCATGCCTCCTGCTGATAGAGGACAAATCTTTGTTTTTAATTTATTTTTTATTCTTTATTTCTCAGTATGTCATATGGAACATGGTGTAGTGGTTGCAGCTCCTTACAAGCATTGTGTAAAAAAAAACTCATGTACAAAATGAAAAATGGAACATGGTGTAATGGATGCAGCTCCTTACAAACGTTGTGTAAAAGAAAAACTTTGCGATTAAAAAGAGTGGCGGAGAGTTTATTGCCAGTTCTGCTCTTCCGTTCTACGCCCTTGATTTGAGAACTGGCAGTAAATGTAAAATTAAATTCATTTAATATTTCTTTTATTTTTGACGTTCATAAGTGTACATTGTTACCTACATGAATAAATAAATTTTTGAATTTGAATTTTTTTTTGAACACGGAGGCCGATTGTGCGTCTTTGTCGCTCGTTCCGCGCTCTCGCTTGCACTTCAAGCCTTAAATGGAACGCCTCAGAGCGAGGTAACGCCGCATGTGTCATTTTTTCGTGCATGCAGCCGGCATTATAAGATGTTGTCACGTCGAAAATATTTAATGTTTCAATACTCTGCAATATGACAAACTTCGACCGAATGTATCATAGACTTTTTCTATAAACCAGGAGGCAAAGGGAAATGGGTTCGAAATCATATTTAAAGCAGTGTTGGTCTTATAGATTCAGCGTATGCCTCTGACTCCTGTGGTCGTAGATTTGAACCCCTGATGTACACAAATGAACTTCTATGTGCCTCTGTTCTTCGTACATCTGAAAAATTAAGCTGCCTTTCCCTATTAAGAACAAAACAGATGTAGAGAGAGTAATCCGGATAAATTCGAAACCTCAAGCTATTTCAGTGGTGGTACGTACTCATTTATGGAACAGATAGACCTCAAGGTGGCTTTAGGAATTATATAATACTTAGGAAAGGCATTATGTCGGTTCTTTACTGGTTCGGTTCGTTCTGCGCTTTTTTAAGTACTAGGATCGAAAAAACATGTTGAATTATTCTATGATTAAATATTATTAAAAATAATTAATTATTTTCATTACTATGACCGTTAATTTTTTTTCCTTTTAATAATATATTTTAGTTATTACATTTTCTCTCTGTCTCTTTAGTCGGCAGCTCATGTCTGAGCTTCGTGGTCAGCAACAAAGCATCTAGAGCGGACTAACTGCTTCCATCAGTTTCTGTCCAGCGCTTCAGCGCGGTTGGTGAACGGCCACGTGATCTTTTGCCTTCTGTGTTACCAACCACGATCAGTTTCTCCAAGTTCTCATCGCCTTTACGCATTATTTATTCCATTATAAGGGTAGTTATTATATTAGAATTACTTAAAAAATAAATATATCGTGATATTGAATAAAAAATATAATTTTTATCTTATTAATTATTTTAAATACTGATTAAATTATATTTTAATTTCACTTTTTTCTTAAGCATACTAATTGACCACGTTCGCGCACGCCATTTCCACAATAGCCGGAACTTTTTTTACATTTATTGACGGTGACAAATAGTCAGAATAATGTAGGATATAATTGTTAAGCGTAATTCAATTTTTTACGACAATAACACACGCGACGATAATATGTTCAATTATCATAATTTACCAATTATTTATTTCAAATTAAACATTATTCAACTGTTCCGACGTTTCGCTATGCTACGATAAATTATTATTGAACGATATATTAAAATGATAGGTTTAAAAAAAATACGTAAAACTCCTAAGTTTTCACGTAGTCCTAGAATGCGTGGCTGTGACTTACCGACAGAAATCCTCAGAGCATACGGTCATTCCGTGAAGTCTGGGAAAGGTCCAGAAGACTTCTGCGCTTCTAGAAGAAGTAAGGCTTACTCAGTTAGCCAGGAATTTACGCACAACGCACCTAATGAGAGTCTAACTGCGGAAACTGAGCCCATCAACTATTAACCATAAGTTTTGCGGCATTCGTACATAATATAAATAAACCCTTCAAACTCACCGCATTTTTTTTTAATGAACTCACAAAGACCAGTAAGCCTTGGTGTTGCAGGATTCCATTTATTTCCTTCCACCTGATCGTTTCCGGACCTGTTCTCCTGACCTCTGTTGTCTTAAAAAGCTTTACACCTTGCACCTGTTGTACTCTTAACGTATCTTAATACCAGCATTTACGTCAAACTCTCAATCAATGAATCTCTTTGTGTAATTATTTCATTAAAATTCTTTGTTTTACATAATTTTGTATCGAAACGCATTTGAAATGACAGATTCAAGAATGACATATATTGATTATTTTACAGGCATTTATTCTAAAGTTACAATTAATTAATCAATTTGTTATTTTATTTCGAATAATTGACCGCGATAACACTGCAGAATTGGTAATTAAATATCAATAAGTAACCATAAACCGTGACTATAATAATTTTCTATTTATATTTTTTAAATTATTATTATTACTATGTAAATTGTAAAAATATATCTATAAGCAATAAATAAGGATGTTAATATCGTATCCATGACAACAAATACTAACGTAAAATCACATTTCAAAAAGGCTGAAAAACATTATGATTTGAAAGCAAAAAACTAATCTCGCGTCTATTGTTAAAGGTTTGAGTTTCAAATAAAAGAAATTATACCTTAGTTCACACAGGCAGTAGGCCAGTACATAACATACTTGATACAATCTAACTGTCAGATAAGCATCTGATATGCTAACACGCGGGGCGTTTACACTCACTTACTTCGTTACAAAGCTTAACATTTTATTGCGTGGGCATTATACGCCTTTAACTATTATCTGCACTTATTGTCACAGACTATCCAATGTTAAATGTCAATGTTTAAATTAACTTAAATTATGTATCCAAAGAGGTTTTACTATGATTTTTGTTTATAGAAATTTTGTAGTTAACATAAATTGTAGTGTTTAATTTTCTTTGTAACACTTATGTATACACAATTGTCATACATTTTAAATGGAAGATTTTGTAAAATATGCCGTAGATTTACTTATGTGATGTGGTAAACTTTAATAAATAAATAAAATATCTGGTTTAACGCAGTTAGTTTTTATGAAGTGTAAATCTCTTTGACGTAGCTCGGTCGTCATAGGTTAGATCCCTGGCAAAATAACAACATAATAAAAACATGGTAAAGCAGAGTTTACTTCAAAAGTTGAAATTTAATTCTCCGAGTAGCAATTTATCTTGTCTCAGCCAAGTTATATAATATTTACGTTAATTTCAAACAAATATCGTTAAACGCTAGACGGATAGACGGACAGTTAACGAGATATATTCATAACAAAGCTGTCGTGACTGACATTTTGCAATAACTGAATTTTGTAAGCACAGGGTTGGCACCTCGATTTTATTTTAATTATTATTTAATAAATAAGGTTCAATTCTCAATTCTAAATAGTTCATTTCCTCAAATTTGTATATCAGTGTTATTTGTATATCTTCCTTCTCTTAATTTAATTTAAGGTCATAGATATCTTAAAGTCAATTATAAAAAGGAGCAGACTTTCAAAGATGATATTAATATATTTGTTTCGATAATATGTCATCAAAAAAAAAGTTCTGTAATAATAAACTATAAATAAGCAAAATAAATATTTTTTCCATTGGGTTTTATGTATTATATTTATTATATATTTAATCAATATAGTTCAGACGTCAGTCCGAAACAAGGGAATATATGATTTTAGAGAGCTCTTTTGTGGTAAACATTTATTTTTCATTAATTTAAACACATAAATATAAAATAACTAAATATAACAATCAAATATGCTGTATTTACAACTTTCTTTACCTACATAGTAATAATAAAAAAATAATAAAAAGAATTTATAAAGTTTTTTTCCTTTCATGTTGGTATCTTTAACGCTGCCAGCATTTTTTCGTATTAATTTTTTTCAAAAATTCTTTATTCAATGTTCAACAACAATTAAAAATGCTACATTTCCAGTGTACATTATTTCCTGGAATGTAGCCAACTTATAACTAAACACGTTTTTTTAAAACCGTATTGCTCTTTTTAAAAACTTTCAAGAAAAGAGCGTACCAATTCTTAAAAGGCCGGCAACGCACTCGCGAGCCCTCTGGCATTGAGAGTGTCCATGGGCGGCAGTATCACTTAACATCAGGTGAGCCTCCTGCCCGTTTGCCCCCTGTTCTGTAAAAAAAAACTTATAAAAAACAGATAAACACTAAGGTTATAATTTTGCGAAGTTTAAACTTAATAATGACGTAAACTGGGAACTATGCAATCTTAATTTTTTCGTACTGCGATACTCATTTGTTGAGCGAGAAAAAAATAATTTATAAACTAATGTTGATTTTCAGAAACGACACTCAGTTGAAATGCGATTATGTATCTCAAAAATCCGGCTCGTAATTTCAAGATACGGCCTAGTCGTAGTTAGCAATAGCACGTCTGAACCTTACTCTAAGAGTGTGTGTAGGGGTGTGACTGAGCTGAGATAGACATAGAGAATAAGCGCGCGCGCTATGTCTGGGTCAGTTTATAAAACCTATATCAAATTTGAAAGGATTTTTACTTTTTAGGCATGACCCTAAACACTATGAATGAATTTTGCTACAAGCGTGTAATTGAGTCAGCTGGACCCTTCGTGACGTTAAATAATTCATAACCTGCCTCACGTTTTTTAAAGGTGTATTATATGTATATGGAACTGTACTAGATTTATCAAAATGTATTAAAATGCATACCTTTAAGCACGCATGCATGCATAGTTAATGTCATAAGTGGATGAAGCGGGAGAGCCTCTGTCTCTCCCTCTCTTAGGAAAATGAAATAAATAAATAAATCAGTGGCGCACCAACCCCGTTAGGTCTTGGCCTCAGATTTCTGAATCTGTTTCATGATAATTTTTAATCATCGACTTATTGGGTCTAAGACATGTCGGTTTCCTCACGATGTTTTCCTTCACCGTTCGACCAAATGTTAAATGCGCACATAGAAAGAAAGTCCATTAGTGCACAGCCGGGAATCGAACCTACTACCTCAAGTATGAGAGTCGCATGCTGAAGCCACTAGGCCAACACTGAAGAACAGAAGTTCAGAACCGTGAAGCTATAAACAAAGTAAATATATATATACAACTTTAAAAATGTTAACATATTTTTTAGCCTGCGTTTATATTAATCAAGTTCCAATTGCAAAATATACATAATTATTCCCAAACAAAAACTAAATATAAACCTATTAAGTCAATTCAATTCTTATTACAGATTAGAAATAGACTAATATAATATTTTATAAAGTAGCATAATTAATTAAAAGTACAATTAAGTTAAAAAAAACCACATTATTTTTAACAAGGTTAAAATTATCATTTTCTAACGATTAGCATTTGTACTGTGGGCATCATAACTCCCAATCAGACTGTGCAGCTTTCTATACCTAATAATAAAATATATATCTCTTAAGTAGTTAGAATTGCAAACAGGAGAATGTGAGATTCATAATGAAACTCATTGAAGTTCAAAACATTGGAAAACCAAGAATTTTAAGTGTATTATACGAATATACGAATCTCAAAATAAACAATTGAAAAAAACAAAACGTAGGACGAAACACGTTTCTTTAAATTATTTGTTTCCTTTTGAAACTTTCAAAACGCCGACGTTATTTACCCAATAGTTTTAGACTTGCAGCATATTTGGACCCCCTTTATAAAAATTCCAGCAGACTCGATCGGGACTTCTTGTCTACTAAGAGTGAGGTTTTTCTCAATCGACACGCGCTGACGTGATGCGTCAAGATATTATGTTTTCGCTGTATATCTTTACGCACAAGAAAAATACTTATGTATATGTAGGCTGGTAAAATATGTGTTATGTGTATGTATATAATGCATGAGGTTATAACATGTAATTATGTAAATCTAACATTAATTATTAAAACGTTAATATGGTGAATTAAAAGAATGATAATTAAATAATGTTCTTTTTAAGATTGTAATTCATATTTTTTAAAGTTTAATATCATTAACAGTGTTTCCGAGACTTTAATAGCATAAACATTATTAATTAAAATCTCTAAATAAAGAAATAATAATACTAATTAGCTTACAAGATTAACGATCGAAGTCCTATAAACAGAATACCCGACAATTTTACTAATTCTAGATGTAGAAATATTACATTTACGTAATTAAATAGAACTCGCGTGTGTCGTTTACAATTAACTCTTTTTAGCTTTAGTCCCTTCACATGGTGCATGTTTAATAAAAAGAAAAAACAAACTAAGAAAAAGTAGTTTTAGTGTAATGAAATAATAGTCGTAACAGACTTAAATATGCATAAAAAGGGTGAGTGTGTATTTGAGAGTGTGGCAGACAGATTTATAAGCGTGAGATATCTGTGTTAGATTTTGGAGCTATATTTAAAATAAGACATAAACGCAATCTAATTTGGCTAGCATATCAAAATAGGCGTTTTGTGTGTTAACATCTGGAACTTGACTATCTCAGAATCCATCGCTTGGGAGATTTTATTATAAAGGAAGTTACTAGAACTAAGTATTAAGTACTACTTAATTTAATCTCAAAAATTCTGTGGTCATAGACAATGATAAGACGTTTTTGCTCATTAATATATCGAGTGTTTCAAATTTTTATAGTGCCTTTAAGATTTCTTAGTAATTTAATTGCTTGTCCTATACAGTAAAGAAATTGCATTATCATATTATGACCTATGGGCATTGAATTATATTCTGTTTTTGATGTACACAGTCTCACACAGTGATGTCTGGACTTTCAATAAAGGGCCAAGAACTATGGCAAATTGGACTTAGGGTCCCTCAAGAAAAGAGTGTACAAATTCTTAAAAGGCCGGCAATGCACACGCGAGCCTTCTAGCATCGAGAGTGTCCATGGGTGGCGGTATCACTTAACATCAGGTGAGCCTCCTGCCCGTTTGCCCCCTGTTAAAAAAAAACAATGGCTCAAAATCTCAATGTTGAGTCGCATCCAAGGTACATGGGTTAGGATCCTTAAATTTCCAGACTTGCGATCGGCGAAATGCATATGGACGATTATAAGTGTAAATACACATTATTAATCAATGTTTAAACAAATGTGATGTCATTATAAATAATATCGTATTAATATGTTTCGTAAGACATTCGAGGAGCCACGCTGGGTTGAGGTATTTGATTAAGTATCAGCATTGTTGGTTATTGGAGAGAATTGCAATTAGTTTTGTTATGTATAAAGCTTTTGAAAATATTCGTTCATAATTTTTCATTGTCTACTTGATACAGTCTGTAATGATACTAATAATTTATTTAGTAAAATAGATAATACGTCCATATAGTCATTATTGTGTTAGTTACAATATTGTCCTGAATATAATGGTATTAGCTTTAAAGTATTTTTAATTAATAAAATTAACTATACAGCTTTCATGATTCAGTAAAAATACTACGCTTTATTAAAGGTACACATATTTAATGGTACTATATTTTCTTTGCCTCTTATATTTCTTTGATAAGGGTTAATTACGTTAATTTAGAGCAAGGACGCAAATAAATGAAATCTGAGTTTTAAATAGTCTTAGTTACTTTAGTACCTAGTTAGTGAAAAACACTTTTTTACGTATTATAGTTATGTATTATTGTATTTACTTTTTTTTAAATGGCTTTAAGTATTTAAACTTATAATTATTTAGACATATGTGATACTTTTTGACATTTAACACCTTTGTCTTCAGTCACCGTGACCACGCACGCTGTAAAGCACGCGAAACGTCGGTTAAATTTAAAATTATGTCTAAAATGTAAAAAAGTGTTTTTCTTTAAATGTGTAAAAGTTATGTTAATAAAATACTATGTACCTAGTTAGTACCTAGTTAGGTAATAAAGTAACTAAGTCGACGATGTCTCAAAGTAACTACTAATAGTATAGTTCATCGGACGTCAAGGCAGAATACGAAGTACCACCCTTATACCCTTGACGTCCGTCGTTCCACAATTTAGCGATTCTTAAGACAGCATTTTCCGTGTACCAACTTTATGTGAAAACAGCTTCCCACATCGAAATAGCAAACCAATTTGACTGAGAGTACTTCAAGAAAAGAGCGTAAATATTATATAAAGGCTGGCAACGCACTTCCGAGCCTAATGGCTAAAGATTTAAGTTAGATGAAGATTTAAGCTAGCCTAAAAATTTAAGTTTTCATGGCCGGGGTATCACTTAACTTCAGATGGGCCTTTGACACCAGTTATAAAAAAATATGTCTAAATATTACTCGTTATTAAAACGACTCTTGATAGGAATTCATATATCCAGAACATAGCTTACAGTTCGAGGAACATACCTGTTCCAAGGAATGCCGTCTGAATTCAATATTTTACAATAGAAATACTATCGAGATGGTATTCTGTCATAAATTTAAGCATGACTTAAGCATTAATCATTATTTAAGCCGTGCTTCTGCGCATCAGTAGCTATTTTTGATGCCATTAGATGAGCGATTACGTGTGTTATTAATGAGATAAGAAGAGTTTAATTTTGGCAACTCTACAGCAAGACTTCTGGCAATCAGTTGGTAGCAGATAATAGTTTTAGAAAGATACTTGTGTGTCAAATTGAACCAAACAAAATGTACGCAAATTTGTGTCGTTCTTTGTGATTAATTATATATTATTAACTGCAATTGATAAATCATTATAAACGCGTATTGTATTTAATTAGATTAGAATATGACGTATAATGTAAAAATTACAATTTATAATAGACTTATTACTATTATTACAAAGCGAAATTATTTTTTGTAACATAATCCAAAAATTGCTGATTTTTTTATCATTAGAATGCTACATTACTCCCACGTGACAAAGAATTAAATTAAAAAAATCTCAAAATAGATTTTATAATCTTCTTATGGCCGCATCGTTAAGAGATGAAACTAGTCTAGGGAATAGGCAGCAGCATCAATCATTGGCCGATATGTATCAGCTTAACACTGCTGTGCACTTGCCAGCCTCCATATCCATCTATATTAGCACGATTATCTGTGGAACACATTTTTGAATTCAGAATTATTTCATTTTAAAAACAGAATTGGAATTTTGTAATACTACAAAATCAATTAATTATTATAATTTTAAATGTATTCTAGAGATATAAATTAATTTAAAAAGTTTAATTAAAATAGTATTAGTGTAATCTTTAAGTTATAAGTTGCTATATAGCAAAATATAGAATTTGTATAGGTTAAAAAAATTTTTTTAAAGGGAAATAAAGAGTTCTGAATACAGATAAGACAATTTTTAAAGTAAAACTTCTTTAGTCGCCTGAAGGTAAAATTGTACGGATGTTAGATCACCAAGATGTGCAGGGTATTTGTGGAAGAAAACGGAGATAGCGATTGAGACCGATTTTCGCGCAAACCCAATAACCCATCACAATCCATTTTAGACCACCTGAGATAGACATCTTAATCCAAATATTGTGAAAAGTGTATCAATAACCAACCCACATAGTCATCTGTCAATACAAGCTATCTAAGGTAGGTCGGACCTGTGGATAGACCGAAGACAATGCATTTTGGCGACGGATAGAATGCAATCTCTTCCCACTTTGTCGTTCCATTTTACCGAGTTTACACTCATATTCTTTAATCAATGTTAACCAAATAAAGTAAATAAAACCTATGCACATTATTTCACCCGTCAAAGATAGCATATTGGCACAGTTGAACTGTAATTTTCATACATGGGTTTTTTTTTTTTGTTTTTTTTTTTTATAGAACTCGGGGCAAACGGGCACGAGGCTCACCTGATGTTAAGTGATACCGCCGTTCATGGACACTCTTAATGTCAGAGCGCTCGCGAGGGCGTTGCGGCTTTTTAAGAATTGGTACTTATTAATTTTCAATTACTATTATTACTATATAGCTTCAGAATATTGTAAATACTGCATAATTGCGTTTTTCTTGTAAGAATGGATTGGATACAATAAACGTATAATCCAATTCCTAATCAGACACGGAGCAGATATTGATCTTCATATTATGTTTTTAAGTGTATACTTCGCTATTATACAAAAAAGACAAATATACCGCATGCATTATAACATTTCAAAATTGCATAATAATGTTTTGTAAACAGAATTATTATTCGTAAGCAATAAACAATAAATATAATTAAAAATAATTAATTAAGAGCAAGTACAAAATATACCGTCACTGAAAAAAGAGCAAATTACATAAACGTAATGTCATCACTTAATGCCAGGTTATTTTAATGTGGGAAAAAGTATTATAATGCCATAATATCGATAATTTACTGAATCCTTATTAGGTGAAGCATAATGGTGGTATTATCGGTGATAACTATACCATATGGAGCTCCTATTGGAAGCTTTTTATGTGCTTAAATTATGTTGGACCTGACAAAGTACGTATTTTTTTGTTATGGAGATGTTATGTATGTTTTTATTATTGGAGATCAAAAGCGTAGTGTATAAATTGTACATTTTAACACTTATCTTTATGGCATTAATTCGTTGTCTGAGAGTGCTTTGTTTTTTAAATTATTATTTTTACGTATACACTGTACTGGCGAGTAGCGTTATTAGCCAACGATTGAATCGTAACATAATTATGATAATTATAAAACAGAGATAACCGTGATCTCACATAGACCTTAAAACATGTGGTAAAAATATAATCAGCTAAAACGTCTTATAAAAACTTTTTTCCACTCGTGACTCGTATTGGTTGGGCTCAGAGAGAAAAGAGAGTTCTTGTTATGCTGTACAAGCCACGGCACACTGGACCATGACGCCATGACGGCCTTTTCTTTTTAACATCAGGAAATGCTGTTACGCATATGCGGTATTTTATTGCAGTAGTATGTGGGATTTAGACTTAATATTTACAACCCTACCCACTAATACCTGAAGGATGCCTTCAGCTCGCCAAAAGGGCGGAGGATAATAGCTAAGCCCTATCCTTACCCCGCCAAAAGCGAATGTCACGATACCACCATGACTCCTCCCACGAACAAATCTTCAAAATCTTAACTTGGGGCAGACGTGCGTCTACCACAAATGCCTTTAATTATAAAGATTCAAATCTAAGTTACACGGCGTGTTGGTAGAACGTAATATGGTTGAGTAACGCGTACTGCGACTGCAGAAGAGATGAGTTGAGTGAAGAGGCACTAAAAGATTTACCATCTTAAAATAAACAAAAAAATGCTTTTGAATATCTAAATTGTTTAAATTCGCGAAAGTGCAAGACTACGCCATCCGTTCGCAAAACTACCAGAAGGTTTTCATTTACACACAAAACTATTTAAAAACCTTGGACATTTAAAAAACTAACTATAGACAATACTTGTTTGTAAAATATCAGATTTTGTTCGACTAAACGTCTATTGAAAGTGTCAATAAAAAACAACCAATGGTTTAGTGGTTGTCTGTACACATATCCGATGTCAAACAACAATAAGAACGTTTAGACGTTATTCCACGGCATTGAAGTGTATACGACGACGGAGTAAAATATATAACTCAACAGATGTCACACTGAGCTATAGGTGCCCTTATGTAGGGGCCCCGCGTTCTAGGTCTGGAGATCTCAGATTTTTGTCTGAGTCTGATGGTAAGTAGGTGATCAGCCTGTGCCAGACACGTCGACTTTTTATTACCAAGGCAAGCCGATTTCCTCACAATGTTTTCCTTCAGCGAGTGAATGTTAAATACACAGCCAGGGATCGAATCTACGACCTCAAGGATGAGAGTTACACTCTGAAGCCACTAGGCCAATACTGCTATAGTATATTTTAATACAGTATGTTAATCTGCCGGACCATTACTCTAAACTAGCACCATTGTTTAGATGAAATACAGATGCAGTGGCATAAGGTCAAAAGCCCCGGGCCCCCGTAAGCTATACTCCGCCCCTGGCGATGACCATTCAATACACTTTCAAACGACCGAACAAGCGTTTAATTTACGGCAATAAGTCGTGAGTTTCACCGTAAACGGCTCAATTGACTATTTGCATTCAAATAGTTTTTGTTCAGCTTCCCTATTGCTGGCAAATGTACTGATTTCTAGGTATCTTTGTAAAAAGGCTACTTATGTGATTAAGACTTTGATCATAGTTTTTATTGTAGAAACATTTAACTATAAATCAACTGTCGAATGGATATTACATGGAAAAGGTGTCGCAACATATAAATTTATATAGCAAGTACTGATATAATGAAAGTCGTTTTCTATCAAAACCGTTCTTGGGTTATTTTTATTTACGTCTCAATATAAGCGTATAACAATAGAATCTGAGCGAAATAATAAAATGTCGATTGCTATGTAACGAATGAATGCAATTCAACAGTCAAAGAGAGTGCCTACGTCTATGCTCTGTATGTAAATCCGACGATTTAGGAAATCGCCACGCTTGTACATGATCAAGATGTATGCCATGGCATGTAAATAGGGAATCATCACGCTTATAAAACTAAGAAAGTCTGAGTGAGCAAAATGTATAGGCTTGGCTCGTACAGAGTACCGGATCAAATTTGGGTCTGAAGTCGAAACTCTGCTATAGAATACAACGTATATGCCTCGTACATCGTTCCACATTTGAATGTTTCATACGGTAGATTTGCCGCGCACCACCAGAAGTATTTACAAAACAACTCGACGAATCCTTTAAGAAAAAAGCCTACCAAATGTTAAAAGGCCGTCAACGTACTTGCGAGCCTTCTGGCAATTTGTTCATCTGGCGAGAATCCTATAACATATTTTGTTTTTATAAAATATATTTAGTAACTTCTTATTGTACCATCGGAAAGTTAAAGCGGAAAGTAAATGTGTTAATTAAGGTATGAATGAAGGTACTAAAAAATAATTTACTACCGTTTTAATAGCTTGTGACTGCTCAATTATGAGATTATAAATAAAATCATACTAATTGTATATATTTTTCAGCGAAAAAATAAGACGTATAATATGGCAATAAATTCTTGAACAAGTTGTCAATTAGACTCCGACTGTCTCATCTAATTACTAGATGAAAAAATTAAAGTAACATTTTGTGAAAGGTGCATATAGCAGGCGAGTGTTTAGCTATACAAACAATCTGTCTTTTTTTGCTTGCCTAGTAGCATCAGAAAATCCTGGTATCTATTCTTAGTGAAATAAATTAATGTCTCTGGTCCCTGAATGTGCGCGTGTGTGAGCTTGTGGGTCTTGTCATATAAAGTAGCAAACGATGCTTTGAGTACATGCGAAGTAGATCCATTTTATGACAGTCTCCATGTCTTCATGTGTAAGATCAGCCACTGTTAATTCTTCACCATTAATAATAATTGCAAAGTATTAATATTGTATATTTGTATTTCTTAATCTAGCCCTAGTTTATTGACTTTCATTTTCTTTATATAATTTCTTTTCTTAGGACTTTCTAAGGACCTTAGGGTCCTTTATGAAAGCGCGTACCAGTTCCTAAAAGGCCGGAAGCGCGCTTGCGAGCCTTATGGCGAGGTGAGAGTGTCTATGGGCGGTAGTATCACTTAACATCAGGTAAGCCTGTTTGCCTTTTGTAACATAAAAAACATTGTAATTTTTTCCTTTAAATGTTGGCACACTTGTCATTTGATGGACATGTATGAATTGTGTTTTTATATGTCGTGAGCTCCCTGTGAGTGTTTTTTAGTTTGCCTTTTTAACAAGTTTTTGAAAATTTAAATTCTGTATTTATTCAGAGATATATGTATGTAGTAGAAATAAATGTAAAAATCAGAAGTTATTACCTATTATAATTTTCGTTTTTGAGGTTCATAAGTGTACATTACAGTAACTATATGAATAAATTATTTTGACATTGTCTTTCTCCTTATATAAGCATTTCTTCGTCATCTGAAATAGAGAAGGCTCTCTATCGCATTACTAATAAAAAAAAATACTTTATTCATATAGGTAAACATGTAAACTTATGAACGTCAAGAAAAACAAATTAAATTAATTGTAAATTTACATTTACAACCAGTTCACAAGTCAAGGGCGTAGAGCGGGTAAGAAGAACTGGCGGGTAATAATTTAGTTCTCCTAATTTTTTTATTATAATTCAACGAAATGAAATAAAAAAATCTTATTGTTACTTTAATTACCGTTTCTATTACGTCTATCCGTTTTCTCTCTAACAATTTAATTCACCTAATTTAATTTGTCTATTTCAATAAATAAAAAAAAGCGTCGTAACGTAAAAGCTTTCTGACCACAGCCTTAACTCAGACCATCCAAATAGGCAACATTCATTTACCTCCCGATGCGTTAGTGATTATAAACGAATGCCATGATTGTTGTAGACCTGATAGCGGTGTAATAGCTTGTAATGTTGTGAATGATGTTGATCAATAGGATTGCAAAATGGAACATTATTACTGACAATGTATTTTTAATTACATAACAACGTCTAGATTTTGATAAACACGTTCTCTGTGATTTTTTATAACAGGACAGACATTATCGATGCGCGTATTCGTGCCTGTGCAATTTGGAAAGTTGGGCGTAATAGTAATATATAATAACATTATAAGTACACTAAATAATCTTTACACTGCCAAAAATACCACAGTTTTGAATGTGATTTAATTGTCTATTTATAATTTTTTAATTAATATTGTTATTAAAAATATTTTAATGAGATAATTACTAACTAAAGTGTTTTAACTACATGTTTAGTGCGTTTAGCTATTGTAGTTTTAATAACTAAATCCCTTAGTTATAATATTCTATGGCCTCTTTTGTGACGTACATTTTCTGTGAGAGCAGGGATGGTCGCTTCAACGTCACTCTCATGAGGTCGTAGGTTTGATTCCCGGCTGTTCCCCAATGGACTTTCTATGTACGCATTTAACATTCGATCGAATGGTGAAGGAAAACATCGTGAGGATATAGGCTTGGCTTTGAACCAAAAAGTAGCAGGCGTGCGTCAGTCACAAGAGGCTGATCGCCTATTTGCCTGTTAGACAAATGATCATGAACCAGACAGAAATCTGAGGCCCAGGCTTAAAAAGGTTATAGTCCCACGGATTTTTTAATGTTATGTAATATTGTAGCTTCTTCTCTACATAAAGGCGGCAAACAAGACAGAAAGAGCGGGTCTCGCGGGGAATTGCGCCCCGGCTCGTCCATGAATATTGTTAATTAAAATATAAGCGATGTAGTCGGGGCGTAATTCCCGACGCGTTAAATAGTAGCAGTGATATATAAAGTCCCTGGACATTTTCACTCTACTCCCCTGCCATAGGCAGGGGAGTAGAGTGAAAATTAATTAAAAAAAAAAAATATTGTAGCTTGTTTATAAATAACTTTGTTTTAGGGTTATTGTGAAAGTTCTACGTATCTTTTACAATAAAATGTTATTCGCGAGTATCTCAAAGATGTTTCAATAGCGATGCAATTGTGACCCAGATTTTTGTAGTAAGTTTCGGTACCGCGTCATAAGGTTCTAACATAAACGCCGTTGAAAGAACTTTGCTATTGAATGCTCGTATTGCCCGGCTAACCTTGCTTACGATTCTTCTTATAGAATAAAAAATTCATAAGCGGCTCACATGATGTCGAGTGATACAGCCATGCTCTCATGCCAGAAAGCGAATACGACGCCGGCCTTTTAAAAATTTGTACGTTATTTTCTTGAAACTAAGTTAAAGTTGACGAAACAGCTCCGTTTCTATTCACAGGACTATTACATATAACTTCAGAATATTCAAATATGTTTACCTAAGAATTTGATCATAATCTGTATCTTGCTTGACCTATAACTGGTACACGCCTTTGGGCACTTTATGAAGATAAATTTCAAAGATAGTAAAATGATATCGGTGTGGGTGCGAATTTAGTACTCGAAAACGTGATGGCGAAATTAGAGCTTAATTTTCACTTGTTATTTTGCGTGCGACTCCAAAATATTAATCCATATTTTCAAGTTTATTTATTTATTTAATTATAAGTAATCTAACAGCTTACTTAATAAATATTATAATACAAAATACTAATACAATACAAAAAGCCAAAACAGATTACATAGATTAACAAATTATGTATAAAAAGCAGAAAACAAGCAAAGCGCATTAAAAGAAAATTTTACATTAAAAAAAAGTAATAATAATAATATAAGATGATATTTCATTATTAATATTAATCCCTACATTCCTTCAACTGTTTTAGCGCTGGGTTCAAGTGTATTAGCGCTTATTAAAGATTTAATTTCCTGGTAGATAGGGCCAGTGAGCTGATGCTTTCCTCGCTCAAGTATGAGTATCGCAATATAGTGAGAAAATACAGCATTAAAGGTACACAGGGTGCCTGTTGTGTTGTGTACCTGGTGCCACAGGGACCAAACTAGAACTAAAAGCTACTTTCTTAATATATTAGTTGGTAGTAGTAGTAGGTAGTTGCGGCAATGTTGTCGTTGAAATGTTGCCACTGACAGAAAGAATCCATTGCCTCAATGCCTCAGGATTCAGATACCTAGATGCCGCTAAGGCCGGCAACGCACTCGCGAACCCTCTAGCATTGAGAGTGTCAATGATACCGCTATCACTTAACATCAGGTGAGCTTCCTGCCCGTTTGGCCCCTGTTCTATAAAAAAAAAACAACAAGATCTTATCTTACTCCAACGTATATAAAAATTTGATATAAAACACAACTAAAAACGTAGACAATATCTACTTTTGTGTATTATACTATGTATATATATATTTTGTTTCAAGTAATACTTTCTCGTTCTCATACATTCACAGTCGTTTTAAATCAAAGGTGCCGCCTTTACACTTAGAACGGCGTATCAGATCGCCTGTGATGGAAAGCCTACTAAATAACAGTATTGTGCCTAATTTAACTGCTCGAAGCCTTATAGGTCGTGCTGTTTTATTCAGTGTTTGTTACATAGGAATTGTGGAAAAGAAATTGGTAAAAATGATACATTTGATACGAAAAACACTATATTTGTATAATTTATATTAATTTTAAATGAATTACGTTTCGAAGTCTCAAAAATTAGTGTTATTATAAAACTATAAACAGCACATAAACTTATTTTTTTTTAAGTGATTAAGGATGGCAATCTAAAAATAATAAAAAAATCATATCCGAATAAAATCTTTAGAAAAGTTTCAGAAACAACTTTACCTAACTAAGTACTTAATTAGAATTAAATAAGAATACTATAAAGCAAGCCATTTTCAAACAAATCAATTTTAATTTAAAACATTGCTCGTGAATTAAAAACATAATTTTCGATCAAATACCAAAAATAAATATTTATAAGAAATTGGCGGCAGCTTGAAATTTTTTTTTTTATAGGATAGGAAGGTCGTGTATCCCAGACAAGGTCCCCACCGGGAGACGACTCCATAGTCCTCTAGTTTGAAAGAGAATGACTTGTGAAGCGGAGAGAGACTTCAAACTGATGCGGGTGGAATTTTGTATTTACATCTAAAAATGCATATTTCAGCAAATATTTAAACCTATTTATATCAGTTCATGCCCTTAATAATGTTGCGATGTAGACCTTAAACAGAGAAAAATCTTCAACTCGTAAAAAATCTCAGTTAACTAAAAAATTATGAATTTAATGTATGGACACTGAACAATGTTTTTATCTCTCCGCACACACAATTAGTAATAATAAATGGTTGTCTTTGCCTAAAAAGGAAAGTATTAGGCTTTATGGGGTAATTAACACATGTTAAGGCTACCAGCGGAGACGATGAAATATTACGACACATCTTTGACAGATTACTTTAGTTTCTTGTTTGAATTTGGAACGCGCCTTCATCTCAACACGTGCCACAAAAAGTGTGCTGTCACTCCGTGATCGAGTGCTTATTGTTAAATTCTGATTAAAAAATGTATTAATCTCCAATACATTTAGAAATCTCCTTATTGCCTTAACATAAGGTTGAAAATGCTTTAATAAAATTCTCGTCCGGGTTCGTAGTTTTTAACCGTTAGTCACGGACGCGACAAGTATTTACCAGTGGTATTACCCCGGAACTTCGTGCATTCTTGTTAAGAGAAAAAGAAAATAGGAGGCATATGAGATCAATTATTGTAATAAATACTGAGCATTGATTACTAACTGATGTTTTATAGAACGGTTTTATATTTCGAGTGAATAAAATGTTTGTAAAGAATTAGAAACAGTTAAAATACAAGTATATTGGAAATATTAAAACATTCTATTACAATTTTTGTTTTTATAAATCAAATTAAATCAATAATCATTTATTCATATAGGTAATAATGTTCATAATGTACACTTATGAACGTCAAAAAAAAAAGAAATATACATTAAATAATTTAACATTTACTACCAGTTCTCAAATCAAGTGTATAGCAAGAGAAGAACTGGCAAATAAATAGGAAAATGAAGTAGGAGCACGCACTTATATTCTCGTGAGAACAACACGCAAATACGTAGTAGAAACAACTATTATCACCGCATACACGAATGCAAGTCACCACAAGCAGCACCCGTTCACCAGTATAAAAGTATTTTGTCAATGTTTTTTTGCTATCAATTCTGCCATCAAAGCTACTGCCTATCGAAGCAACCCCGAACCCAGATTTAGGGTGCTTTAACCAATGGACCAGGTATACCAAACTATAAAAACGGAACACTCTCGTTAGCCTTCTGACGGTGTGAATATCCATTGAATTGGATTTAATTAGCATTGTTTAACGAACGAATAATAATGACAACTTAAAATTATTGGGGTTGAACTAACAAATTAACTAGATAATCAAAACTTCCACTTACAAATTTAACATCATTGATTTTTGGTATTGAAATCTCAAAATTTAATAGTTAAAAGGAAGATCTAATGTGTCACACAGTAACTATGAACTATATTTTTTTACCTAATAACAGTCATAGACAATAGCTTCTGAGTAAGCAAGAACTTTTTCGATATATGTAAATTAAATGTTAATTATCGTAAAGTCTCAGCTAACACAATAAATAGTTATCTACACTTATGCGTTAACAAAGCGAGAACAGACACGCAACATGCCTTGTTTATTTTATGAATGAATTAACTACATTCAAGCACGTTAGTTAGGTATTTTACTGGTTGCTTGAGGGTGCTGAGAACTCGCTATTTCTACGCCAATTATATACTGACTAGATTCGATTCATCTGCGGATGAAATACGTTTTAAAATTATTATTTGCTCATCACCACTTTGCCGTTTATATAGTAATCGCTTTTAAAATAATAGTAGCCTCTTACTGAGATGTAAGCTACTTCTATAATAAAAGGCAGATGAGATCATATGTTTAAAGAAAAACACTTTTTTACGGATTTGGATTGCGTGGTCACCGTGACCACGCACGCTGTAAAGCACGCGAAACGTCGGTTTAAATTTAAAATTATGTGTAAATAATTATAAGTTTAAATACAATAATACATAACTATAATCCGTAAAAAAGTGTTTTTCTTTAAATGTGTAAAAGTTATGTTAATAAAAGACAATACTATGAGATCATATGTTTTTATAATATTTTAGCTACAAGGTATTTTAAAATGTATGACATATTATTGAAACATAATATATAAGTATAAAATTTAATTTTACATATACATAGAAATATAATTATAAGCCTTTATTCATCCATATCTTATGACATATAATTTAGAAAAATAGATACAAATACAATTTCTACTATTCAAAGATTCGGCCGCTATTTTATTTTGTGTCACCGTCATCCAATTTTTTCCAGCTTTCGATCCCGTCGGCCCATCGCTCCAGATTTTTTTCTTCATTGTTTCTTGCTCCTTTAGGGCCAGTTCATTCGGTTACCGGTTTTGTCCATCTGTCATCTGTATAACGGGCGATGTGTCCTGCCACAAAGAAACATAGCTGTTTAATAATTTGAGAAATATATGTCGGACAGATATCGTCACTCCATCGATATGGACATCGTTATAAGCGGGCTTTGTGGGCGTCATGTGGGTAAAATGCGAACACAAAATACACGAATAATTATAGTACAGTTTTTTTTTAATTTAATACCTTTTAATATTACAAATAAGACTTTAGCTTAAATTTTAACGAGCAGCAGATTCTACTACTTAACCACAAATCACATTCACCCAACTCGGCCAACGTCTCATCACCTCTCCACTGAATACTCAATCAGAACTACCCTGCTTTCTCTGAACGCACTGTCCAAAGTCAAAATGACGCCTCGAACCCGCTCGAAGCACTTCCTTAGCTCTAAAAATACTCTTACTTTTATTCGTTAAGTAATGATTCTAAAAATTTGTAAAACAAATCGAATAAAATAAAATTATCTTTCTTAAAAGTAATAGAAGGAGTTTCTATAATTAACTTAATTAATTGACTAAAGTAATAATAATAATCGTCAATTGACTTGAACATGTCTTAGTTATCCAAGCATTCCTCGACACATATAATTATATTTGATAAATCCGTAATTATAATTATTATAAAAATTCGTCTTACGTCGCGTCGTAAAAAATCTAATAAATATGACGTATCTACCAAACACATGTCATTTACTATGCAGCTCCTTTACTCTGTGGAAATGTATACCCTTTATGAGTCTAGAATCGTTTCCTATCACCACAGGATACACAAAAAGAGGTATCGTTACAGTTATCTCACTTAGCCAAAGAAGTCAGATTTTTTCGACTAATATATTCCAGCGACACTTTTTTCGAACAACATATAATGACATCAAAAGTAGTATTTGTCATTAGTTGGTCCATACACGGGGAACAAGTTCTCTTCCAAATCCGGATGAATGTAGGGTTGTCAGTACGGGTATGGTATCGCGAGTGATAAAATGGATAGCTTATATCTAAAGGGGTGTCCATACACGACGACGAATGTACAATACTATTTGAACTACCATAAGTCCCATTAGCGCAGACAAACTACGTGTCTATGATATTTTTTGATAAAAGACAGAAGCCGCTGTCAAATTTTTAATTTGTTTCATGGATCTGAAGAAGCATCTTTTACCTAAATTTTAAGGATGCGAAAAAGACAAAAGAAAAGACAAATATGCCAATATTATTAAAATAATATTGGCATATTTGTTTAATTCCGTGTAAACCCATTTATAAATAAGAATATCGACAGCCCTATATGAATAGTTAGAAAACATGGTACGATTTCCGATAACGCTCATAATATGCAAGTCTTGTCCCTGATTGTAACTCATTAAACAAATTAGTTGTGAATTGAAAAAAATGGTGATAGCATGCCATATACATGCCTTATACATGCTGCGGTTCTCAAGTATTTCTTTTATTGAAATCTTTACTTTATGTTATATTAGCCTCACCTTATATTAATAAAAAACAACGGCGCTTCAACCTTTCAGGAGTACAGATTTCTAAATCTCTTGCATGATCATTTGTGTAATAGTCAAGTAGTTGATCCTGCACCTGACCTAATCGACTTTTTGGGCCTTTCGTCTAGATTTTTTCGAGTGTTCGAAGCGCGAATAAGAAATCCATTGGTGCCCGGAGATTACGTCATACTCCTCATCCTATTGTTAATATTTCCAACATATGGTTAAATTTCTAGCTATAAAATACAGAACGAGGCATTTTATTGCAACTAATTGTAAACTCTCAGAACGATTGATTTTAAGTGTTACCAAACAAAATAAATAGCTGATTCTGATTTGCACTGCGCAAAATTATAATGGATGCCAACCCTGGTAATACACGCTCCGTTTGGGTTTGTCTATGACGTCTATGGCACAAGTTCTCGTAATTGTAAAAATCTAGACAGAGCCCCGTCAAGATACATATAAACTTCAGGTTGTTCTTACCGAAGCGATTAGCAATAAACATTGTTGTAATCACGCGCGCTTAAATTAATTAATACTACACTTTAAATTACCGTTTAGAATTAACTGATCAGTTTTTCAAAGTTATTAAGTACTTTGATGATTAAATATTAAAATAAGTTTGATATCGTAAAAATACTGCTTAATTTAATTTATAGATTTTTTATAAAACACGTTAGTTACAAAGGGACAGGAGGCTCATCTGATGCCGCTTACCTGAATAATGTCGCCGCTCATAGTTTACGAGTGCGTTGCCGGTCTTATAAAAATCGGTACGCTTTTAATATGTGTCGAACAAAGCACCCTTATGTTAAAGTATGAGCCAAGACACATTACGGCTTCTCTTCTTATCATTTTCTTCTCTTTTCTATTTTATAATAAATCAACGATATATCAAATAAATATATTAAGTCTAAATGTAATAAATAATAGACGCTTTAATTAAAATGTTTACCTTGTTGTATGTATTTTTAAACACACTCACAAATTAAGGCTTTTTCAAATTAAATATTGTCTATATTTGAATCGAATCTACCAGGGGCGCAGAACGTGACAAGACTATTAGCGTCGTCATCGACTAGGTAACAGATAAAATCTACAATGTTCGTGTAGAGGGGTAATAAAAATAAATGGGCAATGGGAAATATAGGGAACGTTAAGTGGTTGTTAACAACGAGTTTGCTCTAATGACGCGTATATGATGACAGGGGACATGCGCCTTGTCATATATTTATGATGATTTTAAAGTTAATTTAAACCAAACCGTAGTTCAGGTCTCGAAACGAAGATTTTGTGTGAGCTTACTAACTCAGCAGATGCGACCTTGAAGAGTTGGTTTTTTAACACTTAGAATTCGCCTAATATCCACGTCGTCTTACCAGCGATACCTGAACGGGCTGCTGTCGAATTGGTGATCCCAGATATGCTAGGCACTATGACTTCCTGCTATCCCGCAATCACCTCAATCAGCAATATAGCACATTGCAATTTTATAAACATGGGTCCGAAGAATATTAATCTAATTGAAAGTGTGAAATCAATACATTTTATTAAGTTATTATGTGTTTTAAATAATTTATACTTACGGTCCTTCAAGAAAAGAGCGTACCAATTCTTAAAAGGCCGGCAATTCATCGCAAGCCCTCTGATATTGAGAGTGTCCATGGGTGGCGGTATCACTTAACATCAGGTGAGCCTCCTGCCCGTTTGTCCCTGTTCTATAAAAAAATGAATAAAACTTAGGTGGTTTTTACGGCTGGATCTGAATATTGGTAGTTGGTGGTAATAATTTCAATCGGAAAAATCGCTTTGAACTACAAATCAAATCATTAATCAATCATTAAGACCACCTAAAATGGCACTTTTGAACGTTAAATAAAATATACAGATGATTCTTGTTCGCTTCCAAAAGTTTCGTGTGGAGAAGAATAGGCCAGAAACTCCACACTTCCTATTACAAATAGCATTTACAATATTTGTAATTACATATACATTACATTAGTTATATAATTATATGTGAAGATAATGTACTCCTCGAATAAAACTACTTTTCAAATCTATTATTGTATTGTTATTTATTTATTTTATTTATTTAAGTATTCCTACAGCTAATCACTAAACAATATCCAAACAATTACATTACACACAAAAGCCAAAACGGAATACACATTGAAACAGAAACATAAAGCACAGTTCTAAGATTGATTGATTGGTAGATTAAAATATATATATAATATGAAGGAACAAACAAAGCCATTATTAGTAAACGATACCTGAGTTTTTTAAATATTTTTATATATATATATCGATTTGCGGGTAATTTATCTTGTAATCTATAGGTAAACGATACATAACCGAGTTTCGTAAATAGTTGGTCTTAGAACGAGGAATTTCGAATAATTGGATTTGCCTTGTATTGGGTGATGAAGGGGTCTTAAAGTAATAGCGATAACAAGTCTGGGCAGTCAATTAAACCATTGCAAATAGCGTGTAAAAATGTAAAGTCACATTGTTTACATTGTTAGTATACATGTTCCTCACATATTTACAAATATCAAAACAGTAGAATATTTTTTAAAGTGTAATAAACAAAACAATAAAACATATCCGTTTCCTGTAATCTTTTTTCTAAATTCAAGGATTTTTGCACGCTTCTATCGCGTTAGCATTGTGATTATATAAAATAAAACCATTTTCAGAGTAGCGCAAGATTTCACATAAAATGATATACCTAGGAATAGCCATGCAATTATAAAATCATCTTGGATGAGTAATTCTTTAATTGAGCAACGAGATTCAGCAGAGAGAGCAGTTATTCAAAATAAATCAGCATAATTTTCTCCCTCGACTTTTTTAAGACCTTACGATATACTTTCGTGAAGCATTCGTATTCGTTATGAGAATGGAATTTGAATAACTCTTAAGTATAGAAGAGCGGTAAAATTCAGAAACGACACTTATGAAAATGTACTTCTGAGAAGTCGAAAAGTCTGTACCGTATGTCCAATAGATTTTCGATGTACGGGAGTCAGACTTCTTTTTATTATTTATAATCAACAGCACGATTGTGATTTCAACAGGCATTTTCTCTAAAATTTTAAAAATAGGAGAAGTCAATAAGAAATCCTAATATAATAACTTACCTCTTAAATTTACTAAAATATATTATTAAGAGGAGTCCCTTTAGGCAAGGTTCCGAAGATACTGGCATCGTTCCCCCTTTGAATAGCTAGAATAATTATTTGGCCGAGGTAGCTGCCAGCTATTCGATCTCCTGTGATGTCGACTAAGCTTTTTGATATTTCCCTAAAAAGCCTTATAGCGCTAGGACCCTAAGTAGTACAAGGGTCTCTACACGAATGGGACAAATTCATATTCGAAGCCTAGACACTTGTATTTTTTTTCAGCCGCATCGCAAGCACCACCAGCTCTGTTGTTGGTTCCATGTAGATGGGAAGGGGCCAGTGTGTTTGAACAGGTAAATCCCGCACCCGGTCTATTTTCCATCCATAATCTAAATTAGGTACTACTTAGAGCTAAGACCCTTTTCGTTTCTCATAGTAAGTACCATGTATGTGTGCGTTTATATGTTTTATCTCTGTTCTGTAATAAAAGGGGTTAGTTAACAAAGGTTTACAGTGGTTGTTTACACATCAAGGATGTTAGTATGCTAGATTAAATGAATGGGTAGTTAGCTATTGTATATTCCAACTAAGATATGACGACTTTTATCGATTAATTCAGAATATAATTAACATCACCTTGATGACTGGTCTTCGATGGAACGCATCACAAGACACTTTGTTTTGTGAACTAGTGAACCGTGAATCGACTCCCGGCCTTCCCTGGAAGTTACGAGCTCAAATTGTTCCAATAAGGAGGAGGTAAGGTAAGGTAGGTGGGCTCAGTTTCCGCAACTAAACTCGAAATTGGTCCGTTTTGCGTAAAAATAAATAAGGAGGAGGAAGGAGTATACTCTCCTGCCGAAGGCCGGTCCACTAAAATGGGTGTCCATAGGCTGCGATGACTGCCCTCTTTTGGCGCTTCGCTTTCCCGCTAAACTCTAATATTCTATATGTTATATAATAAATATATAAGTGTTGCTTTGAATGCCAAATTTGTATAGTCATTTTAACAAGGCGTTAACACAAGCCAAGACGATGACTAGGCAATTATAGGATTCTTCATCCTTAACGGAACAAAAACGTGTTAGTGTCCAACCGATAATTATTCAATATTTAAATTCATTCAAGCTCCCGTATGTAGTGGTATTTTAACAATTTCCTTACCCGTGTATATTGTTTCGATTTAATTATTTTGTCTCTGTATGGACGAGAAAAAAGTGTGATTGATGGTGTCATCTCGTGGTTAGGGTTGTGTTTCCTTCTTAATACAAAACATTTTTAGCCCTAGTTTCATGAATGGAATTTAATTACTAGATGCAAGCAATTAATTAAAACAGGTACTTAAAAATGGCGATTTCGTCCATTTATATATAAATTAATACGAAAATAGTTCAAATTATGAAAAACCCGCTTTGCTAAAGTACATTCTGAACCTGCAACATAAACGCTTTTAAAGTAGATTGCTAGATTTTGTTTGTTTTACAAAATCAGAAGATTTTAATGTATCAAGTGTCAACCCTAACAAGCGTTAACTTTTTGCGGCACAATTTTTGCATAATGACCGTTGAATGTGGTCCTACTTAATTACTCTATTTACATAAAATGACACCATTTTCCTTGGGAAAAATCCTTATTCAAACATAATGTTTTTCAGGTCATACGAGGCAAAAAAGCGGAAGTAAGACTTAAATGTGTAAGTATACATTTGCATAATTAAAACGAATATTCTTTTCCATTCTAGAACTAATCTTATTTTAGATTGACGATTAGTTACCGTTGCTTAATAACATATATAACCTACTTACTGTTTGTTTTTTTTTTTATATGTATAATTATGTATGGTATAGTAAAGTATAAATAAATAAGTTAAACCTAGTTTAATTTAACACAATTTTCCTATTTTAAATTTTACATATTTGATAGTGCTTAATTTAAGTACACTTAAAAACACTGTAGGTACCAAGAAAGTACCCAGGGATGCCTCAAATGATCTGTTTCTTAATAGGCAAACGAGTGCCTTACGTCGTAGATATTTCTGAAATAGGCTAATACTATTCAGTCGCAGTATAGTATATTTGAATAAAAATTCCATAAAAGATTATCCCATAAATGTATAAACACAAGAAAAAATATCAATTCAACCGTCCATATCCCTTAAAAAATGCGATACAAATTTACGATATAGTCGAGCGTGGAAGTGATCTACTCCGGCGTCTGCAATTACTTGACTGGCGCAAGAAAGGGGCTTATAAGTGCTAGTGCGCACAAACTATTGGTTTCTTGAGATTTCTATTTGAAAATTTTGTTCTGGTACAATTTCAATGAACTTTTAATAACACGAATGCTCACTTCAAAATCAAAGGCCCAGTTAGGCCCATCCGAGGTTAATTAGTTGAACTTCCACATAGAGGTGGAACCAGCTGCCCAATGAAGTATTTCTGAACCAATTAGACTTAGGGTCCTTCAAGAAAAGAGCGTACCAACTCTTAAAAGGCCGGCAGCACGGCCGATATATATCATGGCCCTATAGGTTTTAACTTAAATGGACTTGAATTTATAGTTGAACACACCTGGCGATAAGTAAGCGTTGATAATTTAAAGGAAACGTACTTGAGTGATGTTAAGCCAAACGGAAAACGTATTAAGAATTACGAACGGATTTGTTTGACAATAAATCGTGTTTGGACTTAGCTGTTGCTGCTTGATTGATTTTAGACCGTGGAGATTTAATGCTGGTCCATGTTTTAAATAGAACTTGGTTGAGAAGCAACTTCCTTACTAGTTGATTTAACATTTAATTCTAAACCACTTGCTTTTATTCATAACATAGAATCGCTTTGTATGACAAATTTACGCAAATTTATTAGAAATAATCTATTTATATTTTTGTTATGAGATTATTGTACGCGTCGGCCTTTTATTTATTTATAAGTAATCTTACAGCTTATACTTAGACATATTATAAGACAAAACACTAGGATAATACAGAAAGCCATAACAGATTACATAGATAATCAATATATTTATATGAAAGAAAACAAACAAGTACATTAGCAGACAAAGATACATTTAAAAAAACTAAAGTAAACTGAAATTCAACATTTGAAACAACAAATAATACTTAGAATTTAAAATTACTACTTAAACAAAATCAGAGTCTTCCCGCTTCTTCAAGTACTTCTTTACATTTTTCCTTTTGAGGTGGAAAAGTCAAAGTCAATCCTGATGATGGATGTCAAACTTCGATAAAAACCGAAACATTGGCGAATTATTGAATAAATAATTAAAGGTTCTATTTTTGAAATATTATGGAGTACACCAAGTACCATCTGCGGGTACAATCAATAGGATGAGATCATACCCTTTACTTTCCTTTTTTTATAGAACAAGGGTCAAACGGGCTGATAGCTCATCTGGTGTTAAGTGATATCGCGCACATGGACACTCTCAATGTCAAAAGGTTCGCCTGTTAATTATTTAAAACGCCGGTAACGCAACCAATTTCCTTCTTTCATAATATTTGTTATATTTTCACTGATATTGTCTTCCTTATAAAGGGGTTGTGAATATGCTATGCTAAAAATAGGTTTAACCATTATTCTGAAATAATCTTTAATTTCAACACAAAAATATAATATGTACAATTTTCTTAACTTACATAATATTAATTAAATATATAGAATATGAACAAATTTAAAAAGTTTGGTCCCTGTAGCAGTGTACCTTTAACGCCAATAGCATTTTTTCGCTATATTTTTTTTTTTATAGAACAGGGGGCAAATAAATATTGCGATACTTATTCATTGAGCGAGGAAAGCACCAGCTCTGGTGTCACCGCAACTATCTACCAGACGCCAACTCAAATGTTTAATTAGCGTTTGTGTAACCCCACGTACTTAAAATAGTTAGATGTATGCTAAATGAATCATACCCTATTATAAGAGAAATGTATGATCCAAATGCCAAAATATTTTTAGTGTGAAACGTGTGGCACTGGGGGACCGTAGCGGTAAAGCTATTGCATAGCAGTTTTTATCAACTTATGCAATCATAATTATTTACAAATTTTTTCTTTGATATTAATTCAATCTACCACTACCAGACTTAGACTAACACGTATATATAGTATGTCTCACTTTACGCGTACCGTGCTTACGCTACGTCACGGATCTCGTCAGAGAGATGTGAATATGTGTTGTCCCGCTTTAACGCGTTTTGGCCACATTTATATTACGTCATCCTGTGTTAGGTTTTTTCGTTACGGAATGTCTTGATTCGGTCGCTGCGCTCAGAGCCCGCGATAAAATCTATACAATAGCTTAAAAATAACGGCTGATAACGAAATATTATTACCATATTAATATGGTGTAAATGTTAAATATATGTTCAGTTAAACATACGTCTGCAGAAATCACGCTATTTCGTATAGCTTATGTTTAAATAAATTCCTTTGCAGTATAATCTCAAAATCCAAGTGAAAGGTCACGCCCACGCTACTAATCTGCTGAACGTGTTCTGTATAATATTCCTGCTTCCCTATAGATTCCAATCAAAGCGTATTCTAAGCTTTTGTCTTTGCTTTTCGTGTTACATGAATCAAAATTCAATTCCAATGTGAATAACATGAAAGGTGGATTCCTTGTCATGAATCTATTTGTTGCAATGTTCAGTAGTGGCTTATTTATAAAGGCTCTCTCAATAACGCGAGTGTAGAAATAATACAAAATCTTATTTTGAGTTTTTATTCATCCTTGAAAAATTATAATAAAATCAATATAGGTAATAAAAGCGGTACCAAAACTTTTTTTATAGAACAGGGGGCAAACGGGCAGGAGGCTCACCTGATGTTAAGTGATACCGCCGCCCATGGACACTCTCAATGCCAGAGGGCTCGCGAGTGCGTTGCCGTCCTTTTAAGAATTGGTACGCTCTTTTCCTAAGTCGAATTGGTTAGGAAATACTTCACATCTTCACACAAGCTTAGTATGTGTGGCGTATAAGCTTAAGTTTTGAAACAGGAATGATACAGCTAGGCAAGAACTCACATAGTTTTATGGGTCAGTAGTTAAGTTTAACTTTATAAAACTATATTTGCTAAACTGTCAGCGTAAGGATAAAGGGCGTAATATAACTTAACAAATATTGGAACTTGACTTATCAAGTAACATCTTAACTAATGTTCAGTTTAGCCCTCAAATTGTAATATTTCAATGGACTATATATAAATAAATGATTTAAAATTTTCATGGTTGGTTTCGTCGTTTACTCACCATGCTTTCTTTACGAGTAAGAATGTTAATATTGCATGCCTCGGGGAAAATATATAAATACAAAGAACTTGTATTATTTTGTGTTGTTATTAATCGGTTTAACACACAAACAATTATATCCAAGAACAATATAATAATTCAATACAGCAAATTAAAACCAGTGACGTAAATCACCTGGCAGTGCCTGGCCCACGACGGACACGAGGTGAACTGTATGGAGGAGGCCTATGTACAACGGTGGACAAACCAAAACCTGACAATGCAAGCATATGATGGTACCATCATGATTAAAATAAATATATAAATCAGTGGCGCTACAACCTCTTTAGGTCCTGGCCTCAGATTCCTGAATCTGTTTCATGATCATTTTTAACTCTAATAGGCAAGTAGGTGATCAGCCTCCAATGCATGACACACGCCGTCGACTATTTGGGTCTAAGACATGTCGGTTTCCTCATGATGTTTTCCTTCACCGTTCGAGCAAATGTTAAATGCGCACACAGAAAGAAACTCCATAGGTGCACAGCCCGGGATCAAACCTACGACCTCAGGTATGAGAGTCGCACGCTGAAGCCACTAGGCCAACATTGCTGTATATACTCTATATACTACCAGCATGATACTTTAATTTATAAAAAATTTTGGAAATCGAGTTTATTAGTTATGGCCAAAGAATTTGCGAATTAAAATTTGGTTATCGTATTGTATAATTGAACGTATCATATCATCTGCCTACACACATGAGAGGTTTCAAAAACCTTTATCGAACAATTAAAGGCTAAATTTAAATTAAGTAGGCGTGAAGTGTGAAATTTAATCCGATATCGACATGTTTCCTATAGGCATAATCGGATTATAAAAATTAATAATTGATTACTGCAAGAATTCATCATACCTTTAATGACAATGTTTTTTAAGTATTTTAATATTCGCACCTTTAGCTTTAAGGAAGTACTTTCCCAAGGATGACTTTCTTTTGTTTAACACCCAAACCCAATATCCTATCGTAATCCATTTTCGACCATCTGATATAGATATCTTAATCCAAAAATTATTAAGTGTGCCATCTGTCGATACAAGCTATCCATGATAGGTCGGGTCGGTGTATGTATAGACCTTTGTATGAAAATGACAGTTCAACTATGTCAATATCCTATCTTAAGATTTTAACTTACACCAGAGTAGTTGGTATTTCCTGGAAATATTTTGTCCCGCCCAAGGGACAAACCTAAAAATCACGGCTGACCAAAACTAAAAAAAAAAAAAAAAAAAAGTTTGTACTCTATTCCCACTAAACAGGGCGTGCGGAGCCGAAAGCACTCACAGCCGAACTGATATCTCTAACCGTTTAAAAGTTAGCTTTCGCAAAACCGTAGCTCATTAACTTATCACCACCTTATCAGCTCCTATTTCCTACACGAAATTCCCAGTCATTATCTAATGAATGCCTCAGTACTAATGCATCGCGTTATCTACTTTCCTACATTCACTAACCCAACCTATGGCTTTAAATGAAAAATAATAAATATATATTTAAAGTAACCTAACGTACGATTCTAAACAAATTATAATAAATATACCTAACCTTTAACACCACTACCTATAAATATAATTAGATGTAAGGGTTACATGGTAAAATAAAACATTTTTATTCCAGGTATTATTTTTTATTTATATGTTCATTATATTTCTATACAAATTTACTAGCACCATATCATTATTCACTGAGTCACATGTGAAATTTCTAAGGAAGTCTTCTAATCTCATCCCCCTGAACTTGTAATATAAATATACCAAACAGTACTCTCCACACACCGCTGATAGATAATCTTGAACCGTAACGCTATTGTACCTCCACATGCAAGAATTCCTCCTTAAAAACCCTTCTATTGCCTCAATAGGTTTACGTCCAAATGAATCAAAATATTCACCAACTCTTTCGACGCTTATATGTACAGCCACCCAATGAGACCCCGGCTGTGAATCAGGGTCAAGATTGCATATTATAAATGCTGGCACCTGAGCATAAATTGGCAATCGATTTGAAGGATATACGTTGCTTTGGAGGCTGGGATGTATCATACGAAGACTCATTTGCACTTCTAGTGTGTTCATACTTTAATACGCGTTTACTCCGCTACTCTTTTGCTCTTTAACTGACTACATTTCTAACTATCAATTCATATTTGTACCAATGAATTCATTTAAACCCACATAATATGATCTCAACAGAAGTAATGAGTCTTTTTATTAAACAAGTAATGAGGTAAATAAAAACCATGTCATATTCGTTTAGGTTATATTTTATTATTCTTAATATCATAATTACATAAGTGATTGTTTAACTACTATAATCCACACATACATTTCTGTTCTTATCTATTTCTATAATATTTGAAAACTCTGCGTAAACTACACAGTTAATAGTTTCAGTCAATGCGCTCTCGAATCTTACTTCCATTCTTACACTACCATGGCGAACAAGATTCCAATGCACATTAGAGTTAGCCGACAAGTCAGGTGTTAAATCAAAAGCTAGTAAACAGTATCCATTTGAATATTGCTCCCTCGATATTCCATTACCTTCGTTAAGAAAATGTATACCGGTGCCTGAGTACAGGGTGTGGTATGCGCTCGTAAATACATCGTTTGGAAATGATGGTTGTAACGATTTTGAAGGTATCTGTTGACCATCTATATATAGGCTAAATGAGCAAATACCAAAATTTTCAAAGTTGAAAGGATTTTTAACATAACTACCGTTGAATGCTGTATTATTCACAAAACATATTCTATAAAATACTTCAAAAAGTAATGCAGCTAAATAAAAACCGTGTCATATTCGCATATATATATATTTTATTGTTCCTAACAATTACATGACGTGATTGCTTAACTACTACACATTTCTGTTCTTATCTATTTCAAAAATGTTTTAAAGAATGCATTGTCCATTAAGATTGCAAAGGGTTTTAAAGTGCCCTTTGTATTTATTATCCACATTTTACTGATAGCTATGGATACTTGTTCAAACATGCACTCTATTTGAATATCGTAACTAGTTAATGATGTCCGTTTCCAATCTATATAACCCGATACTTGTAGAAAGATTTAGTATTGTGCTCTTAGTTCGACAAAAGTGAAGTGGTTGTGAGTTTGAAGTAATATACAACAATGGAGGTAAGTTATTTATATTTTTTAAATTTCGTATCAGTAAATTTATAATATTAATAATTCCGTTTTTGATTGATTTGTTTATGTTATATTTCAGTCTTCATACAACCTGAAAGATGTGGAAAAATGTTTCAGACCATACAACTATTATGATTTATTTAATACTATTTGATAACAGAAAATAAAAATAAGAAGACCAATCGTTTAGATGACTTTTTTCTTCAAGAACCTGACCGTAAAAAGAAAAAAACTAAACTTTCTTCAAGTGTTGGCCGTGCAGGCAAGGAAGGAAGCATTTCATATATATCGACAGATAAAGATGATGGAAGGGACGCTGATATACTTGTAAAAATCGAATTATATAGTATTAATAAGTTGAGAGAAATCCCAGTCTCACAACATTGGAAAAATGCGGATATTCGTGTTAAATATTACATGAAAAGCGATTCCAACATTGATCATCAGATTAAGGATATTGTATACAACATAACAAAGGAGATATATGAGGAAGATAGTGTAAAACGTTACAGTTTTAAAAATTAGCTTAATTCAGTTTCTACATGCTTCGGATTCTAATACCATATTATGTTTATATAGTTAAGTAATGTTTCCACTAGTATAAATATTATGTTGCATTGTACAAAGTCAATCATTGTGCTTTTTGTTGAAGACCTTTGCGCATTAAGGTAAAAAGTGTGTGACAAAAAATAGTTGTGAAACGAATACATATATACAATGTCTCAAGACTGTGTTAGTGTATTTTTTGATGAAATGGATCAATTTGAAAGCTTATCCAATGATACAAATGAACTTTTTAATGTTTGTGATGAAATAGAAAGAAATGATTTAAATCACCCATTTTATGATCAAAGAATGATGGCGCTATGTGATGAATTCGATGAGAAACTGTGAGTATATTTAATAATAATATTTTTTGATTTCTCTATTCGCATTTCTAACAGTTAAATAATATAACATTTTATTCGATAGGGTTGATCAAATGGGTCGTGGAACTAAAAGGAAAGCAGATGTTAATATTAACTCTGCTGACATCAAAAGAATAAAATCTGGATCTAACATGGATCTTTCACGGTCTTCACAAGAGGAATCAACATCGAATAAAGGTAATAATTTTAACACGAAATTTTGTTGTATTTGTAATACAAATGTTTCCAAAAAATATCTATGTGACTTTTGTTTACAATATTTTTTAACATCTGAACGTTTAAATAACCATCAAATAAATGATTGCAGACATATTTGTACACAAATACCCAGCGTAGATAAACATAAAAAAAATTGGTGGGGTGATATTGTTTCTGAATGTAAATTAAGTTTTGATAAATTTCAACGTAAATTGATGTTACCTTTTGTTATATATGCGGATTTTGAGGCTTTTTTAAGTCCCTTAGCATCATGTTCAAACGACCCTTCAAAATCACATACAATAAATGTACAAAAGCATAATGTGTATAGTTTTGGATACTACATTAAATGCTCATACGATGATAAATTGTCTAAATATGTAACATATACTGGTGAAAATTGTGCTTTAAAATTTATGGAATCACTGAAAGATAATTTGATAAAAATCGTTAAAAAAATTAGTTTCCAAAAAGAGCCTAATAAAATATCACCAATACAGCAAGATATAGTTAGCAAAGCTAAAAATTGTTATATTTGTGATAAAATTTTGTGTGGGGATTCAATGATTTACCACGATTGGTTTACTGGGGAATTTGTTGGGGTCATACATAAACTTTGTTCTGAAAAATTTAGAGTACCTTACACTGTACCAGTTTTCTTACACAATTTAAGCCATTATGATGCACATTTTATCGTACATGCCTTAAGCTTTGATGAAGGTCGGGTGGAAGTTCTCCCGCAAAATAAAGAAATATACATATCATTTTCAAAGGTACTTAATATCAATAATAGTAATGTAACTTTACGTTTTGTGGATTCCTTAAAATTTTTACCCAGTAGCTTAGATACTTTAGCAAAAAATTTAAACGACAATAATTTTAAGGAATTATCAAAATGCTTTCCCAATTCAGAAGACTTTAAACGGCTGACTAAAAAAGGTGTATTTCCATATGAATTCATTAAAGATTTTGATACATTAAATTACAATCAACTTCCTGATCTTCCCCACTTTTACAGTACTCTTACAGATTCCATTATTTCTAATGAAGATTACAACCATGCCAAAGATGTTTGGAATCATTTCAATTGTAAAAATATGTTGGATTATTCAAATCTTTATTTAAAAACTGATGTTTTATTGTTAGCAGATATTTTTGAAAATTTTAGGTATGTTTGCATTCAAACGTACGATTTAGATCCGGCTCATTACTATACAGCACCTGGATTAAGTTGGGATGCTATGTTAAAACACACTAAAACAGAAATTGAATTACTTTCTGATATAGATATGATTGCTTTCATTAAATCAGGAATTCGTGGTGGTGTTTCGCAATGTAGCACACGCTATGCAAAAGCAAATAATGTTTACATGTCTGACTATAATGCAAAAGATAAAGAGTCATTCTTAATGTATTTCGATGCCAATAATCTATATGGTTGGGCTATGTCGCAACATCTACCTACAGCTGGTTTTGAGTGGGTTAGTGCTGATACAGATTTTAATGTTAGTTGTTCCTCAGATATAGGTTTTATCTTAGAAGTAGATCTGGAGTATCCGGTGGATTTACATGATAAACATTCAGATTTACCTCTTTGTCCAGAAAATATACCAGTTGGGGACGCTAAGGAAATAAGATTGATTCCAAACTTAAAAAATAAATATAAATATATTATTCATTACAGAAATTTAATTCAATGTTTGAAAATGGGTTTAAAATTATTAAAAGTTCATAGAATATTAAAATTTAAACAGAGTCCATGGTTAAAGAAATATATAGACCTTAATACACAATTAAGAACCCGAGCTAATTCTGATTTTGAGAAAGATTTCTATAAACTCATGAACAACGCTGTATTTGGTAAGACTATGGAAAATATTGAGAAACGAGTAAACGTTAAACTATTAACCCACTGGGAAAATAGGGGCAAAGTATTGGGAGCCGGAGATCTAATTGCTCAACCACATTTTCACAGTGTTTCAATATTTTCTGATAGTCTTGTTGCAATTCAATTAAACAAAATGAAGTTAATTTATAATAAACCTATTTATCTCGGATTTTGTATATTAGATATATCTAAAACGCTAATGTATGATTTCCACTATAATTACATGCAAGAGAAATTTACTTCCAATTTGAAACTACTGTACACAGATACCGACAGTCTCATTTATCAAATATTTACTAGTAACTTTTATAATGATATAAAACCCGATATTAACAAATATTTTGATACATCTGACTATGATGAAAATAATATTTTTGATTTCCCAAAATTAAACAAAAAAAAGTTAGGGTACTTTAAAGACGAGAATATCGGAAGAATTTTTACAGAGTTCGTAGGGTTAAGATCTAAAATGTATGCATTACAAGTTGATGACAAGGTGGTGACGAAAGCGAAGGGTGTAAATAAATGTATTACAAAAAAATTAACATTAAATAATTATAAGTCGTGTTTGTTTAATAACAACGTACAGCATTGTAAAATGTATCGATTTAGATCATTAAAACATACAATTTTTACCCAGGAAATAAATAAGCTATGTTTATCTTTTAATGACACTAAGCGGTACATTTTACCAAACAAAATCGATACGTTACCTATAGGTCATTACAAAATCATTAGTATGTAATTAAGTTAATCATTATTGTATATATGAGGCATTGTACTTTTTTATGTAAAATAAATTTGTGTGTTTACATGTATACATATATATATAAGAATGCATTAATATTGTGATATTACACTTAAATTTTTCTGTATATTCCATATAAATAAATTGTTTTTAAAATATCAACTTAGTTTTATTCCTTTCCCTGCTGAAGACAGAAGTCAAAAAAATGATTCATTTTATTCATCCTTTTGCTGCCATCGTAGCAGGACCAAGTGGGTGTGGAAAATCTAACTTTGTTGCAAATTTCATTAAACATAAAAATAGTATATGTAATGAGATTTTTTTGGAAATTACATGGTGTTATGATGAAATGCAACCGCTTTATAATATACCCGGAGTAAATTACCACCAAGGACTACCGGAATTGCATATGTTTGATGGTAAAAATCCACATTTGATTATAATAGATGACTTAATGAGGGAATCTGATGGGCGAGTTGTTGATATATTTACAAAAGGCAGTCATCATAGAAATTTGAGTGTTTTTTACATAACCCAAAACTTATTTCATCAAGGAAGAGGACAGCGTGATATTTCACTTAATTCAAGTTATATTATTTATTTTAAAAATCCCCGTGACAAAACACAAATACGATTTCTAGCTAGACAAGTTTCCCAGGAAGACACGAAGTTTATCGAAGATTCATATACCGATGCTACTAAAGAAGCTCATGGTTATTTAATGATTGATTTGAAACAAAACACTGATGATGCTCGCCGCATAAAATCTAAAATATTTGAATCCCGTAATTTTTGTACAATATATGTTCCTATGAAAAGGTATAAATATCTTTGTAATCAGCCACTCTAAGTCAGTAATGAACCATGTATCAACGAATAACAACGCATAAGGAATTGTTATCAGCTTTACATAAATTAAAACCCAAACATCGTAGAATATTATTGAAGTCTTGTAATAATCAAGAAATTAACTGTATTTGTGAATGTATTCATAATGTTTTACAAGGAAAAGTACCTTTAAAAGAGAATACAAAAACCAAATTAAAAAAAATTAAAAATATCTTACGTAATCTGATCAGTAAAGGTAAAAGTTTTGAATACAGGAAAAATATATTAATACAAAAAGGAGGGTCCTTTCTTCCAATAATTTTGGGTACAATTCTAAGCACCCTTGTAAGTTGTTTTAATAAATCACAATGAACACAAAAAAAATGCTTCTTGTTGAGCAAGACTTTATTGATAAACTGAAACATTAGAATGAAAATAAAGCAACACCACAAAGTAGATTGGATTTAGAAATGGAAAAAATTATATCAAGTAAATTGGATGATCGCGAAAAATGGGCACTTTATCTACAAATTTTACAAAGATACTTACATTACTCCATGGAAGAACGCCAACCTCAAGAAATAACAATAACTGAAAAGGTTTTAAATGATAATACCAACGAACCCCGTAACATCAATAATATAACTACTAGTAAAAATGAAAAAATGCTAAATGTTAAACAACCCCCAACGGATGAAGACATCGCATATGGGTTACCACCAAAAGAAATATTAAAATTAATTCCTAAAACTTATATGAGGAGGGGTGAATTGTTGATGGATACAATATTAAATAAAAAAGATCAATTGCAATGGAATAAAAATGGAACAGTTATCATTAGTGGACAAGAGATACCAGGGAGTAATATTATAGATTTAGTGAATGACATCTTAAGACCCTCGAAGAGATCCGATCCAATCGGTTGGGAAATATTTGCCAAGTTTTTAAATGATATAAATACCCCGCTAACATACATTGGTAATCTAAAAAGAATCAAATATATATCTAATCTTAATAGTAAAGATAAAACATTGATTCAAGAACCACAAACTGAGGTTTCTTCAACTCCAACTCAATCTAAATACATCACTAAATTGAGAAACAAAAGTGATTGGGAGAAATGGACCCCGTATTAGAGTTACATCGCATCTATTATGATATTTCACATCCAGCCGGTTACAGCAGTGTCAATAAGTTAACAAAGGCAATGAATGGAAAAATCTCAAAAAGTGATGTTTTGAAATGGTTGCAGTCTCAAGAAACATATACATTACATAAACCGGTTATAAAAAAATTCCCGCGTAATAAATATATTTTATCAAATATTAATGAATTGTGGCAAGCTGATTTAAGTGATTTAAGAACTTACATGCAATATAATGATGGATATAAATATATTTTGTGTGTTATTGACGCCTTTAGTAAGTATGCTTATGTTAGAGCAATGAAAAAGAAGGATTCATACACAATAAAAACGTGTTTTACTAGCATCTTTGATGAAGCTAAAACTGTTCCTAGACATATTCAATCAGATAAGGGCACGGAATTTGTATCTAAGGATGTCCAAACTTATTTAAAAAGTAAAAATATAAATTATTACACTACAAATAATCCAGATATAAAAGCAAGTATAGTAGAACGATTTCAGAGAACATTGAAAATGAAAATGTGGCGTTATTTTACACATAAGAATACTTATCGCTATACAGATATTTTACAAGATTTGGTTAGTTCTTATAATCACAGTGTACACTCTAGTATCAAGATGAGACCATGTGATGTTAAAATGGAAAACATAATGGAAGTTTGGCGAAATTTATATTATGATGAAAAGACTTATATTTCAAGTTTAAACAAAGTACCTAAGTTTAACGTTGGTGACTATGTAAGAATTACAAAATACAAACATGTATTTCAAAAAGGTTATGAAAGTAATTGGAGTAATGAAATTTTTATCATTACTTCGATTATAGATCGTTCCCCGTGGGTTGTATACACTTTAAACGATTTAGACAATGAATCAATAACAGGAACTTTTTATGAGAAAGAACTACAAAAAATAACTTTTTCCCCCACTTCCGAATTTAAAATTGATAAAATCATCAGATCACGTAAAAGCGGTATTAGAAAGGAAGTATTAGTTAAATGGAAAGGATATCCTAACAAGTTTAATTCTTGGGTCTTACTATCGAATATTAAAAATCTGCAATGAAGGAAAGTTTTTATTTAACTTTACTCAGCAATAGTTCTACACAATATTTTCCGGGAAATATGACATCAAATTTTTCTACAAAACTACCTAAAGCCATTACATTAGAAGGAGAATGGATGGTAGGTATAGTTGAGTTTCAATATCCTTCTACTATGTTTTCCGTGCAAGAACATGAAAATATTATGTACATAAGTAAAAAAACTACCATCAATAACGAAGAGACCACACTGATGTATAAGAACCATATACCAGCCACCAACTATGATAATATACAAAATATTCTTCTAGCTTTAAATTCGAAAGAGAAAGTTAGTTTTCGCCAGGACACCGTGACAAAGTTTGTCTCTGCTGCAGTAAAGGATCCATCAATAATTTCATTATCTCTATCACCTAATTTGAGCTTTCAACTTGGATTTGAGCCAGATACCAATTTAGTAAATCATAATATCGGTAAACGCCCTGCTAATCTACATTTGGGGTTACCATCACAATTATTTGTGTATTGTGATATTATAGAACCACAAATTGTTGGTGATGTAATGACACCCCTATTGAGAATTATACCTTTAGATCCTGCTAAATACATATATGGTTCAAATAAAATGCATATATTTTCACCACCACATTATTTGCCGGTAATGAGAAGAGAATTTGATGTTATTGAGATAGATATAAGAACAACCACGGGAAATGCGGTACCATTTCAATACGGAACATCGTGTGTGAAACTTCATTTTAAAAAAATATAAACTATATTTCCTTTTTTAAATGTATACACCTCAAGATACATTTATATGTCCTTATGAACATTATTATTCGAAACAAGCTGGGTCTGGTATAAATGTAATCTACAAAGGAGCCTTACATCAACGTGGTCATGGTATCGGCAGTTTTCTTGGGGGGTTATTTCGAAGTGTGCTACCTTTACTCACGAGTGGTGCTAAGGTAATTGGAAAAGAAGCACTTAACGGCGGAATTGGGCTTTTGTCAGATGTTGTGGCTAGTCGTCCTATCAAAGAATCTATTAAAAATCGATTGAAAGAGGCTAGTTCTAACCTTAAACGCAAAGTTGATACCAAAATTGATAATCTTATGACTGGATCGGGTGTTAATAAAAGACGAAAATATTGTAATGAGCTCATTCGAGTTTCACCCCTCAACGTGAAAGGCGCTCTGAAGAAAACAAGGAACAAAAATATTAATAATTCCAAGGATATATTTTCAAACTAATCATAATGTCATTTATTCATAATCATTCATGTGAGTGCGTTAAATCTGAATTGGATCTGTTTGCTCTTCCTTCCACACAAACAAGTATCGAATATGGACACTGGATACACTATAAACCAATTTCTTCATTAAGTGATGATGGACCCGTCGAATTTCAAGTACCTGGTACTGGAGATGACTACATAGACCTTTCGCATACACTACTCCATCTCAAGGCTCAAATTAAAAATCAAGACGGTTCTGTAGTTAATGCAGCTAATGTAGTGGCACCAGTCAATAATTGGTTACATTCTTTATTTAACCAATTGGATGTTTACCTAAACCAAAAACTTGTGTCACCCCCAAATAATACTTATGCATATCGTGCTTTCATAGAAACTCTATTAAATTATTCATCATCCGCCAAAAAATCACATTTGACATGTGGTTTATGGTACGAGGATACAGCTGGAAAAATGAATGAAACTAATGAGGCAAACAAGGGCTTTTACAGAAGACAACAACTTTCAAAGGATGGTAAGGATGTTGAAATGATTGGACATTTACATGGGGATATATTCAATCAAGATAAATTCCTCATTAACGGGGTCGAATTATCTATAAAATTAGTGAGATCGAGAGAAACATTTAACCTCATGTCACAGAATGCAGATAATAAGTACAAAGTCTGTATCACAGATGCAACTTTAATAATACGCAGAGCAAAAATTAATCCATCAATACTAATAGCCCATCAAAAGGTTCTTGCCACTACTACAGCTAAATATCCTATAACAAGAGGTGAAGTGAAAGTCCTGACCATACCGTCTGGTGTGCAGGGTAAAACACTGGATAATATATTTTTAGGACAGGTTCCTAAGAGATGTATTATAGGTTTTGTGAATAATACAGCATTCAACGGTAGTTATGTTAAAAATCCTTTCAACTTTGAAAATTTTGGTATTTGCTCATTTAGCCTATATATAGATGGTCAACAGATACCTTCAAAATCGTTACAACCATCATTTCCAAACGATGTATTTACGAGCGCATACCACACCCTGTACTCAGGCACCGGTATACATTTTCTTAACGAAGGTAATGGAATATCGAGGGAGCAATATTCAAATGGATACTGTTTACTAGCTTTTGATTTAACACCTGACTTGTCGGCTAACTCTAATGTGCATTGGAATCTTGTTCGCCATGGTAGTGTAAGAATGGAAGTAAGATTCGAGAGCGCATTGACTGAAACTATTAACTGTGTAGTTTACGCAGAGTTTTCAAATATTATAGAAATAGATAAGAACAGAAATGTATGTGTGGATTATAGTAGTTAAACAATCACTTATGTAATTATGATATTAAGAATAATAAAATATAACCTAAACGAATATGACATGGTTTTTATTTACCTCATTACTTGTTTAATAAAAAGACTCATTACTTCTGTTGAGATCATATTATGTGGGTTTAAATGAATTCATTGGTACAAATATGAATTGATAGTTAGAAATGTAGTCAGTTAAAGAGCAAAAGAGTAGCGGAGTAAACGCGTATTAAAGTATGAACACACTAGAAGTGCAAATGAGTCTTCGTATGATACATCCCAGCCTCCAAAGCAACGTATATCCTTCAAATCGATTGCCAATTTATGCTCAGGTGCCAGCATTTATAATATGCAATCTTGACCCTGATTCACAGCCGGGGTCTCATTGGGTGGCTGTACATATAAGCGTCGAAAGAGTTGGTGAATATTTTGATTCATTTGGACGTAAACCTATTGAGGCAATAGAAGGGTTTTTAAGGAGGAATTCTTGCATGTGGAGGTACAATAGCGTTACGGTTCAAGATTATCTATCAGCGGTGTGTGGAGAGTACTGTTTGGTATATTTATATTACAAGTTCAGGGGGATGAGATTAGAAGACTTCCTTAGAAATTTCACATGTGACTCAGTGAATAATGATATGGTGCTAGTAAATTTGTATAGAAATATAATGAACATATAAATAAAAAATAATACCTGGAATAAAAATGTTTTATTTTACCATGTAACCCTTACATCTAATTATATTTATAGGTAGTGGTGTTAAAGGTTAGGTATATTTATTATAATTTGTTTAGAATCGTACGTTAGGTTACTTTAAATATATATTTATTATTTTTCATTTAAAGCCATAGGTTGGGTTAGTGAATGTAGGAAAGTAGATAACGCGATGCATTAGTACTGAGGCATTCATTAGATAATGACTGGGAATTTCGTGTAGGAAATAGGAGCTGATAAGGTGGTGATAAGTTAATGAGCTACGGTTTTGCGAAAGCTAACTTTTAAACGGTTAGAGATATCAGTTCGGCTGTGAGTGCTTTCGGCTCCGCACGCCCTGTTTAGTGGGAATAGAGTACAAACTTTTTTTTTTTTTTTTTTTTTAGTTTTGGTCAGCCGTGATTTTTAGGTTTGTCCCTTGGGCGGGACAAAATATTTCCGGGTTCTGCCTTTGAGGCAGTACCCGGAAATACCAACTACTCACCAGTTTTTAAAATAATTAAAATAAACATGTCTATGTTAGTCGTGTATATTTTAATATTATTTGTACGGTTTTATTTACTTTATTTGGTTTTTATTGATTATCAAATATGAGTGTAAAGAGCGAAGAGATTGCATTCTATCCGTCGCCAAAAATGGATTGTCTTCGTAGGGTCTGGTTATTGGGATGCATATAGGAGATCGATCGACTGTCACGGTCTGATTGTTGATTGAGATTGAGGATTAATAATTGGGTTTGGGCTTTAGTGTCCTATATTCATTACAGGTTTCCGGAAAATAGATGTGTGAAATTTGGGGGTTATAATAGAAGAACCTAAAATTCCGACTTTCGATTCCGATTCTGAATCGAAAGCCCTCAAGGTCTTACCCAAAATAGTTTTATACTGATGGTTAAAAAATGAACAAATAATTGTAAATTAGTAATAAACGTTTAAATAAATGAACAATAAATAACCTAAATTACCAAGTATTAAAAGATCAGCCACGCAATCGCCATCCCTCTGGTATTAAGTGTCCTTGGGCAGGACATAACACAACATAACATTAGATGAGCCTCTTGTGAAACATGTTAATTGTATTCATTTTTAATGTTGTAAAATTAATAGTACGACCGTTTGTCAAATCTATACACTGTCTTTTGAAAGTTAAAGCTAACTAATAATCATATTAATTCAACACACGTAGCGCCATCTATGTGTCAGCTTATAAACGTGTAAGCCTACCTAATATATACGTATGTCAAAACCATATAGGATTCTGTCCAACCAAACCAATGCTTAGTGCGGTAAAAACGCGTACATAACTCAAAACATTTCCTTTAAAAATGTTTATTGAGAATGGAAGTTATATGCTTGATTAAACCAAGCCGATTCAAGCATTAATCTTGCTATTAATGCATCATAAACATTTATACGATGCAAAATATTCCAATAAGTCATTATTGGCGCCGCCGATTACGACTATCATTCTAAAGAGGCTTATAATCACAGGTGAGGATTTATAAACGTTGGATATAGGGTCAGCGTGTTATCTAATACATAAACTTTTCGTGTCACGGTGTTTGTAATGAAACTCCTCCGAAATGGTTCGAGTGATTTTTGTGAAATTTTATGTGCATATCCATTAGGTGTGCGGATCGACAACATCTATTTTTAATCCACCAAATTTTTAAAAACCGAAAAGTTTCATTGCGGAAAATAGAACAGTCTCTGGGGTAGCATGGTACAAGTAAAATCACATTAATTAGTAGTTCGCGGGGGCAACTAGTTTTTTTAGATAATAAAGGTTATTTTTGGGTATCGTTTGCAGTAGGCAAGGCTAAAATTGTTTTATTGTTCTCTCTCAATTTTTAAAGGCAAGGTGCTATTATAGTGTGGGCGAGTATCTAGATTAACAGATACAAATTCTAAATAACTAAACTTGATGACTGACATTATAGGATTAATATGACATTTGCATGGCTATTTATATTTATGGTGAATTTATGGCGAATTGTGCGGTTTTTGATAATTAATGTATAATAACAACAAAATAAACGATTTCATTTCGGATGATAGCTCAAGACTGATCGTCGTCATCAGCAAGGAAACATCTAGAGTGGACAAGCTGTTTTTTCCTGTTTCAGTATCTCTTATAACAGTGTTTAGTTTTGAGGGCAAGTTTTTCACTTGATTGGTCAATCTCATGACGTCATATCTGCCTTCTGGTTTACCAACCAATCAGTTTCTCCAAGTTCTCATCGCCCCAGCGCATTATATGGCTTAGGTTTAATAATTAACTGTTTTAATATACAATGAGGGGCGTGTTGTAATGGTTGCATACAAACATTTTAAAGAAAACTAAATTTAGAAGCATTCATTTGACGTTAATACATGTTTTTTAAATGTACTCTTTCATGTAAATAGGTTATTTTAGCGTACTGGTTATATTAAATGTGTTATGAAATTTTATTATACAGTGTAAACTAGCAGACACGAACTTTGGCAGAAGTTTATACCTTAATCTAACGGAAATTGAACACTTTAAACACAATTAATATTTGATTGATTCACAAAAATATTCTTATTGTACAAAAATAGTTAATATTGTGTTTGGTATGTAGAAATCCTAGTGCACTTTATTTTATCTAAATATCCTATTATTCTGTATAATCAATTTTTTTATATCTTTCTTTCAAATATATTTCGTTAAACTATAAACCAATACTGCCACACATTATTAATTGTTAACAATTTTTCGCTTGTAAAAGCTTACTTCATTTCGTATCTATAGTATTATTATTCTGCCTGTCAATTGTCAACTGCCAAATAATTTTGACGCGGGAATTATGACAGTACACAGTATCGAATAAATATAACGTTTCAGTACATTTCTATGAACGTTACCTTAAGTGTTTAATAAAAGCACAGAAGTCATAGAAACCAGCTTCCTTATAACCTTATTCATTTATACGTTTATTACGCTCGGCCCACGCGTTTGTTCCAATATGTGAAATAAGATACCCGTTTCGGACATTATCGTAAATTTTACCAACTCGTACTAATAAATATTAACAATACTATACATAAATAATTGAAAAATAAAGTGAGTTGTTCATGTATGTTAAATAAGTGTAGTGTTCGTGCAAAATGCATTTATGACTGAAAAGTAATAAATGCCTCAAAATTAATTTTGAGTAAAACTAATCCAAATAAAAAAATGTTAATTATTTACACTGATACGTTTGTGAACACAGTCGAAGTAAGCATGTCTCTCATAATTATGTCAATAACACAAAGGACAGACATAATCCTATAGTTTAAGTAAAACAATGCGTATATGTATAAGACGGTTAGAAACAACATAGCGAATTGTTATTTATAAAAGTGTAGTTTTGGGCTAAAAGCTTGAAGAATAAAAAATTAAAAAATCTGTCATCATTTTATGACTGAGCGCCAAATACGAATTTTTTCAAATAGTAAAATTAAAACATTGTTAAATATGTATTATGTTTGTTTTATTAAAATGATGTGCTTTCGCTAATTTGAAGTAATAAAGAAATTAGATTTAAACCTAAACCAATAAATACCTGTCATATACAAAAATTCGTTTAAGACGAATTCTTATGAAACCGGGTGTAAAATGTAACTGCGTGTATGTTTCATCAGATTGACGTTTCATTACGTTTTTGTACAAGCAGCGGCACGAAACTCTAGCGCTGACCGTTATTGCGCAGAAGTAAAAAATAAGGTACATGGGCTAGCGGAATGAAGAGCGTCGATTGGCTCTCCAGTCGCATTCCGGCCCCCGCACATGCGCAGCAATCCCCTCCACGTATCGGCCACCGCTAGACTTACGTGCCTATAATAGTACTGGAAATGTAAAACATCTTCCAGCTTTTTACACAGTAACTCAACTCAAACTCAACATTATTAATATAGGTCCGAGTTCACTTATGAACATCAACAGGAAAGATGTTAATATTTTTTATTTTTAAAACAAATCCTTTGTAAGACAGCCATAAATATTTGCACTCGAGCAAATCAATTACAAGTATAAATAGTATTATTTAAATGACCGCCAGATGTATGAAATGCTTTATTGATTATTTTACGTTTATATTATGTAATAATAATTATCCAGCGACTATCAGTATTGTTATACATTTTTAATTACCTTTAGTAACTTTATCTCAGGATTAAATGAATCAATCCTGGTAGACGGGCAAAAGCCAAGTGAACACAGATTTTTCTTGGGTATATATTTACTATCTTGTTGACATTTGCGGATAAACATTACAATTAATGGTCTGCTTTTTGAAGAAAGATATATATTTCGTTAGGTCAATAATTTGTTTCCAAAAATTAGTTTGTTAACCGTTCTGATGTTTTTTGCTGATGAACAAAATACTATTGATACATTATTTTTCCAAATCCTTTTAATTTTAATTTTAGGATGTATATTTCGTGATTTCATTATTTGTTTCTTGTAAGTTGTTTATTATAGTTATGATAAACATTTATAACAAAAAATGGGAATAGAGTGACGAACAGATTCTTGGCCATTCTCGTTTCTCCCTTGATTTTTGAACTGGCAGTAAATTTAAATTCAGAATTATTAAGTGTACCTAATTGAATAAATGATTTTGAGATTTTAAATTAATTAACTATTCAATTATACGTTCAATTCTACAGTATTTTATGTTAACTAATACTGTGCCAAGTAACTACAGTAAACTAAGATAATTCTATATAGTTCTCATTAAAGTCTTATTACCAGCCTAACAGCTGGAGGGTAGGAGTAATAGCGCAGGTGTTTCGCATCACAATAATGACTAGGATTTAAATTGATCTCATTCATCAGATTATAATGATGTAACTCGTACCCTTAAGGCAACTTTATAAACCAGCTTCATTAGTTGCGAAACGTTTAAGAACTACGAATAGTAATTTATGTAAAGAGGTATTTGTTTTAAACTGAATAACACAGAGCAGAACAAAGATGTTCTCTAGTGGCTTCACTTAATAACTAACTCTTGTGCTATATTTCTTTACACATGATTAAGTGTCGACATCACAGGAGAACGAAGAGCTGGCAGCTACCTCAGACAAAGAATTAGTCTAGCTATTCAAAGGGGGAACGCTGCCAGTATCTTCGGAACCTTGCCTAAAGGGACTCCTTTTTATAATATTTTTTAATAATTAAATTTTAAGGTTAGTTATTAGGTATATTTTTATGTATCAATAAAAATATATCTTTGTATTGATTAATATGTCTAGGTAGCCAATTACAAGGCAGATGAGCATAGAACATAGTTTATAACCAATTAATGTTTAATAATTAACTGATTACATGTCCTATGAAGAAAAGAAATTAGTTGGTTTTTTTAATATAAAAAATGTTTATAGCCCATACAATTTTAAGATAAATATAAAATATATATATTATAAAAGATAAATATAAAAATAATGATTGATTTCTTCATTTTAATTTACAAATATACCTCGTAAATAACTGGTTACTCTCAATTAGCAAAAGAATATCGCGTACTAAGTCCTATGGGCGATAAGGATTAAATATTCAATATGATGGAAGTTTTTAATACGTATATGAATAATATATTTATTGTTTCCAGTATGAGTACAGGAAACGGTAATATTTATGTAATCATTAAACCAATATGTTGTTTACAATTTTCCTACATATTTAACTGTTTTACATAAAAATTGAATTAATATCTTTTTTACATGTTTTGCAAAGGAAACAAAAGATTCGCAAAAAGTTGTTATTCAATGAAAATATTATTTAAATTAAGTTTTTACAAACGTAAACTGTATTATTGTCGGGAAGTGATTATTAAGAAGAGACGGTAAAAGCGTTAGTTTATTTGTAGCCAATTACTATTTAATTTTTAATTAAACAAAAGTATCTGATATATACAAATTTTACTTATGAATTACTGTCTAAAATATACAGTTTTATAGAACAGGGGGCAAACGGACTGGACATGCCACCCATGGACACTCAATGCCAGTGGGAGGAGTGTGTTGCCGGCCTTTTAAGAAGAAAAAAGAATAAAATTAATTGGTCTAACATTTAAAAAAAATTGTCTATGTCTGTTCATTAATTATATTTTAGTATGCCTAGAATGAAACGTGATAATGATATGAACTCTTTCTATAAATAACTTCATTTCTTCTGCTATAGAACAAACTATTCATCAAGAAAATGTTTTCAACTGGTTTAATCACAAGACAACACCTATGTGGACCCCATAGTGGATATCGTCGTCAATGAAAAACAGCACAACAACGCGTAGACATAAGATACGGAGCACAGACCTCACGAATCCTGATTTACAAACTCCGTAATTTTAAGCAGAGATATTGTGTTACCGGGTGAACTTTATCCACTAAAGAACACGTCCCGACGGGACGCAAACAAATGATTTATATTTTTAAGAACAAAAGAAAATTGATTGTTTTAATTTTATATCTAAAGCAGTATTGGCAGTGGTTCGATCCTTTATCTGTGCACCAATAGAAATTCTGTCTATGTGCGCTTTTAACACTCGCTCCGACGGTGAAGGAACATCGTGAGGATGCCTAAGAACCAAAAAGTTACGGCGTGTACCACAGAAGGCTACCTACTTGCCTATTAGATAATAGAATAATAGATTTGTACCTAAAACGTTGTAATATAACTCTTATTTGTGTTATATGATAGTTGCGTAAATTTGTTTTAGAAGATCAAAATTTTATCTCGTCCCTGTATATATATTTTAGAAATGTCCTTATTCGTTCAGAAGAACATAAATATTTTGATATCATCGGAAATGAATCTATCAAAGTATACATGGGGAGAAATTGTCTCTGCCAATAATTAATGGTAACTGGAACTATTTAGGAAAACCCCCATTTGTATTATGATAATTTACCAAAAACATTACGCGATCTTCCTACTACAGTTATTTAAAAATCGTCTTCAGAAAGTAATTATTAAATAAATTATTATTTTCGTGAAACATTATAATAAATATTAATATGATAAGATATGATTGATATGTATGATACAAATAATATAAGAATTGACTAATTAATGTCATAATATAAAACATAAAATTCCTTTTAAGACAAATTTGCACAATATGCGAACGTTCGAATGTACCACCAATATATATAATAATAACATTTGTGTACCATCATCTTGAAATACATTAATATTAGTATTATTAATATTTGTTGTTTATTATTATATCTTTCAAGAACTGTCACTATTTAACACCCCTCATAAGGTATAGGTTTGGTTTAAGCATAGCTGTAACCTTAAAAGAGTAAAAAAAAATTTAACCCTTCAAAATTATCACTCAGAACCTAAACCAGAAACTCCGTATAAGACGCCCTATATACGTATACCATTTCCACTATCATAAATCACTGCATACGCGATTTTGATGAGTATTAGCGCGTATTAAATTATGCACCAAAGTGTAGATTGAATCTCACCGGGAGATTCCGTTTACGTCATACTGACAGGCTAATAAACGTTCCAGCTCCTGACAGCATTCGTAACTAACCGTTTAGGATTCCTTACATAGATATCACGCGAACAAAAATACCTTTGGGTCTCTGAAATTAAAACAAGTAAATAACAATATTCCTTTTTTGAATTTAGTCAAGCTAAATAATAAATGTATTAAATGATAATTTATTGAGTCTATTTGTCAAAAGTATGTGGCTAATATCGTAGTGGCCCCCGTAGACTTCATTTCGCCTTCCTATTTTTCTTACATAGCATACCGTTTAAGTAACTACATACCAACATACGGAAAACTGTTCGCTTTTTCGGAATAAAGCGCAGTACTAAATAAAACAATATTTTCATATTATTTTTAATTTTTCTCTTATTCACAGTTCAATGAATACAAAAAATTCTAGAACTGCAGCCTTCTTCGAGTTTTGTGCTCAGCGACATTTGTGATTTATTTTTATTATTTATTTTAGGTGCCTTCCATACACGCAGTTAATAAATACAGAGTACCTCTAAGTATGACCCCCAAATGTGAAAATTCAAAACACTTTTAGACTTCTTTAGGATATTTTCTTTCACCATTCGATCAACTTTTGATATATCATTTGTTTGATATTCATTATTTCATAATTTCTCGTTCTGAAGACTTGCGATTGTTATGTGAGTATATACACAATATTTATAAAAAAAGTTAGATAACAAATAGAAATTACATCATTTATGCAGAACCATACAATTACCTGTTACTTTCTTGCCTCGTATGCAAATTATTTTACTTCATACTATGATTTGCTTTGGCTAATTGTACACAAGAGAATCTTGTTAAACCACTTACATAGTTTTTATATTTTATTGAACTGTTTTTAGACAATTAGCAAGATTATTACACTTGTTAAATAGATTGGATTGGATTCAGCGTGCAACTCTCATACCTGAGGTCGTAGGTTTGATCCCCGGCTGTGCACCAATGGACTTTCTTTCTATGTACGTATTTAACATTTAGCATGTGTGTATGTTTGAAATAAATAAATAAACATTTGCTCGACGGATGAAGGAAAACATCGTGAGGAAACCGACATGTCTTAGACCCAAAAAGTCGACGACGTGTGTCAGGCACTGGAGGCTGATGACCTACTTGCCTATTAGATTTTAAAAAAATCATCGTGAAACAGATTCAAAAATCTGAGGTCAAGACCTAAAGAGGTTTTAGCACCACTGATTTATTTTTTTAAATAGATTGGACATTATAATATATAAGTTATTTCAATGTGCATCTAAAAAATCTAGCATCAAGTACATAACTTGATGCTAGATTTTTTTCTCTGTTATATTTAAAGGGTATGCAGAAATACAAGTACACACCCAGTTCAAAATCAGATAACCGTAGCTATTTTTATTTATATAACTGGGATAATTTTGATGTTACACGTTTTATCCCGTGAAAAAATTTGAAATAAATTATTATTATTACTTTGTATTCATGCATTGTAGCATATAATGTTTGTTTACTAAGCATTGTGTGTTATAAGACTGGTGTGTGTGAGTGTGCTCATGAAGCAGGTGATTTAGCGGATATTCTTCAAATGAGGCAAATAGCGATAGCTTAAACAAATAAAGACTTAAATAGTGATCGTTGTATGACCGGGCTGCGCGATATAAAACCGAGATTTTTTAGACATTTTCAGTCTTTCTGCTAATACATGGGAACGAAATAAGATAAAATATGTAATTAAAACACGTAGACAAAAAGATTTAAAATATTCGTGGATAAAATGCGCACATTTATCATCATTTTATCAGCATCATCTGAATCTCGCAGTATCCAATTTTGACTTACGTCATACAAGACTCTCAAAATCTTATACCAATTATTGTAGTGTCGAACTTTCAATGAAACAAAAAGCCTGGAACGCAATAAAGCAATTAATCCGCTCATTATTCTCCACCGAGCCTCATTAAGTGAGTAATGTGAAGGTGTAAGTTTTACTGTCCAATGTCGCCATAAACAAAGACTGCCAATGAAACGGCAACACGACACAAATTACTTTGGGTTTTAGAAACTTGTTTTGCATTGCGTTGATAATTTTGATGTGAAACATCTATAGCCGCACGTAAAACCGATTTCTGGCGTGGATGGTATATACATACAATCTATATGCAGTAGTAAATTTTTGTATATAATGAAACTAAATGTTTGTTCAATAAATAGTCATCGTTATCTGGAAAACAAAATCGTAATATTTTTTTTTATCATTATGACATATTTAGTTCCTATCACAATCTGTTATTTTCTGCATATTACTTCACAGAATAATTTCGATGTTTCACATCTGCCAGGCGTCCCGTGACGGCTCATATTTTTTTCATCTTTTAGTCGATACCAACTCCGGGGAAATAAACACATATAATACAACTTTTTCTACAGCTGTGATACTTTTTTGACATTCAACACCTTTTGTCTTCAGTCACCGTGGCCACGCACGCTGTAAAGCACGCGAAACGTTGGATAAATTTAAAATTATGTTAAATAATTATAAATTAAAATGGAAATTTGTGTAAATGTATATAAAACATATAATGTAAAATGTATCTGAAAAAAGGCTATTATTATTATATTAATTATAAATTTACAATAATACATAGCTTCAATCCGGTAAAAAGTGTTTTCTTTAAATAATATTTTTTTTATAAATTTTAAATTGATGTCCTTGACTGTACTTGTGTTAATTTACTGAATTCTATTTATTATTATTTATATAAAACACGAGGTTAACGCGCAGGAGACACATTTGACGTTAAGTGATATCGCCGCCCATGTACATCTCGGTTAAATTGTGTTAGCTTTTAATATTTACTGAATTAAATTCTTTTTTTCTCTTTTCTCTGCGGTAATTTGCAATCAGCCTTTAGGCTATGAGCGAATTTGTTCTGTGGTGCTATCTTGTGGAGTGATTTCCCATTGAAAGCATCTACTCAACTTCTGCCAATAGCATTCCGGTCTCTCTCTCTAGCTCTCGAATATGGTGACTCACTGACTAATGGTGAGTTGGCGAGCAAGTTCGTTTGGATGACAGCTTAACCGCTCAATTAAATTCTAAACATTTTTTATGAAATATTAAAAATCTCGCACACGTGGAAATTGCAGTAAATCTGCTAACGTAATGCAACGGATTGAATTAAACGGCCCCAAGAACCCTATGTTGAATTGGTTTAGAAAAACAGTGAGCAGTTGGTAGTTCTAGTTGACTACTTAAATTGGCTTCTTGTTCTTAAATAGTCCGAGGTGTTTGACATACCTTAGTCCGTCCACAGCCTTCCCTGAGTCAGTTAAAGCTTCACAAGGTAAGATGTAATACTTGGCTTTGTTTAATCAATGAACTTAAAGGTTCTGGGTTTGTTTCTCGTTTAATATTAACAGACTTTTTAAAAGCCGAAACTGACATATGACTTTACATAGAAACATTTTCATAATATATTTTACACGAATTTAAATTGAATTTGATTTAAATTACCGGAATGAACAATATAATTCAAAGGGCAACACTGAAGTGAATGTAGAATCTACAAACAAAATCAATTCGAATAAGATTAATACAAGGATACACATATCATTGATAAGATAACTTGAAAGCCGTAATCGAGTTGCGATAGTAAGGGCTATCAACATTCGATAATAGAAGCGACTCCTGACAGCTACGATTTACGATCGAAGAATCGATTTTCAGCTCTATACTTGGATTATTAACCACAAATTATCAAAACTATATATATTTTGTAAATAGTTGGTTAGGGGGCGACATGTTAAAATATGTAGGAACCCAAAAAGCTCGTCCTATCGTCCATATTACTATGTTGATTAATATTGTATATTTGTGTATTAATAGCTATAAAAAAAATTTGCATCTCTTTGCCTGTCATCTTCATTAAGCGTCGATATTAAAATACTATTTATCTTATTAATATTTTTCAGTGTTTATTAATTTTGACGAGTGCGCCGAAATTTTTTCCGTCCCTAGACGCAGAGCAAGATTTGTTTATTTTTTATTTTATTTCCACATAATTAATCTATCACAACAGTCACTACTAATGCGATAGAACTGCGCAATATTACGTACACCGATAATCAATTTCTACCTTCTTGAGGTCCTTGCTTGGTTATGAACCCGACCCGTAAATATTCTAAATAAACTGACAAAGCAAGATCTCTTCTGAGTCCTAGCTGGTCATACATTACTCTTTTCTCAGTTAACACGAATAGAAATAACTTTTGTCGTAATGCCTTTTAACAGAAATCGTGCCCAATATTCTATCAATATTCAATATATTTTCTAAATTTAATATTTTTAATAAAACAAAGGCGTTCTACAAAAATAATACATTATGTATTTAACATATACGTTGACACTCCAATATTTATAAGAATTATATTTTATTAGGCCGTTCATGGTATCTATTTGTTAATTAATTATACACAGGAAAGCATAAATGAGCCTCCATGAACCTTGGTGTACTCAGCAAGGTAAGAGAAAAAACCTACTTCGCTCCAGGCCTTCCCTTGCAACTTTATAAGCCACAATTCTGGCCATTCAGTACTAGCTCCTTTCACTAGAACGTAATCAACTAAGAGTGGTTCGAATCCTCAAAGAACAATATCTTTGCGTGCGTCATGATCCCTTGGCGTTGCGTCTAGATGTGGGGACTCTGTGAATTTTCTATCGACTGTCCATGGTAAATGCGATAGAAGATTCACAGAGATTAACATGGACAGTGTTCAGAGAAGTCGGATTAATACCTGAAGCTGAGTCGAAAGTCGGTTCATCAGAAGTCGAACGAAATTCCAACCGTATCATATTGACGTACGCCGTTCCACAACTGAGCGTTTGAGGCAGTTTTTGCCGCGCACCACCACTCTGAGGAACCAGCTCACTGAAGTATTTCCGAACCAATGTGACTTAGAGTCCTTCAAGAAAAGAGCGTTTAATTTAAAAAGGCCAGCACTCTTGAGCCCTCTGACATTGAAAGTGTCCATGGGCGGTGGTGTCACTTAACATTAGATAAGGCACATATTCTTAGGTATAACCCTAAAAATAAATATTAATTTAGAAACACAGTCAAAAATCTATTGGATTTTGACAAACGGTGACCCGTTCGCGGTTCTGCTTGTAAGTTTCCTAACTATAATAGGTCGTTTCGACAAAAAGGTTTTCAACTTCTGTAATATTTTTCGTTATGGTTCAAGTAACGATTGGATTGCATTGAAATGCCTTATAGGAAAGCCTGTATTTGTATTTAGTCGTGTAGTTAATGATAAGGCAAAACAAATGGTTGAAATTAACATCTGATAAGTGCTTTTTTAACGAATTCAGACTAGGAATGTGGCATGTAGCTGTGTAAAGTTATGGAGAAAAGTAGTGTGCATAAAAAATATATAAAGGAAGTAGTCAGTACTATTAAATTAATTCAATTAAATCAAATGTCACGACTATTTTTTTGTAATAGGAGGCAAACGGACAAGAGGGTCATCTTATGTTAACTGACACCCACATCGCAAGCGCGTTACCAGCCTTTGACTGTTTGTACTCTGCTTTATTAATTCTCGGTGAATGGATTTTATATTAAAAAAGAATATTTTTTGTGGTGGTATCGCGGCTTTTGGTAGATATTGATGACTTCCATTAAAGTGTAGTATATCACTCAATGTCAATAGATTCTAGGCGTACCTTTAATTTTTTTGTTTTTTTTTCACACCTTGTGTACACCATCGTAATCTCATACAGTACCCTAAGATTTTTGAAAATATTATTTAGTCTTTATTTATCAGTGGTCACGTTAGCTACATGTCCCATAAATAAAATTGCGTCCTCTAATAAATGTTCAGCAAATGTAACACTTCAATGGACTAAAACCTCTTTAAATATTCGTGTATATATACGCGATACATAAACCAGCTAAATGTCCCTCTGAAACTTAATGAAATTAAAATGGAATGGAAATTATTTTTATAATAATTATTAATAAGCCGATTTAGGCGCAATAGTTAAAACAATCGTTCTCAAAAACTCTCAGTGTCATTAATTTAATATTTTGCGTCCTCAAGGAGAACTATTTATATTTAATATATATTAATATATTATTTAAATATACAATGCTGTTGTACGCCAACTCTTGTATGTTTTGCTAGCACATTTTTTTAAATGGTGACAAAATGTATGTATTCTTTATCATCAGATTGAGACAGCAAATTGATTCGTGACGAGTTGGATAGTGGAAATAATACTGAATATGTGTATAAGGCAATAAAACTGCACATTTGTGAATCCATCAAGTTGACATATAGCAAACACAAAAATAAATCTCAAATATGATTAGTTATAATGTAAATGTATTGTTGGTTATTAAACAAAATAGTTTAAAATTACTGTTGATGATCCTATTTAAATGTTTGTATCGAATAGTGGGGTGGTTTATGCCGTATATCTTAAGATAATATTGTATATGTATATTTATTTAAACATGAATTTAAAAAAGTGTGAAAAATACATTTTACCTTTCATACCCTTTCCATACGTTTGCCGCCAAGTTAAGTATTGTAACAAAATTCCATTACAAATACATTTATGGTATAAGCAATGCGAGTCCATTTAAATTCATACAAAAAAATATATCTTTTTAACACATCACACTTTTTCGGGATTCCTGGTTGACTGGAATTTCGCGCTGGTCTTTAAAGTTCATTCGTGAAATACAAAAAAAAATGTAGCAAGGTGGTCCTCAGACAATTGTATAACTTATTAAGGAGACTAAGAAATAATTAAGCCTTAGTATTGAGGGTGAATTTCGCCACGAAATGCTAGGCACCCGTCACATCGCTGAAATGGCATTGCCATTTTAACTGCTTTGCAATACATTCTGGAGGAAGTGCCACGCTTCTAACCTACCGACGTATTATTATTTTTAAATGATAGGCGAATCTACGATATGCCCAAAAAACTGGCAGTCACAGACCATACCATCCGGCCCATCTTCCATGGAATCAAACTCATACCGACCGGTCTCTTGCCATCAAATGAGTCAAAATTGAGTCTAACTAAGTCTTTAACATTTCTAAAAATACACTCTGATAAAGAATCCAAACTATTTAGACCACCTGCGGTGTTATTTTACAGAAGCACAATTTAACCTTATACTTTAAAAAAAAGTTATCAGCTCTGCACTACAAGCAATGTGAATAATGCTGACATTCACAGCTATTTCACAGTTTCTGCGCGTCTATAGGTTTTTGTAATATAAGACCAAACGTAAACACGACACTTTATAACAATGCGTAGTTTTGCGCTTCTTGCTCAAATTTTATACCTTTTCTCAGTCTGGAAGATATCGTACAAACCCAATAATGCACTGCTTTATTATTTATTTTTATAAGACTGATGTATATGTGCAGCAAAATGTCAATAAATAAATATTAATTGACACAAAATCGTTTGTTATCAAAATATGTATATAGTTGCAAAATACTTATTATAACAGTATGGTCTAAATAAACGTGCGTGTACTTATGTACGCGTTGGAAGTTATTATTATTCGTTGGAGTAACAAGATAACACTCTTTAAAAAAAATAATTCATCTTATTCTATATTTGTATAAAGAACGACTCTTAAATAGAAAAAAATAATAATTTGACTATAGCTAACCTCAGGGTGTCGGTTTTCTGTGTTTCTAACCTAACACGTCAAAAGAAGAAAGGGTTATTTTTTCCATTATTTACACATATTTACCACGTATGGCCAATAGTTAGTGCGTTTAGCCTTCTGTATTGGACACATGCTCTTTATTTTTGGATTTACAAATTTTATTTTGGATTGTTTGTCTGTGTCGGCAAATCGATTGGTTCACAGCAATGAATCAAACGTATGAACTCATCATTGAGAAACGCTTGCAAAGGCTTTGTGTCAACACTGCTCATATATACATTAGATACTAAATTTGTAGGTAATTTAGTAGGATCCTGATTAGCACCATTAATATTGAATGGGTCAGGCCGTATTATATTTGTTAGTAGTAGCGTTTGTCCGGATGCCTTAATATTCTAATTAAAACTAAAAGATGGATGGATCCACTAATTATGTTCGAATAGTTGTCACATAATAACGAGAAGGTATGTAGTTAATTCCAGCTGCTATTTTTTTATATAAATAATATTACATGTCAATATTTTGTCAATCATTTAAGAGCATCATTTTACTGCTATCATTTAATAGCATTATTTTGCTGCTCACCAATTATAGTACAATAAAAATATACATAATTCATTCATACGGTCATTCCTTCAAGGAAAAGCGTGCAAATTCTTCAAAGGCCGGCAACGCACTCGCGAGCCCTTCACTTAACATCAGGTTTGCCTCCAGGTTGTCCTCTGCCCGTTTGCCCCCTGTTCCATAAAAAAAATATGGGGATTCTAAATTTACTAAGGCGTATAAGCGTTCTTAACTAGGAAGAAACTCTTCACTGTTCTTTTTAATTGCCTATTTTTCTTATACAAGAGAAACGAATGAAAGAGTAATTTCCTTAACCCGAAAATGTGAATTCCGTCATCTCATATGCAGTATTAAAATTGTCATCCCATACTCGTTCCCTAGGTCTAAAATCATCAATATTTTCCAAGTTCCTTCTGCCAAAACCAACCTAGGAGTTCAGGCACCTCTCGTTCGAATTCTTCGCAACTATAACGGATTGAACACAGCTTATCCGGAGCTGGATATATTCGGTAGTGGGCTGATCGGTTTTAGAAAAAGCATTGTTGGGTGCCTTTCTCAAACCTGTAGGTACGCTAACTAGCTACGTACGTAATTCGCTGTTTTGCTGACGATTTTTCTTTTTCTCTATTTTAAGTTCCAACATTCTTTGTAATTTTATTTATTTTATTGTGTAATTATCTTATCTTGTTTATGTTTTTAATTGTATTTTTTTTAGCATAACTTATGTTTACATATATTGTCATACATATTAGATATAAGATTTTATAAAATTATCAGTAGATTTAGTAATATGTTTGATGTTGTAAACTTAATAAATAAATAGTCCGCACAGAAGTCAATTGTCAATAATCACAAGCTAGTAGTATCTTGGGTATAAAAGTCAGCTTTGACAATAACAAATGACTCCATTAGACATTTTTGACGTCACATTGATTGACTGGCGGTTTTACATTAACTCTAAATACCTCGAATATTTTTCTAAGTGTAAAAGATATATGAACGACATGTTTATGCAAAGTATTGAAATTCCATGAATTGACAGTTGGCAGCTTTAACTGACAGTACTATTTGTTAAGTATATGAGGTCCATGCCGAGCCTATTTATGTTAGGTATTTCTTAGTTTTGTAAGCGTAGCGGTAGAAATCTAGTTGAAACGGCAAACAAATAGGCAGATTGTCGTCAAAACAAGTCATAGTTCGGATTTTATATTGCACTAGCTGGCCCCGCGAACTTCGTTTCCGCTTAATGTAATTTTATCAGCCTGCATTTTTAGTACATACCAATACATTTTGACAGAGATTGTTCGGTTTTCCTGTGATTTTACTCTATATAAATAAACATCAAAGTTCAAATCATAAGTTTTTAATTAACAAATAAAAAATAAGGATTGATCATAGAGAGATCTAAATTCAGGGTTGTATGTATTTTTGTTTGTCTAAAAAACTTAGGGTGGATCATCCTTAACATTTATAGGGATGAGAAATAGATGTTGTCCGATTCGCAGACCTAAGTCTGCCACTATAGACGTAATATTGAGCAACATTATACCAAATTAATAATATTTACAAATATAAATCGGTACATATTTAAGCATTTTACTATAAAATAGAAATTAAATTAATTTAGTTCTAAAAAAACCGGGTTAGATCCTTTTTTGTGGTTATTTCTATAACCACTCAATAAATACAGTTCTCTGTTCCAGTTTTTGTATGGATTAATTAATACACAGTTTAATCCTGGATGTTTTTTACTGTTAAACTGTAATGGAAGCAAATAAGTTTAAAATAGTATAGGCTCTTAGAATATTGTAACAACGACGTCAAATTTCTGTTTTCTTTATAGAAATCATATTTTCTTCAATCCCCTGTATATATAGACCGGGGTATAGTAAGTAAGAGGTAAGAATAATATTTAATAACTGTACGATTAATTTATTATCAAATGTCAGTGAAAATTATGTACATCACTTACGGGTATCAAAGTATGTCGAACAGACAAGCTGGTCTATTTGCTGATGGGTTGTTCCATATAATTGTCGTGTCAAAAAGCGGTAGTTAAAACAAACAACTCTGAAAAATAAAACAACGTGGACATTTTGCACTCAAATAATTGTTAATAATATGTTATTCCGAAGAATACAGTTATAAGAGACAGGCTGGTGTTTTACATGAAATGAACGCAACAAGTGTAACCAGCAATCATTTAACGAAATATTTTTAGACACAAAGGGCAAATGGGTTATTAAGCTCACGTATTTATTTTATTAGATCTTTGAAAAAAAAGTTTATTTTGAAATATAGGACACATCACACAGTATCTCTTATTCCACGTCTCTTAATTTTATTCTGTAAACATCCCTACTCATCGGCAAAGAAGACAGAGGGTGTAGGCCGAGAGAAAAGCCGGCGAAAAAAACTCTCGGTACTTGTAATAGCATATCATCAAACAACACTTATTTTAAAACAATATCAATTAAGCTTTTCTTTAATACATTTCTTAAATTTATTAAATGGCAGAGATAAAAGAGCCTCTGGGATTAAACATTGTGCGTAAGTTCTATTCTAGTTAACTTATCATTATTGTTGATTACATAATATATTCATAATTTTTTTGGGAATGGTAAATATATTAATTTCCTTGAATTTACCTACCAGAGATTTAAATTAAAGATACACGAATAGCCCTCTTCTGCAGGATGGAAGTAGTTTTTACATAGCAGCAACAATAATTGACAATGCCAACATCGTCTAAATCATATAATGTAACAGGGTCAAGTGAGACATATGCACCAATTGGCGGACGACAAAACTTCAATGTCCTAACTGAGCTGATAAACAAGAGAAAAACTGTGAGACCAAGGCCGAAGGGATGGAGTTGTCAAAGACCTCGAAACAATTGGGTTCGAAATGGAACGCTAGTAGCACGAAATATTATGGCCTGCATAGTCATTGATGATGATGATAGCTTTTATCAATATTTGCTTACAAATAAACGAAGTTATCATTGACGGCTTACCTTTATGAATAATCATATAATTATGAACAATCGTTGCCGACTAAAGAATGATGTATAACGGTCATATTAAGATTGTAAGAGCGTTTTGACATTGAATCTTGGAAATGATTTTACTCAAAAGAACAAACAGGGATTTCTAGAATAACTTATAAAACAAATGAAGTTTTCATAATTACAGATTCATTAAACTGTTAAGAGCGTGTTTAACGTTTGCCATGCACCACTGCTATGTGGAACCAGCTGCCGTCGAAGTATGTCAAGAATCCTAACTCCTGTAGTCGATAGCCTTCTGGCACTAATTCATTAGTTTATTAAAAACTTTTTCTACCTATTTTATAAGTAAATAAATTAGTGGCGTTACAATCGGAGGTCTGTGTCTCAGATTTCTGTATCTGCTTCATGATCATTTGTCAATCTAATAGGGGATCAACCAGTGCCAGTCACACGCCGTCGACTTTTTGGCAAGCCGGTTTCCTCACTATGTTCCTTTACCGTTCTAGGTAATGTTAAATGTGCGCATAGACAGAAAATTTATTGGTGCACAGCTGACCACAGGGCAGAGAGTCGCATGCTAAAGACACTAGGCTAACATTGCACTATTTCATGCCATCTATTTTTTTAATTTTTTTTTTTGCAAATAAATAAGGTGACATATGATTACCGGTGCTATTATTACTAAAGTGGTTAGCTGCAACGTGTTTCGGTCTGATTAAAGGTAATCAAAAGACTGCCGCTCGAGAATTTACATCATTAATTCATTAAAAAATGACAGCAATAGTGCCTTTTATTGCGAATATCAACGTATTATTGTGACAATTTCTATAATGATAAACAGCTGATACAATTATATAACATAATTGTCATTCATTATATAAAATTGAGCATTTCTATATGCCATGTAAGCGCGTTACTTATAAATATAAGTATAATAAAGTAAATGAGCCGGGAACTCAATAGAATTAAGTCATTAAGACAAAAAACAATAATTTGAAGTGACATGCTATTTTTACCTACGCATAATCATAGTCTATAATCATAGACAATTGTTGACTATACAGTAAATTTTTTGTCAGCTCTTAAACGGTCAGGTGGATTGTCTATGGGATGCCAGGTCACAAATAAAAATTAATATCAATTATAAACGGAGAAGGGTAGAGCAATAGACATTTTTCTACATAACTATGTTGCTTACTTAGTTATACTGGTAAACTATGACGATAACCATCAAACATTCTTAACCGTCGGTTTACTGACTGCCAGCTCCTGTTAAATTTTTGTATGGCATTGCCAGTAGTTGAATTACGTCATTATTTACGGTATGTAGTCTTACTGATTATATATTTAGGTGAATGACCCCCTCGGTTGGCAGCACGATTGCCAGGGGAGCACACACACCCCCTCCAACTATGGGAAATCGTTTCCTGGAACATTCATTAAATTTGGAAGATTGTTTAAATAAGAGCTACGTAATTTTATAAAACATTGTGCTGAATTAGTAAAATTGTCGTTTACGATAAAATAAAGAAGATACAATCTGAGAAGAGTAAATTCAAATTTAACCGAAATAGATCGGCCATTCATTCCAAAGAGATTCCAATTGTATCTCCCAGCAGGCACTTGATTAGAACCCGCAAGGAAAGCAGAAAGCGAGACTTGGAGCGGGAATACGTGAAATCCGAACGGGAACGAATCACAATGCTCTATACTTTTGACTCGTCCTTTAATCTACTATCATTTACTTTCTCTACCTCGAGTGGTGCTCAAGGTATGATTTGAGCTCTACGTCGGGTGTAAGCCCATGGGTAGAGTGGTATCAGTGGGTAGGTTCTCGCTACCCTACGTATTAGCTGAGTGCTTTAAGTGTAGACCCTTAGTGTTGAGCTCGACATCCATGGCACGGGCTGCGTAAGCGCATTTTCATTTATTCTAATTAAAAAAAGATTTATTTACTTCATACTTTGATTTAATTTTGACAAAACTCCGGCTAAATCTTGCTTTTAAACAATTACAATTAGTCGTCAGTAAGAAATCTAATTTTAAATTATTTATAACTGAATAAATTCCCTGTCACAGGTGATACAAAAAGGTTCCCTTTATTCGCAATTCAACTATTGATTCCCTACGCGGTCGTGTTCATGTATCATATATAACCAGCTATTGGACGTCGTTGTAACTCATCTGATTTTATTTATGGCGGCATTATTACGTCCAGTCGTAAATATTTTCGAGTAAGCGAAATCTAAAATATATTCTGCCTGAATAAGGTAATGAGGGGTCTTTGGGCTACAATCACCACTAAGAGAAAGTTCACTGAAACGGTGATTGAAAATGTTCTACGGCATATTTTTTAATAATATGTAAACACTGTTCAGATAGGCCAATGCAGTACTGGAGGAAGATGGAAGAGACCTATGTCCCCAGAAATGGACCAAAAAGAGAGCCTTATGATGGCGATATACAAACAGTCTTCGACTTCATTGAAAGAGCGTACCAATTCTTAATAGACCGGCAACGCACTCGCGGGCCTTTGGCATTGAGAATGTCCACGGGCAGCGGTATCACTGCGTGTGAGTCTTATGCCCGTTTGCCCCCTGTTCTATAACAAAAAAATGCGAACTATGACTCGCTATATATAAAACTATATTTTTTTTTGTACGGGAATCAAATAAATCAATCTAATCGCGCCGTTTTAATTTAAGCTATCAGAGCAAAAGAAAATAGTTCTTCAATTGGCAAGTTATTTTCCTTCAAACATTTACGAAGGTGATGAAAACGATGTTTAGAGCGTGTGTCTGGAGGCTGATCATCTTCTTGGAAATGATGACGGAACACATACAGAAACCTGATGCCCAGACCTTTTTATGTTGCAGTTGTTGCAAGTTAGTCAAACAGTTTGAAACTTGAACAACGGGCGATTTGTAAAAAGAACTAACATTTTTAAAAGTCCATCTGACCTATCAAAAGTTAGTTAATAAGCCTTTAAGCTAAGCTATGAAGTAAAGCTATCCCGATAATAATCAGCTATTGTCTCACATAGCTATAAATTACAGAGACTTATTTATCGCGTATTATCGTTCGAAAATTGAGATGAAACAGTAGCTTGAGGCTGGAACTGGTCCCGATTGACGCGGAAATTACAAGCAAAAACTTAAACAATTTATTTCGCTCTATTTAAGGCCTAATTAGGGAGATGGAGACGATTTCAGAAACGCTACATTACTAAAATCAAATCAAAAATCATGTAGGTAACACACTACACTTATGAACGTCTAAAAATATACATTGAATGCTTCTAATTTTACATTTACTGTCAGTAATCAAGGGCGCAGAACGGACGAGAAGAACTGGCAAAAAACTCTCCATCACTCTTTTTAATCGCCAAGTTTTTGACGTGAGAGCGTTATAATTCGACGGAGCCGGCTGCTCGCACGAAACATGACGTATGTGGCGTTACATCTATTCAATTTAAGGCCTAAAGTGCAAGCGAGAGCGCGGAACGAGCGACAAAGAGGCACAATCGGCTACATTTGGCAGCGTTCATTCGTTAAAAAATTGAATTTGTATTTATGAGTATAAAATATCTATCAAACAAACAAAATTAAAATTTTCTTTTGATAAATGCAACTATTCCATCAGTATTTTCTTATGACGCTGTCACGTTCAACTATCACGTCACATCAGCAAACCGACTTTACAGACAACCGTTTTTTTATACGTTTGTAAGGAACTACAACCATTATACCATCATACCACGTGACATCTTAAGTAAGCATCTGTTATTTTAAAATATACTTTTATGACTGGTAACCCCGAAGGTGGTGCTTTCCTCGACGAATAAGTATAGCAATACCACAAAGATTTGCTGCCAGCGTCAAAGGTACACTGCGACAGGGACCAATCTCCTTAAACTTGTTTTAATTTTCCATTCATCAATTTTTAATTATTATTGAAGTTATACTTCTTTTGGCGCGATGGAGAAAAATGAAGAGAGGATTTTTTTACTCTGCGTGCGCACACCAACACCTATATATGACATCGTACAGTTAGTTCTAGGTGACATGGAAATCGATACCTATGTTCAAGTTGTATATTCTAGTATTTTTATATTTAGAACAAGTGTTTCGTAACAGTACAATCAACAGTGTGAATATTACTTTGTTTTTAAATCAATTTCATATACGACGGTGATAGTTTTTTCTAATAATTTATTTATTTAAATAAAATCTTTTAGATTAATTTTAATATTTATCGTTAATCACTACCGCATTTTAGTTATTTTTTCCATACGCCAAAGAAGTATAACTTCTAACGCGTGCACATAAGTACACACACTCTTTTTATGTAAGTTAAGAATATTGTAAATGCATTCCTATTATTGGTATTGGTCCGAGCCATATCTGTCATTTTGCTCACTCAGGCTTTCTTAGTTTTATAAGCGTGGTGATTTCCTACGATTGGAGTTACGCCCCGAAAGTATAGCCAGTCGTAGGCACTCTCTACAAGGGTTGCATTCATTCGTTACATATTAACATTTCATTATTTCGCTTATTTGTATTCTATTGTTGTAAGCGAGTGGTTAACACTTTGAATAAACAATGGATACAAAGTAATAGCCGGAAACCAAAACTTTTTATAGCTAATTATGATTAAGTAAATATGAATGTTTGAAAATATGTTTGAATGTATCTTATTACTGTTATGAAAAAAACATTTTTCGGATCAGAGTTGTCGGCATACAACAGGGTGCCGAATACTCGGATCCGAGGACATGGCATTGGTTTTAAACAAAATAACCAGACGCTTTCTCGGATCCGGATGGGCGGCACCGCTCCTATGATCTTCTTCACTCGGATCCGAGAAAAGAGCACTTAATGTGTACATATAGAGTAAAAATAAACCAGACCTGACCCAGGAACCTTGCGGGTATAATTAAGCTTAATATGACAACCTCATTATTAAAAGCGATTAAATTTACGGTCATTTGTATACGACATATCATTTTGTATAAAAAATCCAATTGCTTTCAACTTGAAGACGGATCATTACACAAATTGCATTTCATGTAAAAAACATAATTCAAAAGTGCAAACTTTGTCACTCCACGGGAAAGGTCATCCATTACATCCAACGTTTATCGGTACACAGAAAGGGTTGTATTGCCGTCAGCAACTCTCCAAGGGATACATTATCATCAATGGAATTGAGTAGTTTACTGACGGCGACAATAATATCGCTTACACCAGGTGGATATAGGAAAAAAGCACCTTTCCACATGTGTCAACAAGGTGTCAGGATGAACTTAATATATCTGATATTTATAGATTAACGGTAAAACTTGACAAGATGAAGGTACTTGACTTGATACTATCGCAGATCGATTAATGACTATCTCAAAATTATATGCTGCCCATAACACTATTTGTTTAAAGATCAAACTTACGATTACTAAGCTGTTATTATGAGGGAATATTTATTGTCTGTATAAAATGCGTATTATAAAAATTAGCACTTTACGCCAGGTTTTTATGTTTCGCAAAATAAATAGCACGTGCATTGTGGTTTGAATTCATGTAATAATATGTTATGGTTTTAATTTATTACACATTGTTTATCGTTAATATTTAATTTTGAAGTCACTCACCAGTCAACTATGTCTTTATTAGTGTAAACGGTACGCTAAAGGGATTTGGTTATTTTGGCCGAAACATCTAGAATTACGACTGGATACTTCAAAACTTTTTTTTGGAATGGTAGTGATACCCGTATAAATAAACGTATGGGTACTTATGTAAACCCATTAGCAGAATAGAGGCTCACCTGATGTTAAGTGATACCGCCGCCCATGGACACTCAATGCCAGAAGGCTCGCGAGTGCGTTGCCGGACTTTTACTGCCTTTTTTTATAATTAGGCTATTATTATTATGATTTATAAAGTTATCTGTTTAATATCTGTGAAAATTTAAGATCAGAATTCTGCCATTTATTAACATATTGAATGCTTAAACAATGGATACAAAGTAATAGCCGGAAAGCAACCCTTTTTATAGCGAATTTTGATTATGTAAATATGTTTGAAATTTTGAATGAATGTACATACATTATTATTTTTATTAAAAAAACAATTTTCGGATCCGAGTGATCGGCATACAGAACATGGGTGCCGAATACTCGGATCCGAGAGCTAGGGATGGGAATGGTTTAAAAAATGAACGGGCCGCTCCCAAGGATCCGAGTGGACGGCTACTAAAATCAAAAATCAAAATCAAAATTTATTTTTTCAGTTTAGATGCGACTTAACGCATGCTTATGAATGTCAAAAACTTTTACAAAATTCGCGAAAGAGCAAAACTACGCCATCCAAAATCCACTCGGATCCGAGAAAAGAGCACTTAATGTGCTAAGCTCATTATTTATTGGAAACGTAATGAAGAATAAAGAACGTGCACAGTTTAAGATTGCGGGGTACGAAAACTGAATATATTCGAGATCCCAGTCGCCTTTAGCACGCTTTCTCGCTAGAGATCTTGTAATATGAATTATAAAATTAAATACGTGTAAATGTCAAATCACTAAATCTGTTATACTGTCATTAAATCACAGATTAAACTCGTAAAGACATCAAAGTAGATTAGGCCGACGTTCATTACTTGCACAAAGTCAGTATATGTCGTTCGGTTCAATGCTCGTGAGTTATAGCTTAGAGATGTCGTATTTGTATCGATAGAGTTATTATTCGTTTATATTTTTAAGGGATATTTTTCCGCGTATGTGGAACTATATCCGTCACCGTCCTAACCACCGTTTAACCGTTCTTAAAACGTCGCCTACCCACTCCTAAGCCCTCTGGCATTCAGAGTGTCCATAGGCGGTATATCGTAACATCAGGATAGTTGTCCGTGTGCCACCTATTCTATAAAAATTTAAAGAAAATAAACCTCTTATCGGAACTTTCAAGTATGTATTACGTCACGCAATTTTTGGAGATTCTTGAAATGAATGAAAAAAATATTCTTTCGGTATATTTTGTATAATACCAAGGGAATGCAGTCAATATTAACTTTAAACCAATAGAGGGCGTTACTATCAATATTTTAATAGACTCTAATTACTATACAAATCATAATAAATATAAGGAGCTAAAGAGAATCTTTTTGTTATTTTTGTGTTTGTTTCTTATTTATGTGTGGTTAAATAAATCAAATGGTTATTTGGCGAGATAGTATTTCGCTGACGACGGATAAAGCAAAGTCCTGTTATGTTAATATGGTAATTAATTCGTATTAAGAAGTTTTATTTAAATATCGACCCGTAGAATTAAAAATGGTTAAAGGTTAGTGGAATCAGGTTAACTTAGCCTCTCACTAGGTCCGTTGTGCGTGAGCTACTAACGAGGAGCTCCTTCCAAAAACACATAAGTCCCCTGAGCCCTTCACATACTTCACGGACAATATAATCATATTTATAATCTTCGCAATCCAAGACTACGTAGGTGATTGATTCCTGTGATGAAACAGACTCAGACAAAATTATATTGTCTTATAAATATATCTATCTATACAGTATATCTCATGCTTGTTGACGCTTTGAGCTCGGAGAGATCACAAATATCCACTTGCCACTGACGTATGTCAGTCACGATCGCAGTCCAGACATACCTCTCTCGCTTCATTCATTGTCATGACATTCACCACGCATACTCGTCGGTTATGATTTTGCTGTGGGACTGGATTTGCTATGGATTAGTTAACGTGTAATTTATAATCGGAAGGAAATGACAGATTTTTTACAAATTCTTATAGAATCAAGAATTTGCGTAATTAAAGAAGAGATATCGATAACAGTTTCATCGACACAAGCGCTTCACTAGTAAATCAAACAGCAATCGCAGCATTGTTTCGCATATTATCACTTCATTTAACCTACACATGTTATTTATTGGTTCTGTCTAAAGATTTAAACACCGCGCGCGCAGTATATCATGATAGATTTCTCGCACTATTCCAGCCTTTTCTAGTGTTTTAGTGATAAATTGTTCGAACGTGACGTGGGTGATAACAGTTCAATCGTAATATATAGGTGCGAAGATTCTTAGAATGGGCTGTACATTATCTGTACAGTACCAGTACTCTATAACTACTAACTAAAAATTTCTATAAAATTTCGATGTATCTCTTTGAATATCCGTAGCACAGATGTCGCTACATTGGTCATCAAAAACTGATTATGATGTGGTATTGCTGTCGCAATCGCTGAAGTTACAGAGTACCGGCCCTGGTGTGACGTTGCATTAGGTACTACAATAGAATTAGACTTCAAAGCGGCGTATATATAAAACGTAAAAAAATTAAAGGCTCAGTTCAAAGGCTTTATTAATTAGTATCTAAAGTATTTCCGATGCTTACCAATTCTTAAAAGGCTGGCACAACACTCGCATGCCTTCTGGTATTGAGAGTGTCCATGGGCGGTGTCATTTAACATCGGATAGGCGCGGTAGCTCTCGGTTTTTAAAAAAAATATTCTATCGTAAACTTCTTGAAACGAAATAAACTTCTATTCTCCTAACTCAAAACTCGTTTTCACCACTTTACATAATAAGGCTATTAATGATTCAAGGCATATCTACGTAAAGAGGTGTAATTTTCAATACGATACAGGTGAACGCTTGTAAATTGAGTTAGCGGTATTAATTTCTTTAGTTCGCATAATATTAAAACATCCTAGTGTTCTGCAGGAGCTCCAATACGAAACGGCTGTTTGAGAGGACGAAAACGAAGGTTATTTGCATGCACTAGGAGCAGAACGATTTCTCGATCTAAGAAAGAAATAAGAAAGCAAGATGTGCGCGCAATAAAAACTGTCTTCAAAAGGAACGATATTTGTATATGAATCAAACATCTGGATAGTGAAACGGCAGCGCGTTTGTTTCAATGTCAAGAAAGTCTAGTCCAATCACAGACACGCGACACGTCATCTTTCCTTTCGACTTAAAGACGAACGCGTTCTAACCGAACTATTTAATGAACTAGTTAGTGATCTAATAAGAATATTTACGGGCTTAATATTATATTAATAATTATTAAACTATTATAATAGTTTCAAAATAGCTTTTTTTTCTATCTCATAAATTCGATGATTTCGAGGTTATACTAAAAAAATACTTCACTTTATAAAAAATTTAATAATGTTTATGGTTGTGAAGTTTATTCTCATAAAATAATTTGTAGTAACGCCAGACCATGTACTTCAAACAAGCTTGTTTTTCTAAATTAATACCAAGGGATACTTTAAAATAACATGCTGGCTTTGTCTATAAAAATATATATTCGATAGGAAGATGAAAGGTACAAAATACATTTTAAAAATATATTAAACTAACTATACTATAAATTCTATAGACAACTATATATGAACAGGCCTAAGGGGAAGAAAGAAAAGAGCACCTCAAAAAAAAGAAGAAAAGGAAGTATTAGCAGGAAGGGAATGGCGAAAGAAAGCCATGGAAAAGATATTTAAAATAAAGCTGATAGTGGCCTATATCCGTGAATGATTCCAAAAAATTCTACTGAAAGCAGCTAGGATAATAGGATAACAAGAAAAAAAATGTATATAATAAATCTAACCAATATCATCTACTTTTGTAATGATTGGAAAGTAAACGGGTTTTTATTATTATTCTCATTAAAAATATATACAGTAAGCAGGCATTAAATAACTAGATCGTATTTGGTCTCATAACTTAAGTCCCACACTGGATACTCCCCACTATTACTTCGTAACATATCACGTCACCTCCTACTTATTACCTCATACAGATCCCCCTCTCGGAGTGAAAAGGGAGGCGTTACTCATGCAATTGACTGGAGTTAGAAGCTCAATGGCGGAAATTAAATAACGATTTAGAATTTACATTATTATATCATAGTTTATATTTGCTTGTTTCCAAAATGAAGACGGTGTTACTGAAATAAATGAAATGGTACTACAAAATTTTAGTTGTTTATATTAATTTCATTTATTTTTTTCTAAAAGCACTCGACACCCCGGTTAGGTTTAAGGCATGCCGGTGAGGTAGACTGAAGACAAGTTCTTAGAATATAAATAGAAAGTTCATTGCACAGCCAGGTTGCGAACCTACAACCTCAGATGAGAGTCACGCGGTGTAGCCACGAGGCCAACACAGCTAATATTTTTTAATACAACATATATGTATATCATACTAATATATAATCTAATGTTAAAGAAGTTATTTTAGTTAATAATTAGAAGCCAAATCAATATTTAAACAAATATCAAAAGCCCATTTATTCATTTTTTTTTAATTGTCACGTTAGCATATAAGTGTTCTCATGTAAGTGATTAATGTCTGTCATGAGAATAAATGTCTTTAAACCTAAATCAAAATGTTAACAATCATCACACGAAGCTAATATGAGCTATTAATTTTACCACACTCATAAATTGTATTTTAACATTCTCGTTTCCGATAATGTTCAATAAGATTAGTCATTTAGATTTTTTAACCAATAAGCCAAGGTAGTTTCTGTTAGCGTTGCAATCCGACTTCCCCTAATTTTGTGTCAGTTAAAAGTTCATAGTTTGAACGTCGTTCATATATTACAGTTCATATATTAAAGGCAGTTGTTACCCAGTTTCAACATAAAGAGACAATTATTTACAAAACAAAATTATTTAAACATCCCGATACATTTACCGCCTCCGAACTCACTCGTATCATAGGTTAATGTTCGATAATTTTAAATAAAAACCTAATCGCCTGACAGCAACCACACAGGTGTTCAAAAATGATCAGTCAATAGTAACGCAAATCAATAAATTTTACATACAATTATATTTGTATTAAAATTCCGCATTACGTAACGACTCCGATAATATATATGTTAAGATATGTTTTTCTTTGCTCAAATTGAAGCTATTTATATTATATCCAAAACTATCTTGTATTCTTCTCATATAATGTACGCACACTCCACAGTATGGAAGCAACGTTTCTTGTATCTTTGTAATATTGAATTTTATCTCCGTATATGATTATATCAGAAGTCCCATAGACATTCCTGAATGATATTAAATGCATTGATGTGTCAACCACTGTGAGCTTTGTGAGCTTTCAGTTTGAGCAACGGGTGGTACATGTATATGGTTAAATCGTGTCGTTCCATCACAGGTTATCATGTAAGTCAGACTGTCAAGCATTCACCTAAAGTGATGTAGGATTTTTCGCGATAGAAGACCGTTTCAAGCCTTTGGAAATGGTCTCCAAATCCAATACAAATTATACATTAGCTCGTGATGCTGGCTTTATAAGAATTAGTACTTTTTTTTATTTTCGTACCCTAATTGGTCAAATTGGTTCAGAAATACTTCAGTGGGATGGTGGTTTCACATAGAGGCAAAAACTGCCTTAAAAACGCTCAGTTGTGAAACGACGGACGATTATGGAGAAACTGCAGATGCGTCGTCACATTCAAAATAATCACTAAAAAATTAATAACGAAAATAATCTGTTAAAAAAAAACTATTATAATATTTGGTTTAATTCAAAACATTGACAAAAATATAGAATGTGTAATTTTGTATATAGGTGATGTTAAATTGTAACTCGAACCAGTCATTATGACTAATGCTTGAAATTATTACGAGAAAAAAATCTTAGTTAATGGCACAATTTTTAAATAAAAATTCTATGAAATATAGGATATTATGTAAAAATGATAAACATTATTATGACCTACATTCTTCGATGATGTATTTAATAGGCTGTATACACAAAACAGCATTATAAAATCTACATTCTAATTACAAAAATATAAGAAATAATGTAATTTTATACGAAGATTTTCTTAAACGGTAATAGACAGGTAGCGTAAAGGAATTTATATTAGAAAGAGCCTCACTTGCCATATATTAATTAAACGCGGTTAGTTATTACTAAAACCGTGCGCCCGCGCTGGTAGCACACAGGTGCGTGAGATATTAACTAAATGATTTTCCGTCTTCGAAGCAATTTCATTTTAACCGGATCGCTAATAGAAGCATGATGTTTTGATTAGCAATCATAGCTACAAAGAAACTGACGATATTATGATCCTATCAACTTCCGTTGTATATATGATATAAACTTAAAGATAGAGGAAATATATTACCTTCAATTCCTACCTTTAAATGCTCCTTCAGATCAGATTGGAGCATAGAACCCTGGGTCTAGGCTCCGAGGATTGCTCGATACTTATTTTTATTGAATACCTTGTTTGAAGTGCGTCTCTTCTTAACTATCTAAAAATATATACATAATGCAACGGATGAGTGTAGTGACATTTCCTCATTATTATTACCATACCTGGATATAAATATATATTATTTCATTAAATTATATATACGCGTTTTTAAACTGATAAAAAATAATATAAAAAGAAATTAGAAAGGACGTATTTCATCCATTAAGAATTTTTAAGAATATATTGCATATTACATTTTTAATTTAGATAAAAATACCGCACATATTATTTGTTACTGAATCCGTGGAAGGAAAAATTAAGAATATCTGCTGTATTTAATGGAAATATATGTTAAAAGTCGAAATTAATCAAACCAGTTAGCTTCTTCCCGATCCTTCTAGCTGTGTGTCCTGGACCTAATTGTAAAAGTATCAAAACACCGTTACATTTTTATAGCTGGCCAAACAGGGATGACATTGAAGTGTAGTTTACACGATAGCAAACCCCGGTAAATTATGACTATTATTGGGACCTGTTAGTGATGCAGCCAGTACTTTTTCTGTCACAGTCTGGCGCCACTGTCACAAGTCAAAACGACGATTATAATATTTTTATCTTTACGTCGGGGCTTCATTTATAACGGTTAAACGGCTTAAAACCGTTATAAACGATTTATTCGATGATTTCATAACATACTTTAGCAATGTATAGATTTAATTTTCTTCAGTGATGTTATCTGTCTTTCTCTCCTTATGGCATGACAATCTCGCGTCAGTCTCACAGGTCCAAAACTTGACTGTCAACCCGAATTTCCCTTGGAATCGAACCGGTCATAGGTAAATGAACTAAGCCCACTGTCTTTTGGATACAGTTTAAGATATATTATATTTATTAGCATCTTTACCTACGTAAATATATATGATAAAAAAATATCTAAATAATATTCAGTGTAAGACGATGGACAAGTGAACTTATACATGACTGTCTAACCTAATTTAAAATTAATATAATTGTCGATACATACCTTACTACATAGCGTGATACACAAAATAAAACAAATGTTTTTAAATAAACATCGCCGTTTCAACAAATTATAATAAAAATCTATCGAAATTAATCTAATATTGATTCAATTAAAATGTTCACCCGACAAAAAGCTGTAACATCAGTGGCATATTCATGGTCTGATTGAAATTTAAAGAAAAAGTTTTCCCAGAACAGAGTGTCATTGACCGGACTTGTGTGGCATTGTTGCGTTCATTGTACAATAAATTAGTATTCTGAGAATCAGATCAATTTAAACACTTTTATAATAATTTCAAATCTTATAACATTTCAAAGACTAGCATTGCCTAAAAAGTATAAGAAAAATATTAAACTTACAAATAATTAGTATTGTTTCTTGAAGGGCCGGCAGCGCGCTTGCGAGCCTTCTAAAAGGTGTCACTTAACAACAGGTGAGCATCCTGCCCGTCTGCCTCCTGGAACATAATTTTTTTTTTATAAACCATCAAAAGTGTATTTAATAAAATGGCGGGATGAATCGCTGGTTCTGGTTTAATTTTTCTGTCAGACGAGACTTTTTTTTTTAAAGAACAGGGGACAAACGGGCAGGAGGGGACACTCTCAATGCCAGAGGGCTCGCGAGTGATTTGAGCTCGAACTTTAGATTGTATCATCATAACATTTGTGTACCATATTTTTGCAATTATTATTTAGAAATTATACTTTAAGAAAACAAATATTACGATTAGACTGGCCTTGTGAATAACACACTCTAAACATTTTCTTCAATCTAGTTTTACTACAAAACTATATATCATAAATTAATATAAATTACTTTAATTTCCTAACAAATTCATAAGTTTCTTGCAAGTGGGAGAGCAAGATCATCCAACACGCAGCTGCGTGATGCACAAGTTAATTAAGCATTGTTATTAATAACCTGTCGTAATTAACAACTTATCTGGGTGAGAACTGTAATAGTCTCATATTTATGTTAGTAAAAGCCTTTTCTATAGGGATTTATTGCTTTTCGCGTTTAACGGCCATTCCTAGGTACTTCAGAGACAAACGGAGCTCAGTCACTCCCGAATGTCAAATGCAGCACGTTATTGACTAACGGAAGTCGCTATCTATTCTTTTTCTACTTCTATCTATTTTAATTTTAGTTTCAATAAAAATATATGATTTCGAGGGATTTGAGTGTTCTCGTCCTATCTGGATTAGGATTGGTATATACATTGTAATTTTTTTTTTGGCTTAGATATTTATCATGGCTTTCCACAACAGAATCAGAGTTCTTTTAAAACACTATCTATATGCAATATTAATTACAATGTTTTTGACGAATAGAGAAATATTGTACCTTTGGACACTAGGGATAGTATATTAATATTTTATAATATAAAAATATATCTTTTGTGTCCTACTCCTAAAAATATTAAATACGAAATATTATAACTGATTAGTTTACAACAGATTAAAGAAGGTAAGAGGGTAGACGTTTTTTAACTTCCGATTAGTTAATTTTCTGGTAATTATTTAAATTACGACATTACTTCAGTTGACGTGTCGTCCATTGAGCTCGATGCTCAGACGAATTTTTAAACGAAGATTGTTTGAAGTAATTCAAATCGCAAATGTTTGCCAAAATTTGCTTAAGCTATTTAGAGTACAAAATAAATACAACGTCAGCATAAAGGTATATTTTAAATTCCTAAAACAATTTCATCAGAGTACTAGGCTGGCAGAGCCGGCAGGAGGTCAGCGGGCGGTCTCACGTAGCGTTCAGTAGTTCATTCAAGGCAATAAAGTGCCTGCAGTTCTTAGGGCGATCAGATCTACGACTTATTATAGGTTTTAGCTTCTATGAACAATTTATAGCTTAGATGGCCTGCAGCTACTCAGCTCTTGTGAAATTAGGGCTGTGGCATTCGATATGTTCGAATCGATCTCATTGGATTGATTAATTGGTTTTTTAGTTCGCAATTCGCAAGTTTGCGTGCCTGAAATGCCGAATATATGAGTGTATTTTAATCATCTTTTTTATTTATTTTATTAAATAAAAATTAAATAAACTAGTGGCGCTACAACCTCTTTAGGTCTTGGCCTCATATTTCTGAATCTGTTTCATGATCATTTTTTAAATCGATTAGTCACACACGTCGACTTTTTGGGTCTAAGACATGTCGGTTTCCTCACGATGTTTTCCTTCACCGTTAGAGCAAATGTTAAATACGCACATAGAAAAAAAATCCATTGGTGCACAGCCGGGGATCGAAAATACGACCTCAGGTATGAGAGTCGCGTGCTGAAGCTACTAGGCCAACACTGCTCATTTTCTTAAATACATCGTCCTAAATCTCGATTTAGACCTGGGAAATGTCAATCGCAATCCAAGATTCCATTCTCTCACTGATGCTTTTATCTATTAAAATTGTGTCACTTACATATTCAAGGCACATTGAAGAACGCGCCTTACCTTTACTTACAGTTTTTATTTACATATTCTTCAATGTCGATGTCACACTGCACATGAACTAAATTTTGTTTGAACATACAATTTAAAATGAGAACTGCCGCCACAAATCCAAAGACTCAAGAAATCTGTACGATATACTTAGCAATAACCCAATGATTAATTATGTCTAATACATTACCGATTATATAATCGCGATAAATATCATCGCTACCAACTCAATTTAAACCATACATTTTAAGACTTCCTCACAGTAAATATTAAATCGTTATCATTCACAGAATTAATCGCTGATCCTGTAGCTCAAATGTCCATAATAAATCCCGCCTTTGTGATTCTAAAACAGGGGCTTCGTATCTAGTGATTCAGTTTTCATTATTACGTTTGATAAATGCCATTGTTCGTGATATTTCTTTGTGATTTTGCTGCAATCGATACTGGCCATTTGTATTTGCGATAGCATCTATTGCCATAAATAATAGACTCATTTACGTCATAAACAAATGACTGTAGGGTTCGATGGATTTGAGTGCTCTCGTCCTATCTTTAAGGTATTTATTAGGATTGTAATGTACAAATTTTTGATATAAGAATATTTAAATGTATTTTCGATTTATTTGTTTTAGCTAATTATCAAGTTTAATGATTTTTATTACCCACCTCAACATAATGAGTGTTCTTTTTAAAACACTATATGCAATAATCATTATAATGTTTTTAGACGAATAGGGACACTTTGTATCTTTGAACCACATGTATTATTGATGTGAAACATCTATAGCCGCACGTAAAACCGATTTCTGGCGTGGCGACGCATGCCGTGGCGACGCATCGCCACGCTATATGATGGTATATACATACAATCTATATGCAGTAGTAAATTTTTGTATTTAATTAAAATAAATGTTTATTCAATAAATAGTCATCGTTATCTGGAAAACAAAATCGTAAAATTTTATTTTATCATTATGACATATTTAGTTCCTTTCACAATCTGTTCTTTTCTGCATATTACTTCACAAAATAATTTCGATGTTTCACATCTGCCGGGCGTCCCGTGACGGCTCACATTTTTTGTTATTTTCAATATATATAAAGACATTTTTATATTCACATTTTTTCGTATATACATTTTTTATTGCAATGTCTGCCTTCAATAAGTAGTCCATATTATAGTTAGGTTTTACCAATTGATTATATTCCTACCCGAAACAATTATTTTACCAGTAATTAATATTTCGTATCATATAGGCACGTAATTTCTCCAGTGGCTTTTTATAAAGATATCTTAAGTAAAAATGCGCTTTAAAATGTAAATTTAACAAGATAGGAGAGTCTGAATCCATACTTAGAAGAGCCATGTCGTCAATATATCTTGCGAGTAGAATGGTGTTAGATAATCAGTGCAAATCTTCCTAATTTATAAAACGGTGCTGGTCGTGTCCCACAGATAATATTAACGAGCGACCACTACATAAAATTAAATCTTTTATTGCTTATTTAAAAATAGTTGGTGACGGATACGCAGCAGGCGATCTCTTTCACGGTTAAGGAAATAAAATCTAGCAAAAAGTGCGAAACAAAAATATACAGTAATTTTAATCGAATTATCAATATTATGCCACTATCTAGTATATTCATTCTTGAAGCCTTGTTGTATGTAGAAAAACATATGAACGATTTTAAAACAAATGGTGACTTACTCGAAACAGAACTAATCTAATGTACTACCAACCAGGCTTCAGAAGATAAACCACTTCTTTTATGGAAATTGTATTCGTTTTTACAACAAACGCCCAGGCGAAATTAGAGAATTATCACTAAATAAATTCAAAATTCTCACTGAAACTTTCTATTAATTTAACTATTATATGAGAATTATCCTAATACTTGCATGTTCTCAAATAATTTGTATGTCTTACAATTTAAGTGTTACACTCATTTTAACTAATTAAAAAGAGTGGCGGAGAGTTTCTTGCCAGTTCTTATCGCCATTGACTTGTGGACTGGTAGTACCAAGATGTAAATTTAGAATCAATTTATATATTCTGTTCATTATCATATGTGTACAATTGGTTATCTAATTGAATAAAGTTATTTTCAGTTATCAAAGTTAGGAATACAAACTGAAATTTAAAAGAAAGCAGAAATATAGTAAAGTTACGTCTATTGTCACGCAATGTTTGAATTTTTCCCATATTTTTAATTAACATTCATATTCCTAACATATCGTTTATTCTATTTATAAACTGTATATCTATGACTCATTTGATCGTCATATGTTTCTTTATATGCTTTTATCAATGTATATTTATATTTTCATTTTTTTTTATTATGGCGATTTATTTTCTTTCTTACAGCTTAATAATATTTGTTCATTAATTCTAAAACTTCATATTAGGAATGGTGTGTGTGTAAAAAAATCCTAGAAAGCGTCATCATACTTTAAGCTTATTTAAAAATACAGATTCTGAATAAAAACGTAGACTTGCCCATCAATATAAAGGGAGCGGTCGAATTAGAAGCGATAATATAAAATCGTGTTCTTCGTTGCAGTGTATTATGAGGTGTTCATTCACGACTACACGATACAGTTAGTTCAATTTACCGCCTCTTCATTCTCAGATCAAATGAGACAATTGTTTAAAATACTGACTTTAGCAGTACAGATTATCCAAAAATTATAACATACTTTCTTCAATTAAACTTTCAAACGACACAGATTTTAGGTAGATACTAAGTGGAACCAGTCGCATACTGAAACATTTTCCAATCAACTCGACTTAGAGTCCATTAATAAAAGAGAGTTCCAATTCTTAAAAGGCCGGGAACGCAGTAGCGAGCCTTTGTGCAATATGAGTCTATTGGTGTTATCAGTTAACACCAGGTGAGCCTCCTGCCCGTTTACCTATTACATAAAAAAGGCCGAAAACGCACCCGTGTTTGGAAAAATATATGATCATCAGGTGTACCTAGAGCTGGTTTTGGGTTGAAAAAATTATAAATTGAAACCTAGAAGAAGAACAAGCGAGATATGCCTGTTGGATTTTCTTTCTGTAATTAAGACTTCCTCGTACAGCGAAGAAAAGGTTTTCCAAAAAGGCATTTAAAATGTAAGATAACATATTAAACATAAGATAAAAGATACAGGAATAGATCTCTCAACTGGAGCTCGTTAAGCGAAATGGGGGTTTGTCACGAAGAGCGCCAAATTTATGATTGCATGCCCACATGGCAACGAAGATACCGGTAGTCATTGCTGCGATATTGTAACACTACATCCTCTCAATTAATTGGTTTATTTAAGGGTTGCTTTCTTCAATGTACACATTACCTACATTACATAAAAATTTGTTAAAATTTAGTTTGATTAGTTTTTAGTATTTACTATTAAATATTTATTATTATTTTTTTGCTAGGGGCAAACGGATAAGAGGCTCATCTGTAGTTAAGTGATACCAGTTCGGACATACTTCAGTGGGCAGCTAGTTCCACGGAGAAGTTGTGCGCGGCAACACGGAAACACTCAGTCGTGGGACGACGGACGTCAAGGTGATACGCGTGGAATTTCGTATTCTGCCTCGTCGTCCGATGATAAAACTGAGCAGCAGGGCATCCGAACAACTGCTCTGAACACTCTCCTTGTTAAATGCCGTAGAGAGACCCAACATCTCTACGCAACGCCAATGGATCAATCCAATCAAATACTTTATCAAAAGTAAATATTTAGTCATAAAAACAATTGAAATATAGATAATTGTAGAATTTGTTTTATTAAGGACTATAGAAGTTTAGTCTTCTTCGTGGTCACGTTTTGTACTATTATGTAAGTGTTATACTTATGTGTTAGTATTATCACTATTTGTTTCAAAGACCAGTGCTATTTTCCTACTTAGATGATAAAGTTATTAATCCAGTGTTAGTCTATAATTAAGCCCTACTAGTCTGCAATGAATTCCATAAGTTATAACGAGAATGTAATGCAAGTTATGGGCAGCTTATAGCAGTAAAATGTTTGAAATAAATGTCTATTACTGCAGCATTAAGCGAATGCTGAATGCGTGTTCGTATATCTTATTTAATATTCTATATGTGAGGACAAATTTTAAGATCAACTTAGGTAATAATAATAATTCACTAAAGTTTTGACATGATCTCAAACGCATTTACTATTTATTCATTCATTTAATATCTCGCTGTTTACGCACTGCATTACCAGTGCAGATATAATAATAAATTCGTATTTTTATCTGTTTCATTTAATCTTTCAATTGCCATATGTAACATAAAATCTCCTACAGATATGCAGAAGTTTTTCATAATAACTTGGCTTGATATTTTGAAAGGTTGGAATCATAAGTTATAATTATAATCAAACATGTATACTTATACTATCTGTAAGGTTCCACTACCAATATATGTGACGATTTTTAAGGTTAAATTGTGCAACGGAATCCATTTTTTTTAAAGTGGTAAATTGGTGAGGACTTTATAGAATACTTATACTGCATCATCTCCTTATAGTTAGATGATTTTTATAGAACAAGACGAAACAGGAATGTTATCTGATGTTCAGTGATAGTATTGATAGCGATGCTTTCTACGAATTAGTACGCTCCTTTCTTAAAGAACCCTAAGCCGAGTTTATTTCGTTTCCTTGTATAAACTAATAAAAGTCTAAGGCTCCTACTACAAGGCGGCCATACTAATGGGAGGGACGTATGAAATAGGTGTATGATGAAATCCTTTTTAGTTTTTATCAAATAGTTCTAACCGATTTTAGTATCAAATATGCCAAAAATCCTAGATTTAAATTCAAACGAATCTTATGTATAGGCACATAAAGCTAATAAAAAATAAATTTATCATCTATAACGTGATTAAAATAAGAATTTCACCAAAGATAGAAAAATGTTCCATGTGGTTTATAGTATATTCTAAGTAACTGTACAAATTATCTCAAATTCAATGCAAGGACGTATCTCTACTGGTTTGTAGAACAGTGCTCTTAAGTGATGCATCTTGTTAAAGATACGTGGCTTTGTTTATAATTAGATTAGCAGGATTTATTACCGTACTCACAATGGACTTTAATGAATATTTCGTTAAAAGCGAAACAATACAAAAATTTCGTCAATAATACATTTAGAAGCTATTTGTATTATTTATAGTCTTATGAGCATTTTAAGAAATGTATACATTCGTTTCGAGTTGTTACACATATTATAAACATTATCTCTGCCTTTTAATAAATTTAAGAAATGAAATGAAGTGAAGCTGTGTAAAGTCTTAAAATAAAGTTAACGATTATTTAGTTGATAAAAGGGCCTGGGACTAGTGCTTCTAATTATTCATGGACTGGGAGATTTCTTTTAAAATAAGTGATGATTTGCTATTTCAAAAGAGTACCGAGAATTTTTTACGCCGGCTTTTTCTCACGGCCTACACACACTGTCTTCTTTGCCGATGAGTAAGGATGCCCATTCAAATTTAATGACGTGGAATAAATGATACCAGTATCTTATATTCCAAAATAAATATATTTTTTTTATTTTGTCATGAAAATTATCATCACTTAATGTAAATTTTGGGAATAAAGGGTCACCTAGCCATACATTAGTGAAGAGTTCAAAATGTCAATGACTACAGAATTGCAACGCACGTTTATGAAACTTCTTGAGTTCACTTTAGGGATTTAGTTTTCAACCGAATTTTAAAAACGAGGCATGCGATTTTTTTCCGGTATAAATTATTTCTTAAAATTACTTTTAAGCACACTCAGACTCTACGCCTTTTTGTTAATATCCTAAATCGAAATCTGTTATAAATAAAAATCGGATTTTTATTTGTAACAGCTGTTGTGTGTGTGATACTTGTAATGTGATGCAATTACAAGTAGTCATTCTGTAGTTGTGAGTCACGTCTTTTCGACATTTGGGAGTCAAGTAATGCAGAATGGTTAATATAGATAAACACTTCAATCAACAATTTGACCAGATAAATCAGTACAGAACCGAATTCAAAGATGAATTTACCAAGAAAGCATATTCCGTGATCATACCGTCGCCATTTTGAAATGTCATGTAATTTTTTGGTGCGTACAATAAATAATTTTACTATCTGTCAACATCTAATAACAGTCCAACTAAAATGTATTTATTTTTATTCCTTGGATTGTTAATTACGATAGCAAAGTTTTAATAAAAGTAATATATTATTTGTAGTAATATTAGTTTTTCCTTTGTTTGTGTCATATTTATTTACGCCTAGAACGGTATTTTCTAGACACTACATACGTATTTACTGTTTTATTAAGACAATTCAGTAGATAAATAAGCCTGCGTGACTTTAAATTATGCCCCTTATAATGGTTAATTTTTACTTGCTGACAAATCTAATTTTCAGTTCGTGTCGACAAATACACTATTGTTAGTGCTTGCCTCCTGTACCTTCTAATAAAATTCCAAAATACCTTGATTATCTGTATCCTAAATTCTGAATGGTTTCATAAATTCTTAATTCGAAATGTCAAGCAAAAAATTATTAACAGCGTGCCAAACAATAATACTGATACTAAAATTGTCAATTCCAAAAGTGAATTAATCCGTATCTGTGCTCTTAGGGACGCAATGACTAATCAGTGTTCAACTGTCTATTGGAATGTCTCTTTGATTTATTAATTAATTTATCGAGCTCCTGACTCACAATCGAGTAATTAGGCTGTTTCGTAGCCAGTCGTATAAATAGAACACAAACACAGACGATGTCAGTGCAGAGCTCTTGATTTTATGATGCACCGTTAATCGGGGTTGAAATATCCAAAATCTATATAATATATTCTTATGATTCTAGAAAAATTAAACATGTTTTCGTCTCTTTCTGTCTAGTTAAAAATACGTATGTAATGAGACAGATGACTGTTTAAGTTGTTATAATCACCGATTATACAATTGAACTTAGAAGAGCAATTGTATAGATGGTTGTTAATTATATATGACACCTGCATGAGGAAAATACGTCAAGGCATTTTTTCATAACTAATTAGAACAAACGTCGTTAACACCGAGGGCGGTTAACAAAGTTGTATGCAATAATGTCTAACCCGCTCAGGGTTAAAAAACTTAATAAAAATTCATTTGTCTTGTTTCTTTTATTGGCTGATAACAAAAAGTTTTTATTGCCAATAGCACAATGATACTGGCCACTTACTTTTGTTTATAAGATCGTAATGATAACGCCCATTGCAGCGTATATCGACCTATCCGTAGAACAGAGTCCTATCTGCAGGATTGATAGTTTTCAGTAGAGGCAAGAGAAGTTTTTGACTTGTGTAATTCTTAAACAGTGAGACTTGAGATTTTGATTTTTTGGTATGATATGACAACACCCCAGCCTAGTTAAATGCTATGTAGTGTATATTTCTTATCCTCTTATTTCACGAGATAGTGAGTTCCATATAAACATAGGACGTTTTATGGCGGAAGAGCGGGTGCCCGTAGTGAACATTGTACATTTTTTTACGGAGATGTATGAATTAAGTGACGTTCTCTATTAACATGGGTAATTTTTTGTTGGAATTACCCATCCCTTATGAGTCCTATGTAAATAAATATCTTAAAATTTTTAAACATAATGTTCGCCATATGATGACTTCCCTCCCATGTAACTAAATAAAAAATAAAAATATTATTAAAAATAGTTTATTAGTTATAAAATCTTAAAATAGATATGTAAACTATTAGAAGGCATCACATCACAGGTACGGTAGGTACTTAATAGTATAGTCTAAAACTACAGATAGGTACACATCTATGTACCTATAAGAAAATTACAGGAGACGCGTATGGAGATATTTAAACTTAGTTATATAATCAACAGTATGTTCAAACAAACATACTTAATAGAGAGTATTAATAACAATAAAATTTTACGTAAGAAACTAATTTTAAGTAAAACTATTTTTGTGGCGCAACATTTAAAACTTAAATGGCATTTCGTATCACAGACACTGTCCCCTTCAATTTGGGTGTGTCCTTTCTGTAAGAAGCAGTGTATTATGCATATATTGAACTTTTCTGCTGCGTACATTGAAAATACAAAGCGGTTACGATTTTGGCCAGCACAATTGTCTGACCAATAGCGAAACTCTTTGACCCCACGGTCAACATTAGCCTGAATAAAATCTAAGAGACAACTCCTGACCTCATTTGCGCCATGATTTGCCACAGATTCATCCCAAATATAGCAAACGGCCTTCCTTTTACCCATGTCAAAAACTGTGAAGTTAAATGAAGAAAACTTAATTAAAAATATGTTATATATTGCCATGAGGACGCTGCAACATATTTTAAAAATCAAACACAGCAGTAACCATGTTTCCATTTGACTCCTCAGCGTCTTTCTTATCTTGGCCTTTTAAGTTCCTTGCGACCTTCTTATTAGTCTGGTGTTGTTGAAAAGTTTCTTTTTCTTGGTCTGTTGGATTATTTTTCAATCGAAAAACTCATTTGTCGCACTAATCCTATTTGGCAATATGAAAAGCTAGATTGAAGTTTAAGTTGACAATGTCACGATATTGGCGTTTCTTTGTAGCCTTAGAGATGTATTTCTCGGGGTCGAACCATTCTTGATACAATTTGAACATTTTGGCGATACTTGTCTCCTTGTAGGTAGAGCTTTTGTCTATTCTTGCGTATATAATGCGTTTCAACTGGGACAAATGTCCTTGGAAATTAAATGAACATGGTCACAAACACTTTGTTTCATTGCGTCATCTACAACAATCTTATGATTATGGTGGCGACTCCGTCTTTCCTCTTCTAAAATAGCACTTCCATCGTACTTCTTCCATGCATTTTTTAAGATACGAGTTGAAACGGCAAGAGTATTAATAGACAATGTTTGGCATACTCCAGTTTTCTCGGAGTAAGATTCGATAGAACCTATGATCAGCGCCATATAATAGTTAAAAGTATGCTTTCTATTATTAGGAGTGTCTTGACTCAGGTATCTTTACTTCTTCATTTTATCGAAATATTTGATGATGAAATTCCACTGCTTGATATCCCAGTTGCCAAAATTTTGTGAAGCATTCCAACCGCTGTTGGTGAGATATTTTATTAGGATATTTGTAACGGTATACCTGACGGCCACATCGTTTTTTCGTCTACGGTTTTTCCTTTTATCGTGACATATTTCTTACCTAAGTTCTTAAGGCATTTGCGTTTAAGGTCTGTCCATTCTTTTGGGCACCTCTTACGTTTTCTAGTCGTTTTAGGATTTACGGTGGGATCGCTTATGTGCGAAGAAGAAGGTGAATTCGTGGTGCTAAAAGACGACGAAGAAATATCTGTGATAATAAGTCTGCATGATTAGGGCAGAATGAGCTATCGCAAATCGAATGAATATAAGTAGGAGATGGCATAGGAGTTGGCAGTGACAATTCTCGAAACTTGAAGGCACTTCCATAGAAAATGTGCTAGGTTGATTTCTGTAAACACTTTTGGCAGACGGATCAGACACATTTGGTATGAAGCTATCACAAGTAATTTCTTCGGTCAGGTAGTATCTTCATGCAGAAATTCTTCCCATATATCAGCTAGTTCTTGACTGATTTTTTTTTCACCGGAGGGCAAAGGCGAGCTTTGTTGTCTAATGTCGTTGTCATCAGCGTTCAGAGGTGTAGTATAAAAAAATACTGTGTAGTATTATTATAGCTATTCATAAAACATTATTAGGAAATGGAGTTAACAAACCTTAAATAAAAAATCGTTATAATATTGTTATTTAACGATATATTAAATGAACAACGTCCTAACTGTTGTCATTATCCCAGTAACAACGTCCTATCTTAATATCAAACCAAGAAATCATATTACAGATTACGTAGAAAAAGGTCCTATATTCATATGACACGCTTAAAATACCAAAAATGTTCGCATAAAATCGTCCTTATTTTTCATAAGACTTCTACTTTTTACTATTTATTATTACAGAAAGAATGAATACTCTGTGACTTAGCATTATGCCAATTGCTTAATCAATCACCCACAACGCTTTACTGAGTCAAAAATGCAATATTAAAGCAATACAGTTAATTATGTTTGTTAATATAAGAATTTATTAGTGTGTATCGCGAAATAATACAGCTGAAATCGTCAATATACCAGTATTTACACTTTTTTTTCGTATAATCAGCAGGAAAATTTGAAAATGGTGCACTATGTTCCGGCCTTTCTGCATCAGTTTTATGTAGCATATCTAATATTTTCTTTGAACGTGACATCTTTAAAAATATGTTTTTACATGCAAAGCAGTTAATTTATTTTGTACATCAAACCAAAAAAAATCTGAGTGCATAAATACACCCTCTCTCCACCGAACAGCGGCCGAAGTGACAAGCGGACGGGGCGTCGGCGCAGCCGTCGCTTTCCGCTTGCCGTCGCTTGATCACTTCGTGCGTTTTTATACGGAATTAATGTCAGATAGTACGTTATTCGATTCTATATCTCCGAAACTAAACAAGATACGAAAATTCTAAAAACATACGTCTGTAGAGTTCGTATTCCTTATCTCGTTTAGCTATAAAACTCATTTTTGCTCCATGATCACATCGAACTCTGTTCTACGGATAGGTCGATATTATCGTTTATTTAATCTATAACAACAAGATGCTAATTTGAATTGAAATATGGTTATTAGGTATTTAAATTTAGCAACTGTGCTATATTTCGTGTGAATGTTTGTTTGCGCAGAAATTCTTCGAAAACCATTTAGAGATGATTCTTTTTTATTTAAATCACATATGTATTTGGTAAATAATGTTGACGGGTATATAGTCCTCAGTTTTTCTATATCAACTCGTAATTTTTATTATTACTAAAGCAATTAACAGATAAAAATAAAAAGTTCCGAAGGATGCCTTTGAACAAAAGGCACGCCAAGAAGTAATGGAAATAAAAATAACTAACGTAGACTCACGCCCGAACCCAAAAATTAATACACAATCTCAGATTGAAAACAATCCGAGATCAAACCGTCACAGTCGATCGATCTCCTATCTATATCCCAATAATCAAACCATACGAAGACAATCCATGTTTGGCGACGGATAGAATGCAATCTCTTCGCTCTTTACACTCATATTTGATAATCAATATAAACCAAATAAATTAAAACCGTACAAATAATATTAAAATATACATGTCAATGTTTAAAACATATCAAAAAGCTTTTTAATTATTTAAAAAACTGGTGCAAGTTAAAATCTTAAGATAGGATATTGGAACAGTAGTTAATCATTTTCATACAAAGGTCTATCCACATACACCGATCCAACCTAACATCGACAGATGGTTATTACAATCCGTGGATTATTTATTGTTATTGGTACTCTTTAACAAATATTTGGATAAAGATGGATTGAGATAGGTAATTGGCTTTGGGCGTAAGTGTATGATAACAAAACTACTACCCAACTGATTTATATTTCTTATCGTATGAAATTAAAGTGGCTTTATTATTATTAATATTATTAAGGTTAATAATCCGAAGTCTACTGAACATTTGTTAGTAATTGATTTGTTTTACTTACCACCCAGTTAGTTAACATAATTACTAACGGATGCATCTGGAATGCGCTCAAATAATTACCAGTTATCAACCAATAAATCGCCTATCACATACTTTAATCGTCAGCTTGTTAGCCTGTTGAGCACTGATACTTTTAAAGGAAGTAGATTTCTTTTGAAGACGACTTGGGCGAGTTCTCAGCAGTGACATCGTAATTTCGAATCATGGACACCATGGACTTTCCTTTCTATGTATGCAATTCACACTGTACCTCAGTGTCATGGCGACAAAAACAGCACTCGCAAATGTCGAAATGTGCGAGGCACAACTGATCACCGACTTGCCTATTAACCAAATATAAATCACGTATTAAAATAATACAGAAAACTTAGACGTAACGATTGCAGCGCAATTTTCTCTTAGATTTTCTTCTTTAATATATAATGAAAGGGTTTAGAATACCTAGAGGGATCGACAAATATCCCTATATATGTCCTGTTCACTGTTTCCATATGTTTGCTTTGTTTTGTTTCATTTGTTTTGTGTGTCTTATCTATTTTTGTTTCTTAAATTGGTTGCCTGGAAAAGATCGCTCAACTAACAACTTACATATTTGAAACGAGCCCAATGAGAAAGGAAATTTTATTATTAAATAAATTGTATTATTTTTATCCTTTTCTTTGATTATTGTTATTATATGTGGTTGTGTGTGTGTTTTGTTTAATAAGTGTTATGTCTGTTTGTCTGTCTATCTGTCAATATTAAATAAATTATTTAATATAGAATTTACATTTTAATTAATTGCATTGTAATAAAAAAAAATATACATTTTTTATTATTATTATTGAAGTTGAACCTTTAACGCTGGCAGCTTTTCTAGTTAAAACTTATAAAAAAATAATTTAAGTAATACTTTAATCATTTTATTTGTTAATAAAATAGTAAATACTATAAACGATCATCTTAAATAATACTTATTCTCACATACATTAAATTACTTTCATCGATTCAGCTGTTAAAAGCGGAACTGCGTGAGCCGTGTCAGTTTGGTCCATCTACAAATTTCATTTGAACACTACCCAACTAACTAAATGTTTCTACGTTTACAAACACACAACATTGGAGTACAAATACTTTGAAACATAACTTCACTTACCTGTTAAGTTACTCGAAAATGCACTTTCGAATACACAGCGATAAAACGAATTAAAAATAGCACTATTAGCAAATAACTAAGCATTCACTTAAATTGCATTAAGCTTTCAGTAGAAGTCACGCGCTGGCTAATAGATTCGTGTAATTTACAGATACAAATGTGCAAAAGTATTCATTACTCGTAATGTAGAGTTTTGCTATATATTTATTTCGTAATCAGCTAATATATATAAAAAACAATTAAACGAAATTAGAATTAGTCTAGCTATTCAAAGGGGGAACGCTGCCAGTATCTTCGGAACCTTGCCTAAAGGGACTCCTTTTAATAATATCTTTTAATTATTAAATTTTTAAGGTTAGCTAGGTACATTTTTATGTATTATTTCTTAAATTATGTTGAAACACATTCTTGTGATTTTTATAAACTATATTTAAATTAAATAAATATATAATAAAAAAAAATACACGAAACATTTAGCCAACGCTGAAATATCAGATAATATCATATATACAAAACGAATAAATATTCAATACATTTAACTAAGTAATACCCAATTCGATTGTGTTGTGTGATGACGTCTTTTAAGCATATTCCGTGATAACTTAAACAAGCCTTAAATATTGCTCGTTGTATATATATGTATGTTGCAACCATTAATCATTTAATTGAATTAAAAATACATAATTAGATTCAACTGAGATTCACCGTACAACTATGCGTAGCGTAGATATTGTTCTCATGTCTACTATATATATATGTTCGTATAATTGGTTTTCTATTAATATGTTTCCATAGAACTGTACTCTTTAACTGTTTCATGAATGCAATATAAGATGAAGAGACAGCCGTCGTCTGGCTGTACTCTCGGGCGTACTGCGATTTAGGATATCGTCACATTTATAAAACAGACAGACGAATGAGCAAAATCGTAAGCTTTCGCTCGTGCAATAGTAAAAGATACTAAAGTCCATGTTAAGCCGTATAACTTTATGACGCAAAGCAACCCTAATATTATCGGGGTCACTAAGGTCGACTTCAACCTTATTACCCGCGGCGACTGCTGCCCGTTTCGCCTCGTACAGCCGTGAAAGATGCTTCCTCTAAGTATGCTTTAACAGCTCAGTAACTTATATTCATTATATTACATATGAGTAACATCTAGTGACATTTAATGGTTAGACTTTTATTATCTATACTAATATTATAGAGGAAAAATTTGTGTCTTGCATGTATGTTTTGAATATTTTCAAACAGTTTTTGTTGTACTAGACCGATTTATAAAAGAAACAGGGAATATATATATATATATATATATATAATCTGTTATCGCGTGCGCTGTGGTAATTATTTATGATAGAACGAAAAAAATGTTGTACAGTGTTATAAAACGTATTAATATCTATATAAAATAATGTTTTGTTTTATATAGATATTAATACGTTCATATCCTTCATAATTATTATTAATATTATTCCATAATTGTATGTTGGCCTATCCCGATTCGGAACTTCAGAACATTAAATTATTTTGCCGCCACAAAAGAAATTTACGTCAAATGTTGTGTATAGGAAAGTTCTACAAATAAATCTCCTCATAATAGAAGAAAATTTTGCATTTTTTTAATTTATAATAATCAAACTAAAAATTCCTGAACGGATGAAAAAAAATCTTTCATTACCTACTTGAAATCAAGAACTTTTCAAAATTCACTAATGTCGCTATGTAAAGTATTTTCGTTATAAAATAATTAAATATTTATTAGATTATGAATGTAAGTGTGTATCTTAATAATCTGAAAGGCAGTTACATTGGGCATTGCTGGTAGATAATGAATTGCGTTTCAGCAATCGTATTCATCAAGTGACTGCCTCATCTGATTAAAATGACTATTTCATATTATGATTAAAGTAAATATTATAATATTAACGCTATGTATTAATTTATATTAGTAATATTATTCTGATGTATAAAGCACTTCCGATCCATAAATGAGATTTATAAAGAATTTTCTGCGTACCACCATTCACAGCTTGCCGAACTCATAGCTAAAAAAATTTGCGCTACAACCATCGATCTGGGCCACAGATTTCTGTATCTGTTTTGAGTTCATTAGTTATTTTGAATAGGCAAGTAGGTGATGAACCTGCGCCTGACATACTCTGATTTTACGCCTTCTCATTTTACATTGTCCCCTTGCTCGTACGACGCCAGTGTTATTTGGACATAACACGAGTGAACTGTGGAATCGATTCACGGAGGAGCTCTTCCTGGGACATATGAGCTCCAATTGTTTAAAAAAAGAGAAAACTCTTCCCCCAAAGGCCGGCAAAGCACCCACCAAAATGCGTGTCGGTAGGCTACGATAGTCCCCGAAGATTTTCTATATTAAATAGGCCATTCTTTAGAAAAAAGAAACTGGGTTGCACTTTTATTATGAATAGTATATGTACATTGTTTTGTTTAGTAAACTAAACAATTCAGACTATTATTTTGTGTATTTTAATAAATAAATATAGACATTAATTCTGTAGCAACTAGCAACCCTACTGAGGTCAAATGAGGGGCGTATACCGAAACCCAAGGCGACTGGTGAACTTCCGTCTGATGCCGCCTCCAGTGCTGCAGCTGCACATCCTGTGTTTAAAATTCGAATTTAAGTCTAGTACTTTACTTGCATAACTCAGCCATATGTATAGGCAAGTAGGTAATCAGCCTTCTACGCCTGACTTTTTCTGTCAAAGACATGTCGGTTTCCTCACTTTTCCGAGCGAATGATAAATCCGCACATAGAATGTCCATTAGTGAAAATTAGCCGGGCATCGAACCTATGACCTCGGGGATGAGAGTCGCACGTTGATGCCACTGAACTAAGAATGCTATCAGCCATATGTTGCAAAACTCTTTGATAAGTTTAAATAATAATTTAAGAAAAAATTCAGTTCAAATTCAAATTACCACTGGCTTGGCCAAACAAACTTTTCATATCAAAACAAGTCGTTCAAGTACAATTGAATATTAAAGTATGTCTCTAAAAAGGCTTTTATTTATTATAGGACGGTTATAATTTTATCATTTCGTATATAAATAAATAATATAAAATTAGGGTGGCTGAATCGTGCCTCGCAACCCAACGATCATTTGCTCGAATCCCGGCTGTGCACCAAAATCCAACGATAGCCGATTCGACATGCAGAGAGAGAGACATCACCTACTTGTACTATAAAATTAAACATCCATAGTTGCAGTATATGTTGTACCCAAAGTTTTATCACCACTGGATTACTATTATATAATATCGATACCTCCTAAGTATAATGAGTCAACTGACATTTTAGTAATTTTACAGGAGAGCCATTTTAAGGCAAATAGTTTATATTTTAGTGAAATAAAACTAATTCAGAATAAATTTAATGTTTTTTTAGTAAAGATTGTAAGCTCTTCCTTTGTTCCTTCCTTCAAAATAAACTTATATCAATGCGTCCCTTCTCTCGCCCCGCGAACACTGATACAATGTTATTTGGATCAGTATAAAATGTACGATTTTAACAGACGTTGAAATTGATTTAGTATACGTGAAATTATCTCGGTAACTAGAGTCCTTTTAAAAAAAAATTAACACTTACGTGAAGATCATGGTTAATTATGTACGTTTATGTAAAAATAACAAAATACCTAAATTTGTTAGATGACTCAGTATACTTAGGAGGTATCGATATATTACTTTTATATTATATTTAAGGAACGGTTCTTGCAAAGTAATAAAAATATGTAATAGATAGATATATAAAACCGTATTACTATAGATGAAAATAGTATGATTTATTTTCTTAAAAAAATATTTAAATATAATTGAGTAAGTATATTTTGTTTTTTGCAAGAATTTTTTTTTTATTTATATTTATAACTTTCGTTCTTACTGACCGGAAATAAACGTGATTCATTTACACTTTTTCTTTTTCGTGTGTCCTTTTTATTATTGTCCCTTTAATTTTTTATATGTTTAATAGCTTTGATCTAGTTTGTCTAAAAATTATGTCTTTTTTGCACATCTTACAGTCGAAGCCTGGAAGAGATCGCTCGAAAACGATAAGGCCGCCATCGCCCTCCTCTTTAATTATGTTAATCATACTATATATCTGTATACATGCAACTAAGTGTTAATAAATAATTATTAAACAAAATATTTAAACTGATGTTACGTATTAACAATTTTCATATCATGAGACGGCCATTGTAAAATTAGAATGTAGCTACCTTAAATGAAGCATTCCATAAACGATTTTCAATGCGTTGTCGATGGGATACGCCAAAAATAACTCCTTATAAGCAGGTAATTATTGTAAGTCTTGTTAACTGATATTGTTACATCTTATAAGGAGCTGTTTAATTGTATAGTGGATAATCTGTAAAAATGATTGAAATAGGTAGTATATTATTAAAATTATTTTCAAATGATTTTTTATAATCCTTCCACGTAAAGTTAGATTAGCGTTTTGCTAATAGAAGAATAACAGTTTAAATATGCTCAAATTTTTGTGGTGGGTAGGAGGATATTGGGAAACCATACACAGGAAGGCCGCACACGAGATCAGCGGATGACATTACCAAAACCCCTGGCTAAAGTCCATACTATTAAGAGTTACAGATATCGGTGTCGTTCAGCAATGCTAAGTGAGTTTTCAAGTGTCGCAAAAGCTTATATTTACGTTTACTAAAAAAAGTAATAAACATGTAACACGATATGTGTCAAGACTTTTTGCATCGCTAAAGTTAAGTATCCCATTATCATATTTACTTTCCATAACTTTATAACTTAAGATTAACAATCATTACGACTTAATTAAAATGTAATAAATAGTTTGTTAATGTATTATTGGAATAAAACCTACTTTCTATATCATATACTTAACTTAACCACAGACTAAATTTATATTGTAGTAAAATTTTTACGACAATGTTTAATAATAATCCCTTAGGGCTTTATTCAAATACGAGTATAATCGATTCAATTCATAATACATAATCCAATTGCAAACACGAATGATTTCCATTATTCGAATCGATTTTGCCTCTGGGCCGATGACAATTGACAATTCATAAGCGTCTTGTCATGGAGAAAGCCACGTGTTTGAATTTATTATTTTATTTGGTCATTGGACTGTACGGGACGTTGTATTGGATATAATATGTTTTTTTGTACATTATTGATTAAGAAAACAATTGTATGGTCTTATGAAACGTATTTTACTCCTTTAATAAGTAATTTAAGTCCAAGCTAATTTATTAATAACATGCGAAAGTGGCATTAAAGATCTATCTGGTCGCCAAACACCAAAACAGTACATGTTTTTTTCCATTTTTTGTCATCGTTTCTTAAAGAAATACAAATGGAAAACATATATGGTGGAGTTTAGTAGTTTTACATCCATTTAAAATATCGATACACAATTTAAATAACTTCACTAGATAGAAATACAAACCAAACATGGCCAATGTTTGACACTTTGAATACGTTTTATGATGAAAATGTATATAGAACATGATTTTGAAATTTACACGTTATATTTAATTCTAAGCCAACAAACCAACCAAAACACCGAGACACTGACACAGCTATTCGTGCTGGGATAGGGTCTTAACACTACTTACAGGTTCTATTAAGGGGCAGACAGTCTATTCTATTGTTCTATTTATTCACTTAAGACTAACGTGCACTAACACTAATTTAAATATTCTTGGTACAAGCAAAAATGTTTAAAATGTTTCCTGACGTTCCCACTTACAAAGGGACTTAGGCCCATCACGCAATCTAAAATGATATACATAAATAAATTATTTTCATTGGAAAATGAGAACAACATTTTTATTATTATTACATCTAATTATTTTAGACTCCAGACTTCCAGATGTTGCTCCAAGTATATAGTATATAGAATTTGCCTTTAAATTTTGTTTTTTTTACGTTTTGTTTTTGAACACTTTTTCTTATCCCTGGTGTGGTCGTAGTCTTCTACGGGGAGCAGTTTTGGATGACTTTTAATGTTTGAGCTGGATGCTGTTTGACTTGCCCTGAAGATCCTTGGAGCAGGCATGCTAGTGGTTCTTGCAAACTAATTACAAATTAGATATTATATAGAAAAGATATTCTATAGCAATAAATTTTTTGTTAATTATATTAAGATTTTCCATCTTCATTTGTAATAACCATCATCTACATAATTAAGAAATTATCCAATACATAATCTAATAGTAGTTGAGAAAACACTCAATAATTTATTTTATATTCGAAACCAAAATAGACTCTTTTGTCAGTAGGTGGCGTTGTCGTGACCAGTTGAACAAAAGACAGTAATTTGAGACGGCCATAAATCCTCTTTGGACGTCGGCATTGCATTAATGTCATTTACTTTTCCTAGATCTTGTTTGAATCTGGATCGAGACTGGGGAACTCTTTACTACGAAATAAAGAGATTTTAGCGAACGAAAAATATAATTATTATTCGTTTATAAAAGATAGTATACAACAACAGAGTGTCATCAATAGAGTCTGTAGTAAGAAGTGTTATGAAACATTTTTTTGTTAAACATCTTTTTGAGTAAATTAGATTACTATTAAATGATTTATTTAGTTTTAAGTTGCTAGAACATTCTATGCTGTTCTAGTCTATAAATGCTAAATTGTGTCTTTGTGCAATCAATTAATTAAAAAAAATTGCAAATATTTTTTTAATTAATTTATTGAATTCTTCATAAAAAGAATTATTAATTATTATACATATGCAATTGAATAAAGAACATAGTATATTACATCTAGATTCTAGAAAGTGCGAAATATCCGAATACTGTAATAAAAAAATCTATGGATAAATATACCATACAGACCTTTCGCCTGTATGGTATATTTATGGTGTTTTAGCAACCTTGCTTAGTTAGATCCCTAGTAATTAAATATTTATAGATTTATACTGTACATTCGCGGACGCTTGGCGGACCCTTGCGATTTCTTCGATGCAAAGAGGCACCACGAGAATTGTGTGTTCGTATGTTCACTACGTTAGTGAGGGTGACTTCTGAGGAAGATGCATTAATCTGGCGCTGCGCCTTCATAGGTTCTCATGTCATTCACCATATTTTCATAAGTGTTTGATTCTCCTTTCTTTAATGTGCGATGTTGCGAGGATTAACAGCATGACTCCCGTAGATTAAGAACTTATTATTATCAAATCAACATCTATATCTACTATGTATACTATCTAAACGTCAATATTAAGGCGTAGAGCGGGCAAAAAAGAGCTGCTAAGAAACTCTCAACCATATTTTTGTTTACAAGGAAATTGTAAAGAACTGCGAATATTACATCGTAGACGTGACATATTGAAACACCCTTATATAAATTATTTCTGCACAAAACAACAAATACTCATACAAAACATCTCAATAAGAAAAATACGAATTAAAAGCCATCAAAAGTCTTATTTACTAGAGATTTGACTAAAACCTATTATAAATAACACTAAATACAGCTGTAGACTTAATTTAATTTATCGTAATATCAAAATAACGAATCTTAGATCGCTATCCGCTGTCAGCCTGGGAACAAAGTGTGCGTGGGCGGCGTCGAACAAGCGTCCGCTATTTAGGATCTATTTCATAAGAGAGAGCCACGCGCCGATACCGCTACAAAATTTTGTCTCATTTTGCTACTGTACCGTTAGCAAAAACGATTGTTATACTTTATAAATGTAAGCTAATAATAAGCATTTAAAAACTCCACAATTTGACATTTAGGTTTGCGTCTATTTTATTTGTTATATGTTTAAGATTGAGCAAAGGTTTTATTTTACACAAGACAAACGGGCAGGAAGCTCACCTCGTGTAAATACCACCAAGGACACACGCACTGTTACGAATTGCTACGCTCTTTTTTTGAAGGACCCTAAGTGGAATTGGTTTGGAAATAAGGGGTTGCTTAAAAGGCCGACATCACCTGCCCGATTGCCATCTGTTTTATAAAAAAAATTTTGTTGCCTGGCCATCAAACTGTTTTCTGTTGCTGCAGCCTTAATGAAGTCGAACCACTACATCAGGTGCTGATGTGAAGAAGTTGCATATAGACCCAGGGCGGGAAACACAACGACGTCATCGTACGTATAAGTTACAAATTATACAAAAATACATAGAAAATTTCATAACGAAATGTGTAATAAAAATAACTTGCTGTCGGTACAACGTTATGAAGTCTGCGCGGGCGCACGCGACACGTCTCTAATTAACGCCTCCACAATTAACTCAGCTGCGTCCGTGCTCTATGGGAAATTGTTTATTGTAATATTTACAATGTTCATTAATTATAGATGTAGATGGTGATCAGATGTAAATGTATACATCATACAATTACCTAATTGATTTAATGGCTTTCCTTAAAAATACGCGACATGTAATGTAAAAATCTTTTCAGAAGAAAATTACCCCTCTTAAATATTTTAATTTTAATATTTTCGCTAAAAAAACATCCTTTGTCGCTACTCCGCTAGAAAACACTCTTTTTAAAGCCGCAGCCAGCATTGGAATACTTGTCGTTGACATATCGAATGACGTTCAGTTTCGCGGTCACTTGGAGGGAAAGGGTAAATTATCCTCCAAAATGCTCGGTGTGTTAGCAGGGCGAGACGGTACTTCACTCCGGGCCACCGCTTGCAACTATAGCGCAAATTCGGCCCCACATGGAGTACTGTTCTCACCTCTGGGCGGGGGCTCCCCAATACCAACTCCTTCCACTTGACCGTAGCCGACCGAGCCCTCTAGCATCGAGACTGTCATTGGGCGGCGGTATCATTTAACATCAGGTGAGCCTCCTGCCCGTTTGCCCCCTGTTCTATAAAAATAAAAATAAAAAATATAGAATATATATATATATATATATATACATATATTTGAATATATATATATATATATATTTATATACATACATTGAATTTAAACATTATAGGTAATATCTTCTTCTTTTGGTGCCTTCTTTGTCCTGTGCCAGATATATGCAACTCCCGTCTACTGCCGTGGACGGACTTGGCAACGTTCGCAAGCCATGACTTTTTTCTACCAACACGAAGTTTCCCATTATAATTAATTGAAGGAGGTGGAAGCGGTCATGGTGCAACACGTGGCCCAGGTAAGCCAGATTCCGTTTATTGATGTCCTGCTCAATTTTCAATAGTCAATTGATTTATTTAATCAAAAAAATATTGGTCTATATTAAATTACGTTTACTAAGAGTATTTAAGCGAGCAAAAATTAATTTTCATTAAACAGGTTCACAGGAAATCGTAACGGTACTTATGATGGCGTCTTCACACGCAATGAATTTATACAAATTGTGAGCTAAATAACTTTACAAGATCACGCTTCAATAAAATGGGTTTATGCATTTAATCACAGCTAGTCATTTAAATATTAATGATAATCTGTATTGAAAATGTAAAATATGTTAGCTTGGACGTAACATTAAGTCAATTTTCATTTATTTATAAACGCCAATGTCAAAACCAATGAGTTAGTATTACCTTGGAAGTATTCAGCGCTTCAAGGCATTTTCTATAGCAAACCAGAAAACTGTGGTATCAACTCCCAATGAGGAGTCTGACCAACTGCCCGCTAAAGTATTTCCGAACCAATTCGACTTTAGGTCTACAGCAAAAGAGCGTACCAATTCTTTAGAGGCCGGCTACGCATTTGCGAGCCTTCTGTCGTTGAGTTTTTTTTAGGTGGTGTCACTTAACGCCACCCATTTGCCTCCTATCAAAAAAGGGTATTCGCTGAGAGACACGACCTCTGACTGTTTAAAAGACGAACATATGCCTTCCACAAAGTCCGGCAACGCATCCACTAAAATACGTGTCCATGGGCTGCGATGCCCTTTATGAGTTCCCGTAGGCTCGGTGGCTCCTATACTATAAAAAAAATCTGCTCCTTAGCTGGTTATACTAGCCGAGCGTCTCTTATACACTGATGGAACGGATTCTTGTCATGGCCGGAGTATCAAGAGTGTATCTCCCATCATATAATAAGTTGAATAATAATGATAATAATTTATTGCAAGCATATGGTACAGTGTGCTAGTAGTGATTGCCATACAAAAGGTGTTTTTCACTAAATAAATTTAAAGTCCTCGTCAAAATTAAAGTAATCAATAAAGCTTTTTATAAAAGTGACGAATACTTAAATTATCCCAATCCTTGGGATTGATTTGCTCCAGTTCAAACAATTTGTAACACTCAAAACTTAGCGATTAAAAAGAGTGGCGGAAAGTTTCTTGCCAGTCCTTCTTGCCCGCTCTATGCCCTTGATTTTCGAACTGGTAGTCAATGTAATTTTACAATTAATTTAATTTTTTAACGTTCATTAATGTACTTGTTAACCTATATGAATAAAGATATTTGGTGTTTGAGTCTGTGCAAGGTGGTTCAACCGTAAGTTCGCATATTCTGCCACACACAATGACACGCAAAATTTTAAGAAATTTCACATATAACTTTATTAGTCATATGTTATTAAAATTTTAATTAACTTTACTTAATTGATATCAACTGTTAGTGGCTTTCGCAAATAATAATTTATTGAATAATACATTTTTTTTCCAAAAGTAATACACCTAGACGATATTTCAAGACTCTAGTCGGAAGATCTTCTAATTATTTTGGTTTGATTTCCAAACAAAAAATGTTATTTCTAAATAGTTCCAGATTGGTTTTTGCACAGCTAATTTCTAAACTGTACTGTGTACATTTTGCATAACATTAGACATTTCTAAAATATACAATATACATAAAATTTTGAGCTTCTTAAACAGATTGTTTATATATGTATATATTAAAGTATACATTGAAAGTACATATGGAATCTATTGTTTTGCCCTGATCTATTTGTGCATGCTTAATATAAAATCAAAAATAGCATCAAGAAAGGGAAAGTATCTCATGATAAAGTATTAATAATGATACCTTACGGAAGGTATTTTTTAAACAAATGTTTGGACAAAGAAGCTTTGTTTTATGGTCTTATGAAACGTAGATTATGTACGTTAATTAGACTAATAAGTTATGTAAAACTAACCTTATTTATTAAAAAAATCTATTTAAGATAAGTAAGTGTGTCTTGTGTACAATTTTCCGCTAGGTCTGTAGTGGCAAGCGAATAGCCTTATAATTCTTGTGTTGGTGGAGTTTTTTTCTTGAGCTGCAACAATCCTTGTGACTATCGTTTCGTAGTCTTTCGTCATTGCGATTGTACCAAGGAACATTGACTATTCCCCTGAGCACTTTGTTTTTTAAATTTGAAATCATTGGATTACAGAAGGCTCACAAACTAAGGGCCTATTTCACAATGTCCGGATAAGTTCCAAATAAGCTATTTATTACTTATTGGTAGGATTGACAGTATTTTTGCGTTTCACGACTGTCAGATAGCGCTATTCGTTATGAAACGCGAAGTATCTTATTCAGAACTTTTATCTTTCGAATAATTTATGTGTTGCATAGCTATTTGGTACTTTATCCATACATTGTGAAACAGGCCCTTAGACATACAAACTCATAAGATTATTGTAAATAGAGACATAAATTTAATGATTAAAGTAAAAGCTCGTAAAAGTCTTAATCTGAAGTCTTCTTAATCCGCAATTCAAAATGCCGCGACATAAACTTAATCTGTAGACAAAATAAGCAATATAATTAACAAAATCCCCATTATCTAATCGGGAGTGGAAGTTAATGCCACCGTGACACAGAGTATTAATTTAACCAGTAGTTAAACTTATCTATCCTAATGGTAGGAGCTAAGAGCATGACTATCTTTGTAACCTCCAATTATGTAAACTTTGAACATTGTCTCATTTTAGTTAGCACAGATTTTTTATTTGCAATTTGCAATGCAATTTTTTGGGTACGAATTGAACTTACGCGCAGCCCATGGACACCCATTTTAGTGGGTGTGTTGCCTGCTTTTCAGGGAGGAGTATGCCCTTTCTTTAAATTTAAATTAAATTTTTGGAGGTAAAATTTGATAACCAATCAAAAAGATACCAATGAAGGAAGATGTTGGTGCGTGCGCAGTATCAAATTATATACCTAGAGGGTAGGGCAATTGTTTTAATCATTTGAAGAAGGCTGTTTGCTTATTAAGAGGTATGATGGGTAGAAATAGAGGAATGTATCATTTACCCCATACGAGATTTCTCTAATAATGATAACAAATGAACTGCGAAATTAATTAATTAATTAAACTCGTTCAGGAAATAAAGTAAACGGAAAGCAATAGAAATGCAAAAAGGCTCTAAACTCTTAATAGGCTTTATGCATTGTATGGGTTGTAGAAGAAATATTACTTTAGAAGACGCGATAGAGTTTAACAATTTGACTCTATCCCGTTTTTTTTGGTCTTTTTCTGAGTAAAGTACTCGTATCTTTACCATATAATATTTAATTTGTGACGAAAGACTCACTGTATAAAATGACTCTGAATTAAGTTTAAATTTTATCAAGAACGTATTATTTACAAACGCAATGTTATGAACCATAATTGGTTTCTCTCGTAATCGATTTTAGATTTTTTTTTAATGGAACAGGGGGCAAACCGGCAGAAGGCTCACCTGATGTTAAGTGATACCGCCACCTAAAATCAATTTAAGATTCCTATTAAATTAATTTTATTCATAAAATAATGTAAAATTTCGTCATGTCACAACTTTATGTAGTGAACTAAGCACGCGCTTAAAATAAAGGAGCGGTATCTCGAGCCTTTTCTTCGTTTATGTTCAATTGATTGTGAATAATCTTAGCCAAATAATTAACGTTTATTTCCTATTCACTAAGTAATTATAGGACATAATAAAATTCCTATAAAATATCCAACATGAAAATACAGTATTTACAATATTCTTAACCTAATAATAATCAAAAAGCGATTACTAGAAAATATACAGTATGTACAATTTTCATACACAGTAATAAAAAATTAAGAAAAATAAAAATTAAATCATATTTAAAAAGTTTGATCCCCGTGGCCGTGTACCTTTAACGCTAGTAGCATTTCCTCGCTGTACTGCGATACTTATTCGTTGAGCCACCGACTCTGAGGTCACCGGTACCATCTACCAGGTTAAATCTTTCATTAGCGCTGGAGCACTTGAACCCGACAGCCCAAGAATCTTGTTTGGGTTTAATCAATGATTCATAGACAATTTAAAAACAATTAAAAAGTTTGGTCCCTTTACCGCTGTCAGCTTTTCCTCGCTGTATTGTATTGTATTCATTTAATAGGAACTAATAATGCAAGTGCATTTTATTGTACTCGTTATTAAGCCAGTGAGAATTTCGATGATGTGAAAATTGGCTTTTAATGTAAATTGTTATTGTTAGAGTAATTTACTTACAACTATGCATAATATCAAACTCAAGAAGATTATATTTCTTCAACTTCAAATTACGGAGGGTATTACCACTGATTTTATTCAATTTATTTTTAAGGGACCGGAAAAAAATTCAAAGTGACGAAAGGCAAAATAATTGACAGTCGACTGTATATATTTTGCTAAATTAATAAATAATAATAAAAATAAATAAATAAATAAAATTTTACTAAAAGCAAACATTACATTCCATATACAATATTCACTGTGGTAATACATAATATACTTCTAGGAGCACTAGCAAATCAAAATCAAAATATCTTTATTCATTTAGGTAAACATGTACACTTTACACACTTAGCGTTTAAACTAGGCCTAGCCTGTACCTAAACGCTAGTTTCTTCCAGTGTCATTAAGAAATTGGTTAAACTGTTTGCCATTAGACGTTTATTGATTATTATTGTTAATTGAACCAAATGCAGGTGGAATTAAATTTAAATTGTTGCAATTAGTTAGACTGGAGTAAGTGTGAACTTCAAAATTAAGTTTAAAAATGGACGTAGTCATATCGTAATAAAAAATAATTCAAGAAACGGATACAATCTTTCCGAATATATAACAATAAACGATGTTTTCCTTCACCGTATAAACTACAGTTGTCTGCTGTAACAAGGCTGGATATCGGTCTACACTAATTCTGTTTGGTTTGAAAAATTCAAATAAAACATTTATCATTTTGAGAACATAAACTCCAAGATAGTATTACACCTGGAGACGACATATTATTATTTACAAGCAAGAGTGTCGATTTAACTAATCTGTGATACTAAGGGTCTGTTTCACAATGTATGGATAAAGTACCATACCGTGCAACACACAAATTATTCGAAAGATAAAAGTTCCAAATAAGATACTTCGCGTTTCATGACGAATAGCGCTATCTGACAGTCGTGAAACGCAAAAATACTGTTTATCCTACAAATAAGTAATAAATAGCTTATTTGGAACTTATCCGGACATTGTGAAACAGACCCTAAATGTCTCATGTTAATGACGAATCTAAACGATGCAACGCTACTTCTCTAAAAATGAATATACACGTATAATTTGAATGTAGTCCCTTTAGGCAAGGTTCCGAAGATACTGGCAGCGTTCCCCCTTTGAATAGAATTATACAATATTATTTATACAACACTAACATGTATCAAACACGTGATGATTAGTACAAGTATTATTACAATTATTCGTTGGGCCATTATTTCTCAACCGCTGATATTAACATAGCGGTACAAAATAAGCACCGCAAACTAGTTTATACCTTATCAATGAAATCATTTTGACGGTGAAAAGTTGGTGGCACACCGGGTATCTTCCTATTTTTAACTAACTTCATATATCATACATAACTAATAGAAAACGATAAAGCACGATTTACTGTATATATAATTATAAAGCCACTGATACTTTAAAGCAGTAAATGGCTGTATTAATTTTGCATTAATTGGCTTTTGACGTTAATTTTAAAACCGTAGCGCCACCGAGAGTGTATGCTGTGTAAGATTATATTACATTATTTATTTAGACTATGATATCCTTATTCGTTTCAAGGTCGTGTCACTGTAAGGTGACTGCTGACCTGCTAGTGATATATCTCTACTTTATTTAGTATATAGCTCCCCATGATAAATTTTAGGTTTTTTTGAAAAGGGCACCGACCGATTACATTACACCGATACAAACAAATATTTTGAATATATGAATACTGAACATACATTTTAAATTGTTCATTATACATTGTCTTCGTTTTTTACGATCGTTTCATTTAGCCACACTATATAAACAAAACTTTTTTACATTTATTATATTATTTATATAACCGTGCTTTGGCCGCAATTGTTGAAAACGTTATGTGAAACATTAATAACGAAATGTTAAATTGTAAAAATGTCAAGTTGTTTAAAAAAATGTCGTTTATTTATTAATTTAATAACAAAATGAGCTTACATAACAGATTACCCCTAATACAAAACATATAGAAAAAATAAACAACATAGAACATAGAACATTTAACAATAATTTATACATATATTTCCAAAAAAAATCTATAAAATTTATAAGATACTTAGCAAGCGCAAATTCTCAGTGCACTCTGATTTTGTTGTAGCCCACAGAACCTATTTAGAATAAATTCAGATTACCCGACGTTAGTATCCGTTAAACACGCTCCATTTGAAATACTACAGACGATATTTACCCGGTGTATCAACGGCCTTATTGAGTAAACAGGTGCTTGCGATGTTGGAGATAAAACATTGACAGACAAGTAGGGAACACCTCATCTTGCCCACCTCACTCGAGCGTGATAGACTAACTAATAGACGCAGTGCTTCATTATACTGACTCTACCTAATACGTCTAAGGATGGAATGTGTTCGTGACGTTGACGAAATAAAACACTGCCATCTGTGTATGTTAAATTTATTTATTTACTTGATTAGATTGGTGGTGGTTTGTATGGCCATGTTGAAATAAAACAATACTCCAAAAAAGATTTCATTTCTATTTCTTGCCATCGTTTTTTAGGCAAATGTAAAAAAAATATGATGACTTTGAGTTGCTTATGTATCCATTTTGAAAGATACGCGATTTAAATAACCTCGCTATAGGGAAAAATCCAAACATAGCCAATTTTTGACACTGAATTCGTTTTATGACGAAAATGTATTTACATGATTTTGAAATTTACACAAAATATTTTATCGTGTAAATTGATAAATCTACATTCGATACCAACTCCGACGAAATAAATACAGATAATACAACATTTTCTACAGCTGTGATACTTTTTTGACATTCAGCACCAATTGTCTTCAGTCACCGTGACCACGCACGCTGTAAAGCACACGAAACGTCGGTTAAATTTAAAATTATGTTCAAATATGTAATTATAAGTTTAAAATAATACATAAATTTAATCCGTTAAAAAGTGTTTTTCTTTAAATGTGTAAAAGTTATGTTCATAAAAGACAATACTAAATCTAAATTAATTTAATGTTTTAAATAAGCAATGGTATAAACTATAGGGCTTATATTGGCTTCACGTGTGCGATCATTGTTTACACATACTTACACATTTACTTATTAACGATACGTGTTCGGTTACATAACTCTAGCTAATCACGAGCTTCGAGAAAAAATAGTAATTTTTAAGTCCAAAAAATTAAACACACTACTTCGTATGTTTGTCTTAACAATCAATAGCGTAAGTCAGACCCAGTAGAACTATTCCCTATCATAAAAAAATATCAGAGAAATCTCAATCATCCATTGGAATGGTATGGGTGGGATGCCGTTTTAATTATACGCAAAATGCGTTAACCACTAAGCCACGAAGGCAATTCACTGTTCGTCTTGACACCTGTCAAAGTTTAAACACCTTTAATACAGCGCTCTTATGACGTTGTAATAATTAAGTTATTAAACAGGCTGAGAACTTTATTTGTACTTTTCAGTTTAAATAGCCGCTTTATTTATAACGATAAGCTTTAACGTTATATTTCAAAATACCTACTACTACGCACTCAACTTTAATGTTGAGTTGTCGACCAATCCAAAGGGCAAAAAATCAACCCTGTAGGAGAAATATATTAAAATTTAAGACAAACAAAAAAAGACAAATTTTGTGGGGTTACAGAGTGCTGAAGTGGTCCGTTCTAGTTTAATGGAGGGTTAAAACAATGATGAATGGGTATAAAAAAATACGTTTATTTTGGAACATAAGATCATCAGGGTATCACTTATTCCACGACATTAAATTTGAACCAATAGGCATCCCTACTCATCGGCATAGAAGACAGAGGCTGTAGGCCGAAAAAGCCGGCGTAAAAAACTCTCGGTACTCTTTTAAAAAAGCAAATCATCAAATAATACTTATTTTAATACAAATTACCATTTATTTTGGCAATATTTGAATAACGAGAAATTTATATGACAACATCTAGCAACATTATCAAATTAAATAAACGTTAATTCGTATTAACAGTTTTTAACTAATTGGATTTTATTAAATCATAATGACAGTAACAGCTGACACTAAACTCCGATATTAATAATAAATGTTATAATATTACTACTGACTATCAAAAAGTATACATGTGTAATTTAATATTGGTAAATCCAATAAACCACAGAATAGTTTTGAACTTATTGGACTTTGACTTTGACAGCTGACACTAACGCCATAGCTCCGATATTCATAACGATTGAAGTTATGATGACTACAGACTATCAAGTAGCATTCATTCGTAAATCTATTAATATTAGCAAATCAAGTAAACCACAGAACAATTTAACTTAATTAATAAGTTTCAATAATTATTTAACTGAAATATTGCTGTAGAGGAATGACTGTATATTTATCACACGACTTCAATACGCGCATCAGATAACGTTGACGGACAAGTGAGTACGACACCTCCTCTATTCACCGCTCAGTCGCGTGTGATACTATAATTGACAGTTAGTGTGTATTGTATTAATTGTACAAGATGCTTATTGATTAGTTGCTGAGCCACTTATTTAGAACACCTTGATGTGTATCTTAAACTAGTCTCCAATGATTAGTCGATTCCCAGTAAGGATCAAATAAATAAACGTTTTTACTGAACTCGTCCAGAGTTTATATTATAAGAAATGTATTTTTTATGGGAAAGGGCATATGGACAGGAGGCTCGTCTAATGTTAAGCGATACCGCTGCCCATGGATAGATTTCCAGAAAGCCAACAAGTGCGTTGCCGGCTTTTTTAGAATTGCTTTGGAAATACTTCAGTGGACAGTTGGTTCCCTTAAACGCATAGTTGTGGAACGACAGGCGACGAGGTGGTATAGATGGTATTTAGTATTCTGCCTTTACGTCCGATGATGAAACTCAGCTGCAGGTATTAATCCGAACCACTCCTGTGTACACTCTTAAGGGTAAATGCGGTAAATTTATGGTAAATAAACATCTTTCCGCAACTCCAATAGATGATGATTTCTAATAGAATAACCTTTCTATGAAAACCAAAAAAATATCGTGGCACAGGTGCCTGGCCTACTTGCCTATTAAGAAAAAAAATATCACGAAACAGATACATAAACCAAGAAAACTGCTTTTTTTAGCGGGTGACTGGTTTATCATCGGTCAGTTAGTCGAACCAACGCTAAGTAAAGACGCTAAAGAGAACATCGAGACAAAACCTGCATATCTTTGATTTATATGTATATAAAGGAAGAAGAAGAAGAGCAGTGCTGGCGAAGTGGCTTCAGCGTGCGACTCTCATACCCGAGGTCGTAGGTTCGATCCTCGGCTGTGCACCAATGGAGTTTCTTTCTATGTGCGCATTCAACATTTGCTCGAACGGTGAAGGAAAACATCGTGAGGAAACCGACGTGTCTTAGACCCAGAAAGTCGACGGCGTGTCAGGCACTGGAGGCTGATCATCTACTTGCCTATTAGATTAAAAAAATGATCATGACACAGATTCAGAAATCTGAGGCCGAGATGTAAAGAGGTTGTAGCGCCACTGATTTTTTTTAAAGGAAGAAGGAAAATCCTAAATAGTTGATGTAAGTAGTATCTTAAGCAAAAAGTAAAGTAATGAAGCTAATTCGAAAATGTACCTCACAGTATAGAACTTTAAAAATATAGCCTGCATTAAACTGTTCATAAATAATTAATCTAAGTTCGTAGATAAGACATACGAGGCCTCAATGTGCCAGCAACTGGTTCTGAAATAGGAATTAATGTTGCCTGTTCATTAGAGGGCATAGGTCAGCCTCTAATGAGACTGCAACTAAGAATTAATATATTATCAATAGATAACTAATATATTATACAATTTGCAAGCCTATTAAAAATAGGAATCTCTAATATGACATTTGAGGTTTAAAATTAAGAAATCAGTGGCGGAATGACGCGGTGCCATCGACTTTTCCTTCACCGGAGCGAATGTCAAATGATAGATAGAAAGGCCGGCAACGCACTCGCGAGCCCTCTGTTATAGAGTGTCCATGGGCGGTATCACTTAACATCAGGCGAGCCTCCTGCCCGTTTGTCTCCTGTTAAAAAAAAGTCCATTGATGAACAGCCGGGCATCGAACCAACGACCTCAGGTATCAGAGTCGCACGCTGATGTCCACATTGCTCTCCATACATATTTGTAGTTTACCAGCAGTTTAGCTGTGTTGAAAAAAAAAACATAGTAAGAACCTAAAAAACGTTTATCAGGATTATAAGGCAAAATCACATTAATACGGCATAAATCACATTTTATTTAATATAAGCTTTAATTAAAAAAAAAATGAGTTAGCTACTTTTAAAACATTATAATGTAAAGAAGTTGGCAAGACTTAGTGAGTTCTAATCTGTTACCAAATACAAAAGTACTACATCGTCTGCAGTTTGACGCGCGAGTGAAATTAATTTTCACAAAAGATTCAATCAACAACTACAATTATCAGTACTTTACAAAAAAAATTTACCTAGCCCTCTTCGTATAAGATAAAAATGCGCTTACGCAGGCCAGCACCATGGATGTCGAGCTTCACGCGAGGACTATGGGGCTGGGTCTACACTCAAAGCCCTCTGCTATCCAGAGCGATAGCGAGATCCTACTAAAAACACTTCAGCCATTCACACTCCCTTAATTTTCTTTCGGTATTCTCCAGAGCATTCTACCCGGACTTCTATCCATAGAGCCCTGCAGTTCCGGGTCAGTAGATAATGAGATGCCGATACTATTGCACTTCCCAGCATAGATAAAAAAATAAAACCTAGGCCTAACCCAACTACTTTCAACTATAATATCTTAAATAACATCGAATCTCGCACTTAAAACTTGAAATGATCTCAAATACCACCCACAAATAGCCAAGTCCACAATATATGGCTAATAATAACGAAATATCGTTAATAATCTGTATATAATTTTATTGTGCTCTTAAATATGTCCAGTCGGCAATGGCGTAATTTGCACGATATGATTACAAACCACTAAATTACGCTTATTTATCGCTGATCTTTATATATCTTTATTAGATTTCTATCTTAACTGTGAGCATTTGTATGTAATATTGTATTAATAGTTAGAGCAGTGTTAGAATAGTGGCTTTGACGTGTGACTCAATTCTGAGGTCGCAAGTTCGATCCCGGCTGTGTACCACTCGACTTTCTATGTGCGCATTTAACATTCGCTCGATCGGTGAAGGAAACACCGAAGGGAAACTGGCTTGCCTAACACTCAAAAAGTGGTCAACAACAGGCACTGGTTGATTACATATTACATTGACAAATGAATCAACACAGACTCAATACAGACACAGATCTCAGACCCAAAAAGGCTGTAGCGCCACAGGTTTATTTTGTACTAATACTTAGATGTAATATTAAACTCGGGACATATCTAAGCAATTTGACATTAATTATACATATTTCTGTACCTAAACTTATACTATACTTTATACTTATACTTTAAGTTATCTACACAACGCGCAAATATAAATCATAAGTCTTCGCAGCATCGATACTTACCGCTACAGAAACTCGGTTTTGAAACTTTCTGCCAAATGTTACCTTTTTCCTCGCAGCACCAAATCGAGTTCAAAGTGTGCCAGATGTGAGGAAGCACCATTGCGTTGTATGTGCGAGCGAGAACTGGCCGTCGTTGGATGAAAGTTATGGCAAGCCTACTGTAACTAAACACTTGTAAGGCGATGTTAATGCAATAAAAGATGGCACCTTTGTAGGATTCTATCACTTCCCAAAAATTTCGTAATAGTGACGTGATTGTTATGAGGGGTTCAATAGGGGAGTCATATCGAGTTCCACACCCTGTGTGGAAATGCATTCTCCTCTGTAAAAAGTGTATTAAACCACTAACCGATAAAACATATGGTTTTCTTAAAGTTTATATATTACCCGAGGCTATTAAAACAAGTGCTTGCACACGACGTATATCCGTGATTACCACAGATTATGCAGATAACTGACAATTATGTAACGGAACACAAATGTTTATAGCTACATGAAATTCTACTAGAATCATAAAAAATTGTATTCAAGCGATAGCGATATTTGCTTATTTACGGGGCAGTGTTTGCCTTGTTGTTTCAACGTACGACTCTCGTCACTAGGGGCGTAGGTTCGATCACTGGCTGTACGCAAAAAATAAAAATAACAGATTAAAATAATTAGATTTTTTTCGCATTTCACAGTTCTATGGTGAAGGAAAATATCGTGAGGAAATGGCATGGCTCATACTCAAGTCGACGGCGTCTGTCGGGCACAAAAGGGTGATGAAGTACTTTCCTATTATAAATGATCAATGAACAGATACAGAAATCTGAGGCGTAGACGTAATAGATTTTGTAAATTGCACCTCACGATGTTATTATTATTTTTGCATAAAAATATAAATCATGTAATTTTTAATTTATGTGCCCCTCCATTTGCTCTATGGCCTGTTATTGGAACATTATATTCATTAATTAATTGTATAATCTTCCAATAACAATCTCTTAACCGCCAATAGAATGTGGTAAGAGAGAGTACATAGAACCAGTAGGATTTGTCTTCGCGTCTTTCTGTGGCTTTTTGGATTGGAAAACTCCGGACGATCACGAGTAGGCCTAATCAAACTACCGAAAAGTTTTCAATTGCGATGACATAAAGACGTTTAATATTATTATAACTGCCTGACTTATGTATTAGGTTCTAATTCGTCGTTTTATTTCGTTCCTGTTAGCTTTTTTACTATTTTTATGAGGGTTTTTTAAATTATTTTGAACAAAACGTACGTTATTTTTTTTTAAACAATGGTACATCTACATAGTAGCCTATCAGACACGAGATCAGGCAGATCTGAAGCTGAAAAATTAGGCAGGTAGGAGCTAGGAATGTCAAATCTCCCCTTTCGTAAAAATTTACCTAAGCTTATGTCTGGTCTCCCGCCGAGCCCGAACAACAACTCCAAAAATATTCTCATGATATTTATGGGCGAGTTGGAACCTGCTGGCAGCTAGCACTTCTTTTGCTATTCATCTTACTGACATTGGGCTATTCTGTATCAGATTTTCCCAGCTGCGATCTGTGCTCCACGTGTCTTGAGGCTCGCCCCTGGTCACCACTTCTGGTCACCAGTTAATAGTAACATAAACTATCACCAAATACGCTAGGCAATTAAATACCCCTACAAAAACTCTAATTTATACTTTATCTGATTAAGCTCATAACGAAATCGTGTTGAACACATTTCCATCAAGTTTTTCAAGTTTTCCGACATTATACAGTGGCAGTATAAGTAATTGGTGAATTATTTATTATCAGGTTTTTGCTGACGATGCGATCTATGTTGGAGATTTAATTAAAGCGATATAGCCTTCGACGGAGCGATTGATCTTTGTGATGGAGCTCGGGACCGGTAGAATGTTACAAAACGAGGCAATCAGTCGTACGATTCTACTGTTATCACTTGTTGCACATGCTATGCCATAACTGCTAGAGCTTGCATAAGTTAGATTAAACTATATGTATATATTATCATAGTCCACTGTATATTTTTTTTATGTAATAGGAGGCAAACGTCCAGAAGGCTGGAGCATACCGCCGCTTGATACTCACATTGTCAGAACGCTTGCGTGTCAATTTTAAATGTAGGTACGAATCATCTACAACGATTGAGCCATACAATGCGCAGAGGTGATGAGAACTTGGAGAAACTGATTGTGATTGTCACACAGAAGGCAAAAAATCACGTGGCCATTCACCAACAATCAAGTGATAGACTCATTGTACCTACTACAAAACTATACAATATTTTAAAACAGGTGATTTCTTACTGACCACGGCACTCAGACATGAGCTGTCGACTGCAGAGAGAGAGATGAATATACAGAGCATAATGTGATTGTGCATGTATTGTGTGTGTGTATGTAACACTATAGAACGTATTTTGGTTTCAACATAACGAACACTGTTTTAATATTATAAATCTTTGTGGGCTTCAGCAGTCGTTTTTATTAATGTGGTGACGTCCTCTACAAGGTCGTAATTGCGAATGTATCTATGTATGTGTTTGTTTTGGAATCATTGGATTACTTGGTTGTTACTATTACTGGTACAGCCCCACAGCTGTCATCCATAAGTCCATATCGGTGTCAGGACTTGTTTATATGTTTTTGTACTAATAAGAACAAAAAACATATTGATCTAGGAACAATTATTTTCTCGTTTTTTTCTCGACAGAAACGTTATTACGTGGAATACCTTCCGTTCAACCAGTACAATTCAGTGTAACGGACGTTTACAGATAATTTAAACCATTTATCTTTTATCTGTATATGCGCCTGCGATCAATAGCTAGTAAATTATAACATAAATATTCAGTAGCTAGTTAAAAATATTCAGGTTATCTAACCTCTTACTAAGTAAAGCTTAATATTGTAATTATATCCAATATTGCTCTCATTTGTCAAACGCTATCTCAAAATCTATTGAATTTACTATTTGAAATATTCACTTATCTATAACTGAGCGGTTTTGCGATAGAGTTTCATATTTATACTATGGTCAGTTTAAATGGGACCCATTTTTTACAGCATTTTGTAACTTGGCAAATTTATTGTTACGAATATAATATATATACAAAAAAAGTTTATCAAATTTCTTTGTTTCAAAAAATATAAAAGTTTCGATAGTTATGCAGGTTCTTGTTCATATTTTAATTTAGACTCACTAGAATATCGACGGAGTCAGCAAGACTTGTTCTTTTTACATGCTATTCTTAATGGGCGGATAGATAGTCCCTATTTGCTATCGTTAATTTCATTTAAAATTCCTCCTGCGTATGCGACAAGATACTCAAAATTGTTCAGTGGGCCTCTTACGAAGTCGAATTACCTGCGTAATTCTCCAATGTTTCGGGTTTTATCGAACTATGACAACCATTGTCAAAACATTGATCTTTTCTACTACAAAAAGAGAGATGTCAAGAAGTACTTGAAGAAGCGGGAAGACTCTGATTTTTTTAAGTAGAAGTTTTAAATTCTTAGTATTATTTGTTGCTTTTAAATGTCAAATTTCAGTTTTTAATTTTTGTTTTGTTTTTTTTTTAAGTGTAAAATTGTCTTTTAATGCGCTTGCTTGTTTTCTGTTTTTTATACATAATTTGTTAATCTATGTAATCTGTTTTGGCTTTCTGTATTGTATTAGTATTTTGTATAATAAAATGTTACTTTATTATCCAATTAGGAGGGATTATAAATATTGAACGGGGAGTGCGACAGGGAGACCCTCTGTCACCTAAACTGTTTTCGGCTGTTCTGGAGGAAATTTTCAAAAAACTAAGTTGGGATAAGTACGGACTAATGATAAACGGCGAAAGATTAAACCACTTAAGGTTTGCAGACGACCTAATTATATTTGCCTCAACACGCGATGAACTGGAGAAGATGGTTACAGACCTTGACACAGAAAGTAGGTTTGTCGGTCTTAAAATGAATACCGAGAAAACCAAAGTAATGACGAATTCCAGAAAGGAAAAAGTACTGTTAAATAACAATATTATAGAATACCTACGTAGATGAGTACTTGTACCTCGGGCAGACAATATCTATGACCGATTCAACAACAAAAGAAATCGACACAAGAATAGCAAAAGCATGGAAGAGCTTTTGGGCGCTTAAAGAAGTCATGAAAAATAAGAAAACAAGCATGGTAATTAAAAGAAAGGTCTTCAATACTTGTGTACTACCTGTACTAACATATGGATCACAAACTTGGGCGCCTACTAAAGCGCAGTATACAAAGCTACAGGTGTGTCAAAGAGCGATGGAACGATGTATGATAGGGAAAACAAGAAGAGACAAAATAAAGAATACAGTATTAAGGAAAATAACTAGGGTAACAGATGTTACAATAACGATCAAGAAGCTAAAGTGGAAATGGGTGGGACACATCGCAAGAGGTACAGAAAAGTGGAGCAAAAAACTGCTTAACTGGTGCCCAAGGTACAGCAAACGCAAAAGAGGGAGACAACTGAAAAGGTGGATTGACCACATTAAAGAAACGGCAGGTGGTACATGGCAGAGAGTGGCACAGTGCAGAGAGGAATGGCGGGATTTGGAGGAGGCCTTTGCCAAAAAAGGGCACACAGATGCACCAGAATTGGATTAAAATGGAAATTTGTTTAAATGTATATAAAATATATAATGTAAAATGTATCTGAATAAAGGCTATTATTATTATTATTATTATTATAAAATGTATTAAGTAAGCTGTTAGATTACTTATAATTAAATAAATATTTATATACTAGGGGTGTTTTGTCACTTATTATTTCGTAAAACACCAAACGAATGATAAGGACAAAAAGGAAAAAAACGCTCAGTGGTCAACTGGTTCACGAAATTTAACCTGTAGCCCATGTGATGTCAACGACTGATCGTGTGGTGGGATGCGGACAAGGCTTGTACCGTGTCCTGCTATGGGCGATTGCTGGTGGCGACGTGGGTTTAGTGGTTATCCACAGTAGCGAGTCCCATATACCCCGTCACAAGGCAGTGTCGTTGCGTGATGTGTAAATAAAGGTACCCTGGAGAATCTGGGGTCAATTTCCGTAGCAGCAATTTGTTTCAAGCTGGAGGTTGATAAGGAAAGAAGAATTGATATTTTGTTTAATTGTTTAAATCACATAAATATTTTTAAGGCATAGTATATAATTATACATATCATACGATAGCACGATTCAAACTAAAATATTATGTAAATACAAAAAACTATTTCGTAAATAACTATATCACTTAACATCAGGTGAGCTTCCTGTCCGTTTGCCGACTGTTCTATAAAAAAAATTCAATATTTAATAATGTGGTTTTAGTTAATAGTAAAACCTTGTTGAAATACGTTGTTATAACGAAACAGTATAAAAGGGAATAAGAATAACTATGCTAATTTTAAAAGCCTTTTCTCGTCGCACTTATTTTTCTATTGCAGATGTTTTCCAAACATAGAGACGATAACCATTATTTTTTTTTCTAGGTACCACCTTTGCGGTGCGGAAACGATAGATAAGGTAGAATTATTTATATTGTTTAACATATAAAGTAATGTATGCTATGTGAACCACTGAGGAAGGTTCTTATTTAATTTATTGAACAGTTTTCCAAAATAGAATTTCTCAGGTACAGAGATTTTGTTGGAATTCTTATTTAGATGCATTTTAGAAAGCGCATCAATTTTTAATTGACTAGCAATTCTCTTTTAATTTACGCTTGCTTTGACTCCAAAAGATCATGAAAAGTTTTGATGCTTTGGAAAAAAAATGGACTACTTGCTAGGAACAAGATTTTTTATGGAAAAAAATAATAGACTACAGAATTAGGCCTAATCATTAATTATAAATTATATTAATAGAGTTTCAGTATATTGTCTCGTCGTGGCCTGGGTCTTACTGGTCCAGTGGGTATATTTCTTACTGGCCTGCTAAGTCCCAAGCTAAGATGCTGACTGCAACATCCAGAAGATTCAACAGACGTATGCAATATTTACTGACGTTTTCTATATTATTTATATTTGATTAACGTTTAATTGAAATATTACTATACTCCATCTCTTAGCAAACATGACCAGTGTTATTGAAACATAAACCCTCAAATAGCTATTAACTCGATTCACATTTTAAACACTTTGAAACATTCAGCCGTCAGTGAATACAAAAAGGAATGGCCAAATCCTTCGATCAGAATAAAACACAGAAAACGCTTATAACAACTCTCATCAAAACTCCCTAATACAGAATATTACAAACATATTCATACGCACACACCCATACATATTTAGGTTCTTACACGATTTTTGTTTGATTAGATTTTCATTTTAAACTTATATTCCTTTTGTTTTAAGTGCACCACGAAAGAACTGTCAGTCAGAAGGCCCCCAGTGTCTAAACTAGCAAAAGATTAATATTATTATTATAAATATAATTTTTCGAGGCCTTTCTTTTTACGTATACTTTGTGTCACTCATATTTCGCTCATGATATGATCTTGCTATGCAGGTCAGAGTTCGACTATTGTATCCCATTTACAGAATACCACATGGGGTCCAAGAATTTACTGTATTGTTTAAATTACAATGGACTTTTCTGTGAACAGAGATTAAAAGAAGTCTTTTTATATCATTTTATATATTTTGTATGAGCAATGCTTTATTTTCATAATAAAATATATGAAACGCGTCGCTCAGAGGCATAGAATAAAATTGCTTTAACAAATATAAAGATGAAATTATTATCTAAATGACTCGACCTTTTGAGTGTGACACTGACATACTGAAACATTTATATTTGTAAAATCCAACATTATTGCAACAACCAACTTCACTATAATAATAATAAAAAATAATAAAGCCACTTTGATTCCATGCTAATAAATATTACATATCTTGTTATAAAAGTCTTAGTCTGCGTTATTTCCATTACTTCTTGTGCAATTTCCCTTTTCAGTAAAGGCTTCCTCCTGAATTTTACATTTCGATCTGTTCTTTGCTTTCATCCATTTCTCCCCAGCAAAACCGGGCTACCTCTATGGAGGGAATAAACTCGTGTAATTTGCTTTGTAAGACGTAGATTAGCGCGTCGGTGATCTTAATTTTAAGTCTGATGTGTTTTTGTTTCAACTTCACTTTGCTATATATAGCGTTATCATAGAGACATTTCAATAAAAATAATTATTTCTAATATCAAATAGCTCTATCTATCAAATTCATGTGCCATTCTTGTATACACAACGATTGCTAAAAGGTATCGAAACATCGATGTAAGATAGCGTTAAGTAAAATAAGTTTTCTAAAAATGTGTATTTATATGTGATAAAGGTCCCTTAACGTTTATTAAGATAAGGCCAGTAAGGCCAAAAAATAACATAGCTAATTGAGGTATTATGTTACGTTTTTTAGTTTACATGTATTTTGTTACAGTTCTCATTTTGGAGTTAATGATAAGTCGCCGAATAGCTGGGGTTTCCTAGTGGCAGATGCCTTTTCTCTGCAATGCCCTTGGAAATCCCAAATGCAGGTGACTATCACACGACGATGAAGAATTACTTATAATATGTCTTTAAGGTTTCGCACATGATTTTGTAAGAGTTAAAAAAAAATCGAAACGCAAGCGCTTTTGGAACATATATTTATATGAGAAAGAGCTCATATCTTCGTCAAATTTGGAATTAAAGAAATTGTGCATCACCTATATTTTGTTTCTCGATTGGATAATATTTTAGTCGTCGTCATTATAGAAAACAGCATTAATTGAATAATTAGTGTCATCTAGATATCTGACTTATTTCTGCATATTTAATTAAATTCGCCAGGAATAAACACAATTATAATAATTTATCTATGCACGCGTGGGAGGTTTACTAGAATAGAATATTTTTTGTCGTCCTTGTTTATATCACTATTAATTTATTACTTCCACGTACACCTGAATCAAAAGAACAGCGCAGTTAAGTATGAATACTATTAACTCAAGCGATAAAATTAATTACTTTATAAACTTCTCATTTCAAAAAAGTTACTTAATATTCACTTAAGTATTGAATATATAAATGGATTTAATTGTTTAACAGGATAGCCATAACTCATTTTCTTAACCTATTTTTTTTTTCTTAGGGAAATGTCATAGCTGAGGTTTGACATAAAAAAAAGTCTGGCAGCCTGGTGGAAACAAAAAAAAAAGGTTTATGTCTGTAAGGTCACATTAAGGGCCTGTTTCACAATGTATGGATAAAGTTCCAAATAGCTATGCAACACAAATCGAAAGATAAAAATTAAATAAATAATAAATTCGAAAGATAAAACTTCCAAATAAGATACTTCGCGTTTCATGACGAATAGCGCTATCTGACAGTCGTGAAACGCAATAATACTGTTTATCCTACCAATAAGTAATAAATAGCTTATTTGGAACTTATCCGGACATTGTGAAACAGACCCTAAGTATGGTATCTAGTATTTTATTATAAACACTTGTGTATCTTCGCTATTTTCAAATAATTCCCTTTTTTTTCATCTTCCAGGCGTTGTGAGCGTCCTCTCCTTTTACTTCCCACTGCGACATTTAATTAAAACCCTTTTTGACAGATGACACATACATTTGTATAACAGATCATTTTAATTTATTTTTTATTTATTTATTAACAATTCGTTACATTACAATATAAAAATTTTACATAATTAAATGAAAAGACGAGCAACTGGCGGCATAATCGCTTTCGAGCGATCTCTTCCAGGCAACCACTGTGACTGAAGGGAAAAAATAAAACTATATTAAATTAAATAGGGTAGGCAAGAAGTGCAAAAATACATATTTAGAAGAAACTAAACAGGAACAAAAAAAACGAAAGTTATACTGGATCCCTGAAAAACAAAAAGTAAGAAGTGCATATGAATCACGAAAATCTTAATCAAGATCGTCAGTGTAGTGATAGTTAGTACGAATGTTAATACGGTACGGGCAGGTAATGTTTGTACACAAGAAATTTTAAGGAAGATAGAGAAGGAGCTAAGCGAATAGGGACGGGAAGTGAATTCCATAGCCTGCAGAGACCTTAAAGGAATTCGCAAGAAAGGAGTTATGAGATGGGATTTTAATGCTAAAGATTCATTTTAATATTCCTCTTCAAAGAAATCATCGCTTTGCTTGACCTGTCACTGCCAAACCATCATCACCTTTTACCATGAAATGATTCCGTTTGACCTGCAGTATCGGAAATAGTAGTATTAGAGTGAACTCCGTTTTTGTATAAGGGTGACTGATTCCCTGCGCTGAGATCTCCCTAACATCCTTTCCCTTACGATGGCGGTCATGCAGTTGACAAATGGTATTACAGTTACGAATACAATTAATTATTCGTAACTGTTATTTAAATGATCCTAATGCTTGGGAATGATTTGCTTCAGTTCTAACAATTTGTACCTGTTAAACTTGGTGATTAAAAAGAGTAGCGAAGAGTTTCTTGTCCGCTCTATGCCCTTGACTTATGAACTAGTAGTAAATGTAAATTTTCAATAAATTTTGGAATCATTTTGATTAATTGATCTTTTTTACTGAACATATTCTATACCATGTGTCGCATTGGCTTTCAGGTTGTTCTCGTGGGACCCAGATTTCGTGGCCACATGTGTCCTAAACATGATGGGGAGGAGGAGGTTTTTTCTCAACTGGTGATCCTAGGGGATTTCTGGGGGCAAATCAAATTAGTCTAGGGGTACGTCGCCGAAACCATCTGGCAACACAGGGTCATAGTAAGAACTAAACTTTTACCAAGCAGTTAGTAAGCCAGCAATAAGCTAAGTCAAACAGAATTTACTTCAATATAATAGATTGTATAAATGTTTAAAGAAATTATACGAACTTCGTAAGGGGAGCACCAATAAAATCGCCACCAGGACCGCCGTTTTAAATTAAGTTATGGTAGATAATTGAACTGCAAAATGTTTAAGAATAAATAATTGAAAACAAATAGGTTATTATATTAAATAATTAATTTATAATTGGTCCTTGTTATTTTAAAAGCTGCATATAGTTAATTACTGTCTGTGGGTAGTCGCGTAATTAATTTTTTATCTGCAATTAAAAGTCATCATGATCGTTGAAAATTGAATATCTGTTTCCTATATGTCTGTGATATTATTAAATTAATAGGGTTCAATTTAACTTACAGTTAATTAGCTAAGCCGACACTGTTAAAAAATATAGGTTTCCATACTTCAAGTAAAACAGCTTACAAATTCTTAAAGGGCCGCGATCGCACTTGCGAGCCTTCTGGAAATGTGAGTGTCCACAGGCGGTAGTAGAAGCATACGACTTAGAAAAAGGAAGACGAGAACTAACCTAATTTAAGAGGACAATTAAAACATCAAAATAAAGGTTATATTTATTAATTATTATTAATCCCAACAATCATTTTCTTTGAAAGCCGCTACACACTGTGCCGTACTTTTACTATCAAACTTATCTAATACCATGGCTTTTCTTATTTCTATATCTTTCTTCTTCAAACTTGCGGCCTTCTCTTTCTTTTTCTCTTCGGTTACTTTCCGCCCACCGTTGGTCTGAATTTCCCGCGTTTTTTCCTTTTGGGGAATTTCTGGCCTCTTAAGGGGAGGCTCTGATTCCTCAACCTATAAAAAGTTATTATTTTACGTACTTCACTTGACATTAAATATGTTTATGGTACATCGAATAAGAGTGATTTTACAAAATATCTTTAACTTTCATTAATAACGATTACTTCAACAACATATTAAGATTTCTGTCAAAAATACAACATGTTTCATATGTTAAAACATCTGATAATTAATCAGACTATAAAACCAATCGTCTGTCCCTTATAATCATAGCAAAACCAAAATTTGATAGAACAAGACAAATAATTAAAACATTACAATAAAACTTAAACAGCTTTTAATGAAATCTGAAAATTATTTCGTCTCTTCCTGTCAAATATGTTTAGACTGTGATGAAAAGAGATAGATGAGTACGGTAAACATTAATGATACGATCTGGCACTCAAATCCGCCATTTGAAAGGTTTCCCGCCTAATCGTGTTTTGACAGTGACAATTTTGACACAACAACAATGGCCCAAAATGAGTTTTATTTTGTTACCATTATCCGTCAGTCAACTGAAAAGAGTAAGCCCAATCAACAATATTATTCTTATTCACAAATAATTTATTACAACAATAATTTATCGTCAAAAGTTTTTTCTTTTCTAACTAAAGATTTAACAATATCTTAAATTTTCCACAACTTTTTAATAATAGGCTATAATTTTTTTATTAAAGGCACAGGACATCTACAACGGATGGGGGTGAGATTCAGACATGGTTGAATCCGAGTCGCAATCAAGACAGATAAAATCTAATTAACATTATCGTATACAGAAAAATTAAACTTCTTAAGATTTCTTTTGTTTTTAGTATGATTACAGATAAAATTTTTTACTAATCTGTAAAGACTGACTTAAATATCATATGTATGCATTGTAAAATCTTTAAAGAATATCATCAATAAAATACCACCATTAAAATAAACTGCATTTCAATTACATAATTGTCAGTTTGGTGGCGCCAATATAGCATTGACTTCAAGCATTTTTTAATACAAATCTGAACATGATGGACTCCATATCTCTCATCTCACCCTCAGACCCATAATGATATATGAACTATAACAAAGTACTTTTCTTAATCCTTTAAATATTACTTAAAGAACGTTTTAATTTTTTTCCATAAACATTAGAGCAGGCTTACAGCGCTAGACAATATACCTGGAAGATCCCAGACGACGTGCGCTTCCTCACGACTTTCTTGCCAGGTGTGCTTAAGCTACTGGACCTCCTGCGTTTAATCGGCGAGCCAATATCAATGCAATGGATACCTTAAAAATAAAAAACGTGAAGTAATGACCGAAGTACTACATATAATCTTTTTCAGCTACTTTTATACTATTGTGAAAAATATATGATTAAACAGAGCCCGCTCTAAGAGTCAATCCACTACCAATAGACTTACTGTCTACGTGCATGCCACCACAGACCCAAAAAGTCGACGGCGTGTGTCAAACTTAGGAGGCTGACAACCTTATCTATTTTATAAAACAAGTCATAACGCAACAGAAAATACAGGAAACGTTGTGGCGTCTCTCCTTTTTTATGTTATAAAATAAAAATCGTTTTTCAATTTGACCCAGTAGTTCCTACATATTCAACCATTGTCCTTCATAATATTAATAATATTATATTATTAAATAATTCACGTACCGTCATCGTTCCGTGAAGCGTCGGTTTCATTTCTGCAATAAAAATAGAAAACGAATAAGCAAAATGGGAAAAAATGTCATAAATTATTCAATGCAAAAAGCAGCCGAGCCCAAACCGTGCGAACACATTCCTGCCTTATGTCCAATTAGTTAAATAAAAAATTTTATACATTTATACACTCATACATCTTAATAAGAGGTTCATTTGATCGCTAAGGGTGCATTTAATATTATTTATGTTCGCGAGGGCTGTTATCAGACTTAGATAGGCTGTGGACTGCCGGATTCGATCTCCCCATGGAAAACTAAAATACGTCTATACTTAATTCAATGTCGATTACGAACAATCACAACAGGAATAAGGATGTAATAGAATGGCACCAGAGGGACGGGAAAAGAAAATGAGGAGGGGAAAAAGAAAAGATGGGAGGAATATACCAAAAGGATGGTCAAGGTCTGCCAAGGAGAGACGTAGAAAGAATTGACTGAAATTTAATACTTTGCTACTAGAATTAGATTTAAGAATACTCAGCCAGCCATTAAATCGCTTTTATCATTATTATTTACCAATACTATTATTTTAATGCAACGAAAGAGATAATTGTTATGAAATGATAATTTATTCATTAATATACAAGTTATGAGGTTAATTATGACCAAAGGACATGTGATACCACCGGCACACCCTTTACCAAACCTCTCAAGACATAACCAAAAGACACTGAGTAATTAGTACGATATAGGCGTGCAATAACAGAAATTAACTCGTCTCTATTAGGAAACTAATGTAATTCATATAAATTGTATGTTTACAAAATAAATTACATTTGCTTAGTACATAACTTGTAAGCGTAATGTAAAAACTTGTCACGCATGAGTTAGACCAACAGCTGACTGTATTCTAATTCTTTAACACATAAAAACTAAATAGAGAACAGCTTTACAACTAGTTTAGCAGTCAACATAAATATAACTTTAAATCAAGCAAAAACTTTTTTATGTTACAGGAATCAAACGAGCCCGAGTCTTACTTGACGTTAATTAATAATGCCCATGGACACATGAATCACAGGAGGCTCGTAAATGCGTTTTTTGGTTCGGGGATACTTCAGTGGGCAGCTAGATGTGGAACGACGGACGTCGAGGTGATACGGATGGCATTTTGTATTTTGCCTAGACGTCCGGTGAAAAAACTCAGCTGCAGGTATTAGTCGGAACAACTCCATGGTAAATTTTGTGGAAGATACAGAGATCCCACATATCTACGCCAACCCAAATATTGTTTTAAAATGTATATAAAATATTTCGCAATAAATACATCTATCGGCAAATTCGAATATAGAATCATAGATAATCGAATTACCATATAATTGACATTGACAATCCGCACAGCGCTTTGCTCTGTGGATTTTTTTCCTGTGATGCCTATTTAATTGGTACGCTAATTGTGTCCTGTGTATCCAATGAGGTTAGTATTCACCTGTCGCGGGAACACGTCCCGAATTACAGCACACTCACGATTACCGTGCGGCTGCCACTTTATTTTTAATTGTGTTTTAGCACCTTGATTCTGCTTTTTATTCAAAGTGTTTAATGTAATTAAGCGTGCATCTATTCAGGGTATTTAATTTTGCTACTGTATTTTAACGTTAATTTACCATAATACGATCCTTTCTTTTTTATTTCTTATAAGATTCTTATCTTTAGTTATTTGAACTAATTTGTTATGATAGATATTATCGCATTATTGCTCGTTTGATTGGACTTTTCCTGACAAAAAAGAATTCTTTTATACATTCAATTTGATGATGTAATAAATTAAACATTTCTATATCGATTTAAGATTAAATATTTCCGAACCATTTCAACTTGGGATCTTTCAAGAAAAGAGCGTACATGGGTTTTAAAAATGGTCATAAGAGGCTGTTAACGCACTCTATCACTCAACGGTACCCGACAGTTCCCCGTTCTAACAAAAGCTTCCACACAAAATATTAGCGTCATTTCAAATACGTGTTGAACTGCACTTTTCTATTTGACTGCCATAATAGTTCAATTTGAATTCAAATTAAAAAATCATTTATTCATGTAGGTAACATAATGTACACTTATGAACGTCAAAAAAAGAAAAACATTACATTATATTAAATGCTTCTAATTTTACATATACTGCCAGTTCTCAAATCAAGGGCGTAGAACGGAAGAGAAGAACTGGCAATAAACTCTAATAACTTTACAACTAACATTGAAAAAGTACGCGAACCACTAGGAAGTTAATGCTTCAAGGGTCATGAAAGGGCAACCAGGCCGGTGGTCGATACTGACCCATTGCTTAAGCTACCGCTTAATGCATTTATCAAAGGGGCCAAATAAGGCATATTATGACGTTAGATAAGCACCTGAGAGGATAACGACGCTCCCATGCCACTAATAAGCCATACGATCGTCGTTAATAGATCAAGAACAGCTGTTCTGACTGCTCTCGGATGTTTCTATTAAACACGATAATTACTAATGGTTTTAAAAATAGTATTATTTATAAGACACAGTATTAATATACTCGCAGGAAATACGTACGTACTTATAATATGCACAATTTTAAAGAATTATTCTAAGTGTAAAATTCTAGGCATTTCGCGGAATTAGCGTCGTTATGATATTTTATTAATTTAGACATATTCGTATAGTAATATATTTTTATATAAAACGCGACTATTAAGCTATATTCATATAACCAGGTATACAACTGGTGTGTGTTTTTTTAGCAAACTCTCTAGCTAGATAGATAGATTGATGAAATTATTTTAAGATATATTTGAATTATTATTATCCTTTATATATTTTTTTTGGACTAAATTACATACGGGGACAGAAATAAGTTGAGAAACGGGATTTAACTTAAGACTTCCGTATTTCCAAATCCAATACACAATTCCTATCCTCTGAGCTGAGAGAAGAGAGGATTCTTTAGATTATCATTCCTCCACAGACATCTCTGCCTCGACCGTTCTAACCACTGACTAGCCGGAAGGTCCTAGTGGCGTAGGTACGATTTGAAAGCATATACTAGATATCGCTGCACGTCTATTATTCTATTCATGAAACTAAGATTCTATGGAATTTCATGTAATAGAAATAAAATACAGAAAGTATCTCTATAGACATAAAATTCTCGTGTCACAATGTTCGTTCCCAATAATTCCCATACTCCACCGAAACGGCTCGCCCGTTTCTTATGGAATTTTATGCATATTCTGTAAGTCTGAGAATCGGCTACTATCTATCTTTCAAATCCTTAAGTGAATACGTGGTATCTACCCCAAACAATGATTTTTAATTTTTTTGATAATTCTTTTTGTTTTTATTTTTTTATGATACAACATACAAAAATACATACAACCCCTAATTTTCACCGCTCTATAACCAAACCCTATTTTTTATTATTGTAAATAGTTTTTTTTATGGAACTATAGAAATGTTTCCTAGAAATAAATAGAAATGGCATATCTGGCAATACAACAGTAATAGTTATTATAATCTAAGAGGACAAGAAAAATGCTTTAATATACACCTGGTCTAATGTCATTTAGTTATCGTGTTTATTAGCTTATTTATAGTTAAATAACTAATGTCTATTTGCATAGAACACTACACCTGCGGTTCCACTTCCGTAGTATGAGATTACGAGAGCATGGATTATTGTTTTAATTGAAACTTTTTTAGCGGCGTTGGAAAAAAAATCCCGCACATTTTTCTGTTACGCGTCACATTTTTCCGTTACGCGCCATCTTTTTCTTGTCACGGTTGATTCGAAGACATTCGAAGCCAATAATTACAAAAATATATAATAACGATAACAATGATAGTAATACTTCAATTAATGAAATTCTAATTCAATTTTTTTTAGTTAATTTACAAAAAATATATAATATATTTCAGAATTTATATTAAGTTTTTTTTTTATTTTAGATGTTTAGAGTTTCTGTAATGATGAATATAGATCTTTTTTTCGAAAAATAAGGTCATAAAGAATATTCACTTACGTGTGTACACAATTTTTTTTATACAGAACTGAACAGACTGACCACAATCCCACCTGATATTAAGTGAGATGTGGTCTATTGGAGGGCACGTCTATTTATTAGATGCCTATTTAGCCGCCGCTTAAATGAATCCATGAATGTCTAGGGAAGATGGAGTCCACTCTTTGCAGTTCTGTAAGAAACGACGAACCAAATCGAGCGGCATCTGGGGATGTCAAAAACGAAGAGGTGAAGCCCCAGCATTTTATTTTTATGTAATAGGAGGCAAACGCGATTGCATAGTCGGCCTTTAACTTGCATGGAGATGAGTTTTGTGCGTATTTTATTAATAATTGTTCCTCCAATTTTGCTTTTTTTTAACTATTTTCATTATGAGCATTATACGTATACTACATTCGTCTACATACAAGTTTATTTCATGTATATAATATTATATATAAAATCTCGATGGCTGATTCACGATTCAAATCGCAAATATTTGTTTTTACTATTTCAAATCACATTTTCTATTTAAATCTAATCTTGATTTGGTTCATGGGTCCATACCCAATTTTAGAGTGTGTGTTGCCGGCCTTTTAGGTAATACTAACTAAAAGAGGATTACATTCAAAATCTGTTATAACGACATCAAAATCATAATTGGTCGTAAAAACCGATAGTCGTTGATATTAAGTACCTTAATCAATAAATTCACCAGACCTTTGATTTTGGTCTATATAACCGGTAAGTTCTTTAATATATTGTCGTAAACGGTTTTGCCTTATACAAAAATCATTAACGATTACGAAAAAATCTATAATTTAAAAATACATTTATCTAAATAATACCTTTTGTTAATTAATTAATTTTAATTTGTTGTGTGGTGGTGTTTTATTCATCATCATACACGAAGAAATACAGTGTTACTTTAGACACAATTTACCGTCTCAAACAAATGAAAATACGCGTCAAAGCCTAGTTTCTGTCACTATATATGGTCTTAATTAAGCCTCATAAGAAAACAGACCGTTTCATGTTAGACCCATGGACGCGTGCGTAGAAAGATTTATATGTTATAATGTTTATTTCATAACACAACCTAGCCATTATGGTACCGTCCCCGCTTTTAATTTAATAACGAAATGGATACTTATCTTTAACAAAATCCCAGGCACTTTTATCTCTGCGATTCAATAAATTTAATAAATGTATTGAAGAAAAAGCTGACTTTAAAGTTTACGATTATCTATGCCTGGGACTGGTGCTAGGCAGGCACCTTATAATTAATTTGCAATTTCTTTTAAAATAAGTGTTGTTTGTTGATTACTATTTTCAAGTACCGAGAGTTTTTTGCACCGGCCTCTTCTCTCGGCCTACACCCTGTCTTTGCCGATGAGTAGGGATGGCCATTTAACCTAGATGTATCTTATATCCCAAAATAAACATTTATGTATGCTTTGACAATTTTAAAAGGATAGATTAATAAAGCTTAGTTAACAATTTTAAAAATAATATAGCCTTTTAATTCCGACACTCCACTATATCTCGGAGTTCGGTTTTGAGTTCGGAATTGTAGGATAACCGGAAGTAGCTAGCGGCACAAGTAGATACTTACATAGGCTACGTGCCGTCTTTCTTTAATCAACAATTAACGACGAATTAATTATTTGAAGTTTCGAGTGCAGTATGTAATATTTGCAGATACCAAGTTCGAAAAATATGTATTCGATATGACAATTCAAATGACTAGTGGAGGAAGGAGGTTGACTGAGTGGCCCAAACGCCCCAGTGGCCGTAATAACTACTTAGAGCGTTTCACAAATGAGCGAAACATCTACTACAAGGCTGGCAACGCACTCGCGAGCCTTCAGCCGATGAACCTCCTGCCCGTTTGCCCCCTGTACTTATTATAGCTGCTGATACAGACTCAAATCAGAATAAAGAAAAAGCTATAACACACCGATAATATTAACAACAAACGAACAAAATATTTTTATTCATATAGGTAAGCAAGTACACTTATGAACGTCAAAAAATTAATTGTTAATTTACATAGTAAATGTAAATTAACAATTAATTTAATTTTTTTTCCAATTCGCAAGTCAAGGGCGTAGAGCGGGCAAGAAACTTTCCGCCACTCTTTTCAATCGCCAAGTTTTTAATACAAATTGTTTGAATTGAAGCCAATCAATCCATTTAAGTATTCGTCACATTTATAAAAAGCTTTATTAATTAATTTACTTTTAACGAGGGCTTTGAATTTATATATTATATAAATATATTGACCGGATAATGTCATAATATTTAGTTCCTTAAATTTATTCCATACCGACATCCTCGTTAACACTCGAAATTTCTTTACACTGTTCATTTGTTCAACAATGACAGGAAAAGTCAAATATAATTAAAGTAACTTCTCGTCATAATTTGCATGTAAATGACGCCGAAACTGACTCGCTTTCATGGAATATCGGAGTCGTTATGTCGTGCGGAATTTTATTACAAATATAATTGTAAGCACAATTTATTGATTAGCGTTAATATTGATCGATCATTTCTGAACACCTGTGTTGTTGCTGTTAGGCAAATTGGTTTTTATCTAAAATTACCAAACAAAAAACCTAAAACCGAAAAAAAACCGTATACTAATATACATGTTCACCGTGCGATTCTCATCCCTGAGATTCGATTCTGGCTGTGTACCAATAGACTTTCTGGCTATGTGCGAACAATTCCACGGCGTGTGTCATAAGGTTGATCACCTACTTGCCTAAATGACAAATGAACATGAAACAGATACAGAAATCTGAGGCCAAGACCTAAAAAGGTAGCTTTCATATTCGAATCATGATCTTTTTTAAGTATAAAAATACACTGCCTTCGTATGTCCGTATAAACTTCAAAACTACCGAACAAATTTAGTACGGTTCACCAGTAGACGACGAAGGATGTTAAATTCCTTCATCATAAAATTTAAGAGCCGGGCTCTTGTCTGAGGATTAATCGCCACTCTGTGCGGTTCTGCGTCTTCAACTCCTGGTACGTCACGACCTCACTTTTTTTCTTAATCTGATCTATGTAAGCCAATCTTGGTCTTCCTCCTTCCTGCCTTCAATCTTCCTCTCCAAGATGGTCCTAAAGAAGTTTTCGTGTCGCACCAGGTGTCCAATCATCTTCCTTCTTCGGTTTTTAGTGGTACTCAGCGTAGTTAATTTCATTATACAGTCAAAATCTGCTATAACGTCATCGAAGGGACTACTCATAAGTCGTAAAAACAAATATGTAGTCGTAACAACCGATGAAATTGTTACTAAGAACCTAATGCCATTGGTCATTATAACCGATATGTTGTTCTAAACGATGTCGTCGTAAACGGTCGACAATAGTTTCAATTAAAGTATAAGGATTAATTCTTGTTGATGAGGTTACAAAAACCTTGACAAAATACACGAACAATTGCAGTTATATTTATATTATGTATCTATATTTCGTTACCATAATATACGTATAAAAAAATACAAAAAGTAAGTAGGTTACATAAGTTACTAGGCAACGGGCGGCCTTATCGCAAGCGATTTCTTCCAGGCATTCTTATATGGAACCATAAAAATAAAAGCAGCTACAGAGGGTAAAGCACAAAACGTGCATAATTAAGAAAAGAAACTAAAAATAACATGCAACTATAAAATAAAATAAAATGAAATCTTAAGAAAAAATAGAAATAATAAGATGTGTAAACAGACATGTAAAAGCTCTGCCAAAGGTTAATTGACTCACAATTAATGAACTTAAGTAGTTAATTACGAGGCAAAAGAAAAATTATCAAAAACAAGATTTTTACATAAATTTAAAGACTGAACTCGTTTGATATAAATTGGTGAGGAATTCCATAGCAGGATACTTAGTAATAATAATAATCAGTGGCGCTACAACCTCTTTAGGTCTTGGCCTCAGATTTCTGAATCTGTTTCATGATCATTTTTAAATCTAATAGGCAAGTAATTGGTGATCGGCCTCCCGTGCCTGACACACGTCGTCGACTTTTTGGGTCTAAGACATGTCGGTTTCCTCACGATGTTTTCCTTCACCAATGAGCAAAAGTTAAATGCGCACATAGAAAGAAAGTCCATTGGTGCACAGCCGGAGATCGAACCTACGACCTCAGGTATGAGAGTCGCACGCTGAAGCCACTAGGCCAACATTGCTCGATACTTAGTAAAGAACATCGGATACATCTTAGGAAAGAAGGAGTAATAGAAGTCAGTTTTATGAATAGAAGTTTCAAGAATTAGACTGTCAACTCTGTGTGTTCGATATAAAGTGCTTGAGTGAATTATATATTTATATATGAATTCCTAGTTATGTACCAGGCATCCAGTATTTTTCCCACATAGCCGTTGTTGGAACTGTATGAATACTTTAATAATTAATTTACAAAAAACGGATACTTAAAAAAAAAACAAATTCCACACATCGACGATAACAAATACAGTAGCACAAGTGTCATATCTCAATCATGTAAATACGTAGCTTTAATTAGCACTATGGAAAAGTAATTATAAAACAGGTGTTAAGCATATTTGACTTTTTATACAACTACAACATGTGTACATAAGTAACACTAATGAATATTTATAACATAATTTTAACGATATATGTATTTAGTAAATGCTTCCCGCTGTCTGGAGACTTCGATCTTTTAAAATACAAACTAGATAAAAAAACTAAAGTATTGTATTCTAGAAAAGACTTGTCTTGTTTATTAAATACCTATAGCTGACCTGGCCAACTTTGTTCCAGCTAACAGTCTAATAATACCATGGTAACTTGAGTGTAACTTAATTAATGGTCTAACATCCGGCTGCAGGATTAGTGCGCTCATCGGTTATTTGCTAAAAACCGATGAGCGCACACAATTTTTTTTATGTATTTTTATAATTGGGAGAATGTATATCAAAATTTGGCCGCTAGTATTTTTAATTAAATTATTTAATTAATAAACGCATACAAAAGAATTTATTCAAATCGGTCCAGCCATTTAAGAGGAGGTCAGTGACATACAAACGTACAGTATTTATTTAGTATGTATAATTATATATACTAGTATGATTTTACTTAGCCTGCCTTTTAGTATATACTAACATGAAACATTTTGCTATGCTATCCCAGAGACTGTTCGGTTTTCCGAAATATAAACTTTTTAGGTTTTTCTGTGAAATTTTTTATGTATAAAAAAAACACATAAAAAATGGGGGTTAATTGTAGAGGGGTGAAAATTAAGGGTTGTATATATTTTTATTTTTGTAAATAAAAAAAATGTCTATAAATATAAATATTGGGCTGGACAATCCGTATCGCTTAGGTTCGAAAGATAGATAGTAGCCGACTCTCAGACCTACTGAATATGCATAATTAATTTCATAAGAATCAGTCAAGCCGTTACAGGGGAGTATGGCAACTTACATCGTGACACAAGAATTTTATATATACAGATAAAGTTAGTGTAGTGTATTCCCAACATATATAATTTTTCCACACTCACATGTGAGATCTAAAAACATTTGGTCTCATGTTAACTGCAGTACGGTTTTTACCAGGATTACACTTGCCCTACATCTAATAACATTGTTTTAATTATATTTGTTTTAAACAAATTAATTAAAAACATTATATTTGTTTAAAACAAATATAATTATTGTTTTAATTATATTTGTTTTAAACAAATTAATTAAAGACATTATATTTGTTTAAAACAAATATAATTATTGTTTTAATTATATTTGTTTTAGACAAATTAGTTAAGACACCGAACATTTTAGGTTCTGATTAAGGACGTTGCTACCAGTATTTATTTTACAGCACCACACTAAATCTTCGTTTACACCTGTTAGGGCAGGCTTACATGCACCTTCTCGCGTTACAAATATTCTAGGAAGACATTTTTCAAGGCTCTTCAGCTTTATCATTTACTATATTTCACGTATAGAAATATCATAGTGGTAAGTAGGGCGTATACATATTTCAAAACATTAATAGACCTAAATTATTCCAAGTAATTACTAAATCTATTTTTCAATGTTGGCACAGAAATTTATACATTGTGACAATTTATAAGAAATTGAAATAAGAAATTTATAAATTGCGTTGTTGTATAATTGTGTTGTTCTCACGAGTATGTAAGTGCGTGCTCCTATTTCACCATGCCTCCTGCTGATAGAGGACAAATCTTTGTTTTTAATTTTCCAACTCAACAACAAACTCCAAGATGTCATATGGAACATGGTGTAATGGTTGCAGCTCCTTACAAACATTGTGTAAAAAAAATTTGGCGATTAAAGAGTGGCGGAGAGTTTATTACCAGTTCTTCTCTTCCGTTCTACGCCCTTGATTTGAGAACTGGCAGTAAATGTAAAATTAGATGCATTTAATATTTCGTTTTTTGACGTTCATAAGTGTACATTATGTTACCTACATGAATAAATGAATTTTGACTTTGACTTTGATTAGAAACAGTTATCTCAAGGGATTATACGGTATAAGAATTTTTAAAATCTCTTTGTATTGGAATGTACAGTAAAACCAGATGTACAGTAAAATTATTGTAGTAGCAACTGTTATGAATGAAAAATAAATGAAATTTTTCTATAACTATATCAATGTATACATTTTTAATTAACTCTTGTACGCTACACGTACGTACACATTCAGAGTCAATACTTAGCGCTAAGAATCGTAAAAACGAATCCATTTTAACCTGACCTAATCGCGAAATAGTTTATATATTTTTTTATTTTATTTGTTACAGAAATACACACTTATCCTTACAGCCAATGCCAATACGATAATGTCGAGAAACATTTAATAAAATATAATAAAGTACATATATAATGTTAAACCCATAATATCGCTACTGCGTAATACGACATATTTGTATGTTCTCGTTCACACATACAAATATGTCGATATATAGTTAGTTTAAAATCTACTCTGCGGGCATATATTAGAAATAAAACCGAAACGCAGAAATTTAAAATTTTATATAACAAACGAAATGCAAACGCAATCCGTTGATATGCGTGGCCGACCTTTAAGTTAGTAAACAATTTATTGAAATTATCACCAGTTAGGCATACAGCCAAACTCCAAACCGTAAATGGTATATTTGATTTCCAAATTCACAAAAGGACACTTTCCTTAATGCGATAGTCTTATACGGGTATCTCCTAATTCATATTGGGCCAATTGAACCGATCACGATTTTGCTGTAGACACCTTTGAGCTTAAATAAGTGCTTTCAATACATGCCTTACTTGTATAAACAAAGCCCCTTTGATCTTTAGTTGTCTTTTATTACCGCTATGTAAAAATGTAATTAACGTAACGGAGTATTCAATTCAAAAATTCCAATGATTATTATCATTGGATTTGGCAGACTAATAAAGTATTGATAAGACGCTATTTTACCTCATATATATCAAATCAAAAATCATTTATTCATGTAGGTAACATAATGTACACTTATGAACGTCAAATAAGAAATATACAGCTTCTAATTTTCCATTTACAGCCAGTTCTCAAATCAAGAGCGTAGAACGGTAGAGAAGAACTGGCAATAAACTCTTTATAACCTACCTTATTATTAAAGAATAACGAATACATTCAATACAAAACAATATTATGTACGAATCCATGATTATCAAGATTTTATTTTAACGCTATATAATTCACTCGCGTACAACATCACGCACTCGCGAATATGAGCGAAAATAAAATGTTAATTGCCATGTAATGAATAAACGCAACGTTAGAGTGGAAAAAAGTACCTACGTCAACCTCTCGGGGCGTAACCTACCTACTACCTACTTAAGAGAGTCACCCCACTGGACCAACATCAATTATTAGTACATACGACGTTCGTTAATTCTAGAATAAGTACTTCGCGTTTAGAATATACTGGAAGAAATCGCTTGTTAGCGATAAGGCCGTGCGTTGCGTTGGGAAACCCGTTTTTTATATATTACTATATATATATAACTAAAACTTGAAACTTGTAAACTGATGGCCCGCTCCAGATGTTTGCTGAACGACGTTCAAACATGAGCTGCCGATTAAAGAGAGAAAGAGAAGGTAACTAATATCAAAATGAAACAGCACAATTTTACAATTGTAATCATCACTACCACAACACGACTAGCAGAATCTAAATGAAAGAACCACACTATCGAAACCATTAAAAGAATTACAAATACTTCGAGTGTTTAAAGTCACCGTGTAAACGATTTCCAAGACATTTCAGTCGCGTGCGAGATTTGATCAAGTATTTAACGTTTCGTACACTTGTGCTCAAAAGCAAATTCAATTTTAATTGCAAAGCAGTAACATAAAGGATTTATATAAAGCAGATGAAGCCTGTTCTTTAACCCAAAATTCATATTCCAAAACTTAAAATAACATTATTCATATATTACATATATACCAAGTTTGCTTATGAACATCAACAGAAAAGCTGTTAAATTGATTCTAATTTTACATTCACTACCAGTTCGCAAGTCAAGGGCGTTCGACACACTTTTAATCGAAAAGTTTTGAGACATAGGAACAAATTGTTTAAACTGTAGCAAATAAATCCCAATGTTTAAAATCATTTAAATAATCGTCAAATTTATAAAAGGCTTCCTTGATAAATTTCCGTTTAAAGAGAGTTTTGAATTTATTCAGTGACAATTCTCTAATTTCGCTTGGGAGTTTGTTGTATTATATGTAATATTTTCCCGGGATATTATGGACTACACGAACAATTATTATTATTTACAATTATAATTAACAAATTTATTAGATTAAGGGTCTGTTTCACAATATCTGGATAAGTTCCAAATAAGCTATTTATTACTTATTGGTAGGATAAACAGTATTGTTGCGTTTCACGACTGTCAGATAGCGCTATTCGTCATGAAACGCGAAGTTTCTTATTCGGAACTTTTATCTTCCGAATAATTTATGAGTTGCATAGCTATTTGGTACTTTATCCATACATTGTGAAATAGGCCCTAAGTGCCAAAATCAAGCAAGTATTTGGCATTGAAATTTCAGACGAAGGGATATAATTATAATAATATCAAACGGGTGCTAAGTTGAACTATTTAATTTTGAAATTGCTTAACATAAGAAAAGCTTACGTTATCACTCAAATTTTATTTATATTAATATGATAGTCCAGTATAATAAAAAAAACTGATCAGGAGTTTAAAATGACTATTAATAAATTTAAAAAAAAGTTAAATTAAAAAAAATCTGTTGCTGTATAGATTAATTAATAAGGCTTTAATAATAATGACATACCACACTAACAAGTAATAAATGATAAATACCTTATAGTAGGTAATTATATTTCAACGGTATTCTGCTGGCGACTGTACGTCCGTGTACTTTTTCCTTAGTTTTAATGAATACAGGCGGCTTTTAATTATATATGCCTTATCGGTGAGGAGACACCAATAAAGGTGCTCCTTTTTATTGCGTTCCCTCGTATCAATTTGTTGCAATCAATTATAGATAGTGATAAAATAGAGCTGAAATAATGATTTATGATTTCCGAATTTTTGGATTGGATTTATATATTTATTTATTAACACGTCGTTGCATATAGAAACGAGAAAATAAATTTGACATAGTTAAATGAAAAAGACGGCTAAGGCCGCTAGCCTTATCGCTTTCGAGCGACCTCTTCCAGGCAACGATTGAGAAAAAATAATAGATAAGGCAAGCGGAAGGAGTCCAAACATACATAAGACATAGTTATTTAGACAAAACGAATGGAGAAAGACAAATAAAAAATATATTAACAGTGAACAGGACAGTATTTAAAAAAAAACCCTTGAAAAAGTAAATCCCTCTATATAATGTATAATTATGCATGTAATATAACCTTGGGTAAAATATTTGTTCATCTGGAATAATGTGAAATCTAAAGATTGCGACAAGATACTAAAAAATGTTTAGTGTGCCTCGTACGAAGTCGAATTACCTGCATGATTCGCCAATGTTTCGGGTTTTATCGAACTATGACAACCATTATCAGGACATTGATCTTTTTCACCTCAAAAAGAGAGATGTCAAGAAGTACTTGGAGAAGCGGGAAGACTCTGATTTTGTTTAAGTAGTAGTTTAAATTCTAAGTATTATTCGTTGTTTTTAAATGTCAAATTTCAGTTTTATTCTTTTGTTTTTTTTAAATGTATCTTTATCCATTAATGCACTTGCTTGTTTTCTGTTTTTTATACATAAATTGTTTATCCATGTAATCTGTTTTGGCTTTCTGTTTTGTCTTAGTATTTTGTATTATAATATGTATAAGTATAAGCTGTTAGATTACTTATAATGAAATAAATAAAGGTGAAGGAAATTTTCAAATCGGTCATGTAGTTTTGGAGACAATTCAATGTAAACATGCAATCCCTTTCACAATCGTATGATTGTGAAAAAAAAATAATTACATTCTGTAAACTTCATATAACACACCAACTACTTTTATTTCGAATTATTTTATTCGAATTTGTAAACTTATTTGAATTTAGAACACATTTCGTTCTTAACTTGCCAAGTATCTCCGTAAGTTTTAAAAGGCAACATTCTTTCACCGTAGAGCCCACACTACGATGGCTGAATAATTCATCCGTGGCGTCTCGTGTTCCGTATCGTCTCACACATACCTATCGCAAACATGGTTACATCACTAGTATCTCTTCTCCTCGCCTGCCCTGTCACCACTAAGGGTGCGAACATATGAATAACATAAGCGACAGACCATAAAAATGATGTCCCATAACCGTAAAGGTAAGACTGTATCAACATTATTTTAACGTATTTATTTATTAAAACTTCGTAGCAGAAAGAATAGAATTGTAAATTAAATTAAAAGGGTAACGGGCGGCCTTATCGCTTTCGAGCGATCTCTTCCAGGCAACCACGCTTACGTCTATTGTAAACGCAGCTATACAGACGCTTCTTCAAAATGTCAGATATTATGGCATCATTATTTTATCCTAGTTCCAGAAATAATAAGCAATATTTTGTTTTCAGGGCAGTAAATGAATGTTTACAAGATTTTTTTATAGAACAGGGGGCAAACACGGGCATGAGGCTCAGTTGATGCTAAGTGTCACCGCAGCCCATGGACATTCTCAACGCCGGAGGGCTCGCGTGTGCGTTGCCTTTTAAGAATTGGTACGCTCTTTTCTTGATGGACCCTAAGTCGAATTGGTTCGGAAATACTTCAGTGGGCCGCTGGTTCCACAAAGTGATCGAAATGGTATGCAATAATTTCACTCTTTATAAACATTTACTTTATATTTATGAACAATATTATTAAAACACACTCATAACTGTACTAACATTACTTTTAAGACTCTCGGACACATTGCTTAGATAAATATACAACATTATATGTCTATTTGAAAAAAGCAAATATGTCAATGTAAATACACATCAACTAACCTTTCTATGACTAAAATATATCACTAGTGCTACAACCTTTTTAGGTCCAGACCTAAGATTTCTGTAACTCTTACATGATCATGTGTCAATCCAATAGCCAAGTAGGTGGTCAGCCTCCTGGGCCTGACACACGCCGTCGACTTTTTAGAGCTAAGCCAAGCCGGTTTCCTCTCCGTTCGAGTAATTATTATATATGTACATACACTATATGTACATATAGAAAAAAGTACAATGGTACACAACCGGAAATCGAACCTACGACCTCGATGAGAGCCGCACGCTAACGATATCAATAGAATAGACTAGAGATGGTCAAAGCTCGGCCCGCGAGGGTCCATCGACATGGATAGATGAAGAACGATGAGGAAAAATGAGATGGAGTGTTAATATATTCTTTTTTTGCGACTGATGCGCAAACTAGCTGATGTGGTCTCTGGCAGAATGACCAGCGCTGTGGAACATTCTGCTCCTCTGTGGAACTTACAGCTACAGCACACACGCATTACATGCTTGGGACCGAATGGGAAAAGAAAAAAATAATATACCTCTCCTTATATCGTTTATGTAATTTTTTCTCTTTGATTACTGCTGTGTGTTTTGTTTGTAATAAATAATATGTCTATGTCCATGTCTAAAAAGCAGATTCTACTTATGTTATGATTGAAAGCTTTAACGCACACACTTTGCCTACCACTGGTATAGACAATAATAACTCAATCACGATGATGAAATGATGATTAAAATGGTGTTACTCAAATATTCCCAAATCCCTTTACCCGCTACCGCTTCCGCTATAACTCATCCCGTTAACGATATAACCGATCGCTTTGCGCGACCGCCGCTGATGCTATCTCTATATCTCATTAGCTAATAGCCACCAAGCCAATTACACTGAGTGACGTGTCCGGAGCAAATTGTTGCCGTTTTCAGTTCAAAGATTTCATCAGGATTAAATGAATAGTCAATTTATTGTCATTTTATTAACGTGATGTTAAATGGAGGTACTTTCAAATTAATCGATATCTCATCATTCGTATCGCATTGTGTAGAATTCAAATTAAGAATTGAAAATCATTAGACAACCGTCGTCTGTGAAGTTTATAAAATTAAACTCAATAACTTCATTAGATTCGTGTTCCTTGTCATACATGTTTATGTTTAAACATATAACAAATTGCATTTACATTGTTTTAAAAACTGGTGTTAAAATTTAAGATAGGATATTGGCACAGTTGAAATATCATTTTCATACAAAGGTCTATCCACATACACCGCCCCGGCCTACCATGGATAGCTTGTATCGACAGTTGGCTATTACAATCAGTCGATTGGTTACTGGCACACTTTTATCAATATTTGGATTAAGATAGATATCTCAGATGGGCAAAAATGGATTGAGATAGGTTATTGAGTTTAGGCGTAAGTCAACTATGAACTTTGACTATACAAATGGCCGGAAGAAAACTTTGTTTGTACTATAAGAAAGGTCTTCAGCAATGTAACTCACTCCTAGTTTCAAACGTATCTTGGGTCAGAGGGTCTGATTACCTGACAACCCTACTAAAAGTCCTTTCACACAATCGCAGGCGCCGTCGGGTGGCACCATTAGTACTGTCTGAATAAAGACGTTATCTGAACCCTTTGTGCGAATAACTTGGCATTTAGAAATGTACTTAACTGAGTTATATATCATGACAAATATTAGGTCCTTACATATGAAATTGGCGTGTTGTATGGGAGGAACAAAAAGTCGAATATTTTTAAATATAATATATTTAATTTATCAAAGTATGAACCATTGTTTTCTATGCACTTTTATCTCATAGGTAGTTCATTGATCCCTTTACTAAAAAAACCAGTCGGACGGGAATCAATAAAATCTGTAAAGGCGATTTGGACTGCCCCATCAGAGTTAAATTTTTTCCCTTGTAAGAAGTTGTCCAAGTTTCGAAAAAAATGGTAATCTATTGGAGCAAGGTCCGGGTAGTACGGAGGATGTCTTAGAGATTCCAATTGAAGCTCTTTTAATTTGGTAGCCGTCTGTTGTGCAGTGTGTGGTTTAGCGTTGTCGTGAAGTAGCAGTGGCGTGGAGCGATTGACCAGCCTAGGTTGTTTAGCCGCTAGCTTTTCCATCATGGTTTGCAATTGCTGACAATAGACATCAGAAGTAATAGTCTGGCCAGATTTGAGAAAACTGCAATGAACAATACCGGCACTAGTCCACCAAACGCTTACAAGTAACTTATTTGGGGTTAACTTTCGCTTGGGGCAGGATTTGGCTGGCTGGCCAGGATCCAACCATTGCGCTGAGCGCTTCCGGTTATCGTGAAGAATCCATTTTTCATCACAGGTGATGAATGATTCGGTTTAAAATACCTTCATGTCGTGCCATTACAGTAATGTAACGCAGCAGTCGACGCGCGTTTGCTTCAGTCAATTCGTGAGGTACCCATCTTTCAAGCTTTTTAATTCCCAATAATTCTCTTGAAGCTAACTTCCCAATTAGCTTCAAGAGAATTACAACAGTTTTATCACTAACACCGCAGCCTGCAGCTAACTCGGACGTGGTTTGCGATGGATCCACTTCCACAATAGCCTTCAATATTTCATTATCAACTTGGGTCTCAGGCCGTCCACGGGGCTTGTTATACAGGTCGAAATTTCCAGAACGAAAACGTTGGAACCAAATGGGAACTGTGTTTTCTTTTGCAACATGACCGCCATACACATCATTCACCCTTCGAGTCGTTTCCCCAGCACTAGTGCCACGGCGGAACTCGTACTCGTAAATAATGCGATATTTTAAGTTTTCCATTTTGTAAAATGAGTGACGCAAACAGAAAAAAACAGAAGAAAAAAACAAATGAATGGTGGTCATCGAAGCACAAATACATGAGTAAACAGCTGTACAAATTTAAATTTGGGATTCCTTACCAAAGAGGAGAAAATCGTGATTAAAGTGGCCAGTACGAAAAACGCCAATTTCATATGTAAGGACCTAATATTTGAACCATATAAAGCTGGCATTTCATTCAAATTATTTCTTTAAAATATTAAAAATGAGTTTCGTAGTAATTTCACTCCAATACTGCTTGTCTTTGATTCTCAAATACAAACTTAAAACATGTAGGTAATCAAATACAAGTCAACTGGAACTGGCAAGAAACTCTCCGCCACTCTTTTTAATCGCTTGTTTGTAATGCATATTGCTATTTACGATTAATAATATTGAATATGATTTCAATATAAGGAGTAGTTTATCTTCCGGAGCTTGGTGCGTTAGTTCTGGTTTACCCTTAGATTAGCTCTGTTTCGAGTATTATATTGGTGAAAGTGACCATTTGTTTTATACGTTTTGTACATACGATAAAGCTACAAGAATATAATAACCAAAAAGAACGGAAACGCAAATCTTATTTGACGGTGAAGGAACTTGCCTTAGACCCAAGAGTCGTGATTTGAGGCTCAGACCTAAATAAGTTGTAGCAGTCGTTTGTTTTTTTTTAAGTTTATTATGTGAGAATAAGATTGAAATCTGCTCACTAAAATGATGTACACATTTTAAATTTGAATTCATCATACAACGTACTTTATGTTATTATTCGTGGCTTAGCCGAACTCAATTAAAAATGTAGGAATATATTGATACATATTTGGATTTATACGATGCCTAGTTTACTTATTTGACTTATAACAGACTCAAGTTTATCTGTTTTTTTTTTATAGAACAGGGGGCAAACGGGCAGGAGGCTCACCTGATGTTAAGTGATACCGCCGCCCATGGACACTCTCAATGCCAGAGGGCTCGCGAGTGCGTTGCCGGCCTTTTAAGAATTGGTACGCTCTTTTCTTGAAGGACCCTAAGTCGAATTGGTTCGGAAACACTTCAGTCGGCAGCTGGTTCCACAAAGTGGTGGTGCGCGGCCAAAACTGCCTAGAAAAACGCGCAGTTGTGGAACGGCGGACGTCGAGGTGATACGGGTGGAATAGTTGGTCGTATGTAGTATGCAGAATATGTGAGTGACTAGCTCACAAAATCGTTCTTAACATTTCGCAAAAAACCAATTTCAAGTGATACCGTCCACTCAATACCCATTAAGATAACATTTATCTGATCGAAGGGAACAAATCCCATTCTACAGAATATGCTATCAAGTGTTAATCCAAGGTGACAGCGCGCGCGCCGCAATATGACTCGAGCCCACTCAATACCACATAAAATTTGCAGGTCATTTTATCATACATTATGACAGGTAGGGTATCATTGCACATTTATACAAGATTTGAGACTGTTCATATCGATAATAATATCGATAGTTAAATGAATTTATTATTGATTTCCTGAAGTGAATGTTAGAACCTTTTTGTATATACAATCCAAATATGTTATAATGAAGTCGACCGATAGTCGTAACAGCTGATGAGGTTATTGAGAGCCTAATAAAATAGAATTTAGCCGGGACTTTTTTATTTTTGTCAATTAAAACCGGTAGGTTGTTCTAAACGATATAGTCGTAAATGGTTTTGACTGTTCCATCGTTAGCTATATCTTTAGCATAATTGTATCTTGTTATATATTTATGTTAGGTGTTGGTTTACGAAATAAATAAGACACTCGCAATTTCACAGAGCGAACTCCAGAACCAAACAAAAAGAATGGTGACAGTGCCAACGCCCATTACACTGATACGCCGCGCCGGTACATTGGTACACAAGAAAAATTAAGTATAATATTTAATGTGAGAAGCGCTAATAGGCAACCATAATAATAAACCAAACGAAGGCTGCAATTTCCCCGTACTATAACTAATTAAATCTAAAGTTAGTCATTCTTTTTTGGGAAAAGGTATACTCTTCTTTAAATAATCCCAGAGGCTCTTTGATCTCTGCCTTTTAATAAATTTAAGAAATGTATTAAAGAAAAGCTGTGTAAAAAGACTTACTATAAACTTAACGATTATATACTTGATAAATGGGCCTGGGACTAGTCCTAGACAGGCTAACATGCTATATTTGTTTTAAAATAAGTGTTGTTTGATCATTTGCTATTTTAAAAAAGTACCGAGAGTTTTTTACGCCCCTTTTTTCTGTTGGTCGACACCCTCTGTCTTCTTTGACGATGAGTATTGATGTCTAGAGGTTTAAATTTAATGACGTGGAATAAGTGATACATGTCTGTCTTATGTTCCATATTTTATTTTATAATATAAAAATAAATAAATCAATGGCAAATAATTTTATAATATACATAAAGAGATAAAAAAACAATAATTATCAAACAAATTGATTCAAAGTGGAGAGCCACTTCGCTCAATTTGGATATCGGTGAGTAGCCAAAACGGTTTCTTTGAAAGAGGACAAATAAGATAATGCTTAGGGTATCTAGTGGGTGTCAGTGTTAAAAGCACAGCTTTTATACGAAACATTTCATTGGATTGCCATAACTCACTGCTAGGCAGCTCGACCGTAAAGTACAAACAAGAGGCACGGTGCAGTTTCCATAGATCATAGCTCCATTAATTTGGCGGGCTCACGACTACCGATACACCGGCTGCGACTAATGACTCATAAGGAACGGCTACACGATCGATGTCACGAGCTTTAACTCGCATCTGCGCAAGCGACGCGACGGAGGCGAGAATGCCGACCTACTTCGTGGCGCGCGCAGCCACAGACTAACTACAATAGGATACTGTGAATTCCTTAAATGGATGATATATTGTCTGTATCGTATAACGATTTGTAGAGCTAGAAACTAACTAAGAAAAAGTATGTGTATAATTAACTTAATTAAAAAGATATCATCTCACCATAGCTTTTAAAGTGTAAAGCTTGATAAACGTCCTAAAAATTAGGTATCAATCAAAAGAATCAAGGTTTTATCTAATCTATTTCATTTTAATTACTGAAAACTATAAAAATGACCTATCGAAAGACAACCTGACTGCTGATAACTGTGCTTAAAAAAAAAATTGTTGAAATGTATGTTACCAATTGGGTTAAAAACTATGTAAAGGTATGTTTATGTTATTTGGTAAGTGAATAAAGGCTTTTCGTATTAGTTACGGAACACGAACAAGTTTGTTACCATGGCAACGATTTCTTCATGTCTAAACAAACAACCTTTATAATTGAGTAATTAAATAACATTTTAAGTCAAATTATCTATGTATTAAAACGTACGAAATCGTTTACAGCTATAATTCAACACTCAATCAAAAACGAGCCAACAGTAGTTACCGTCAAATTGCCCAAGCGATAATCGAACGATGCCTTTATTACAGCGGGATTGTTTGGACTTTGACCCGAACCAAATTATATGTCAGTTACTTCTTGTAAGGAGGCTATTTAATACTTGAACAATGTATGAAACAATTCAAATGATCTCCATACTTTATATTTAGAGAAATACGCCACGTAATGCATGTATATATAGGCGTAATCAACTTGCAAGGAATATAAACAATTGATTTGTCCTGAGAATGTTTGAATCTGAGTAAATTGGCAAAATCACACAAACACTCGAAATTTAAATTTCAGCTCATAGCACAACCTCCTATATTTCCTATTTAAAGAAATGATGCTATCACAACTTTCAAGAAACGGAAACGATTGATGTGTCCTGAAAATGTTTAAATCTGAGTAAATTGGCAAAATCACAGAATCATATTAAACTCCGAATTTCAGCTTATAGCACAACCTCCTATATTTCCTATTTAAAGAAATGATGCTATCACAACTTGCAAGGAACAGAAACGATCGATGTGTCCTGAAAATGTTTAAATCTGAGTAAATTGGCAAAATCACGCAGGGCTACCAAAATAGGTCTCTATGCACTAGTTATTCTAAGTGAGTTGGGACGTAACTCTCTCCACGATAACATCGGCACGAGCGATGGCGATGAAACTCGAATGTTTACGATTTGATCGGGCGCGTGCGCAATTGTTTCAACTTTAACTGTACACTTTATTTATGTACGAAGCCCGGCTTCCATCGTCACGTATTGTATGTTTAATGCGCATAAACCAGCCTTTGGTTTATCTTTAAATAAGGTTAGACATTGTAGAATGCTATCTCAATCATTCCGCAATGTTATATTTAATGAGCTTTTTCTGGGGCATTACACCTTTCTCTGGACTGGAGTTTTTGCTACCTAACGGTGTTTAGGATTTTTAGGAGCCGCTTTAATAAATACTAGAGATTTTTATATTATTAATTTGGCGTTTAATTTACAGCTAGAAACGCGATATACCTGCACTTTTTGTGAAAGTTCTAATCCACCTATACTCTGATTTTTAATTCCGTAGAATTCTGACAACTATCATTTGACATGTCAGAGATTAAACACCTTTTTGGCCGAGCACATTTTTCAATTTCAATACGAGTCTGAATATGTGAGTCTGTACATACTTAATTTGTTAGTGAATGTATCCGTTTTATTAAGTGAGAGCATCTCACACACATTAAAAGTATTTAAACGGCGAGGGATAATTACATCACATTTCATCACAAACTGTCAAAAACGCACAAGTACAGATAACTTTTTTTTTAAAGGTTAACTAAACCTGGAATTAGTAGGCAGTGATGCCAGCTAACGAATAAAATAAAGTAATTAAAGTTTATTCGAAATATTGATATTGATAGTGATATTGAAATATTTGATATTTCACTCGAGTAACTAAATGTTAAGTTTTAACTTTTATTGTCCTCAAATGAGTCAAATTTGTCCCTACTTCGGTGGAGAACTTTTTGAGTAGCAGCATTTATGAAATCTCAAAATTCTACGGAATTAAAAATCAGAGGACTCGACCCCTCAACCAATTACGTGGAAGGCAGTTCTGCTCAGCATCTATTATTTTTATATATATCCCCGAGGAAAACCGGGCCTTATGAACTGCCTTTAGTGTGGCCTAGTGACTTCAGCGTGCAACTCTCATCCCTGAGGCCGTAGGTTCAATCCCCGGTTACGCACCAATGGACTTTTTACGAGCGCATTTACCGATCCCTCGCACAGTGAAGGAAAAACCGGCTTGCCTTAGACCCAAAACGACGACGGCGTGTGTCAGGCACAGGTGATCACCTACTTGCCTATTAGATTGACAAATAATGATGAAACATATATATGGTTGTAGAGCCACTGTTTGATTTATTTTATTTTAAAAACTGAACACCGTTTAATTAGGATAAATAAATGTACATATATATATATATATACTAGCTGACCCAGCAAACGTTTGTATTGCCATGTAAAAATAACCATCTACAAACAAAAAAATGTCTAAGAAATAAAAATTTTTTTTGGGGTGGACACTGGCCAACCCCTTATGACTTAGGGATTTTCAAGATAGGTAGTAACCGTTTCTCAGACTCACTGCATATGCAAAAAAAAAATTCATAAGAATCGGTCGAGCCGTTTCCGAGGAGTATGGGAACAACCCGAGAATTTTATATATAGAGTGATATACATCTACACAACGCAATGGAAGATTACAATTTAGAATACACAATAGCATAAGGCATTAATACACAAGTCGAAATAAATGAGAGCAGAATATCATCGCACGTGTCGGCTGTATGCAAATGCGCATTAAAATGCAAAATGGCGGAAGCGCGCACGCGAGGTCCCGGGGTCGCACCACCACGCGCCATTGTCCGCGCTGCATCGCGTTCAGTAGCAACGAGATAGGGCTGCCATAAATAAAGCCGATACGAAACTTGTCTAGAAGACTTTTAAAATTAAAAATTTAAAAGTGCACTCTTCTGATTAAAATTGTTAACACGTTTTAAATGCACTCCTACATGTTTATCAACCAAAAGTCGCGGCACATAGTCTAGAATAGACGGAAGACTTAGATCAAAACTTGCGATGACTTAGTAAGCGAGTTGACAGCCTTTGAGGGCTCTGACGAATATCACTCTCACTTTAAACAATTAGACATCGTATCTCCAAGGGAAAATCCCCATTGGGAGTCGATGCCACAGCTTTCGTTATATATTATGTATCTTTAAATTTTGTATAAAATAAGTGCACTTTTTTACAGCTGCTACAATAATTATTAGTTAATAAGCGTATTATTAGTATATTTTCTCATATAAGAGAATGTTGCAATAATGAGAAAAAAATATCTTAAACCGCCAACCGTAACATTTATTTTTAAAAACGTGAATTAATTACATCATTTGACGTTTCGTGTTATCAGCAATGGTGGTCAGCGAGGGATGGCCACATATTGACAGATGACATATTATGTGATACACAAAATCACCTGGCGGCGAGGAATGAAGCATGGTAAATAACAGCTAGACTCAAAGGCTTAACTATGCTTTCTGATCGGAGGTGGACAGTAAAGGAAACGTGGAAAAGCCCTCAAGGGAAGAAGAAATAAAGAACTAAAGGACTAACTAACTAACTCAATGAGAAGACATAGTCAAAATAATAACCAATCCGGAAGCTCCGGCTTGATTATTCTTTTGACACACACGACCGTGACCAATGAGCTTATTTGGATGAGGCCTTTACCGAATTAAGATTAATTAAGTTATAATATATACAATATATGTAATATGTAATATAATATTAATATGGTCCTTTATTACAGACTATAGTAAATAACTAAATAATGTGAAAAGCAAGTAATTTAGAGAATTAAGTAATTTAAAGAATTATTTATTTATTGTATCACGATTACTAAAACAATCACACCGTGGATGCCTTTTTTCCGCTAAAGATGTGTAGTTCTCGCATAAACTAAAGACATCACGAAAGTTGTTACCACCAACCCTACTAGCTGCGTCTGATTTGAAACAATTTAACTTGTAATGAAGTTCAGTCTGCTCTAGCAATAGATATAGGCTTTAATGTCCGAAGGGCAGAGGCCAAGACTTCTAATGAAGTACAGATACACTATGGCGAGACTTTCTACGTAATTCGAAACTAAAAATCACTTCAATACATTTCAAAATTAGAACATAATTAATTACTTCCGGTTTTTACCAGACTTAAATATTTGATATATTTATGTAGACGTGTGTCTATTGGTTACAAATATTTTCTTTTTGAGAGGCTCTATTGAAGTGAAGGTTTAATTACATTATTTTGTATTTTCATGCATAGGTCAGAATATGATCAATGCAATTTCATTACTCTACAGGACAAACACTTTATATATTAATAAATCATACTGTGCAAAAATGTACTTATATATTATTATTTATATTATATATATATATATTTTTTTTTATCAATTCAACATTTATGGTCCTTCAAGAAAAGAGCGTACAATTATTAAAAGGCCGGCAACGCAATTGTGAGCCTTCTGGCAATGTAAGTGTCCATGGGCGGCCGTATTACTTAACGTGAGCGTTCTGCCCCTTTGCTTCCTATTACATGAAAATAAGTAGCGAGACCAAATGCAGCAATTAGTAATGGATTAATCTTTTAAAGGGATATTAGTAATCACGATATTAGGAATACAATAATTTGTAGTTAAAATATTGATTATTTATCCATACACAATATAACTTCCATACTTTTTTTGGTACTACCTAAAGTTTTGACCAAGCGTCATCTATACAAATATAACAAAGATTTATTTATATGTTAGCAATAAAATAGTCTATATTGATATTCAAAATATTTCAGAAATAATGTCAAGACATAATAATGTTCATTGCCGGGGAAGCCGTTAATTTATCATTTTATATAACATGTGGCAAACGGGCTGGATACGCCAGCCTCACGTGTATGGCCGGCCTTTTGAGAATTGGCATGCTCTTTCAAGAACTCTAAACATAAAAACAGACCAACAAGCACAAGGCACGCAAGCGTTCTTTTCATTCAAGTATTGATTTTAAAGTATTTATATACTGGTAATATAGGGTGTCAATGTTATTTTACGGCGCGATAGAAAAGAAACATCACATAAAAAGTGTGGGGAAGGATTGTTAATTCATATATCTCGTATTTTGCAGGCATATGTCTGTCTTCTTTGCCGATGAGTAGGGATGCCAACAGGCTCGAATTTAATGACGTGGTATAAGTGATGCCGTGATGATCTTATGTTCCAAAATAAACGTATGTTATTTTATTTTATTTTTTATGAAAGGCCTGAATGGAACTGCACTATCACGTTTAAAATGTGACGGGTCATTTCATTTATTCCCAAAAAATATATTTTAATTAAAGTATCAAAACGGTACAGTCGAACTATAATGACGTAACGTCTTGACAACAGCAAATAGTTTCTCAAATAAGTATTTTCATACTCTGTTTACGGCACTTTTAATTAACTCAAAAATGTTCTTACCACCCATAAATAAAACAATAGATAAAAAATACAAATTTATTTTAAAACTTAAACTTAGAAATAGTAAAAACATTTTAAAAGTCAAAAAAGAACATACATATGACAATACAATCAAAAAGCTTCAAAACAAAATGCTAAAGAAAAATTAGAAGATTATAAAAATATTTATCTTTGAAAACCAGAAGAATACCTTTATTAAACAAAAAAATAATAATTCTACTCGTAGGATACTTTAATAACTAAGCCATAAAAGCCGTAAGCAGAATATAAAATACACATACAAAAAAAAAAAAAATCCGTAAATTTTCAATGTAGTAAAACGCGAATACCGTCCATAAATAATAATATTTATACTTCGAAGTTCTACCACTAAAGGTCCAATATTCAGTTATCACAAAATTTCTATGGAAAATCTTCTTAATATTTTTTAACTATAAAGCGATTAAATACTGTGCGACTCTTCAAATATTAAACTGTCAAATCTTCGTTCTCTATTATCTGTGGTCTAACTATCGCCTTAACAACACTATTTTATTAGTAATAGCATCTGATAGATAGTGCTTTAGAATGCGTCGTAGAAATAACTGACAGTTAAAATATAAAACCTCTCTGTCTTACAACTCTATGCCGTCATTCAAACTCACACACGCCCACACAGCTAATATAATCATAAATGCTACGCACACTTGCAAATACACCGGCGAAGACTCCTCACGCCCCTCTAATGCTTGTAACTGCAACTCCTGTTGACAATATCCCATTTTTATTGGTATCCATAGATTATAAACAATAGAATAAAACATAGATTAAAAAATAGTATTGACATAGGTATAACACACTAATGTGCGTCAACACGTGAAACCGATACGTGTAGCTGGCAGTGCACTCTCTGTCTGCCCATTTGCATTGTACAAATACAACAGATTTTTTTTTAAACAGATTTGAGGCATGATTTGCTTTTTAAAAAGTTACAGTAACGAGAGATTTTTACGCCAGCTTTTTCTCTCGGCCTACACCCTCTCTCTTCTTTGCCGATGAATAGGAATGCCTACGGGTCAAATTTAATGACGTGGAATAAGTCATACCTGTATATTTTATGTTCCATAATAAACATATTTTATGTTTATTTCATAAACTACTTTTAAACAAGCCAGAAGACAACTCGACCTCAAAACTGGTTGCACTTTCTGATATAAAACATTTTTGCTGAGGTAACACATCTCTGCGATCAAGATCAAAGCCTGGTTATGCATCTCCACATTCAACTTAAAATCGGAATTTCTTAAACTGACAGGAATTCGAAGTAAAATGATGCGTAGTTTTGTCAACAGATGGCACCACATGCTGTTTGAATTCATAACTGAACATCGGTACTATTGAACCCATCATTGGTTTTACGACCTGAATCTTAAATGTCCATTCCCTATTCAATTAAAATACTCCAAAATACATACCTTGGCTTTCCGTTGCTTATATTTACTAAACGGTACAAGAACAACTTTCTTATTATTGGCGAACGCTCGTACAACTGTTTTTGCGAGATCACGGCGTGTTAAAGCTACCAACGCGGATTTATCGTCCAAAAACTGTACAATTATTTGACCTGAAACAACGATTTATTATATTTTTATAAGATACTGAATTACTACTACACTTCAAAATTCTTTCAAGCAAGGATGTACAACATTATGTACACAAATAATAGTATAATGTTTTTTCCTTTAGAAACTTATGGTTGTCAATCAATTTTTGTGCATAGTCATAAAGTACAGAGAAAAAGAATCATTTCACGCCGCCATATTAATAAAAGTAATAATTTTAGATTTAAAGAACAAATCAATAAAAACATTACTATTTTCATGAATATTTTCAACTTATGCAATAAGAAGCATTTTAAATATATTAGCAGATATTACTAATTTAGTTTATAGTATTTAGTTATTAATATTGTTTTTTTGTTTTTTTATTTTCTCTAGATTAAGGTTTTACAGATTAATATATATATTTTGTTTTTTATATAACTTCTGGTTATGCACTTCTTGCACTCATCATTTTTTATTTATTGTTTTCTTTCTTACTAGGGTTGCCTGGAAGAGATCGCTTGTTAGCGATAAGGCCGCCCGTTGCATCCCTTGTAATTTATATGTATTGTGTTATTTGTGTATCTTTCTAGCAACGAAGTGTTAATAAATAAATAAAATAAATAATTTATATATAAAAAATATAATAAAAAATAACATTACCATAAGCGCTAAACAATTGATTAATTTCATTCCTCTGCCAATCCCTTGGAAATGTCAAGTGAAAGATATGCTCCCTTGAAGGTGATGCTGAAATAATAAATATTGTACCTAAAAGATCTGATGCGATATACAGAATGTTTGTAGCTTCATAAAAATGGATTCAAGTAAAACAGACATTTCTTAGTTTTGATTTTCTTTTACCCCATTTTAAAAATAGCAGTGTTTCCAGACTTCCCTGAGGTTCGATCCCCGGCTGAACACCAATGGACTTTCTTTCTATGTGCACATTTATCATCCTATCAAATGGTGAAAACATCGTGAAACCGGCTTGCCTTACACCCAAAAAGTGGACGGCGTGTGTCAGGCACAGGAGGCTGATCACCTACTTACCTACTAAATTGACAAATTATCACAAAACGGATACAGAAATCTGAGGCCGAGACCTAAGTAGCACCACAGATTTATTTAATTTATAACGCCATTTAAAACATTCCAAAGATAATTTCCCTTCAAATTTGGAACCGAATTTTTTCCATAAATCATAGCAACTCATTACTAAACACATTAACCTTAGATATTTTAAAAATTTGATAATTATGAATATAGTATTAAGTAAAAAATATAATATACATGAAAAGGAATAATTATAATTTTTTAAACTAGATTATCCTTATTTTTATTTAAGAATGTTCATTTAGTTTTGTTTGCTAGTCTGTGGAAAAGACACTAGTTTTGTTTATCTATGTGTCAGTCATTTTTAATTTGAATATGAAGTGTTTATCATTAATTCATTTTGGATGAATTGTAAAAGAAATATGATAAAAGTGGTTTTCAGCTCTATATATATTATTTTTAAATAGAACACATTAACAGAGTAGCTTTCCCTTAATAGTGACAGTAAGCAGTGTCATAGGACACTTTCTACTTATTACTTATTAGTATTAAGTTAGGCAAGTTATGCTTTAGTGCAGAGACAATTTTATAAAAATAAATAAATATATAAGTTATAATAGTATAAAAATACACTTACGATCATCACCAGCGAGATTCATATACGGCGAATCCTGATGCGCAGTTTTCGCCAAAAACACTTTGTTTAAGAAGGGCCGTAATTGCACGCTGTCAGCTGTCACCCGTCCCGACTCTTCGCCGCGCATGCGTGCTAGATGAGCGTGCATAGATAAGAAACACAGACCGGTGACGTAGGCGTCATATCCCGCCTCGTGTTGCTTGTCATGTGATTGGCGGTAACCCCGTCCATCGACTGAATCTAAAAACATATAATATTGGTCAAATTTATTAGTACATATTTATTTATTTGGCAGTATAAGGTCACAACTTTATCTATATTTTTGTAGCCTTTAAAGCATATTCTTTCAAATGAAATCTACAATTAAATACAATTCGCGACAAATATATGTAAATAATATATATATAATTCTCGTGCCACAATGTTCGTTCCGAAACGGCTCGACCTATTCTTTTGAAATTTTTATGCATGTTCTGAAGCTGCCGTGATAGCGGGTGATAGTGATAAGGGGTCAAAAATTTTATTTTAAATTTTTAGCCATTATTTTTTTGTTTTTATTTTTTTATGATACAACATACAGAAATACATCCCTTAACTTTCACCCCTCTACGATCGACCCCTATTTTTATCATAGTAGATAGTTATTTTTATTGTACCAAAAAAAACGTTTCCTAGAAAAAATCCATGACAAAACGACGTTTGCCGGGTCAGCTAATGTAAATATAAGAAACCAACAAACCTTCGATCAGTTCACGATGAGTTTAGGTCAAAATGTCAAAATATTAATAATTTTTAAATAATCACCGATATCTGGCATTGAAAATGGTGGCTGGGATAACGTAACCAGAAGATGCTGAAGAACGCTTGACGTTAACTTATCTTTAAACGGCGGTAAGCTTGACATATATTTAGTATCCAATACCCTGAAATTAAAAAAAAATACACTAATATATTTATGTTTTGTTTATTTATTTATTAACAATTAGTTACATTACAATATAAAAATTGAACATAATTAAATGAAAAGGAGGGCAACTGGCGGCCTTATCGCTTTCGAGCGATCTCTTCCAGGCAACCACTGTGAGTAAAGGAAAAAAACTTATTAAATTACATAAGGTAGGCAAGAAGTGCCAAAATACATATTACATATAATAAGATGAAAAAAAAACTTAACAGGAACAAAAAAAATTAACTAAACTGATACAGGGATACATGAAAAAAAGTGCACTTGAATCATGATACATATGAGCATTAATATAATGCAGAGAAAAGATAGATTGTTTATATTGAATAGATTGCAAAACTACTAGATCAAATTTAAGTCAGATTTCCGAACCCTATGAAAACTTCGATAATGTAGGACTATCTACTCCCTTAAAAATTCAACAATGAAACAAGTATTATAACAAGTGAAAAATATCAAAGAGGGAGAGTTATTTATTTCATAACAGAACAATCACATAGAAATACACACAAAAAACCAGTACGAGTCATGGGGGTCATTGCCACTTTGCTAACACATAAAAAAAATATAACCACATAGAAATTTATGCATGATATCCCACATGCAGTAATACACACAAAATTAATATTTGACTGTGTCCACATTTGACCTGCCCGACATTGACCCCGTTGGGAATCCCACACAACAGTACAAGATAAAAACTATATATTACCTCGGGAACATGCAGTGTGCAAATTCTTTGAAGGATGGGTAATCAACTGGCAATGGTTGGAAGAAGTGGTTCAATGTGTGTAAAAGATCAAGTAACATATTGTGGCCTATAACTAGTTTTCCCTGAAATAAAAATATATGTAGGTTAACAAAACAGACCTCAGAATAGACAAGACCTTAATATCCGACTCTTAATGGTGCATACAGTGAAATAAAAGTGTTTTTCCTTCTGTGTTCATCTGTGTGTATATGTATTATATACAATTCTCATATTTTTTCAATTATAGGTATATATTTATATAATTGAACTCTTAGTATTGTGCTGTAGCTTTGCAGGTGCCATGGTAAAAGAGTTAGTCTTAACATATGAAAACAAAATCTCACACAAATGGAACATAATTGTGACATTCATCCACGGTTAGGGCAAAGGCAGCTTTTGTTCAACAAATCTAAGTTTAAGAACCTGAAGCAGAAATTGCCAGATGGCCTGAAGTTAAGCCTCAATTGTGTTAATAAATACTCGAAACCCGGTAAACCGAGGCTGCATTGGTGGGATGGAGTTGTCAAGGACCACAAAACAATAGGGATTCGCAATTGGACGCGGGAAGCACTAGATCGATTACGATGGAGAAGTGTAATTAAGGAGGCTTAGGCCCACAAGGGGCTGTATAACCATTGACGGTGATGATGATGAAATATATAAAACAGTAACAGTAAACAAAATGTTTCTTCTAATCTGACTGTAATAACATTTGAATTCAAAATACCCTTACCGATTGACTAATTAACCTAGCGACTTTCGAGAATGCAATGACATCTTCTAAGTCTTCCCATTCTTTCTCTTTCCTCTCTTGATCCTTATTCTTTCTATCATCAGATGATGACATTCGAGTTATTTTCAAAGTCCTAAAATTTTTACTAAATGTATTTTGATTTGTATTAACAAAAATTATAATATTCATAAAAAAAAATCTTGGCAGGATTCTTTAAATAATAAATCTTTTCAAAAAACTTTGAAGATAAAACTTAACGAGACCGGATGCAATGTGTTAGAATAATTAATTAATTATTTCTATATAGGTAAATCTTTATTTTATTGAATTGCAAATTGTTGATGAAATATTTTACCTGTCTTTATTCTCAAGAACTTTTGTTTCCAAGAACACATCATTTTTAAATCGTGAGCCTAGCTCTTGGAAGAGCAAACGTCGTACAAATGCATTACATCTATCAATTTCCATCTCATATGCCTTATTCTCTTTGACGAATGCACCAACATTCTTGCTGTAATAAATTTATTTTAAAGTAAAAACAAAACAGTTAATGATGATTATGATTATGTGAAATACATGAGTATTTCATAGGTACAAGATCAATTTGGAAACTAGTAAATATAGGCAAGATGAGAGGTTTTCAGGTTGAGCAGCTATTGTAGTGTATCATTGCATATTATATTTATTATAGAGCACTAGAAAAATGAAGTCTGCAATAATTATTATTTTACAAGTGATATTACGTAAAAGTATTATTTTTTATTGGGTAAGAATGTCTTCATAAATCGTGTAAAACTGTTGATTAACAAGAAATTAACTTCTAAAGACAAGTATGAAAACAATACAAAATGTTTTTTATTATGTCTCAAAGCACTTCAACACAAGATGCAATGTTCAAATTTTGTACATACCAGATATCTTCAATCTGAGCTTTATACTCATCAGGAATAGTTATTGTTCCCTTGTCATTAGAATATGATTTTTGCCTTTCAGTCAGGTTTTCTCTTAGCTTTGTCTCTACGGGGTCTGTGACATATGATATACCTAAAATAGTTGGTAAAGTTTTTTAAATAGAGCCAAACTAAGATATAAGTATAAGTTGAATTCTGGTTGAGGATTGTGTTATAATAAAGAAATGCTTAAAAGCCAAAAGGCATGAAAGATAGTATTTTATCAATTGCATTTTCTTGTCATGATTCACAGTAAATAAATATAATACATAAATATAAGTTTCTTATTTAAGGTTTTAGACAAAATCCTTTTATAATTAACCAATATTTATCATTGCATTTTATTTTGTTTATAATAACACTTGTTTTAGCCAGTTTATATATTAGGCCACCTGTTGCCTAATAACTAATGTAACCTACTTAACTTCGTTATTTTATATGTATGTTATGGTAACATAGTATAAATAAATAAACATATGATAAAACATATAACTTTTTCCATGTTTTTTATGAACAAACTATCTTATTTTTTAATAAATGCTTACCGTCTCTAAACAGTTTGTTAAAGTCAAAACCTTGTAAAGCAAGAAATTCCAAACTAGAACTTTGGCACAAAAACATTTTGTCATATCCTGGTCCCCCCCTGGGAAATAAGTAGAAGTTATACGCATCATTTCGGTATTTCTTCGTTTTCTCATCCCAAATAAATGCACATAGCCCGAACTGTATTAAAAGAAACTCTGTAGAACCGTTTAACAGTGTCAAATAGTACTCTTCAGGAGAATCAAACATAGACACCTCTCTGCCTTTTATTAAGCCCGAGAATTCCGCATCGATTACGAGAAAGTCTGCTTCTTCAATAGATACGGAGACTAAAGGCAGCACCTCTTTAAAATCTGAAATAAAACGAAATAGTATAGGCCACACAATTGATTAAAAAACGTGGGTTGTGTACAAGAAATTTCCATACTTTTGCGAGTTACTTCCATATTTGTTATTGCAACATATGTCTCGTACAGGCAGAATATAATCAATATTCTCACGAAATCAAAATAGTTCTTTTTAGGGGAATACACAACGCATGACTTCACGTTCACCGCGACATCAACAACAGCTAGCTTCAGGCTTTAGCTTGATAGTTGATAGTACGAATTTCTATTCGTTTGACATTAAAAATTAAAGTTTAATTGATGTTAACTAGTATCACAGTGTAGTCTGTGAAAAAGTCAAATTGTATCATTTCACATACAAAGGTATTATAATATGAATGATACATAAATAGGTCTACTGGAACATGCCATTAAAAAAAAAACATTTACAGTTACTTAACGAATACCTCAGAATGCCCGGATCTCCATCGCCTCTTCATTGGAAGAATACATTACGCTTGCAGAAATAGCACAGACTCATGAGAAAATTTATTTGAATTTTCTCCTTATTGTTTCTTGCATATAGAAAGATTACTTTTACTGTAATTATACAATGATCGCACCAGTCTAAATCCATTTCTAATTTATACTTAGTAAGACGTTATTTCTCAAATGATGTACAAGCCCCTAACACCCCGAATGCACTTGCAGCCCTTAAGTCCAAACATCCCAATGTTCCAGACACGCCTTGCTTTTTAGATCCTCCTACAGATTTCCAGGCCTCATCATCACTAAGCATTACCATCAGCCTCCTAACTGCACACGATGGTAATGGCCCGTAAGTGTCGCTGTGGATTGCAAGTAAGTAGCCTTGGACTCCATAGCTTCCACTGCCAAAATAGTGTGTTGGAGTTTGAATGTGTTAGTAATGGCAGGCAACACTTATCACAACTGAAGTAACAGTTTCAGTAACAAATGATTGTTTTCTATTATGAAAACGGACTTTTCTCCTGGACAGTAAAAAATCCTAGGGTTTTATAAAAATAAATTATTTAAATTTGTAACATTATCATTGCACATTAAATCCCATAGAGTGATTTTATTTATAATAAACACCTCTTTATCTTCATCATTTAATGAAAAACAAGAAATGCATGTGGACTTTTTGGAATCGTTTCATAGTTCTGAATGAGGTTTTAAATAATTTGTATAATGGACATCTTATATATTTAAACGAGCAATTCTTGTCTATATATATATATATATTAATATATATATACATATAGACAAGAATTGCTCGTTTCAATTCTTGTCTATATATATATATATATATTAATATATATATATAATTGGAATCTCGAAATCGGCTCCAACGATTTTCTTGAAATTTAGTATAAGGGGGGTTTCGGGGGCCATAAATCGATCTAGCTAGGAATCATTTCTAGAAAATGTAATTTTATTCGTGTTTTATTAACTTAGACATAGAATTGCTCGTTTTAAGATGTCAGTCAAATAAAAACTTAAATATGAATATAATTATCTTTATTCGATAATCTTTATATATACAATTCTTCTCTGAGTGTGTATGTCACTGACTTCTCTCAAACGACTGGACCGATTTTGACGAAATTTTTTGTGTGTGTTCAAGGGGATCTGGGAATGGTTTAGATTCACAATTTTGTCCGCTGGACAATGTTTTTTTAATTAATTTTTAATTTATTAGTAGTTGTTGATTTTGGAATGTTTTACATTGGATGCGACAGACGGCGCTACCATAGCAGTGTCAAATTTTAAATAATATTCGAATTTTAATTTTAGTCTATCCCGACAGTTAGCGCTGCGATCAAATTAAAAAAAGTTTTGTTATCATTGTGTTATTGTAGACCATGTGCTGGATCGTTAGATATTGTCATAACATTTGAATGATAATTTTCATCAAAATGGTCCAGAATGTTTTAGCTTATTAAAAAAAGTTTAAAATTTTCAAATTAAAGACCTGTAGACAGGACAACGTCTGTCGGGTCCGCTAGTTATATTCATATTTCATCATTTTATTACTATGTAATTCTTACTGAAATAAAATTTCCAAAAAACACAATTTATGAAAATAAATAAATGCCGAGCAAAGCTCGAGCATCCAGGTACTGTTATATATTAAATTAGTATATAAAGTAATTTCTTTAAAGACAACATTATTCATACAAATAACAAATATACATCGTGTCCTATTTGCCGTGACAATCCGGTAGAACTATAAACAACGATCTGTGACGCAATAAAAATAAAATGAAACAAATCTTTATTTAAGGTACTCCTTTAGGTAACACAATAAAACTTAAAGACTTCATTATTTTAAATTAATACGTAAAAATCAACAGAACAGAACATAATATTTCTTCTTTGTGTGTGAAATATGTAATTCTATGTTTTGATAATCTTTTCTAAATGCGAAGACAGTTTCTCATACGCAGCTTTATTTCTATAGAGGTGGATATTTGTTTTAACTTTCTTCATGAGCAAACAGGGGTCTAAATCACTGAGGATTAATAATGCATCTGAAAAAAAATGAGATTGATCAAATGGAAATTTGTATCGTATTGATCTGTGGATTGGAATAAAATGCTGTTGACCAATCAAAACTATACAAGCCATTTCATCATGTTTTATCGTTTATAAGAATTTAAACATATTATTCAGGAAAATTTTAACATTTAAATGGTACAGGGTTTTTTTTAAATCGGACCGGTATTTTTTAGTTTATTCGTTACATATATACAATAATATAGGTGCCACCCAAAGTTCGAACGCGCAGATATAGACGTCTTCCACCCTTATCTATTATCCATGGCTGACGGCATTATATATCAAAGTATATTTCTTATAATTATATTAAAACCATACCAAGCATCTCCTTTCTAAACGCTTCGTCAGTATCATCTAAATGTATAAGCATGGCACTGAACACTGCATCAATATGTGCGCTAAAGATTTCGCTATTGTACAATTGCGGGCGACATTTAAACAAGGTACAGAGTGTCTGAACGGCGAACGAACGAACTTTGTCATTGCTGTCATCTAAGCGTTTTAGCGCAACTGTAAAATAAATGTCAATAATAGTAGCGGGAAAGTTTTAAATAGGCCAACACTACAATCTAGTCATTCAGTTCAGTCATGCCATCTTTGGGTTTTCCCCCCAAATTAGGAAAAATCGAGATATCCTGGGGGCTTTTAGAGGGTACATTTGTTTAAACAAGATTATTTTTTTGCAGAGCTCTCAAAAATGGTAAAGTATTAATTTTTTGTAGTTCGTTTTCAAGCATAGACAATGTGTAAAAAAGTAAACAATTACTGTTGACGTAATCAGGAAATAAGAAAATCAAATCTCCTTCCCCTCACTCCTATGGTGCTTACGTAATACTTGAACAACGCCAAAGCGTGACTGGATCTAAGATCGAAATTGTGTTGTTATAGATGCATATTTAAATAAATTATCTCTCTAATCGAGTGTACAACAAAACCTGCTGTTTTTATTAGTTTATTGTCAATATTATAATTTAGGTCCTGTGCAAATAAATATCAAACTAACCAAAATACAGTTTATGCAACATTTCCACGGTGAAGCATTCCTTCTGTTTTGCTTTAGAAGCAAGAGAGCACACTGCTCTTAATGCGTGTTGCCTTGTCAATGCGGAGTTGTCATCCACTAAACCAGCCAGCAAAGGAACTAATTCCTCAAGAAAAGGTTCCAAGGACTCCTTTGTAGGAAAGAGATTCACTTCCTGTAGAAGACCAGATAATAGAGTCATTTAGTTTGAAGTCTTCATTCACCAATAAAACATCGATATAAGGCAAAGGCTAATTATTCGTTTAAATAAAAATACTGCTGAACGAAAAATGAAAAAATGTATGTATATACATTTCGGTTTACTGTTTCTCTGATCATTTATTTTTAATATCGAGTAGTCGGTGCTATTCAACACGAAATATTAACTCACACATAAAACCTTCTTCGATTCTTCGAAGAAAAATAAAAATTCACTATTGAATTTTTATTTTTCGTCCACCGTTCCACAACCGCGCGTTTTTCTAGGCAGTTTTTGCCGCGCACCACCACGTTGTGGAACCAGCTGCCCCCTGAAGTATTTCCGAACCAATTCAACTTCAAGAAAAGAGCGTACCAATTCTGAAAAGGCCGGCAACGCACTCGCGAGCCCTCTAGCATTGAGTGTCCATGGGCGGCGGTATCACATTAGGTGAGCCTCCTGCCCGTTTGCCCCCAATTCTATAAAAAAAATTGAAACGACATTATTTTCTAACCTACCTTTTTATCCCCATCTCCTTTATCATTGTCTTGTAAGGCAGCGCAAAGACATGCAACAGCTGCCGTACGAACCGCCTCAGCAGTGCGGCCCGGAGACCAAACGAGGTTCGGCAAAAGTATCTCTAATGGAGAACAAAGAATTAATCGGAGGATTGTTAACATTCTTACATACGCCGATTTTAACCAACTTGAAAAAAAAAATTTCTTGGAGTTGAAAATTTATATCAGCGTTCGATTTAACTTACGTATGTTCAGATTTTGAAAACAGTTTCACGTTTTAATAAATCGATTTAGTAGTTTCAAAGGTTCCATGCATGTCTAATATGTATTTAAATTTCCAATTCTTTAAAGGCCGGCAACGCACTTGCGAGCCTCCTAGCAATGTGAGTATCCCTGTAATAAACTTAACGTGAGCCTCTTATTTTGGATCCTACTACTTAAAAGTAACAGCTAACCTTAACAGCTTACAAATTGTGCAAAATAAAGCATTAAAATATGCATTTAATACCCCGTTTCGAACAAACCTTCTAAATCTTCAAATTAATATTAAGTTTCCGACTATTCACGATTTTATATACGAACTATCTAAGAAATTTTATTTACATATCAACCGACATAGTAAAAATAAACACATAAATAACCTTTGTAAAACGCGGAAGAAAAATTTAAGTTACATCGATAAATACAACCGATACAAATTACCCCATCACTTGTTTCTTGAGTGCGATGAATAACAGGCCTGCGCAGGTGCGCGAGTATTGGTCATCGCGTCGCGCGCGACCTCCGGTCTTATAATCAAGTGATATAAAGCCGGAATGCGCGTGCGTCGCGTTATCGATGCTCGCGCTAGCCTTAGCGGGTGACTGTTCCTATTATGATTGCTTGCCGTCCACTCTTTTGTTCTCGGTGCTACCCTATTTTTATTGTTAGTTATAATTAATTATTTAGTTAAATCTAGATATGATAAAATTGCAAATCTCACCTAAAGATTGCATAGTCCCAGTTTACCTCATTATCAATTGTAAACTTCGAAATATTATAACTTTAGTTTTTATCTGTTTTGTCTATAAGTTTTTAAAAAAAGCAATACGGCTTTTAAAAAAAACGTGTTTAGTTATAAGTTTGTTACATTCCAGGAATTAATGTACACTGGACATGTAGCACTTTTAATTGTTATTGAACATTAAATAAAGAATTTTTGAAATTGAAATTGACTTAAAAGTAAAAAAAAAAATAAAAAAAATATCTAAACTGGTACATATAGACATCTAGGTAAAGAATTACCTGTACCCGTAGTTCTACCACATTCATTTGGTTATATCAAACTTAAATAATATCTAACATAACATTTATCTTTTATTTAAACCAGTAGGTCATCAACCAAACAAAAAAGTCTTCAGCTTTTAGATGATAAACAATATTACCTTGAATAACAATCCTCAAGAAAGCCTCTAACTTATCAGGCTCGCATTTACGAAAGTTTGTCTCTCTTTGCAGCAATACGTTAGATAGGGCGGTGAATATTTTTAGTTTCACTTCGGGGTCCACCTTTGGTACAGCGAGACATTCACGTAGAAGTGGTGCTATAAGATGCAACTGAGTTCCCATCGCAGAACCTACATGAGAAGTATATCAATAAATTTTCCTAATATATTAATAATACATACAAATTAATAATCATGGAGCGTTGTGATTTTTCAGTTATAGCCACGCTTAGAGTTTATATGTGGTTTAGCTTGTTTAGATTCGAGACTAAATAGAAATTAAATAGAATCATACGAGTTCTTTTTTAATCTATTTTTGTGTTATCACATCAAAAAATCTTGAATAATCTCTACAAATCCCTCGAAATTATTGGGGTATATTTAACTACTAAAAACCATGGACACTTTGCATGACGTTTTATTTAGGGGGGAGTCCCCAAGTTGACGTCATCGACACTAAACACGGGTGTCAACAAGAGGTTATTGTTATATGTTACACAATGATACATAGTGTATATGAAAAAGGATATATTGACGACAATATAAACTTATGTGATGTTTGACCTTTTCATAATCTCGATTTGTTTCAAGGGAAGATTTTTATATTTCTACACAAACACAGCTTTAAAATTACCTGAATGTATCAGTATGCATTCCAACAAACACCTATCAGGTGTAAGCAATGTCCAAGTCAGGGCGTCACTAGTGATATCGGACAGGACACGACGGATGTGGCATTCGTACAATGACGTTAGACTATTACACTTCTCTATGGTTCGCAACTTGTCTAGGTTTGCTACAAATTATAAAATATATTGTTTCATTCCAACATATATTCACACTATATCGAATATATCACAAGAAGACATAGAATCAAACAATTACGTACAATTAAAAAAAACAATGATATAAGTTTGTTTAAAATTGTATATAGAATTTTTCTAGTTAATTTAAACAATTAAACACTAAAAGGTACGTACACAAAGCCATGAATTGCAAGTTGTCATCTACCGGCATAGCGTATACTGTAAAGTTGATTATGAAAAGATCTTCTCCGATTTCACCACAGTCGTCCTTACAAAGATCCATCAATGCATCACAGACTTGTAAGAGATTCTTTTGGTACTTAGGCTGTGAAGTGTTTACAAACTTATTCTATGTTCTATTTTAATGCCAGTTTCTTACTAGATTCTGAACTATACAATCCTAGAACCCCCTTTTACCCTCAGATGACAAATTATAATGAAAATAAATGTGCATCATAAAATCAAACGGCAAGGCAGACGACTTGGCTCTGTCGCAGCCAACTACCTTAATTAACCGTTCAATTTAGAGCCTAGCTGTTTGATCATCTGCCTCCCTGAAGAGTGGCCTAAGCATTAGCCGGCCAGTTTATTTAATGTTGCAAGGATGAGATTGATGAGAAACATTGGATGAGAAAGCTATGAATGTAACAAAAAAAAAGTCTCAAACCATACGTGGTATCTTTATTCGTCTGCAAAATCGCTTTACGAAGAACTTACCTTACGAATTCGACATCTATCTGGGTCTGCCATTTCCTTGCACAATTCCTTCATCACTTTGCCCTTGACCAAATCTCTTTGAGATCCTTTGATAATGTTAGCAATGACGAAGAGTGCACTCCAAGAATCTACCTCTGCTTCGAGCAACGGCCACCAGGTATCTGGCGTTATGAAGTATCCAAAAAGTTCAGAAGCGCGCTTTATCTGGAGTTAGAATTTATTTGAAAGAAATCTTTAGAGTTAAGGGTATCTTTATCTCTTTATATGATAAAACAGTATTATTTAGTTTCACATTAAAAATCACTGTATCAAAAAGCTTAAAACTATTGAACTTCCAACATTCGTCATCAACTTACTAACTCGAGAGTCTTTTCAAAGTAACGAAAGATTTTAGCTTTTTTAAGCCTAAAACATTTCAATCAAAATAAAATAAAAGAAGAAATATCTACGTCACCCATTTTAAAATATACTAAAACCGTGTTATCAATTATATAAACAAACATTTTTTTCAAAACCAACCTCTTGGATAACTCTCTGGTCATCATCTGAGGCTCCTCTATGCAACGTCCTAACAATTGTGTTAGCATGCTGAGTTGAGCCCTCTTCAGCACATAGCAATAACCAGCAAAGTAACTGAGAGGAACGGAGACGAGCATCTGCCTGCCACCCTTCCATCTCTACAATTGTTATATATTTTAGTGTATCACTAACAGTTGATAATAAATAGGAAATATAGTTTTAACGGTTAGCTACGCCTTTATGAAAGATAATGTATATGTCAAATAAATATACTATTTTATATATTAGTTGTGACAAATTTTATACCTGTGAAACTGAGAACGAACAATGGTCGACAAGAGACCAGTTGGTCGTTTCAGTTCTATAGTAATGCAAAGAATTAATGAAATAATATTGTTTACACGTAGTCATCGTAGTTAGACATGGTGCAGACCGTGCGATTTCTTAAATATATTTTATTTAAATAAAGATCGACTGTAAAGTGTAAATCCAGGGGGTCTAGTCAAGACAGCGTAACAGTAGTGTATGTAGAAAGTCGAAAACTAAATTTGTATGAAAATGACAGCTAGTGTCGACAGTTGGTACCAACTACTAGCTGACATTTCCATACAAATTACAGTCGATCGATCGATCGATTAGTCGATTAGTCGATCGATTTACAGTGGAACACCCTCTTAATAATAATAACATAATATGAGACAAAGCTCTCTATGACCGGCGTAACCACCGACAAACGAAATTGTATGGTCACGTGACGAAGCGTGAGTTATTGTCATTCTTTCTACGCCTCTCGTCGTTATTTACAAATTTATTGGCTTTAGTAAGTAAGCCGGTCGTAAAGAATTTCGATTACTATAGTGATTGAATTTACCTCGTCCAATCGCTGGTACAATTTTGCCAATATTACTCTGCACAAGTACCCTACATCCCAAATTGGGTCTTTTGACATCGGGATAATGAGTAGGAACATCTTTGAGAAAGTCAGTCTTTTTTTTTAGGTCCTCTTCGTTCTCTTCCATGTACTGCAATCCTATATCTGTCCAAAGTTTTGTAGCTGTTTCCCTTACATCTGCCATCATATCACTCAAGCTAAAAATTAATTTATTAGTAAAAACAATTGAATTAAATATATTTCAAGTCCTAAACCCCTCACTAGCATGCAGCAGGCACACATCACAATTCTGCAGTTGTTTCGCGATCGGTATCGTTATTGAATCGCACTCATTACTGGCGCAGGTATTAATCTGTTTGTTACTAAACCTGAAATGTTTTTGTCTTCACCGCTTTTAGCCATATTTTATAAATTTAGGTGGGCCTTTAATTTATTATTTACTAATTTTTTTTAGTTTAACCATAACCAAATTTAAAGTATTTTTATTTGTGGAGAACATAATATTACCCGCAACAAAGTTGTAAGTTCAGTCTCAGGTTAAAAAACAATATTTTCAGTATTACGGTCAGTACCCATAAACTGACCACATGCTGACACCACATGATTGTTGCTATAGCTACTCTTCTTAATTTCAAAGAACAATATACTATTTACCTTGTTAAAAGTAGTGGTATCATGCGATGCCAAAAAGAGTACCGATCTCGATAACTTAGCATCCAATTGCCAACCTCCAAAGTGACTTGCAAACGAACTTGAGTGTTCTCATCAAACAGCTTTTCTGCCATTGGTGTGATTGACAATTCAAAACATTTAGCATTTCCTGACAAGACTATTGCACCTAAAATTATAATGAATTGCAATGAATTGCGAACAGCATGAATTCTAAAAATTATAATATAGAATCAAAACAAATGAACAACAAACAAAAATTATATGAATTCTAAAAATTACAATATAGAATCAAAACAAACAAAAACTATTAATTAAAACAGTAAAACAAACTTTAGTTAAAATATACCTATAGCTCTTATGGATGCCACTCGCACTCTAAAATGTTGGTGGGCAAAATTTGATAAAACTGGTTTAACATAACTTTCAGACTGAAAATGGAAGTCTCTTTGCAATATTTTAGTTATCAGTATGATACATTCACAAGCCTCCAACTTTACTTTAGGGAAAGGATCTGTGATTGTCTTTGTTAAAATACTTGTAAAATCATTCATAAATGAACTTAACAGATGAGTCCCCTTATATTTATCGATAATTACGTGAACAAGTTCAATGAGGACCAAGCGAATTTCTTCAGATTCTTCAACGATCTCCGGACAACCTATGCGTCGAACAATTACAGGCAATATGTATGTAAGGTAGTAATCATTAAGAGGTAAATGTTGAATAAAGTTAGACATTATAGCAATTGCCTTTTCTCTACAAGCTTCTGACTCATCTAAGAAACTTTTGAGCACATAAGCGTATATATCAGGAAATACTAAAGTTAAATCACAATCAGAGTTTTGTGGATTTTCAAATATTTCTTCATAAATCTTCTGTAAAGCGTGTTTCCTTTCCAGTTTTGATTCACTTTGCAGTGTGGTTATATGCTGCTCTAATGCAGCCCGCGGATTATCTTGAAGCTTATTTGTAAGACCAGTCATTTTCAAATAAGATAGATTTAAAAATACTGTTTAATCAATACACCTACAACAAACAAAATGTTTAATTTAATAATCGATCATACTTTGATATTGATAAACAAACTTGTTACCATGACAACATTTAGGCACAGATTATATACTATTAAGTAAAGCTCTTTTTATACTAAGGATTTTAACCAATGCCCCTAAATTCTAATAGTAAATTTGTAAGGTTCAAAGTTTTATAATAACTTTTGATTATCTAATCATTATAAATATGTACTTATACAAAGTCTGGTTCACCTTTATATAAAAACTTAATATTAGATTTTAGAAATACTTAAGATATAGACGTTGATAAAGATTATATATTCTAGACTAGATAATTTGTAAAAAAATAAATTTTAATTCAAAAATGTTCGTTACGTAACCATTCCAAACAATATTGTTATTTCTGTACTTTCTATTGAACAAGTTTTATGAAATAATTATATAAAACATAATTACATATTAATAGGAAACTACGAGAATAAATATTACGTACACTTACACACAAATTATCTAAACCAAATTACCGCGATTTGCGTGAACTGAAACAAATTTTAAAAATTTACGTGCACCAATCACAACCCGCCAAGTATAATTGTCAACGTCTGCGTTTTGATGAAACGCCGAGATTCTTCTTCAACCTCAAACACATTTACGATTTTCTAAAATTCAGGTGTTGTGTGTAATAGTTACTTTATATTTACCATCAATAAGCATAAAGATGTACAGATACAGTGTGTTTTATTTATTATTTATTGCAACTATCGTTCAGAAATGTTACGCGTTAAAAGAAGGCGAATGCGAGGTTTGTATTAAAACTGTGGATAAATTTGCAGCAACGTTATCAGATAATATTAAAAAGGACCCAAAATTAATAGAGACCGAATTCAGAAAATTCTGTAAAGGGTCAAAGAATAAAGAAAACAGATTTTGCTACTATTTAGGTGGACTAGAAGAGTCTGCCACCGGCATCCTTGGTGAACTATCAAAACCCCTTAGCTGGTCAATGCCCAGTGATAAAATTTGTGAAAAATTAAGGAAAAAAGACGCGCAAATCTGCGATCTTCGTTTTGAAAAGCAAATTGACTTAAATAATGTTGATTTAAAGAAATTAAAGGTTAGAGATTTAAAGAAAATTCTCAATGATTGGGATGAAAACTGTGATGGTTGTTTAGAAAAAACAGACTTCATCAAGAGGATAGAAGAACTAAAGCCCAAATACATGGGTAGATCTGATCTGTAATAGCTTAAGTACAGTAGGTATGTTATTTTTTAAAAGTTCCTCCATAATAAACCATTATAAATACTGTGATGATTTTATTTTAAAAATTATAATGTATTATTAACTATTGAATATTGAAATGTATAGTATCAAATTTATTTTTTTAATTTCATTAAAGCACTATTGTATTCTTTCAGATAAATTAACTCAAGACTTTGTGATACATCATCATAGACTTCTGGGAGTGTACTTGAAGTGTTTAACTTTACTAATTGAATGAATGTTGCGTGCATACACAGTAAATTATTGTAATCTAAGTAAATATTTTTCATAATCAAGATTTTTATTTTCTTTATCTTTTATACAAATTTATATTTAGTCACTGCTAGCAAGGTTTAGAATCTTTACGGATTGAGAATTGGCACATATTAAGATTAGTATGTTTGGTGTAGTAATACAATAAAAGTTCTATAAATGCTTATTTTAAGTAAATTATTTATATATATATACTAGATTTTTGAAAATTTCATGACAAATTACATGTACAGGAAATACCTATTGAAAATGAAGTATACTGTTTACACTATTTAATCTTGATCAACACCTAATACACAATTTTGCAAGTTACAATATAAATAAAGAATAATGTAGAATGTTGAATCGAAATTTTCCATTGATTAGTGGTATTTGTAGTTCCTGTGGTGCTCTGAAAAGAAATGTTAAAATAATAAGTTAATAATACTAACATTCAAGCACTTCATAAATTTATTTTAAATAAATACTAGTTGCAATTGGAATTTCAGATAAATATAAACCACCAGATATATCTCTTTACATAGGTGAACAATCAAATGATTATAACTTACTCATTTTTCCATAGTTAATTGTGTAGAAGAACACCATGTTAGCAACAACCAGTTGGAAGAATGGAGCCATTCCAACTCGTTTAGGTTGCACATACTTGTGCTGCCACCTCCACCAGGCTAAAATATGGAAATTTTATATTTTTAAGTGATAAAAGTTTTATTTCTGTAGAATGTCCACCAGCCTATTGAATCACAAATCCACCTATACAAGCATATCCCATATTACAGAAACTCCTAGAAATATGTTGATAATAAGATATTCTGTAAAATATAACAAGTAAGAAACAAAAAAAAAGCATTCATTTATTTCTCATCAAGTAACCTAAATTCAATTATATATACATTTGAAACCCGAATTTGTTTTGTAATAGTTTTTTTAAATTTTAGTATCAATTGACGAGTTATTTTCATTAAAGCATTTCTTTAAGGTGGTGTCTTTAAGATTGTGTAAATTGTTGCAAATAGTAGACTAATACGAAAAATAACCTAAAATAAAATAAATTATATATACAATTTTTTACCTCGACTAATAGACCCCATGAATGCAGAGGGAGTCTTGTTACGGCGTCCAAGCCATGATCCTATTTCACTTAACTTCAACTGACCAAAGGGGGTATCAGCTGAAAACAAAAGTTAAATTACATAATCGAACATTACTACAAATGATACTTGCTGAAGCAAGAACTTACGTTTGCCATAAAAACGAGCAGGATCGTATGGGCCGTGGACAGATGGGTTGTATTCTTTCGGATAGTCTCCGAACCCCATGTTTGCTGAGCTTTTTATGAATCCACTGAAGAAAATCTGAAAAATCAGGCAGGTACAAGAATTATGCCTGCGCCTTTCGTCCGTCCCGTTCTAATGTGACAGATGACCACAGAGTCACAGACAAATTAGTAATTACTGAATGTTAGATTGGCACTGGCAGTTAGCATGCCGGCCGTTTTGTCAATTTTGACTATAGAAAACACTATCATAAATATAAAATTCTTGTGTCGCAGTGTTTGTGGTTTAACTCCTCCGAAGCGGCTTTCCCGATTCTCATGAAATTTTCTGTGGATATTGGGTAGGTCTGAGAATAGGCATGATGACAAATTTTGAGAAACTATTCTATAATATTTGGAAATATATATGAATTATAATAAACATAATATTTCTGCGGAAAATTTAGGTTTAGTACTTAAAAAATAATTTTTGATTCATAAATTTAAAATTTGCACCAAAACGCGTCAAAGTGTCATGGCGTCGTTTGCTTACGTCACTTTAGAGTACAAGGAACATTCGGTATATGTAAACATTATCTAATTCATATTTAATTTGGACATTTTACTAGTTTTTACATTAAAAACATGACATCGAAAGCATATAGGTGGTGATCCGTCCCTCTGTGTACTAATACTCTATGTACTAGTCTAACATAAAACATTGATATAAGTGAATGTAAATGAATATTTATATAGTGTTGTAAATTAGTATATAATGAGTGAAGATCATCAGAGGTTTATCCTACAAATAAAAACATTTTTACATGGACTGGTTTTTATTTATAACATTACACTTTTATATAACACGGGATATACATTATCCTTCCACAAAGGGACTATTACCTTAAGAAAATCTGATACATATTTTTCATCATACATAATTTCCTTTTCATATTTTGGCTCCAAATATTAAAATAGTTAATAGTAATTCCCTTTACCTTTTAGGTTCTCCAATTTTTGACGAATCTATTTTTGAATATATTAATAATTCTATTAATAAATTTAAAAATTCTGCTGATCGTCTACTTGAAATTAGTCCGCATTATGCACTTTGCATCTTAAAAAACTGTCTTTTTGTCCCAAAATTTACGTATGTGCTCCGTTGCTGCTCCTTTTGGAATCACCCAGATCTTTTGACACAAGTAGACGACGTAATCAAAATTAGTTTAGAATCACTTCTTAATATACAGCTGAACGAGCAATCGTGGACCCAAGCATCATTACCAATCCGTTATGGTGGTTTGGGGATTCGCAAAATTTCCAGTGTCGCTTTACCAGCCTTTCTATCTTCTGTCCATAGTTCAGCAAATCTCATAAGTAAAATTTTAAGGGCATCCCCTTCAAACTTTGAGATTGCTGGCTTGGAAGAAGCTAGAAACGCTTTCTTAATTGCATGCCCAGGTCAAAATTTTCCATTTTCTCTAAATTCACAGAGGAGCTGGGACGACATAGACAGTAAAATGACTTATGACAATCTTTTGAGCCGTAGTACAGGTTCAGCACGTGCTAGGCTTTTGGCCGTGGGTACGCATGAGGCCGGCTACTGGCTTCACGCTTACCCTTCGTCAAATACAGGAACTTTTCTTGAACCTGACACGCTCCGAATCGCAACCTGTCTGCGGCTTGGGGTACCGGTCTGCGCTGCTCATACATGTCCCTGTGGCAGTGATGTCGACAAACTAGGACATCACGGACTATCATGTCAAAAAAGTGCTGGCCGCTTCTCGAGACATGCCGCTCTCAACGATATAATACGTCGGTCCCTTGCCACCGTCAACGTGCCAAGTCTACTTGAGCCGACTGGAATTGCTAGAGACGATGGCAAGAGACCGGACGGTATGAGTTTGATTCCATGGAGGATGGGTCGGGTTTTGGTATGGGATGCCACCTGTTCAGACACACTGGCCCCTTCCAATCTTCATGGAACCAACAACAGAGCTGGTGCGGCTTGTGATGCGGCTGAAAAAGCTAAAGCCTGTAAATACAGGGGTCTAGGCTCTGAATATGATTTTGTCCCATTCGGTGTCGAGACCCTTGGTCCGTGGGGTCCTAGCGCGTTAAGGCTTTTTAGGGAATTATCAAAAAGGTTAGTCGACATCACAGGAGAACGAAGAGCTGGCAGCTACCTTGGACAAAGAATTAGTCTGGCTATTCAAAGGGGGAACGCTGCCAGTATCTTCGGAACCTTGCCTAAAGGGACTACTTTTAATAATATTTTTTAATAATTAAATTTTAAGGTTAGTTATTAGGTATATTTTGATGTATTATGTTATTTCTTAGGTTTAATTTATGTAATAAATAATATTCATAATCATTAAAAATATATTTGTAAGAAATTTTCCATATAATAAATAAATATTTCCATTATATCTACTTTCTTATTGGCACTGTAGTTGCAGTCATCTACACAGAAGTAGCCTTTTTTATGTCCTGTTAGTAACATTTGAAGTTGCATTTGCACATAAAACTTTTGGGTTGGCTTCCCATTCATTACATATGCTTTACTGACTTAGAAGTCTATCAAAAACATAGTCCTTTTGGTATTTCATTAATTCACAGTCGGCTAACCATCTTCTCTTCCCTTACTTCGGTATCAGATGGTAAGCTAGGGCTACCCTTAGATAATTCCGTTGCAGTTATGTATTTAAGGGTACTCCCAACTCTAGAAAGTTTGGATTTCCTCCAATAGCATTCTATGGATGTGCAAGATGGATCTTCACTTCTGCGATGAACCCACATTAAGAATGCCATGGCATGTTTGCAGCCTCCTTGAGAAGCCACACAATCATGACATTCTACTGACTTAACTGTTTCTTCTTGTTCGTCGACTACCAAAGACACTCCATACAACTTGGCATGCACTTTATGTTCTGGGCAGATTTTAGCTTTTATTGTGCACAAATTTCTTTCACGTTTGACCTGAACATAGCTTACAGCATCATCACCATAAGATGCCCTAGCAGACCTGAAATAATTAAAACAATGGTAAATATTTAATTGCAAAAAGAAATATTTAACATAAACATAACCTCAAATTGTAATATTGAATGTTATACTGAAATAGGTACAATAGCTATGCTTTCAACGAATTATTTTTATGGTTTAAATAATTAATTAACTGTTTAAATCACAATACTTACATGGAAGTTTTAACATTTCTAAATTCTGTTGAACAGAAGTCTTTGTTTGATACCAGAAACGTTCCTAGCATTATCAAGTCGATTCTATGTAAATTTGCGCTGGAAGCCTTTGTAAATCCTTGTTCCATGACTCAATTTAGCGCAATCAATTTACACAATAGAAATTGAAGTTAATAACAAAACAATAACGGCGTATTTAATTAAAAAAGCGAGCGAGTGTGTATTATCTTAATTAATTCAAATGTAAACAAAGAAAAAGAACTCTAACGTGACGTCATGCGCTCTGATTGGCGTTCAACATTTCATGGCGGATTACCGTATTTAGCGATTTTATTTTATCGATTATTATATTCATCTTGCTTTTAATTATGAAAAGAATCAGAGTTTTAGAATTAGGAATTTTGTAATAATATACACACAAATTATTTCAATGAAATTTACTTGTTGTCATCATGCCTATTGGACAACATCTGTTTTTCTTCCCCCTAAAGGGTAATCCACCCCTAAATTTTTTTTTCAATTTTAGATAAAAAAAATTTTTGATGTGAAACATCTATAGCCGCACGTAAAACCGATTTCTGGCGTGGCGACGCATCGCCACGCTATATGATGGTATATACATACAATCTATATGCAGTAGTAAATTTTTATATTTAATGAAAATGTTTTATTCAATAAATAGTCATCGTTATCTGGAAAACAAAATCGAAATATTTTTTTTTATCATTATGACATATTTAGTTCCTATCACAATCTGTTCTTTTCTGCATATTACTTCACAAAATAATTTCGATGTTTCACATCTGCCAGGCGTCCCGTGACGGATCACATTTATTTTATTCTTTTTATGATATAGCATTAGTAAATGCATATAATCCTGAATTTTCAACCTTTACAATCAACCCCTATTTTACCATCGCGATTTTTATTTTTAATAATTTCTTCTTCTATCTGAATTCAATTTGATCTTCCGGCTTCACCGGTCGATAACCGATCAACGATCGATCGATCAGTTATCCTCGCTAGATGTCTACCTGGGACTGTTTGCTGGATGAGAGGTGACTCTCATGCAGCAAACATCACGGAGTAGGGATGAGAAGGAAGCTGGCCTCCTTTGTGTTGGCTAAAGACGGACTAACAAGGAATATTGTACACTCTATTGCGCTAAAAGATTAAATTTTTATTCAACTGCCATAATTGATAGTTACAATATGAATAATTATTTTTTTGATAATTAGTATTGTATGTAATTGTAATTTAAAATATATTCTCTGCATTAATAAACATTACTTTATTACTCTACATAAAGCGCTCTTTTTTTGTTTATAACGCTTTCGATTATAAGTACATCCCCAAACTCATATAGTAGATAATTATTTTTATTGGCCTAAAAAAAAGTTTCCTACAAATAATATACATGGCAAAACAACGTTTGCCGGGTCAGCTAGTTTTACTACAAAAGAGAGAGTCATTTATTCTATGACTCTATTAAATGAACATTTAAATAGAGTTAGATCATAAAAGCAAAACAATTGTCAATTAGTTAGTTTTTCTACATATCTACGTGGCAGCATCTTCCTTTTTTTTTTCTTCTCGTATAATCTTTTAAAATTTACTGATATAACAGTTTAAAGTACCTACTTTAAAAAATGGCTAAAAGCATAACCTGTGCTTGTACCTTGTGATTTTTTTTTAATTTCGTGTATCTGTAACATTAGACAGCAAAATCTTTTTGTCATTGTCAGTAGAAAACAATTTTGCTTAGTGGATTAATTTATCGAAAAAAGAAACAAAGATTTACTTTGAAGGTTTATATTAATTACCAGCCAAGATGGTATTGGAGAGCACTATGATTTGTGTGGATAACAGCGACTACATGAGAAACGGAGACTTTTTGCCTACTAGACTACAGGCCCAACAAGATGCGGTAAATTTGGTGTGTCATTCTAAAACACGATCAAATCCTGAGAATAATGTTGGATTATTAACTTTAGCTAATGTTGAAGTATTAGCTACTTTAACTAGCGATGTTGGACGCATACTCTCTAAACTTCATAGAGTGCAGCCAAATGGTAATATCAATATCTTAACTGGTATCAGAATCGCGCATTTAGCTCTTAAGCATCGCCAGGGAAAGAATCACAAGATGCGAATTGTTGTATTTGTCGGTTCCCCTGTAAGTACTGACGAAAAAGAGCTTGTTAAACTGGCCAAGAGACTCAAAAAGGAGAAGGTCAACTGTGACGTAATTTCTTTTGGAGAGGATTCCGAAAATAATCCTCTTCTCACAACGTTTGTAAATACTCTCAATGGAAAAGATAACACGTCAGGGGGTAGCCATCTAGTGTCAGTACCTGCTGGAGGATGTGTTGTATTATCTGAAGCTTTGATCTCTAGTGCAGTTATTGGTGGGGACGGTGCTGGCCCATCTGGATCTGGTTTGTCACCATTTGAATTTGGTGTTGATCCCAATGAAGATCCTGAGCTTGCTTTAGCTTTGAGGGTATCTATGGAAGAACAAAGACAGCGTCAAGAAGAAGAGTCTCGGCGCCAACAAGCAGGAACAGAGGGTGAAGCACCCAAAGCTGGGGAAGGTCAAGACACTGGCGTAACTCTTGGCCGGGAACCAATGGAATTATCAGAAGAAGACCAGATTGCATTGGCAATGCAAATGAGTATGCAACAAGATGCCCCACAGGCTGAAGAAAGCATGGATGTTCCTGAAGAATATGCTGAAGTCATGAATGATCCAGCATTCCTTCAGAGTGTTCTTGAAAATTTGCCTGGTGTTGATCCTTCGAGTGAAGCAATTAGAAATGCTATGTCCACCATCAAGAAAGATAAGGATGAGAAGGAAGATAAAGATCAAAAGGATAAGGATGGTAAAGGTTCTGGTTCCAAGGAAAATTGAAAGATATTTTTCAATTTTTTTATTTAATTATGCTCGTAACTTTGCAACAATTTTGTCAAACACAACAATAAATATATACATATTTCACCATGAACAGTTTACTTCCAAGATACCCAGTTGAGTCCTTCTATTTTCTCATATCCTGTAATAATTGACATTTGCATTAGTTTTAATAAAGAAATGTACACATAGTAATGTTTTATTAAGCATACTTGCATCATCCCAAAACTTTTTTGACTTGAATTTATTTTTAGCCTGAAGGAGAGCTATTCTTCTTTGTTCCTCAATTAGTGGCTGTGGTTTTTGTATAGAAGTATTAGGTGAGTCTAAAAGTAGAATTCAACAATTATTTTAAATACACTAAATTATTAACCTACAGCCTATTCCAATATTTTCTGTTGTAGAAATCAAAAACCAATTTCAAAACCTTTTTATTAAGTTAACAATTACATGAAATGCTACTTGTTAGAGATAGAAAATATCTTACGACAATTCTTTTTTACGGAGTGTTCTTGATTCTTCATATTGAGTACAAAATGTGAACTCTTTATATCTTCCAACTGCGGCTTAAAACTTTTACTGCCATAATTTACAACTGAAAATAAATAATGATAGTAGAGCAAGGAATAACAGTGCTGGGCTACTGTATTCAACTTGCGACTACATCCCTGAGGTCGTAGGTTCGATACCCTGTGGCTCTGTAGGCTGTGCTCCAATAGGCTTTCTTTCTATGTGCCTATTTACGTTAGCTGGTAGGGTGAAGGAAAACATCGTGAGGTAACTGGCTTGCCTTAGACCAAAATAGCCGACGCGTGAGTCAGGAATTGGATCTAGCTGATCACCTACTTTTGTCATTCACAGATACAGAAAAGCGGGGCCTAGAATTATTTATTTTATTTGTATATTTTTAGTTGAGTTACGGATTGGCTATCTCAGCATAACCTGTGTGATATCAACCTTTAAGTTACTTTACTTTGTTAGACTTGTAGCGTAAGTTAATCAAAAGTTTAGCGAGAACCCCGCTTGCATCCGTTCGAGCGCACCCAAGGCCCGGGGTAGAATTAGCGACACGAAAACATCTCGATTTTATCACTTCGGGGAAAAGCAGTTTGCTATTTCAAAATTCTAAACTAAATTTATTTTTATAATACATGTTATTAATAAATGTAAACTACTGTAACATAATCAATAATATTAGTAAATTGTCTCTAAAGATTATTTAAATTAATATTTTTGTTTCACAACTTACAACTTGGTTTCACAATAAAAGGGGTCTTAATATGTGCCGAAATTTCGTTATGACTGGTAACCTCACCTGTAAGAAATAAACATATCAAAATCTCTTTTAAGTCATTTTAATTGTGGTTTGTTTCAATTTTGTGTGTCCTGTCCTGGCTACTCGGCGATAGGGGCTTAGACAATATTGCTTAACAGTATCTAGTGTATGTAGAAAGTCGAAAACTAAATTTGTATGAAAATTTGTCGACACGAGCTGTCATTAAACGTTTGTTTCCCGCGCTGCGATATGATGCGCAAATTTTCCCCACTCCTCTGTTTAATGCTCAAGAAGTAAGCCATCTTGCCTAAAGCCCATGGACATTAGTCCTGAGACACAGAAACGCTGTTCTCTTGTCAAGTGACACGGTGACCCTGCCCACGTCGGACGCTATCGCCTTATACTATGTACCTACTATTTACTGTCAACTTTTGCTACTGCTCCTGTCGGAAATATTACCCAATACACTTCTAGCTATTGTAGCAAACGGTTCACAACAGCAATGGGCAGCGCGAATGACCTATTTATATACGTGGGCAGCACATCCCTGTCCGTCCGTTGGTAAGTGTCGCTATTTCAATAAATGTTTTTTTTTCGGGTATGGTTTAACTGATGAAAAGGCGTCATATTGTGTATCAAATAAAATATGATGTACTAATTTCTTGATAATTCCAAGTTATCGAAATGTATACTGTAAAATATGAGTTTTAGGCACGTGAAGTCCTCCTCGTGTCCTACGTACATAAAACAATGTCTCCGCAACGTAATAATACGAACAAATAAGTGATCTTTTAGAACTTACTATTGGCTTTTATAATCGTGGGCATCTTGATATGTCCGAAAATTTCATTGTTTTGATTATTTAAGTATTTGTGCGAAGAGGCATTCGATTTGACATCATCTGTAACAAGACAAGGCACCTATTTGTAATAGGAATATTTACTGCTGCTACAAAATAATTATAATTTAAGTAATTGGTGTAAATTAATGTATCTAATGAGTTAGTATAAAGTATTTGTTTACAATATTTATACTTAAATTAAGCCTAAGTGAAGAAAAAATGAAATTTGTAAGTTTAATATTAAAATAAGTGTAATTTTGATAAAACATTTAACATTGCTTATAAATTATACTTACCTTGAATTTTTTGTTTATTTCTCGAGGCTTTTGTACTTTTCGTTCCTGTTAAGTCTGAAAATAATTGAAATATATTTAATAATATTTTATTCCTCCAATCCCGCCACGTTTATTAGAATCGAAAGATTGCTTCACATGGATAATGATAAGAGGCGTTTCATGTTTTTCCATCCACAACCAGCTGTGCTTCATTATAAATTGCATTCAAAACTCACAGCTATCAACAACCACATGCTATCTACATAACATGATTCAAATCTCACGTTGAGGCTTCTTATTTGCGGGAGCTGATCTTGCTGGCGCCAAACCACTCTTTAGCTCAGGGGATGGTTGCCGTGGTCTTACCTTGACAGCTATATTAAGAACACGGCTCATTACAATTCTTTTAATACCATAGTACGTGTCTTCAAATAACTATCTAGAAAAATTGTAATCAAAAAAATGTTTTACGTGTAACATGAGCAAGTCCAACAAATACTTATAGTCTTAGATAATATTTGACAACACAAATATTATCCCAGAAATGTTAAATCACAGTAACTTTTCATTACGATGAATGGAGAAAACTTACCAGTATTGAACGCCATGAGTGGAGGATTTCTTGTCTCTCTTGTATTGGGTCGCTTATCTCTACACGTCTTATTGGCTGTCCAAAACAAATAACTAACTGCTATTATTGTTATCATAAACTGCCATTGTAAGTACGATAAGCATGAGACAATGCGGTACAGCCTCCAGAGTAAAATGTGGGTAGAAATGCTGATAATCGTGTCTATTACTGAAATAGAATTATTTTAACTACCCTCGGTATTTCACTATCAATACAATTAACCATGGCAAATATGCACGTGCGGTATGGATTTACAACATAAATGTCAACAAGGCAAAATATTATTTAGACTTTTTTTACCTATACCCAATAAAAATAGGTAAGAAACAAAATAACTCACATAAAATGCTAACTTTGCTGAGGTCACGTTTTGGTGTCGAACTGGTTGAGGAGGGTCTGTTCTCCGCTTGAAAAAATAGTCAAGTAATCTGTTAAAGTTTTGCTAAACGGCAATCTAGTTAAAACGTATGACCCGACTCATTAAGAGATCTGAAATTCATATTCTTCTGAAGACGGGCTAAAGGAAATGTATCTCGATTTTTTCAACAACTTAGACACGTTTTCAGCAAGCTGAAACGGTCATTAATCACATTTTATCTTGCTGACCGTTTCAAAAGAGGCCCTATCACATACCAAAAAAAATAGGATTTGCATAAAATTGTTCTTGTTTCAGGCTATTTCAGAACAATTTTAGTCCCATGGTCTACTTTTCTAATACAAACTTAAAGAGATTTATGGCGTTCTATCCGATACCGTTGTTTACACTTTTCTAAGGTTAACACAATTGAGAAAATATATAAGATTCATCATCATTAATATATTAGATTCACTTTAATATTGTACAATTAACAATTGAGTACGAGCTTACCTTTCCAAGAGAGTAAAGGCGATCGACTGCTACTAAACTGCGGGAGAGGTATCTTGCTGGGGGCTAAGAAAAATACAATATTTAGGTAGATATCGTTTCAATAATTATTTAAAGTTGTTTTTAAAGAAAGCAATTGTTTTTTAGTCCCCGTAGTCTTGTTAGGGGGATACACAAGAGAGGGGATGCCGGCGTTTAAAATTGCAACAGAAACTTCGCCATGAACCAAAAGACTGGTAAGAGGAGTGGCAGTTTGTATTATGTAAGTAATATAACTACATATTTATTATTTCTGGTGTTAATCAAATAATAAATGCAAATAATTAAAATAACGGTCACAAATAAATTACCTACCTGGCGAAGAAACGGGTCGACCATTCCGATTTACTAATAGCCTTTTATTCATTGGTGTGACAAGTGGTTTTCCATAGGCATTTGGTGAATCTGTAATAATTTATCTTTATAATTACCTAGCGGTAGTCATGATACGACTTAACAGTAACTTAAAAAAATACAGCCCAAGTTATTCCGGGGTAATGCAGTGATTTAATGGTAAAATAATTTTCGGAATTGGTCGAGATTTCGAGTTTATTTATGCATACAAATGTGTCTCTAGCTTTCCTCACAATACAAGTAATAAGTAAAGATTTGAATCAACGTTAAAAAGTAAATTTTTGAGGGCATGTCACAAACTTAAAAAATTTCGGCCGCGAAGGACCATTCATGAAATACTGAAATTAGTTCTTATTTATTATAAAGTGTCATAATTTTATATGAAAGAACATTATCCAAATTGAAGTGAATTATAAAAATTACCAAATTATTAACGGTTTTCAACGTACTTACAGTAAGTACAATGTGAATATTATTCAAAACTTCACAAACAAAAAATTTGTATGATATTTTGTGTGTATTCGGTGGGTCTGAGAATAAGGTCGTAAATGTTTTTGTATCCTTAAGTGATAAGATTTAACATTTTTTATAGGATTTGGCATTAAAATACATATTATACCCTTTATTTAAAAGGTTCTACCACCAACCCTAACTTTGAATAGTGATTAATGAAAAATGTCTCAGCTAGTTTTATATTTTACCTGCATTCGACGGTGCAACAGTATTGTTACTTGTGTGACGTTGATCATTTCTAGCAGGTTTTAATTCCTTTCTTGGTTCAGCTGATTTAGATGAATTACTTGGAGAATTTTTATTTCTTGAAAGCGCTGTAATGTTTGTTTTAAATTAAATTTGATATATTTATTGTGTCACCTTAAATTTTATAGGTAACATATTTAAAATAAATTTAATTCAATATTACTGTACCGTCTAAGAACTACAAAGTTTAACACATTAAAATTTTTATTACTCCATATTTTTAAATGGTGCGTCACATGCGCTGCCGAACTTTCAAACGATTTTTTTTATTTATTCGTATTGGAATACTGATATAGTATGAACAATTTCTAATTTATATGTTTTTCTATCTTTCCCACTAAATTCCTAAATTTTAGATATATACTATACTTACAGTGGACATCCCGTTGTTTTGGTTCAACCGTATTTTTTTCAGTTGGTTTATGTGACGCAGCCGATCGATCTATAGATATATAAATATTTACGTTCAATCAACGTCAATCAAACGTATCACACAAATTTCTGGACACGACAACATAATGTAGATACATGTGTATTCATAGGGTATTGAAATACTATGCTCCAACATTCTTTTTGAGCTACATGTATTTATATACACTACACACTGGACTGGACACTTTTAATGTCAGAGGGCTCGCGAGTGCGTTGCCGGCCTTTTAAGGTAAGGCTGGCTAATTCTAATAACAATATCAGTAAACATATACATACTGATACCCTCCTATTTACAAATTGCTTAAAACCGATATTGTTAGAAAAATATGTGTAGGCAAGCTTGTACCACGGCTCCTTTAATGTAAAACTATTTGTCATTTCCCTAAATTAAATTTATACTTACTCGAATTATTACTTCGCGATCTTTCTGTTGACTGAGCTCCGCTCCCATTCATAGAATCTGACAAATATTACAAATTTTTGTATCTACCTTCATACGTTTTTCATTAATAGTACCTACATATATTTGATAAACCCAATTAGTGCCACAACCATTTAGGTCAGGGCTTTAGATTGCATGAATGATGATTTGTCTATCTAATAGGCAAATAGGTGATCAGCCTCCTGTGCCTGACACACGCCTTCGATTAGGGTTTAAGGCAAGCAATCTTCACTCACATTTCGAGCAAAAGCTAAATGCACACATGGAAAGTCCCTTGGTGCGCATCCGGGGTTCGAACCTCAGGGATGAGAGTAGGATACTAAAGCCACTAGGCCAACACTGTTCTATATTAGACAAGCATGAAAATTAAAAAAAAAACGGTTTCGACTGTATCGCAAAATACATCTGTATTTATTATTGCATATCAGTCAGTCTGTACTATCAGTCAAACAACCATTGTTCATTCGTATATGTTTTTGTTTTTCTGTATCGAACTTACTAGAAAACCTTGAAATCGGGGAACGACGAGGCGATGAACAAGACTTGCTGCGACAGCTGGAATTCACCGCATCACTTGTCACAGAGGCACATTTGCTCTCCCTTCTTAATCCTAAAAATTGAATGTATGACGTATTCAATCATCTAAAACCTTTAAGATCAAAGCTCACATTAACTCGGAAAGGGATCGTCACCGTATCGCCGTTCACCTCGCCGTCAACCTTACGTATGCACTTAACCAAAGCTTACGTCAACGACGCACCTACAGCTCTTTTTCGGAAAAAAATGTCGGAGGGAAGGGTGGATGATGACCCGTGAGTTCGGGTACGGACAGTCAAAAGCGCGGGAACTGCAAGTTGACCACGCACCGCATCGCGGTTAGGAGCCTGTTCCGAGGCGATTACGTTACTATTTCGATTAGTGTACGTTGCAGAGTTTCATACAAACAATACCAAAGGGCTCGAGATAATACGGAGACGATCTCTTTCCGAGTTGGTACTTATGTGTTTTGACCTTTATTGGCTGGAATTGAATGGAACCAAAAATGGAGGTACGCACATCGTCACTTCTCTTTACAAGTTTGTACGCACTTAATTGATAGCTTGACTTAATTTTAAGATGAGCAATTTGTATCTTTGGATTTTAAAAACTTCATATAAACAAAATTTATTCGTAAAACTGTAATTCAGGAACTTAATATACAGAAAAGAAAATGCTTTAGTTCTAAAGCATTCTCATTATTTATGAATAGTGTAAGATCAAATAATCTTACGAGATGAATTGCTTTCTCTATATTTAAGTTTATCCTCTTGTAGTGATGCTGCCTGACTGTTCGTTCGACTTCTACTGGACGCACCTGCAAATATCCAGTAGGTAATAAAAATAAAATAAATAATAATAACTCAGCCTTTAAAACTATTTTTTTATTTATATACATATTTACCGAAGTTATAATTAATCAAAACTATAGTTATTACTCAACTAAGCAGTTGATAAGTAATAGCTAAAGGGATCTTATGACACCCTGACATTTTAGATAAAACTAAACTCTTTGAAAAAAAAACCTAATTTTAGTTATATGTAATTAAAACTGTCGGTTTTTTAAATAAACTTTTGATGCATTTCTTTAAAACCGATGTAAACAGTTATTTTACATAAGTAATTCAAACAGTTATATTTTACTTTTTTTTAATAAATATTTATGAGTCAATAAATTTATTCAAGCCAAGCAATACTTTATTAACACACGAAATTCCTTTTTATCCATTCTTATATTAAACAAAAGTTTCTTCACATAAAATATATATATCGCAAACTAATACTACGACTTCACGAGTCTTTTGAAGGTTAGAGCTAACTAAAAATCTTATTAATTTAAAACATTAGCGAATTTTTGTATCAGCCTACGAACTTTTCAGCCCACCTTAGGCTAGGCAAGCAAAAAACAAGAAACAAGAAAGAAACGTAACCATCATAATCGGAAAATCGGGTACTATGTTGTCTGAGACTTGTAAACAAGTGTTTACTATTTATTCCCAATTATTAATACATCTTGTACACCATATTTATCAAACCACAAATTACAGAACATGAACTACAGAAAATCTACAGATAACATACAGGTACCACTAGTAATAAAACAACGACAGAGTATTCAAAATACTTTATTTAGCATATTTAACAGTTCAAACTTAACATACTTTTCCAGTACTTAACCTCCAAAGTAAACAATAATGACTCAAATCCAATGTTCTACATACAGGAGTCATACAAAGTCCTCTGACATAACTATGAACATTACGTCTATGTTTTAACTAAAACATTATTTATAACAAACTAAACTAACATAAATAAGAGATAAAACATTCATTTGTGTGTATGAATAACATCACTCAATACAAGTTTCTAATTTACCCTATTCAGTCAGATGTCTATCATTTATATGTTGCAGCCAACTAGCCTTAACAGCCGTACAATTAACAGCCTAGCCGTTTAACTAACGGCCTTAAAGATGTACAGCCAGTTGGTGAAACAGCTAGGCAAATGACTTGGATCGATGAGGTTTCATTACTTGCCTAGGCTGTTAACTGTTAATTAAAATTTAATTCCACTTTCTGCCAATCTCAATCTCGAAACGAAACTCTTTAAACTGTCAATATGGCGTCGGCAAATCACAACTTTGATGATGTGGGGGTGCAGGGGTGTAGTGACAATAATAATGTGAATTTACTCAAGCAATTAATTAAAAAGAAATATTTTGTATGACAAATGTTTCACTTTTTTATTTCTGCCAAATAACGACTCTCGTACGAATGTCCTTAGCATTAACCAGCCAGTTAATTAAATGTTGTAAAATGCTATGGCTGAATATCTTTCAGGCCGTTAGTTAAACGGCTAGGCTGTTAATTGAGCGGCTGATTAAGCTAGTTAGTTGGCTGCGACAATATATTTTGGTAGCTTAGAGTTTCGATTCAAATATTATTAACCAGTTGCTTCTTCATTAAAATATACATACATATATGTACTGTCAGCAAAAATGGCGGTTCAATTAATTATTTTAACTGTACAATACCGGAAGTAGGTATGTTAGGAGCGGACGCCTGCCTCTCCTTGTGCTTCTGTCTTAATGCCGCTTTTAGTTCCAGTTCCACGCAATGTTCAGCAAACATTAGCTGCAGGGGAGCGTACATGTGTGGTAGAAGCTCCAAATCACTCATAGTAATCTAAAAAAATATAACAGTCAGAAAAATAAACAATATTTATATTGCTAAGAAAATAAAGTTGTGGTAGACCACTTGAAGGTGGTCTTTTGGAACTAAGAAGACAGAGGATGTTGTTGAATGTTGGATAGATGCGCGGGAGTTTATCGCCAGTTGTTCTCTTCCGTTCTACGCCCTCGATTTGAGTGTTGGCAGTAAATGTTTAATAGAAGCATTCTATGTATATTTCTTTTATCACTTTAGTGTTACGTAATTACAGTTTGACAACAAACTGAATACTTATTGTTAAAAATACTATGATTTTTATTAATTAATTCGCACAATTGCCATCGCCTCCTTCCACTGTTTATTAATACAAGTCCCCTTTTTTCCTCATCTAGAGGAATATTCAATTATTTTTCATACAATTAAATAAATAAATCAGTGGCTTTATAACCATTTAAGGTTTGGGCCTCTAGTTTCATAATAATTTGTCAATATAATAGGCAAGTAGGTGATCATCCTCCTGTGCCTGACACATGCCGTCGATTAACGACTAAAGCAAGCCGGTTTCCTCACGAAGTTTTCCTTCAACGATCGAACGAATGTTAAATGCGCACATAAAGTTAATTGATGCAATGTAACGACATCAGGGAGAAAACTGTCTTTTTTATACAAAGTGACATACAAAAATATGATAAGCCGTCCCTATAACACGTGGACACGACCAAAGACACACAAGCATAGAGTAAAAATTATAAAGCAAATATTCTGTAGTCTATAGAAAATGCTCACCTGCATATTATCAAAAGCGATACCAACACTTTTATTATCGTTCAAAATATGCGCGTTAAGTCTGGGCAATCTGGCGTATCTCTGGCTAAAATGCGTCAAAACTGTGAATGTTGCGTTCATTTTCCGTCCTATATCTATCGCTTGAGAGGTCGTTGAATGCATTTTCGTGCGAGCTTCGTCTGCCAATTCATCTTCCATCGTTGCTTCGTGGATGAGGAGTGTAGAGTTCATGCCTTAAAAATGTTGTTGGTCTTTAACCCAGACTATGACTCCCTTATGCATGCTGCATTTGACAAGGGGAAGTCGTACTTAACTAACTAAATTATTTAACTGGGTTCCAGATATCGAAATTTTTTTTTTGTAAATCTGTCTTCGACGGTATCAAGGACACGGGATTTCAAAGTACTTTTGGCATTTAGTATGACCGTATGTTAAAAATATATTGACAAACGGAAGTCACACTTAGCGTAGTAACTGTATTTTTATTTGCTTGCAATACAGAATCCGCGCGGCTTACGCTGGCGGATTTTAACCACCGGGTAAAAAATCATTGCTTTTTTAACACAGATAATTTAAAATAACTTAAATGTTTGCATCTTTAAAAGCTTACAAAACTGTTGCTAGCATTTATAATAAACTATTTAAGCGGGCGGTTATTCAAATAAAATCTAATTTTTTGCTTTTTACTGTAAATGCATTTGACAAGTGTAAGTCATACTTAACTAAATATAGTATTAATAGGTTAAAATAATAAATTTGTGACATCCACGATATATTTACTGATATTTATAGAATAATCTCTAATTTCAAATTAACAACTATAATTACGATGTGAATTCATTGTTATTGCTTTTACAGACAAAATCTACAAAAATGTTTAAAAATTCCTTACAAATAAAATTCAATATCGATTTCTGAACTCACTTTTAATATAATTCACATGAAAATCTTACCGATCTTAACCAGCTCTTCACAAGGAATCGTGTCTCCAGAATAAGTAACTTTGTGCTTCTCGTCTACTTGAACGGCGACCCCAAAAGCATTAGGACAATGTGAAACCAGACAGGACGTGATATTCTCAACACCAATACCCGCTAACACAGCAGATGTGACGTCTGTGTTCGGGGGATCTGATAGTTTTGCTTCTAACTGAAAATTTTTGAGTAAATATTCATTAAAAAGGCTTTAGGTATGATAATAGTCAATATATTAACTAGATCAATACCAACAAAGAACAATAAAAGAAAATATACGCTAACCACCCGAAGCCGGCTTGTCACTGTGGTGCTCAGCGACAACTTATACCTAATTCACGATTCTTAACAAATACAATCAATTTCAATTTTGCTTGTCAGAAATAAGAAGAGAAGGATATAATATTAAAGAGGATAGTAAACATATATTTCGTTACTTTGGTGAAAAAAAGGGACACTTAGGCAACAAATAGGGATAAGTGGAAGAATCTGGAGGAGGCCTTCACTCCATCGGACGTCGACTACTAGTGTAATTGAATAAAGGCTATTTTTATTTTATTTATTTAATAGTCAGTCAATTAAAAAAAATATTTTAATAAAAGTTTATTGACTTTTCCACGTATTCCATCTTTTTTGTTACTTAATTTATGTTAGCTGTATGTTAAATATGTTAATGTATATTTCGACTATAGAAAGCTATTTATTATTTTTTTATATGTATATATATGACTTCAACTCCTTGCATGACAAGAAAAAACGTCAGATACCGAAGGTTGATCCACTCATTACATATGAAACATGTAGATATTTGTGAATTACATGGTTAAAATTAAACTGATATTAATATCTAAAGCACTTACCAAATTCTGATTGGGTATCAAAGTGAACTCATTCCGTATAGACTCAAATTGCTGGTCGTACTTCGAAAGCCAAGTCACAATTTGGCCAGGCGCTAACAAGTACAACGTGTCGTCACTTGAAATCTCGTCCAAAGCGTGACGTCGTGCTTGAAGAACGCCCATTAAACCTGCAAAATGACACCCTGAAGTTAGCTATATTCAAAATTTTAGTTTGTTGTAACGCATTATCTAGTTACATAATTTATTTTTTTATTTAAATAAAAAAATAAATTATGTAACTAGATAATGCGTTATAATAAAGCTTTTAATGTATTAAATACATTTTTCTATTATTAGTGTCATTTTTTCTACAAACGCAGAATAAATTTTTTGAAAACATTTTTATCTTGTTATGCAAAAGAAGCCGCGAGACGAATGCGGGTACATAAGTACCTTTCTTAAAATTAGTATTTTTCTTAAAATAATAATTTGTTGTTTGTTTCAATTAAATATCAGTTTCCTATATTTTGTTTAACAATGTAATCTGTTTTTTGTTAGCTAACTGTTATTTGTTATATATTATATTATATGTGTAGCTGTAAGATTACTTATAAATAAATAAAATACATACCAATATGATGGTCAGCATGTAAATGAGACACGAAAATAGCCTTCAAGGACCTCAGAAAAGTGTTCACGCGTTTTGGTCCGTAAAATCGTACTAGTTGATTAAATGTGCCTTCACCACAGTCTAACAGCATTGAGCGATTTTCACTGTTGATATAATTGATAAGCAATATTAGTATTAGTTGTAAGACGAAGTGATGAAAAGGGACAAATGAGTACTTTCTTTGCCTGTTTCTATACAAAACTATTTTACTTACTCGATTTGAAGAACAATTCCACTAGTATTCCTAGTCTTACTGGGTATACAGGATCCGGTACCCAAGAAGACCACTTTGGGAAACTCCCTGGCGTCACTCTTTGCATACCGAAGGTTGTCTACCAGGGTTCGAAATTGTTCTAAGCTGGGTACAAATCCATCCACATCCATCGTTTCTTGGATGTAATCTTGGATGTGCAGTTTTGGTTCCGCTGACCTGAGGGGATTTGTAAATTACTGAAATTAAGAACGAAACAGATCGACGATTTAAACTTACATAAGTTGAAGAAAGTTTTATTTGATCAATAAAATAAAAAATAACAAAATTGCTAAATTTCTTTTAATTTTATAGTTCATAAAAATAATAAATGTCTAATATTCGAAAATTAATCATAGTGCCAAAGAATTTTATACACACTAAAAACCACATATGTCAGTTGTCACAGAAAGAACGCGTAGCTAATTAATTGAGCCGAAAAGTTCGTAGGCTGACTACGCTACTAGTGTTAAATATAATTTTTTGTTGCCCTAACCTTCAAAAGACACGTGTATAAATTTCACAACTGTCGTACTATTAGTTTGTTTAAGCTACACTCGGCCCAATAGACTAGTTGAGCTGTAAATGCCAACAGCGAGATTCCATTTAAAAAGAAACTATTAATTTGTAAGATAGTATTTTGAGTAACTTTAACCGTGTGTTTAAACAAATTGTTAAAAATTAATTTCCTGAGTTAATAAAGCATTTCTTTTGACGGACAGAAATACTAATGAACCCAAGCTTAGGTTGATAAACATAATTCTGATTGTACACCTAGAAACACGAAAAATTTTCACCTAATAATTTACGATATCATTAAGAGACAAAAATCTAAATATATAAAGTTAATAGTAAATACAATTCCGTGCCCTCTAATGATAATTAATTCAATAACAACTCCAGCTGTTTTTAAACATAAATAATATGAATGACTAAATATTCTTACCTATCCAACTCCCTCTTCGGCCGTAAATGAAACATAGTGAGGGTCCTAGCAGCCATGAAATTCAGCCGCGTGCTATCATTTGTGGGTTCTCCCTCTCCCTCTCCCTGCCCCGACCCCTCCATGTTTATAATCGTCTGGAACTGGGCCACGGCAATCTAAAAATTAGTACTATATGCCACCACCAACATGCAAGCGTTTCTAATAAACACACGGGAATAAATTACAAGAGAAAAAGTAAATATTTTAAAATTCTCGAATGTTCGCCTGATTCTATTGTATTCTTTTTTTGACTATGAAATAAGTTCCTTGTCGGAGTGCTAAGATAACTATCGTTTTTTAAGAAAAATATAATACATATAAATTTATTAAATTTTTGACCCCAACACATTAACATACTAAAACTCATAAGCAACTTATATATTAGCCCATATACAATTAAAGTATTCTACATACCTTATTCTTCAACTCCTCCAATCCCTTTAATCGTATTGGGCTACTGGTCTTCGGAAGTGGTGGATGGGCATTCCACACTGCAGGAACACTCAGATCCTTTAGTAAAGGAAATATATCTGGGTCCAACAAATGTAGCTTGTGTTGGGTCTTATGAACCGCTTCCGAGCCAAGGCAAGAGTTCTGCCCGTTGAGTATCAGATGTTGTGTATTTGTACCAAATAGAGACATGAAGGCTTGGTATCTAGAATTTTATTCAATATAAATGAAAACATTAGGTCATATTTGATTGAATAATATTTGAAAAAAATATCTATTTAAGTTTTCCAGCATGCCGCTTATATTAATAAGTGTATGCATATATATTTGTGAGTCTACTATATTTCAATTTTGGGAACATTTCAAATTAGAGCAAAATCTGAGTAGTTTTTCACATATCACTCACATTCTGGAGGGAACATGTAATACCTATATAATACAATACTTATATAAATCTAAGTTAGGTCAGATGGTGAGTTCTGATTTGAGTTGGGAAGTTTTACAGTTTACAGAGAGATCCTTCATAACAATAAATGTTTTAGGTATTATTGTATTTTCATAAATCTAATTTAAATATGGGGTAGATCATACAAACTCAAAATTCCTAACATACAAACACTACAATATAAATAATAAAAGCACTATTAAGATACAATGTTTAAACAGACTAATAAAATCTACTAAGAAACCGAAATAATTACGATTAAAAAACTATGTTTATAGCACATGTAAATTAATTTTAAAAAATAATTCCCCCCATAGCTTATCTTTAAAAAAATTAAACAAATTATTTAAAGAAAAAATTAAAATATGTAAAATTAATTATCAAAAGAAGAAATCTATTAAATAATTGGGTGTGCAATTATTTAATCATTTGCCGTCTTAAATTCGTAGTACATCAAAAGGGCATTAAATATATATGTCAGAATGAACCCAGCAGGCTAAAATTAAGACAGCTGTCACATGGCGACGTATATCTCGTTCGTATATATTGCTTCTCATGAAAAAAAAACTTTTTAGTAATGAGAAATACAATTCATTAAACATTATTTGAATAACATTAATTAATATTACATTTTTAATGTTTTTAATCTTAGTACAAATTAATGATTTAACTCACTTTGGATGATGGAAAACATGTGGTGGCGTATAATGTACTATAACAGTTGGAATGTTTTCAGATGGATTGGTGCCATTGTCAAAATGAGCTGCAAATTCATCCTCCTTCAGCCATTTGATGTCTGGCAATTCCAGTACTACAATAAAGAATATATGTTTATAGTACAATTTATATTTTTCTGCTTCTGTAAATGTTACATCTAACAAGATGTAACATTCAAAGACTATGTAAATAATGTTATATTTAGTTGTGGAAATTTATAAACATAGACTAAAAATTCTATATACAAACTATCAACACTACAATTAGCAGAAGTTTAACCTTTAAACTAAAAAAAATATATATATATATATATTTGTGACATTGTTTTAGAATGTATATATAAATAAATAAATAAGAATGCGAAAGAAAAGTTAACGTAAAGTTAAGTTAACACAGTTACTAAGAACAATATATCAGTGTCAAATAAGTTTTGGATAGAAGTCATAGTTTGTGGAAAGTCTCCACTATGAACCCCAGATCAATGTCACTTTATTATCAAAGAGAATAAATTATACATTGCTTCACCCAATCATTGTGATTACGGTAAGGTTGTTTTTTCATAAATTTGAAAAGACAAAAGCCATTGACATTTTGTTGCTTTTAAATAATATTTATTTCTCACCAATAAACACAGGTCCAGGGTCATCTGGTGTTTTGACATCCTTTGACATCACTAGTGTTCCATCTGGCAATACCACATCCTGTCCACTCTTCAATTGCCCTAACATTGGACCAGGTTTCACTCCCATTTCAACACATTTCTCTAGGTCTAGAGTACCTAAACGTTTCTGTAAAATGTTTTTTAAATATAAAATTTAAGTATTTTAGTTTTACAGATCTTATAGCCTAATCTTAATATTTATATGAAAGATTAATTAGATAAATTTATTTAATGTAAATAATCTTTTAAAGAATTCTCAATTACCTTTAATGTACAAATATATGCCACACTACAATTATTGGTGACTTTTGGTATAACATGGTGTAATTTTTCTGGCTTTTTCTTTTCTTTCTCTAAAAGTAAATAAAATAAATATAATGTAATTTGAAGTTGCATAAGGTATGGAACACAAATTCTGTATTGATTTAATTTTTTTACTACAGCATGTATATAAGTACCAAGAAAATAGTTTTAATGGTTTAAAGTCTTGTTCCTTTGTGTCATTATATATCACAATTATTTCCTATTATTAATGTGTGCTTTTTAAGTCTCCTTTTTATTGACTATTTAGTTTTTCTGTTAAAATTGTGAAAATAGCTGGCTATAAAACATGGAACACACCTTTCTCAAAAGATACTTTTGATTTTTGTTTAGTATTTTTACTTCTGTCTGTTTCACGCCTATAGTAATCTGTATCATCGTGAATAAACTCTTCAAAATCTTGTTCTTGCTTGCTAGGATGTTCTGGAGAAGAGTCCAACTTTGGTTTCTTAGCTACTGGCTTCATTTCAGGAAATAAGGTTTGTTGGGGGCTCCTTAAAAGACATTACATTAATCATAGTTTCAATTTTAGAATTCACGATTATGTAACTATTTACTACTAAGAATGTGTAGTTTTGCTTGCTGCAATGCTTTATTATCAATTGGAGGAAATTTTATTATGCCAAAAAATTATGTCCATATACTGCAAAGAAATAAAACATACACAACAAATTTAATATGAGTTAAGACACAGGATGCAATAGGTTTAATTTAGAAATTATGAATTAATAATATGGAGGCATTTCTATAGTTTTCCATTATAATAAAGATTTGAAATACTTACAGTATAACATACTTTACAGACATAACATTATCTTCATAATCTTCACTGGGGTTACATTTTGCCATTGTAACATTTAAATCTTTCATGATAACAAATCTTTTTGTTGCATTATAAAGTTCATCCTGAAATGATGAAGTAAATTTTATGCATTATGGATATTTTTATTTTATTCTATATAGCAAAGCATTTTTCTTTAAATATTTCAGATTTTTTTTTGAACTTCAGTTTCAATTGTTTGTATGCACAAAATTCAGAAATAAGACTGTGTGAATTTAGACTCTTGTATATCAAAAACCCATATATATTTTAACATAACACTAAGTGATAAGTCTCATTTCTGCTGACTAAGAAATACAAGTCCTTAGAGCTTCAAATTAATATTTACCAGGCCTTCTGGTCCATGTAAGGTGATATTAGGAACACCAACATCTTGCAATGTAAGTGACAGACCAGGTAGACCTCCCAGATTCTTCCAGGTCTTACTTGTAATAAAAATGTGGTCTAGTTTAGATAGCTTCACTTTATGCTCATGAGCTAGACGCTGTGTGCATTCGCCACAATTGAACATATATCTGGAAAAAAAATTTATAGATAAATTTAACAATGCATTGACTATGTCAACTTTACCAACAGAGTAATTTTAACAAAAGGAAGTTTACCGCTTTTGATCTGTGAAGAGATATAACGTATTTGGTGCTCCTCGAGCCCCTGAGCCCAATACTTGGAGGTAAATTGTGCTGGGACCGTACTTATCACCCTTCTTAGCATTTTTTTGACGTTGTCGTTGAACTTCAGCTATCCTCGCAGTATTTGATTTCGGCATGTTGGCTAAAATATCCAACAGCCGATTACTACCCTTTGATGAGTAATAAGCGTTATTTAAGAATTTACATCTAACTACTTTTGTAAATAAATAGAGTTTACCGCACATGTGTTTCGAGGTTATTTATATTTCAGTCTATAATCGTTACGAGCATTTCTGTGCATCAATCTCCTTCAAATGTGAATTATATGGCTATTGAACATAATTTTAACTTATTTTAAATGTAAATAAATATATTTATTTATTTTAATTGATACATTGGCAGATTTTTAGATTTAGAACAAATGCCGCACAGATGTTTTTTTGCTACTGTCAATTGCAAAACTGTCAATGTTTGATTTCTTAATAATTGACAATTGACGTTTGAGAGGAGTAAAAAAGTACGTACTATTGCATATATTTAATTGTACATTTTAATAATTATATTTATACATTTTCCTAGGTAAATTAGTATCAAACAGTTTGCAAATTGGTAGTCACTGTTATATTTTGTTAATTTGTGTTTCCGAGAATATATGGAACATAATATTATCTTTTATTCTGTCTAAATTGTAAAATAGCAACCCCAAAGTAGAAAAATCAAAAATGGCGTTTTGTACAGCTGTGGATTCGTATTGCGCAATTTTTATGTAAAAGTTCGAATTAAACCCAATAATTAAAATAATAAACTTGAAATAGTTATTGAGATGAACTTATAATGCTATTATTTTGTCAGTTTAACCGCGAATATTGTGCAGTGGTTTTATAAATTTAGTTTGTGCCGAACTGTCATGGACCGTCGTCAATTTTTTGTGTTGTGGTGATGTATTGAAATAATAAATAATGAAACGAAAAATAATACGGCTGTGCTTATAATGTAAATATGATGGCTGTGTTATGGGTGGTTTTATTTTGGGCCTCAGTTGGCCTACGCGCTGTGTCTGGTCTACCCATTGGGGAAACACCTCTAGTCTACCCTCATGGTAAGCCATAAAATTATTCAAAAAAGAGTTTTAACTACCGGAAACGTTACAAAAACGTGATTAAAATAAAAATATCCTTTTTAATGCTTCATCATATCTTAACTTGTGCATATTTAAGATGATTTACCCGTTATCAATCTAAAACATACTGGGAAATGATGCTTTGAAGTAAATTTATGTATTAAACTAGCTATTTGAGGTACAATGCATTTTTTTTTGATGCCGAAAATTAGTATTTCCAGTTCATTAGATTATTAGTTACAGAAATTTAATATTTTTTATGTAAATAATTTTTAAATAAGAATTTAAAGCAGCAGCAAAATATTATTTTATCAGTTAAAACTGTAAAGGAATCTGGAATGTGATCAATTCTGTAAAAAAACCTCTCCTGTTAATAAATAAAACTACAAACTTTTACTATAAAAATTGTCATCAACTTACCAAGAATGTGTGAATTTTGTAAAAAGGCTACATAATTTTTTTTCTTCTGTAAAAATTAAAAGTGGTTAATTAGTGTATTTTTCTGTCATGTTCTTTTAGAGTCACATAGTGAAGAATATGTTGGCTGGGGCTCTGAGGGTGGCTTATATACACTGCCAGCGCTGGCGTTGGTTTTAACAGCTGTTGGTCTCCTATTTGGATGTACTTGGTGTTACCAACATAAGGATTGCAAAGTAAGTAGACAGACCTGTCAATTATGTTTAATTTATAAAATTAATTAAAGGCTGTTATATATGTCTCTATAATACAAAATTTATATAAAGGTATGTTATACTAAATACATTTAATTCTTACAAAGAAAAAATTACATATAATGGACCACAACTAGTCAAAGTCAGTAATTTTTGCGTGATTTTGCATGGTTCAATGATTATAAAGGGATTTTAAAATATAAACTTGTAAAAAGATGCATGACCCAGTTGTTTATCTTACATATTTATAAATCTAACATTATAGGTAAATATAACACCTATTATATATTAGTTATTTTGTGAGGTTGTACTTAGTAACAAAACTAACATGTACTTTGAGAGTTTTGGCATTAAAGTTTGTATTGTTTCTTATAAAAATTGACAACAATTACTTTTGTTCAAAAATTCACATGATTTAAACCAAAATTAGAAACATAATTATTGTTGTATTTAACTTAAGACTTGTGTGGAGGAAATATTTGATATTATGAGGCCTAATTCTTATAACAACATATTTCAGGTAATATGGACCAATATTACCTGAAATATGTTAAGTCGAAAGATATATAGCCTTGCAATACCACTGTTATAATACATTTACTAATAAATCTTCCAAGAAATTGAGTGAAATAGTAGTATTCTGTTCTTGTTTTAAATTTAACCCACATAATAGACAATAAAATTCAGCTGATAATGTATCGTGAATTATGTAGAATATAAATAATGTCGCTGTTTCAGTCTAATAAGAGTTGTATCTAATCACCGAGAGAGGTCAACGCCCTCCGCGTATGATAACTGCGTAGTGAAAAAAAGTGAATCACTTTACGCTGCGTTCATTAAGAATTACGATTGTGAATCAACATCATTGTTTCTTCGATTGCTTATTTTTCTTATCTGAATGAACTTATTAGATTATCGTAAAGTGTTAATCAGTAAACATACCGAAGTATTAAGTCTTTGGGATCTATTGATAAACACGAACGGATTTAAACTAGGGTTTCCAGATTTTTATTCAGCCTATAAGGGGCAAATGATTAAATACGCATTTTGAATTTTATTTTTTCACCCGGGACAATTAAAAAACAAAATTATATAAAGACTTTTTAGGATATTATTCCGAGGAGCAAACATTTTTTATTGGTTTTAACATACATATTTATAAAAATCAATACGATTATAATGGTAATAAGAAACATACAAATTGTTAATTTTGAAGAATGCAGATTCTTATCCTTTGTGTGTTAATTACAATCCTACTTGTTGTCCTAGTGGCTTCAGCATATGACTCTCATCTCTGAGGTCGTAGGTGAAATCCCCGGCTAATAAATAGGCTGTGATATTATTACAGGTATATAAATGCCTCCACTTTCCGGGAGAGTTATTCCGATACAACTTCAACATGCAAAGACTTAAGCGACTATATCATAGGTCATAAGCGTAGAATTGTAAATCACGAGAAGGCGGTTAAATTTACGGAATTATACATATTAAAAAAATATAATTGTCAATTAACTGACATATATTTCGTTAAAAAATATTGAGCTAAAGATGTATAAAATTTTGTTAAAAAAAGATCATTACAAAAGCGGTAATCAATCAATCAATCAAATCATTTATTCCAATTAGGTCACCTAAAATGACTTTTTTGAACGTTTAATGAAATTAAAGATGATTCTAGTTGCCCCTTCCAAAAGTTAGTTTCGTGTGGAAAAGAATGGGCAAGAAACTCCACACTTACTCTTTTAAAAAGAGAATTTACAATAATATGTATATAATTAAATAATTATGTCTGAAGACAATGAACTTCCAGTATAAAATTACTTATAATTTAATTAATACAGCTCGGCAATTAAATAATTAACGGGATAATCAAAATACCAAAAAGCATAGGATATAAATATAGCATTTAAGCGGGCTTCATTACAAATGTCTCAGTCTGTCTTATCCCCGCATTTCAATTGAGCCGTATCGAGTTACAAGTCTGCTTTGAGGGTCTCCCACAAACCCCTCATTAATCCATTCAACCATAATGTATCGTTGTTACTATGAGTCATCGGCTTGTATATTTGGCAGCTGATCGCTCTATTCTTAATTATGATGCATTTGACAAGATGCGGCTAATTATTCACCGCCACTATTGTTTATTTTTAAGTTTTGTTTGAAGTCGGATTTACATTAAAGGCAATTTGCTAGAATACTTTATTATTATTGTCTTTTATTTATAACAAAGTACATTACACACATTTTTATTTCAAGATCGATCAAGGTGCTTATTAATCGGTTATTGTTTCGCCTAGAAGCGAGTCTAGGACTTTAAGAGTCAGAGGCATATATACACACAATATATGAAGATGGTGTAATGGTTCCAGCTTCTTACAAACATTTTGTGAAACAAAAAACTTGGTGATTAAAAAAAGTTGTGGAGAATTTATTGCCAGTTCTTCTAGTCCGTTCTATGCCCTTGATTTGATAACTGGCACTTAATGTTAAATTAAAAGAATTTAATATGTATTTCTTTATTGACATTCATAAGTATACATTGTGTTACCTAAATGAATAAATGATTTTGAATTTGCCGACTACTAATTGATAGTTGGTAAAATGTATTTGGCAAATTAATATATTATCCGAACATTTATCAATATACATCATGAATTATAAACCAAGCCCATTCCTTTGTCACGAATAAGGTAATGCAGGTTAGCATTTAGAACTACTGATTCAATAACCTGCATTTAATCCCGTTTTATATGCTAAATACTACTGCAATTGCCTCTTACTAAAAAAAGCATGGTATTTTTGATATGGATCCGAACTAATAGCATGTGTTATCAGATAACCGATGTGATGCATTTAAAGGAACGCTTATTCATAAAACAATATTATATTAAAAAATATCAGATCCAAGAAATCTATATGTACTAGTATTGTAAGAAACATTAATGTTTTTGTTTTTATGTTTGTCCTGTTTTCACACAAAGAAGACCGATTTCAAAAATTATTTCATCATTAGAAAGATCTTCACTGACTGACATGGCCTATATAACATTTTCCTAAAAAAATAGTAATCCTCAAGAAAAATGCAATAATATAACGCAAGGTGTAAAAATTATCCATTAAAAAATCTGTCATCGCGTGCTCTGTGGATATTGTTTATGATGGAACAAAAAAATGTACAGTATTATGGAAGATATCGATATCTATAAAAATAATGTTTTTCGCATGAACAATTATTGTATGTTGGCCCATCCGAGTCGGAACTCCAAAACATCAAATTATGTATTTTGCTGCCGCAAAAGGAACTACGTCAAATGTTGTGTACAGGGAAGTTCTACAAACAAACCTCTTCTCTAATGTTATAGAAGAAAATTTTGTTTTTATTGTTATTACTTTATGATAATTAATGTAATCATTCGTGGACTGTATTAAAAAATATTTAAGAAGTTTTCAATACCTGTAGAGTATTTTTAAATTTACCAATATCGGGCATTCTAAGTAAATGATGTACTTAACGATTTTAAAAATATAAAAATAAAATATATTATTATGGAACGTAAGATACAGGTATCATTTATTCCACGTCATTAAATTCCAATCTGAAGGCATCCCTACTCATCGGCAAAGAAGACAGAGGGTGTAGATCGAGAGAAAAGGTCGGCGTAAAAAAACTCTAGGTACTCTTTTAAAAAATCCAATCGTAAACATCATTATTAAAGAAAAGTATCCCTTTTCCCAAAAAAGAATTTTATTTTAGTCTGGTCAATTTAAGTTTAGTCAATTTAAAATAGTTTTTACAATATGCTGTTTTTATTGATTTGAATTATATGTGAATTTTATGTAGGTACTAGAATAAAAATCTTCTATATTAAATGAGGTGTTTTGAAGGTAGATATGAATATCGTCGAAACTTAACAATGTTATTCATGCAATTATTGTTTACACTTCAACTGTGGAACTAATGCTATTAATTTAATATGCATAATTAGACAATTTTAATGCAATTATTATAAAACATTATCTATTCACTCACGCTCCTACACATATACACAAACGCACACGTAGTCGTTGCACAATACACGTATGTATTTATTTATTATTATATGTATATGTTATGGAAGAGCTGGACCCCCCGGCACTAGTAATTTATATTTCATTTAATGGGGCCCATATACAATAAAATTGTATTTATTTAATAAAGGAAAAAAAATAATGAGAGGTTTAAATTATGATGTATTTTTTTTATTAAGGGCGTATTATTCACTGTCTCTGTAGACACTGTAATTAAAGTGAAAGAGTTGAACAACCCCTGCTATTATACTCTTTTGCATAAAGTAGACATTTGCGAGTAGTTTTTTGTTTTATTTTGTCACACGATATATAAGAGTTTTTAAAAGTTTAATCCGCGTATGTTACTCGCGGAAATCATACGTTGTTCACATGAATGAACGTTTTTTCTAAAGGATTCTATCTGAAGTCTCCTTCGGGCTTTAATGAATTTTGGTTTGGCACAGAATTGATTTTGTTAGTTAGAATTTACTTATATTGTAAATTGGAACGGACATATTTCGTCAGGTAAATTGAAGTTTTTAATCTTTTTGCCTTGTTTTTACGCATATTCCCACTCGTTTTCTTCACAATGTTGATGATGCTATACGTGTATTGGCAAAGTGTATCCGTAATGTGAGTCACCAGTCCTTGTATTTTTTTTATAAATACACTAATATTTGAATGTTTGTCTGCATTGAATGGGTTCTAAAACTACAAGATTCGATCATTCTTTTACCATAAAAGCCCTGCATTATGCGTGATGAACATAGGCTATAGAATATTTTGTATGTGTGTGGGTAGATGAAAATTTTTGACGACGGCACTAAATAAAATAGAGTAGAAAAAGTTGGAGGTGAAATCTTCCAGACAGGGACCGTATTTTAGTATATATATAAGATGTGAAAGAGAACCGAATTTTTGAAAGAGACTAATAAAAAATCTTAAATCGCGTACGCTGTGAAAACTATTAACAATAAACCAAAGTGTAGTACTAAAATTTTATAGAAAGTATCAAAATCTACAGAAAATAATAAAAATAAATTGAAATCTATTTACCGACAAAAGAGGCTATAGAATGTCTTGCGACCGAATGAATGCGGGTAGAACCGCAAAGAACTAGTATCTTAATTTGTTAAGGTTTAATATACATTTTTGTATTCTCCCCTCAATGCAATTATTTAAGTTTATAATTAGTACCTTAGTATGGATGTAAATTTGTTTATTATATCTATCATTATAAAGAGATAAAAGAAGAAAAATATACCAAATTATTCTACATGCATTACTCATTTAATATGAACAAGATTCTATTAAGGAAATTAATTATAGTGCTTAGGTGCACAATTTATACATAAAGATTTAATGCGAAACGAATAATTAAATATATGATTGTCGATGGTCGTAATAATAAATTACATCCGCATATTAATAATGGCTATGGCATGTATTTCTAATACCTCTTAATTCTTGTAAAACTTCATATAAATATTGAAAGACAAAACTTGCAAAAACTATACCGACCATAAAAACCATAAGCGCAATATCTCCAGGGATTCGGTTCAAATAACAAAAATTTTGAAATAAAATAATAAATTAATGTCGGTACAATCCAATAAATTTCATGTTTTATTGCGTGTTTAGACCGACCTTCCCTATCTATTAATCTAATTAGGTCCTAATTATGATTTTTTTAAATGGCAACACTGAATTGGAAATATTAATGCGTTTATTGTATTCTCGACTATTCTATAATCTGTTTAACTATTATTCTGTTGTTGCTGTAATAATAACGAAGCTACGACAATGTAAAGGGTTTTGTCCTCTTGTCCTTGCCCGATAAGCAAGGGCAAGATTTATTGCTCGCTCTATAAATAGTCATAAAAGTAACATATTGGGTAATATACTGTTATGTTATGATTCCCGAGTTAATTGCCTTTATATTTAAAAGCAATAAAGGACCACCAACGAATTGTTTCGTTTTTGTTTTTTTTCTGTTTTTGTAAATAAAAAAAGCTAATGGTACATTGAATAGGCTATCTCGCTCTTACAACTCGATCACTAACATCGATGAAAATATGAATGTGTTTTATAACAGTCTGCCAACTAAGCGTAACATTGTTTATCATTTTCTTAATGAGGTTTAAGTTTTCTTGTCGATTAGGTTATTATTGTTATTTTTTTGTGTTTGTTTGTGTTTGTTTGTTTTAATTTTCTCCTTCAATAGATTACTTAATATGTTCTAATATAATTGATGAGTATGTGTGTTAAATTTGTTGTGTCATATTTTCTCGTATTTTGTTACGCATACACAATGTTTTAGAACTTATAAATAAATAAATAAAAAGCAAATTTATATAAAATTGTTTGATTATACAAAACTAATTCAGTTCGTTGCAGAGCCATAAAATGAAGTAAATACTCGGCAAAATTATATCATAAAGCGTGGGTCTTGATTAAAATGTTTCATAATTTTATGAATCTGTTATAAACGAGGTCAGTAACCCGAATCTTCGCGTTGAAATGAAAGCATGCATTTTCGAAATGAAAGGATGCTTTCAATTGAAAATGTACTTTAATGAGAGATTACCGCGAACAGTAGTTTTTTCGAGCCAGAGTGCAAAACGCCGAGGGACTAGTTATCCATAAGTAAATTAGGTCATTCTATGGGAGCATTGCTCGAAAAAGCCGCTTATTTTTCCGCGAGTATAACTGCAAGGTATCTAAATGTTGGCTGAATTTCGATTGTAAAGTACTGATATCTTAAGGGGCCAAGGTTCAAGTTACTAGTAATATTTGTCTTGTCAGTCAATAATATGGTTGTTTAATCAATGCTGTAATTATTAATTTAATTAACAGTAGATTAAATTGTTATATTTTTTCATTAGTGTATGCCCAATGATAATAAAGATCGATAAATGATAGAAGTTTTAAATTATGTATAAATAACAATTTATACGGACGTCGTGGAGCTGAAATATTTTCACACAGAAAAAATAATGTCGTGAATTCTTGTCGTTGGAGTTTAAAATGCTTCACATTAAAAAGCCTAGACTACGCGCGAGACATTCATGTGATGACTGTTCTCGAGATGTGGAATTGCTATTATCTACCCTATCTTATAGTGACAGAGGTGTTTCTTGCGTGATTGTTTGTGCTAGGAGACGATGCAGTGAGCGCAGTGGCGCTTCGAGTTGGCAGGGCGCCTAAAATGTGTGCGGAGGTTTGCCACCTCAGAATGAAATATATGCGAAGTTGAATTTGGAAAAAGCAATGACCGGTGAATGGTTTAGAAACAGTTGGCGTAACGCTACTCTTACCTAAATCAGTGAAGATTTATTCAACAACCTTTTCCTGTTCCATACAAAACATTTTATTTATATAAATAATAATTTAAAGACTGCAAGATAAATATAGGAATATTAAACACAATATTCCTGTCTTATTTGTTGCATATGAGCTTTGTTTCTTTTATAAATATTTGTTAATTACAAAACAAAGACCTACTCCTTACTTCTAATTTTAATTCTATAATTATTGGCATAATTTTTGAATAAAAAGATTTTACGAAACGACAGCCCTGATCCTAGTTGTACCCCTATGTCATCGTATAGCACCTCCCTCTTCCTACTCTGAGTAATGCACAGGCACAATACGGGCTTGTTGACCTAGCGATGAACTTTCAAAACATTATGAATGCGCTGCGCTTATTCGGTGACATGTGTACGGAAATATGTACGGAGAACGTCCTTCGCACAACGAGGACTATTCAAATTTTGTTTATTTCATATCAGTATAATATATTTTTAAATGTTAATGACATTTCCATATACTTATTATAATATAATAACTAACCTTAAAATGTAGTAACTAAATTACATTATAAAAAGGAGTCCCTTTAGGCAAGGTTCCGAAGATACTGGCAGCGTTCCCCCTTTGAATAGCTAGACTAATTCTTTGTCCGAGGTAGCTGCCAGCTCTTCGGTCTCCTTATCAGTATTGTAAGTTCTTTTCGCTGAAATAAATTATGTATTCAGATAAGCAATAAGACTATGGCCAAATAAAAAGAATGAACGCAGTGTTTTGTCACGGTAATATTATGTCTAAGACATAATATTACCATTATTATTATTAAATTTATTAATTATTATTATTACCATATTACCATTATTATTATTAAAACAAAACCACGGTAATATTATGTCTAAGACATAATATACAGTATAAGCGGACGTCCCACGTTACTGATAATTTGGTAATTTATTTGCGTTGACACTTCATGAACTTGTTTGAATTTTTAGAACACGAATGTATTATATAAGACTAATAGTAAAGTTTAATATTTATTCATAAATATTTAATAACACTATTAGGTATAAATCTTCCTATATATGTTAATTATGTTCTTGTGTTTAAGTTTACATATGTAGGGTTTAATGTTGCGTTTTTTGCATTACTTTATTGCTTGACGTGTAAAATTCTACTATTGTTTATTTATTTTATGTTCCAATATTTATAAGTAATGTTAAATCGGAAAGTAATAATATGGTTAAGGAAAAAAAGGGATATTTATTCTATGCGTAACATTTGTAATGCCATATTTGTAGTATTCCTAAGCATGCATTTAATAATAATAATAAAAGCCCGTTTAATTCCTAATCATTACAAAAGTAGAATATGCAGCTTATATTTGTTATATATACATTTTTTTCCTGTTATCTTTTATCCTAGTTTTAGTTTCGTTTTGATTTCGGAATGGGTAATCGCCTCCTCCAACTTATAAATAACTACTCAATAAACTCAATTTATGTATAGACATTTGACGATTCTAAATTAGATTGACTTGTGTATTCTATGTTAATTCGAAACGCATTAGTGAATCATCCGATCAAAGAGAAGGCCACGTTTGAGTGCTAAGCCTTGACTCGCGGTGAGTCAGCAGATAAGCTAATAACGGCCTTGGGGTAGGTCGCGTTTTGGTACTGTGAAAGACTCTATTTTTATTATGGACAGCGTTTAATTGTTCCTACATTGAGTTACCATGAGCGTCCAAACAGGACTTATTAACATTACTTGTAATATTTGGGGATATTCTTAAATGTATGTTTAAATTATATAAGATGGTAAAAACCAGTAGTGTAATCTTTTAGGTAGGCTCAGATTTCTGTATCTGTTTCGTGAATATTTGTTTCTAATAGGCGAATAGGTCATTACTCTCGGTGACTGATATGCTGACGTCTTTTATGTGCGGCATGCTGGTTTGTTCATGTAGGTAACATAATGTACACTTATGAACTCAATAAAAAAATACACTTTGAATGCTTCTAATTTTGCATTTACTGCCAGTTCTATGTTTTCCGTCACCATAAAAGTGTTAAATGCGAATATAGACACAGTACATTGGCGCATGGACGAGGCACGAACCTTCGGCTTTAGGCATTAGAGTCAAATCACTATTAGACTATGCAATATGGATTTTTTCGTCTATGTGCGCCATTTCGTTAGTACGGTAAAAGATAACGGCACGTTTTAGACCCCTCGACGGCGTGTTCAAGCTTAAGCTAAGAAAATGTATGTGAAATATATATATGCAAAGAAACAAAATAATGGGAAAGAAACAGCAAAATAATGGGTCAGTTTTAAAGCCTATCAAAAGTTGTGCGAAATTATGAAGTGATTTTTTAACAAAATTGATTAATAATTTTTATTTTCGGAACAAATTTTATCTTATTTGAGTATCATTTTAGACGAACATATTTTTTTCGAATTGAAAACGCCGATCCGTATAAATTTTAAGCAATTGAAAATACAACATTTATTTTGTAAAAGGCATCTGTTATCCAACAAATCACAATCGCTGGTCGCTTTCATTGATCGTTCCGTTCCATTAAACAATTAAGCATCGTGTGCGACGGACTTCCTTTATTGCACATATGCCTACATATAGGGAAAAGTTTTTCACTCTAATGGGGCGATTTAAAGGTTTCTGGTAATGTTATTCCTAGAATGCCATGCTTTCTTGTCCAATCAAAGGCACGCGACACGATCCGTCTTTTGTTTTGACCAATCACAATCAGGTGTTTTGTGTCCTCTCCTAATATGTTTCAGGCATATTTACTTATAGCTAGATAAGAATCGTAAGCCCTTTGAACATCTCGATTTTTTCGTCTATGGGGTATTTATTACCAAGCATTGGCGATATGCTTTAGATACCACCCAACCTAGGACTGGGTGATTTTCCGTTTGCTATTGCTATTGCTGTTTCAAGCTTTTTACCTTCGAAGGAATGAGTCAACTTCAGTTAAGCCCTTGATTATGGAGCAAACATAGGTTTAATGCGTCGTTTGTGCCTAAAGATAGGAACATCTGTTTAATAACTGGCACAAATTAAAGCGTGCTTAGTCATCGAGATAAGACATGTTTATAAATAGTGGTCTCCCGTCTCGCTCATATCCTGTGCCCGTATCTTGTCAACAAGAATATTATCTTGGGCATTCAATAAAACAGTCATCATAGAACGGAGTAATTTATTCTTCTCTTTGGGCTTACCTTGCTAACCTACATCGTTACGTGTAAGAAAAAAAATCTTCCGATAATTAATAGTATATCTCAAAAGAATGAAAGAGGCTTTGCAAAAGAATTTAACTGGACACCAGAAATTGACTCAAGGGGTAGGTAGGGTACACAATGTTAGAGAGGTTGGGGCTGCGAGTACTGTTCCGCCGCCGCCAACCGCAATAGGCATGGGAAAGTACTGCCGATTGGGCCGCGAGCGGGCACTAACTTGCATAAAGATTCACCACTTAAGGCAAATATGGGCCTCAACATTCCTAATGTCCTGTGACAGGCTGGGGATGAAGCGCAAGTTTGCAGCGTCGACGTATCTTTTAGGGCTTTTCAAGATAGATTCAGAAAGATACCCTCAGTTATAAAGAGTACGAAAGAGAAGAAGAATAATGATGCGGTACAGACTGCCTTGTTCGGTTTAACATTGACTGAATAAGAGTGGCATTGACCATTATTCATTATTTGTTCTATAAAATTGGTTGCAAAAGATTATAAATAATAGTTGTAATGGTAGAAAGTAACTTTAAAATAAATAAAATATGTATAAAGAAAGGCAAACTTAATGTATGAATCTCTTTTGCATATTACGTAAATATATCATATATACTGATACTATATTACACGAGTCTTGCGTACCCTGGATTTAGTTGGTTGTACATTGGCTGAATTCACAAGAATTGCATTATTTAGTTAAAAAAGGTTTAGGTTTTGTTGTCTTGTTTTGTTTATATTATGTTCAAAATTAATTAATTAATTATTTTGTTATTAGTAATAAGTTATTTTTATTGTATTATGATATAAAAATATAATAATGAAAAATGTGATCATATTGTTTGTAAAACTTCGCAGAAAAAACGATTTTAGCCTCTGAAAAATACGTTGTTATGTTTCGCGAGCGCATCGCAGTGAGTCATCTACACTAACTACGGGCTAATTACAATGTGACCACGTGCTCTCCTTGAAATGTTGATAACCACATCTCCTTGTGACTTGAATAAACACTATTAATTACGTTCCAGTCTCATTATATTACGAGATGTTAATTGTTTTATGAGTAACATTGTTATTCAACAATGTAACGCGTAAGTTATGGAGGATGAACATCCTAAATAAATAAACACTAAAAAAAGCTACTAAATCAAGGGTTGGAAATGAAATACTCCTTTAATTTAACATAAACTGTATCACTTCAAAGTTAAACGAAGAGTGCCCGTGCGCATGCCACAACTTGTTTTATATTCTATTCCTAACACTGACCCGACCATACCACTTCAGATGGATGTTCGATGTAAATTCGTAAACAACTGAAAGGGACAAATGAGCAACTAGGGCACATGGGCGCTTGTAGCAGGATTCTTAAGAATATGTTCATTTTATTTTATTATTAACACCCCGATGCATACAGTAATATAATACAGTTGATGATAATTAAATGAAAAGGCGGGCTGAGTGGCGGATTAATCGCATCCGAGCGTTATGAGAAAAAAATAGATAGAGCAAGCGTAATGTCCAAAACAAAACAAATTAACACGATAATATTAAAATATATATTTCATTTCAAAAATACATTTAGAATTTAATTAAATAAATATGAAACAATGATATAGAACATCGTCTTTTTTGCAAATAATCAATGTTTCCAGACAACCCCGTAAGGAAACGCTTATGCGATGTATACCTACCCTATGACGAGAAAGTATATAAGGTCTGTTACAGCCTTGCCGTGACTAATTTTCCGGTAACATTAATCTGAAATTCTATACATCTATTATTACATTCTACTGACTCTAGGGGAAATTGTCATAATCCAACTTATATTTATTTGCAACTAGCTGCTCCGTCGAACCTCGTTCCGCCTTACTAATAATATGGTGTTAACTTTAGTTAAACTTAATAAAGTATTTCATTGAGTAATAATAATATTTTTTTTTTGCAAATACAGAAATGTTTTATTGCTTGATATTGCGAAAGTTGAATACACACTAGGCCTCTTTTCTCTAACGTTTATATTGCGATACTGCATGTTAAAGCACTTTATGATAACATTTTTCGATGAGGATAATAAAAGAGTCTGGTTATGCATCTCATTCACCTCAAAATCGGAATTTGTTTAAATGACAGGAATTCGATGTAAAATAATGCGTAGTTTTGTAAATAGATGGCACCACATAATGTTTGCATTCCTAAAATTAATTAATGTCTTGTTATCCGATATTTATAACTTATTCTACTATTCGGAGCGGGGAAGAATCCACCAAAAAGAGATAACTAACATCGGTCCAGCCGATCTTGAGTTATAAGTGGCCCAACACGACTATGTTTTATATATTTAGATGAAATCAATTGCGTGCGATGTAATTTCGTGCGTAGGACGGACACTCGCAATCCATTAGGCTTATGCCCATCCTAGGACATTTATTATTCAGTATCCTCTTTTATATAAAATTAATGATAAAATATGTATTGTTAAGAAATTCGAAATACGTTATGTATTAAAGTACACACCATACATAATGCATTATATACAGCATATATGGGCAACAACCGTCCCGCTGTAAGATAAGCCCGCGGGATATTTTGAAAACTCACGGACGATATCATAAGATTTCTACAAAAATTACCTAAAAAAAAGTTGTGTTTAAAAAATGTTCCGCAACTTAAAAAAATTGCAAGATTGATTAGTGCGTTTGGCAGTACTTATAAATGCGAACAGTTCTTTTCATTGATGTAAGTCAATAAATAAACACAACGTACAAGACTGACTGACGGTAAATTAAAAAATTCGTTTCATTACGTCTTTGTATCAATGTAATTAATCCAAATATTTATGGATTAGTTTCTGATGAAAAATGTGCCATTTTTTTTTAAATTTCTGTTTGTTATTTTAATAAATTCTACTGTATTAACAGTGCCGTATTATTTCATGTCTAATATCTATAGCAAAAAAAATATCACTGCTTCAAAATGTTAGTTCACTAAGTTCTTTCGCGGCCTCCGAACGTTAAAGTTTGGCCCTCAACATGTCAAAGATTGCCCATACCTGCTACAGTACCTATATGTTACAGTTTATATATTCTAAAATACATGACATTTACCGTGAACATAAATTTTACAAAAAATATAAATATTATATAATAAAAAAAATCATTACAGTTCCAACTATGTATAAATTTTAGTTCTTACTAATAAATTCTTAGTGAAGTTTCAAGTCCTAAACAGTAATGAGTGAAAAAATGGAACACAAGAACAGAGAGTCTTTCGTTTATTAGAGACTGTGAGTTGAGTTATTGGACAATTTATGTTAAACCATTTCAGTAAATTAGATTAGACTTAAATTACTCATGAGTCTTAAGTTAGGCTAGATAATAATGTTACATGATGTCTCAGTGAAGACACATTTTATTAGTTTATCAGCTGCTAGCGGCCCGTCCCGGCACGGGTGGACATTTAAACATTTTTTAAAGATATTATATATGTTCTTTAATATTGTGTAACAATTTTTTTTCTATCGTATAGTTTTCGTAACGCATGCGATTGATGATATTTTATAGGCGTAGAGTAGTATATTATATTAATCAGTGATAATGTAGAATTTAAATGGTTAAAGAATTTCTTACAAAAGATTCGTTACAAACATACTTACATACAAATCTTCTCTCTTTATAATATTAGTATAGATCAGTGATATATGTTGGCTGTCGCTTGACTAAATTATATTTTACCAATTATGTTAATCGAGATCCCAGCGTACACGGCAAAAGTACGTATTTGAAATATTTTTGCTTCCTGTAAACGTGTATTTAATGAAGCTATGGAGTTAAAAAGCTGTGCACTTGACAGAATTTTAATTGCATGTTTTTGAGATGGCATCTCCTGCCTGTCATTTCCATGACTCGTTTGAATATTTTTGCAAATTGAGGTTTGAAATAATTAGTTTTATCCCGAATGAACTCGATGTAACCCTTGTCACGTTCCTTACATTTTTGATAAATTAATATTTTTTTAAATATATATAATAGGGGGCAAACGAGCCTGCGGGACGCCTTAAAAGCACAGTCATCGACGCCCATAGACACTCATGTTTAGGGGGTGCGTTGCCGGCCTTTAAGAGAGGAGTACGCTCGAATTTTGAATAGTTGGAGGTCGTATCTCTCAGGGATGACCCCCACCGGTAGTCGAGTGTCGACTCCACAGTTCCCAAAAGAAAATGCCTTGTTAAACGGACTGTGGAAGATTTCCAGCCATTAAGGTGTTTGATGTTGCATAAAAAATACTTGGAATTTAATTAAGTAAATATTAAAAGCTAAAACTATCTTATAAAGACATGTTGAAGTCATGAGGTGAAGTCGTAAAAGTCAAAAGGCGCGTCAATGTCCACACAACAATTCCAATAATTTTGGCATGAATACAATATCATTAATATCGATTCTATTTTTGTTAGGTCTTCACGTGTATAAGTGCATTTTTTTAACATGCTTTGCATATTTTTTTTGTACATTAACGTAATATATTTGACGCTCAAGAAAAATACCTACATTTTTATATTTTTTTTACCTTTTATAAGTCGTTGTTTGAAAAAAATTGCCTGGAGCAGTAAGACTGCTCATTTACATTCATTGTACTTATTTTAGTTTTCGGTTCAAAGATCCGTTATTACATTCACTGAGTAAGAAAATTTAGATAAGGTTAGTTATGTACATCATGTAAAATTATTAAAAAAAATATACAGTAAAATAATTAGCTTAGTTGTATATATAAAATAAAATGATATGTATTTTTTTATAAAAGTGCGGGTAGGTCGCATTGATGTTACAACAGGGATCTTGTGATTAATTAATAGTAATAATTTCTTAGATGATCGTTCACAGATAAATGTTAGAAATTACTTTTAATATATATACATATTTATATATTATATTAATTTATATTGAACTATGGGTGCTATTCTTGTTATTTCATAATAATATTGTTTTAAAGTTTTTAAAATTATAAAATATTTTCTTTTTTTTTAAGTAATATTGTTATAACTTCTTCCATTCACTCAATTATATACAAAAACGTACATAAAAACAGGTATTAATTAAGACCTATAAGTACTCCTATTATACTGAGAGTATTCTCTAGGGCTTGCTTGGAGGGTAGGGTTAGATTCGAAGTAAATAATTGATATAGATGTTTAGTAGGATATTTATCATATTAAGTTGTATTCATTTAACATAAACAATAAACTTGATATTGACTCTTTAAATACGTCGAAATTATAAGAGGAAATGTAAGCGGGTTTCTTTGCATAAAATTATTAGCTAACATAGTTAACTGTGGGTAGTTTTTTAATACATTACGTTAGTATTTCTCAATTTATTATTTGGGTTTATTTATTGACCTAAAAAGTTGACGGCGTGATATACAGAAATCTGAGGCTCAGAACCAAAAAGGGTTGCAGCGCCACTGATTTTTTTAAAAAGTACATATAGGAATAGGATCTTAGGTTGAAATCGGATATATGTATATCAAAATTGATTTAGTAGTTTTTTGAGACATTACTCTTTTATTCCGATTTTAGTAGTATTTTTTAGAAAAACACCCCTTTAACTAACATAAATGCAAGAATGAATATATTAGTCAAACACGTTATGGCACAGTTATACACTTAATTATAATTATTACCAACATACGACTCTTTGCTGATATCATTCTCGGAACATAATTATTTAAAACTACACACAGTTAACTATGTTGCCTAATAAGTGTATGCTAAGAGCCACTTCCATTCCTTTTTTTTTATTTCGCCGTTTTTAACAAATCAATATCAGGTTTATTGCTGATTGATCGATCTAATTCAGAGGTAAAACCGTAAGCAGTTCTACATTAGAAGATTCTAGAAACGAGATATTGTAAGGTTTTAAACTCAATGTATACATTTGTGACGTAAATACGTGATACTAAGAAATTGTTATTGGTATGAAGATTCATCTGAATTCTTATCAATTTCCTGTTCGTCATACCAACATTTTTATGTATTTTAATATGTAATTAGTGTGTAGTTGTTTAAGTTTCCGTGTGTTTTAAGTATTTATGTTTTCAACTGAAAATTTAGTTTAAGTTACGTAAAATATGGTAGATTTAAGTGAACGAATAAAGGGCAGAAGGTCCATGGTCCACTAATGTCAGAGGAAGAAGAGTTTTCAAAATGTAGCTAAAGCCAAATTCAAATTCTGTTATAACTATATGGAATGGACTACTAATATTTGGTTCCGTTAGTACGATAGTCGTAAGAGCCGATGACGTTAAGAACGTAATACAATAGAATTCAGCTGTGACCTTTGATTTTGGTCAATATAACCGCTATGTTGTTCTAAACGATATCGTCGTTTACGGATTTTACTATATATCGCAAAACCTATGCATAGACTAATTTAACTCTACACTACTAGTGTGAAATTATTATCTATAATTTTAAATTATTAAATCGATGTTAAGAGTCGGCTTTCACAATTTGACTGATAAGGCAATTCAATGCATGCTAAATGCATTTAATAGCATTAATACCAGTCAATACAAGACAGGATGAAACCAGCTGCCACTGAAGAATTTTTGAAACAATTCGTATGAGAGATCTTCAAGAAAAGAGCGTACCGATTAAAAGGTCGGCAACGCACTTGCGATCCAACGATGTGAATGTGTACGGGTGGCGGTATCACTTTATATCACGTGAACCTCCGGCCCGTTTCTAGTAGTTTTTTATTTTATTTCAGATAATAGTTTCGTTAATAAACGCGTACATAAGTCTAAGATATAGAAACTTTATTCGATTTGCAGTTGGTTTCTCCGAAGCCACATCAATTCCATTGTAACAAGATCCCATTGTTGGGACAAAGCGTGTGTAAAGTGCGTCGTTTTTGTTTGATTGTGTAACTGTTTACACACAACAGCGATTTCATCTTCCGCGACGTTTTGCAGTGTTTGTAAATACGTATATCATTTGAATAATTTCGCATTTTGATTTAATGAGACTCTGAATTGAGTATTACGGGATAATAGACTCTATCTGCAGGCTATTATGTAATTTCTCAGTACATTATTACATTTAAGAATTTGCTATCTCAGTACTCGGTTATCACAATTCAAAAATAAATGTTTTCAAATATTTTAAGCTTAAATCTTTTTAGCACTGGTATTAAAGCTATATAAATAAAGCAAAATAGAGCAGTGTTGGCTTGTGGCTTCAGCATGCGACTCTCATACCTGAGGTCGTTGGTTCGATCCCCAGCTGTGCACCAATGGAATTTCTTTCTATGTGCGTATTTAACATTTGCTCGAACGGTGTAGGAAAACATCGTGAGGAAACCGACATGTCTTAGACCCAAAAAGTCGACGACGTGTGTCAGGCACTGGAGGCTGATCACCTACTTGCCTATTAGATTTAAAAAAAAATGATCATGAAACTGATTAAAAAATCTGAGGCCAATACTTTAAAAGGTTGTAGCGCCACTGATTTATTTTTTATTAAAGCTAAATGCTTAACAAATTTTAAATACGAATAAAAGGATAAAAATGAATACTATGAAGGTTGATCGGAATTTTAGTATATATTCATGATAACATTCATAGGCCAGTAAATGATCATCACTCTTCTATGCCTGACACTCTCCCCCCCTACTCTTTGTGTCTAAAATTTAGACAAAACTGACATGATTTAGACTCTAAATCATGTCAGTTTTGTTGACGATGTTACCTTTACCATACATTGAAGGTGTCCTAAAAAAATAGCCTTAATACAGATTCTACATAATCAGAAATACATTAAGTCCATGACTTTAGTATATGACCCCCGACACAGTCCGGGCCTCCTCCAAATTCTTCTTGTCTCTCATTCTCGCCCTCTTTTTCCTATCCCCGGCATCCTTTTTATTGGTATACCTATCTCAGGCATCCCAACTGTTCATTTGTCACTCCTTTCCGAAGAACGCGTGGCCTAAAGTCACCGATGTCCAGATTGAGCATTCTGTTAAACGAGCTAGGTCTGGATATCCCTCTCTTGGGTAGAATGCCTGGCGAACCCCGAAGGCACATCTTAAGGGTGCATGAACGGCTGAGGTGTGGGTTGGGTCTTGCTACCCTTCTGAATAGCAGAGGCATTTGAGTGTAGATCCAGGCCTACAGTCCCCGCGTCAAATATCCATGGTGTGTGCCTGCGTTACCTCATTTTCACCCCTTAAAAAAGAATTGCTACCCTCACACTTTAAAATCGACTTTAGTTGTTATATAAATTATATTACTGTTTTGTTTAATTTATATTTATTATCTCTAGTATGCTACGCCTAAAAAAATCTTGTACTGATGTATCACCGTACCGAGCGTTGGTCTTCCTCTCTTTTTGCTTCTCTTGGGGCCATTTCATGTAAGGGTTTTGATCTATCTGTCATCACACACACGGGTAATGTCACCAGCCCATTTCGAAAGAAAATATACTAAAAGTGTTTAATCTGTCGTTATCTTTGGAAAAGCTGAGATTGCAGATTGGGCTCTGATATAAATATTGGGTATTTAATGGGGAATAGCAAAAACTCACTCATTCACCATTGGTTACGTAAATGTATGTTAATTACGTCCTCGTTCACACGTTAAACGACACGGCACGTTGCGTGTGATCGACTGCATTGTAAAGAATAATCTTAGCTGGATTATTTTTATACGCCTTGCCTGTTAAGATCTATATTGCAATAAAAGAAAATCTGTTTATTGAACTTTGTTTTGCCTTAATACATAATATGTGCCTACGTTGAATATTTTGCTATGGTACCCCGTATGGAGTGTTCACTATTCCTAGGTGAATTCTATACATATTTTAATGGTATAATAGAATGATATAAAACCTTCTTGTATTAAAAAAAAACAAATCTTTGCTATAAGGCTTTGTTTGATAGTTAATTAATAAAATGCTACTATAGTAGAACCGACGATTAAAACTGTGTATCCAAAGCAATATGGAATAACGGTCAAGTAGCAATTGCATGGCAGATCATTTCTGCTTTGCCAAAAATGTATCAGAGCAATACGTCTGATATGGATGGTCTTAATTTTTCTTAACTCTCGGCGTTTAAAAACATTCAAATATTTTTGCTTTAAACTTTAATCTGTGTATGTATCGCTAAACCGATACTAATCGGTAATTTTACCTAGCTATTATATTCCAACTAGAGTTTCCTAAGAGTATTATATTATAATAAATCATCCGAACAATATTGATGTATACAAATTGCGGCATTCAATTTAGTTGAATGAAGGGATGGTCTTCTGTGGGTGCGGTAATGGCTACGTTGAAAACTGACATTTAGCCAATTTGTTGTATGACTCACTTCTGTTATTGTACTTGCACTGGTTTAGATATACACGTTATATTATGTTTTTAAATATGTTATCGGTATTACAACTGCGCAACAACAGAATATTTTTTACCGCACCGTTTTAATTACAGTGATCATCTCTTTTTCTCACTGCTTAGATAGAAATTGAACAATAGAGACGAAAGATAAATGTGACAATTATTAATATTATTTTTTTAATAGAACAGGGTGCAAACGGGCAGGAAGCTCACCTGATGTTAAGTGATACCGCCGCCCATGGACACTCTTCATGCCATCGGACTCGCGAATGAGTTGCCGGCCTTTTAAATCTCAATATCAAATAATTTTTCGCGCAGTTGGAAATATAACTTTATTTATAAATGACATATGAATTAACTGGCTCATAATATATGTTACTTAAAGAATTAGTTTTAGTATTCTTTAGAATTTCTGTAACTATTTATTACGTTTCAAGGTAAGCGTGTAGTAACGACAGTTAATATTAAATATCCATATTGGAGTTATTACTTGCACACGCGTTAGGTAATGAGTAACGACGTCTGTGATCTATAGATTTATATATGTATTATAAAATACAAAAAAATAATTTATATGCAATGACGCTGTACGCTTCAAATCAATCAATCCAAAGTTTTAGCACCCAGTTTAGATTTGATTAATTTACGCCCAAACCCAATAACCTATCTCAATCCATTTTTGACCATCTGAGATAGACATCCAAAAGTTGTAAAAAGTGTGCCAATAACCAAGCCATCTGTCGATACAAGCTATCCATGGTAGCTCGGATCGATAAACGTGGATAGACCTTTATTATGAAAATGACAGTTCAACTGTTCCAATATGGGATATAATAAGATAAGATCTTAAATTTTATTTGGTTTACATTTATTAACAAATAACGCGGTAAAATGGAACTCAAACAGGGAAGAGACTGCATTCTATCCGTCGCCAAAAATAGAGTGTCTTCGTAGGGTTTGATAGGAGAATGTCTGATAGGAGATCGATCGACTGTCACGGTCTGTCAATCCACAATCTCAGATTGTTTTCTATCTGAGATTGTGGTTACATTATTGGGTTCGTTAACATCTATCGGAAATCGCTCAGGTTACCATGGTACAAAACCTCTATATTGAAGAGATCGCTAAGAATGTACCGTAAACAATAAAAGATAGGATATGCAAATGCTACAGTCAAATTGGTTCTCTTTTTTCCGTAGTTAACCTTCACGTCTCTAATGGATACATTGGAGACGTAAAGGTTTTAATCAATATCGATAAGTTTGTATGGTTAGGACAACCTGTTAAGTGGAAATTTTCCGAAATTCGAATATGGAATGTTTATATTTTTCATTTGTTTTTCTTGTCTAGCCAAACGAAGGAGCTGATAACGAGGTAGCTTTCTTGTACTTTTCGCAGTTAATGTTGTCCAATTCATTTTGCTTACACTTAATCAATAGAGATTGAACGCATTTACTTTAATATGTATTTTGCATAGAGAAAAGAGCTCTTTATATTGCATTACTTATTAGACCGCTTTTGACTAGCGTTTTTCGGAATCCAAACCCGTCCTTGATAATGAGACGGAGAAACGTCTCGGTAGTAGGCATAATGCGACTATATTAAGAGCTTTTATATTGTTGCTTATATCCATTCATATACAGCTTGTACAGCAGTAATCTTGCTTGTTGCATGGCTTAAGGGTCGTGTTGCTAATCATATCTTGTGTGTAAGGGCTTGAGCATGACTTAGACGTAAATAGAAATCTCTGTTTCAAAATCACACAAATTTCACGTCAAGTGTCTCATATATATTGTTCGCATAGTTATTGTGATTAAATTCGAAAAAAATCATGTTCAAAAAATATTTCTAAATGTCAATATAATAATATTAATTATGGCCTTTTATTTCTAAAAGTGTAGAATTAAATAAATAATGAAATTTTGGATTTGAATCAATTAAATTAGAATGTTGTTGACAATAATTGAAGGAAACTATTAAATACACCAAAAAAACCTCAGAAATCACGAAATTAAAAAATATAAGAAATAATATGTTATCATATTTTTCATTCATAGCTTCCGCCATAGTAAATTGTAGCTAAAAAAATATTTTCTTGTTAACATTTTATCCGGTAAACTGTATTACAGTTAAACCCCCATACCTCTTATGTAAGGGTTATTAACTACTCACAGCCCACATAATCGCCCCTTCAAGGTGTAATTCTGTAAGCAGACTGAAAGTTCTTGAAAGGTTTCTCTTACTAGCATTACAATTTCCTTTCCCTATGTATTAAAATGGAGCTGAACACACATTGTATAGGATATACAATATAAATAATCTTCTTTAAATCACGGAGGAATTTAAATATACCATGTTTCTTCATTTAACAGACATTCTTGTTTCACCGCAATCACTCACTCAGTAGATTTGTAATCATTTAGTTGATTTATATTAGGAATTCTAACTTACATCCTACTTACAGATATTCACAGAGAGTGTGACGCATCTCCACGATGCACGCAGCCGATCTCAACCGCCGGACTCTGGTTTCTCAGAACCGGCGAACAACAATATCAGTGAGGATAACAACAATGGACCGATATCCCTCAGAGAGATGCAGAATATCGCCAACAATAATGCCGCTGTATACATCGTCAGTGAAAATGAGGAACGGAATCGTATACGGGAGTCCGTTGTCGAGTTTGAACCATTGCCTCGTATACGTGTGCTGGATCCGTTGGAGAGATGTGCTGATTGGTTTGGTAAGTGAAGAACTAGGTTTAATGACTACATTTATATAGATTCAAAAGGAAAAGACCTATACGCCCAGAACTGCATTACTTTATTAACGATAAGGTTTTTATATAAAATTCTACTTTTCTATGACTTAAAATATAAGTAGTTAGATGTAGGGCCGTGGTTATCACGAAATGCTGAAGTCTATAAATATTTGGGAGTTTCCAGTGTCGAGGAAGACATTAAAAGATCAACCAAACACGAGAAAAGGAGACGGTGAACTGCGTGTTTCGTCTGAGATGGGCGAGACTTACCGCAGTTTCATAGTTTGCGGGTTACGGAGAGACAACCAATTATTGGATTTGCATTCCCTAAATTTCTCAAAATCATATCATATCAAATCTGATAAATGTACAAAGTACACATATCAGAAGTGAAACTTCTTTGTAAATTAATTATTACGAAGGTAAAAGCCCCAATAGATAATCATGTACCAGTGTATTTGTATATCTATATTCAGACTGCACTAATGATAATATAAATAAATAAAAAACTGCGTTTACAACAGAAGACGTTATGCGATAGATTTTCCATATAAGTTCTAATGTAACTACTAAACGAAATACGAATACATCAACCAATAGCGTGTATTTCTTCTCACTTTCCCTTTCTGACACTCTCAATCGCTCACTTCCTTTTCTTCAAGAAAACCGCTGCACATCTTCGTGACGTTCCGTAAAAATATTACCCTCATGTGCCTAAAGAAGTTTCACTTCAAAAAACGGATGAAGGTCTCTGTTATATACAGTAATAAAACACAGTTTAGTCTATATATTCTAAAGACTACCTACTTATAAATTCCAAGCTTTTATAGTGTAGAGTTTGTAGACGTTGAAGTCTGAATAGGTCTCGGCAAAACGGTCGCTTAAATAATTCTGATTGTTTAACCGAACTCATTTTAGCATTATATATCAGGATCAACGAACTGGTAATAAACGTAGTGCCTATATTAGTGAATACATTACGCCACATGAAGAAGTTCCTCCATAGACGGTTGGCATGTACCCTATGAATAAAACTTTTCCGTGATTGTGGTATATCTAAAATCGACGCGATTCGCCGATTATATTCTAGAAACCATATTTGTGTCCTATTTTTTTATGTCCATAACTATTGGTCATACTCGTGGTTGGGAGACGCACGCTTAAGCGATACACGTTATAAATTAATTACTATGGTCTGTTTCAGCTGGAGATGATTTTCCCAGAAGCCGATTGCAATACCTTAGAGAAATTGGCCGCGGATGGTTTGGCAGAGTGAGTTAATTAATTAATTTAATTGTGTTTTCATGTTGTTTGAGAATTCACTTCACTCCAGTATGAGTATAACCAAGGGTAATAGAGGGGGTGGAAGATGGTTCGCCCGTCTACTTCCACATATAGTCCACAATTTGTCGACGCCATACTGTTGCGGTCGCGGTAGAATGCGAAAGCGACACCAAGGGCCTCTGATACATTCGTGTTGGTATCAGAGGTGATTTTAGCGGGCATACCGGGTTCTGTGAGTAGCAGAAAGCCTGGAGGGAGTCGGGTCCCCATACCTCTGCAGCAGTTTAGTGCAAGGGATGCGTAAACACATTTTCTACTTGGTTTAAACATAGTTATAACTTAAAATATGTATATGAATTTTTACTTGTTAATATTTGCTGACGAATGATTTTCGTATGATCGTATTTTGATCGTTTTTTTTTTAATTTGATACCCTTTAAGAGCATCGATTTGTCCTCGACTATATTTAAGACCAAGTTTTTTACTAATATTTCAGGTAGTAGAAGGTGAAATAGAAGATGGGCCATCATCAGGCACGGTGGCTGTCAAGATACTAAACCAGAATGCGAGTCTAGAAGACAAGGCTCGTTTTCTAGATGAGGGTAGAATGTATCGAGATATCCGTCACGAAAACGTATTACCGTTTATCGCCAAATGCCTATCGGAGGATCCTTGGTTGCTTATGTTCGAGCTGTGCTCTATGGTGAGTTCATTTATGGGATTTTATCTTCTTTGAAAAGCGATATTCTAGTACTTAAATTGAGTAAAATGTATTGTTTAGTATGGCTTAAATTGAACATTAAGAAGATTTAAATTTTAGTTCAATATCAGAATTTCATAGATTTTAATTAATTTACATACGTTAAACTTTATTATTTTTCATTATTGCTTAAATATTATAAATAGAAGAATACAATACTAATTTAATCCATGTTTTTTTTTCGTTTACTCACAGTGGTTGTCTGGGAGAAATCGCTCGAAATCAATAAGGCCGCCAGTTGCTTTTCATTAAATTATGTTTAATATTTTTTTCTTTTATGTAATGCAACAAAGTGTTAATAAAAAAAAATAAAAAAAATACTCATGTTACCTTGGTGCCTGAATTCCTAAAGAGTTAAAAAAATACAACACAAAAACGAGTCTAAAATTATTACTACATTTTTATACCATAACATACAATACATGTTCTAGTACAAATGTTTAATTTACTAAATATGACAAAAATTAATTTGAATATTGAAAATAATAATAAGTAATTAGATATACAGGGCGTCCCACGGCGATGCCACACGGAAGGAAAGTACCTTAAATATTAATGATAGGATATTTTACTGAAAGAAAACATCGTTTAATTTTTAATAAGAAGTAGAACTGCATTCACAGATTTTTTAAAAATCGCCTAGAGAAATTATTAAAAGAGTGAGAATTTGTATATAACAGAACGAGTCACATTTTGAGCATTTGATAAATTATTATTTTTTAAATAAAATGTAAAAGTTTATGTTTTTAGTTTCATTTAATATGCTAGGTTATTAAGGAAAAAATAATGCTTATGAGTAGCCCTTTCAAACGCTTTTATAAAATACATGTAATTTTACTGTCACATTTGGCTGGTTCGATTCCCGGTTGAGGTAGGCGATTTTTAAAAAATCTGTGAATGCAGTTCTACTTATTATTAAAAATTAAACGATGTCTTCTTTCAGTAAAATATCCTATCATTAATATTTAAGGTACTTTCCCTCCGTGTGGCATCGCCGTGGGACGCCCTGTATAGGCAGGATTTTAATAGACATAGGTTTAATGCCCCTTGGTATTTTTTTCTATTATTTTTTAATTTTTTTTTAATAATACTTATAATTATCTACTAAATTGTTAGCATGCAGTGTTGTACCATCATTTGCATATTAAAAGTTCGTACGTAAAATAAAATTGTCTAAATGAATCGTTTATTCCTAGGACCTCCATCAATACTTAGAAGTGAACCGACCGAAAATGGCGATACTAAACGAAAGTGGGGTGCCTCTACAGCTGATGTGTGATGTCACTTCAGGCTTAGCTCATTTGCACTCCAGGGGATTTTTATATGGGTAAATGAATTCTCCTTAGAATGTGATAATTATTAATATACAAAAATAGTTTCACTGCGGTGAGTGTTCTGGAGAATTGTTTGGGGTGATCCCTTCTGCCTCGTTCCAGCATCGTACGCGCCGTATGAATTCTAAATTTCACCAACATCAGCTTGATGGCTGGAAAATAGAAATCTTCCGTTTCACAAGGCATTTTCTTTTGCGAACTAGCGAACTGTGGAATCGACTCCCCGTGGGGGTCGATTCCGACACACGACCTCCAACAATTCAAAATTCAAACGTACTCCTCCCTCAAAGGTAGGCAACGCATCCACTCAAAATGAGTGTCTATGGGCTGCGATGATTACACTTTTTGGGCGTCCCGCAGGCATGTTTGTCGCCCCTATTATATAAAAAAATCTCTAGTTTATAGCTCATCTGAATTTTCTCGTATAAGGTATAATAAAAATATTATGTCTTTAAATTTCAGTACACTGTGGAGCGGTACAGTACTAATTCGTAATGGAGATACTGCACGGGCTCTTCTTGGCCAGTATGGAACTAATGAGCCGCAGCACGATTTCTTCGCGCCTGAAGTCTCGAGGCAGCCCGCTTCACACACTGTAAGTTTTAAATTATTCTAATTAAAAAAATATAAATAAACAATTTGATTTTGAACCTATTAAAAACATAAGTTAATAAAAGTATAATTATTTAATTTATTAACCAAAGTATATAAATGTCTGGAATCAAGAGATGCTGATGATCATATTTGAAGACATTAATTACATTGATCCTATAGACGATATATGCTATTTGCTTTATATTATTGAACAAATTATCTACTATGATATAATAATTCATCCATATCTTATGATAACAAAAAAAAAAACAAAAATAGATATGTAAGTAAAAATTTCTACTATTCTAAGATTCGGCCGCCGCTGGGACGTTTTCTATGCCATTTTCTTTATGCCACCGTCATCAAATTTTTTCAAAGTTATAAGAAATAATATGTGTTCGGTAGTCTCATACCCAAATATTATAATTCACTTACCATAAACTTAATTCAATAAGATGTTGATTTGAAAATTCTCCATTTATTAGTGTTAAAACCAAAATTATCAGTCACACAAAAAGCTTGACTTGCATATCAGCGTTGTTTTAATAATTAAAATCGATTTTCCAAAGAAAGTACACATTTTGATTTTGACACATTCGCACAATTCGCAATATAAAAGAAGGCATGCAATCGTCATATTAATCGTCATAAACATAAGGCTCTCATGTGTGCTCGTGGTGCTCATGGTGCAGGTTATTTAGGGCTATATATTCTTAATATTCCTATTAAGTAAATTCCGCGATAGCTTAAACAAGTATTTACTAAACTGAGTGTTAGGTGTTTAAATTTATTTAAAGAAAACACTTTTTTATCGTATTGAAGCTATGTATTTTATTATATTGTAAACTTATATAACATAACTAGCTGACCCGGCAAACGTTGTTTTGCCATGTTTTTGTGCCAAAAAATTAAAGTTTATAATTACCAAATAAAAAATAAGGGTTGATCTTAGAGGGGTGAAAATTTAGGGTTGCATGTATTTTTGTATGATGTGTCATAAAAAAATAAAAACTAAAAACTTTGTCTGAAAAATAAAAAATAAAATTTAGGGGTGGACCACCCTTAACATTTAGGGGGATGAAAAATAGATGTTGTTCGATTCTCCCCCCTGGTTAGTATCCTCGATAAGGATCACGAAAATCGGTCGAGCCGTTTCGGAGGAGTTCGGTTACTAACACCGTGAGACAAGAATTTTATATATAAGATTTAAAATCCGACGTTTCGCGTGCTTTACAGCGTGCGTGGTCACGGTGATTGAAGACAAATGGTGTTGAATGTCAAAATGTATCACAGCTGTAGAAAAAGTTGTATTATCTGTATGTATTTCCCCGGATTTGGTATCGACTTATAGAAGGGTTTCTGCAGAAATTGCTCACGGTGTCCTCCATTCCATTTTTTTCAAAATGGAGGACACAATACATAGCTTCAATCCGGTAAAAAGTGTTTTCTTTAAATGTGTAACAGCTTTGTTAATAAAAGACAATACTATGTTTAAATTTAATTGACCTCATAATATATTTAACTGCAACCTCAAAGTACATAATTGGAGTACTTACCGGTAAAGCTTGTTTCTGAATCCCACCCTAAGGTTCTGTTTCACAATGTTCGGATAAGTTCCAAATGAGCTATTTATTATAATAAAAAACTGGAACTTATCAGGTAGGATAAACAGCGTTTCACGTCTGTCAGATAGCGCTATTCGTCATGAAACGCGAAGTATCTTATTCGGAACTTTTATCTTTCGAATAATTTATGTGTTGCATAGCTATTTGGCACTTTATCCATACATGGAGAAACAGGCCCTAAGTCTCGAATTTTAACAACGAGAATAAAAAAAGCCCGCGTTCGCGCATGCGAGCATTCGATCGAAGTACAATTAAAAAATTCAAGTTTTTTGATAATAGCTTAAATCTATACAAAATAATACAATCACGTTTTCTGAACTGCTTATGGGTGATAATGACCTTTTTGAACTGTCGTTTTAATTTTTTTGCTTTCTTTCATTGTATATTATTTAAATTTACGCCCCTGGAATTAATATTATGCATTGTAATAGGCAAGTTGAATTAAGGAAATTACAATAGTTTTAACCAAATGCAAGATTCCAACGAAACATAAAAAATGAGTGGTTTTCATATTAAATCTGGTTTCTTATGTTATAACCGATTTTTTCTTAATTCCTTTTGCTACAACCAACCTAGGAGTAAGGTCTTACATGAGAACACTTATATGCAAACGTTACATTGAAAAAAAACCCAGTAGAACTTGGATAAACTTTCATTCAAGTTCAAGCACCTCTCGTTCGAATTCTTCACAATTTTTACGGATTGAACACAGCCTATCTGGAGTTGGATATATTCGGTCGTGGGCTGATCGGTTTTAGAAAAAGCATTGTTGGGTGCCTTTCTCGAATCTAATTTGCTTTTATGATTTTTTTTTCTGCTTTAACTTTTAAACATTTCTGGTAATTTTATTTTGTTATGTGCTTATCTAATCTTATATACGTTTTAATTGTATTTTTTCTTTCTTTTTTTTTGTAAGACTTATGTTTACATACATTTTAGAGGTGAAGATTTTATAAAATAATCAGTAGACTTAGTACTATGTATGATCTCGTAAATAACTGTATATTTCAGACGAGTAGTGAAGTGTGGTCTGTGGGCTTCCTCCTCTGGGAGGTGTGTGCTTGGGGGGCCACCCCACCCAGCTCCCCGCCTCCCCCACACTTGCCGTGCCCCTATAGGAACCACTTGTAAGTACATGAAACCATAGCTTTCTTAATATTTTTTGCTCCAACTTTAACATTTGCTTTCGTAACTAGAGAGACTGGAACGGTCTGAAACGATATTAGGTTCATTGAGGAAAGAACGATATCTTCGAGACTTTAGAAAGTTTATTTTAAACTAAAATTATTTTGATGGACGTCAATTATTAATATAATATGTAAAATATATATTTTATACGTTTCATCCCAAAAAAGATTATCCCTCTGATCTTTAAAATACTTATATTCACAGATACCAAGTAATGCAGCTCTGCTGGAATCCGAATCCTGAAAATCGTCCAACGGCATCACAAGTACACGCGTTACTCAATCATCTACACACCACACACTTACACACCGAAACAGACGACCATTTTGAGGAACGCTGGCAGAGACTGAAACCCAACACTATCCCAAAAATAGACGAACACATAGCCATAGTCCATGCCCCGTCCACGTCCACAGATTCACAGTTCGGATCTGATCTCGAATTTGAAAGCGCACAAACCATACCAGACTCCCTGAGCGTAGGAGACACGGCGGTATCCCGATCTAGCAGCATCATGTCCGACAAGGAACCCCTTTCAGTCCAATTAAAGTCGGAAAGCCTTAACAATCTACATGGATCCTTCGAGGATGTCCGAAACATTTATCTCACGCACAACGAAGCGGCCGCCCTCGAATGCCACCAGGGAAACATCGGTATGGAAGAGAAGGAACAGGATCGCTCCGACAGCTCGGTCGATCCTTGGCTCAAAGACATCATAACCGGAAGCCAAGATGATGTAAGCTACTTCAAAGACGTCAGCGATGTTATCAAGAATCTCGATAATATATTGAACTCCGAGAAAACTTCAAGTTCCGAATCGAGCCACCAGGCCAGTCCTTCGAGGGACAACCTCAGTCTAGAATGCAAGAAGGACTATCCTATGCAGACGAGCCTCGTCAAGTCACCTGGAATACGGAATTTCCAAAACATATCAGAAATGGGTTTCGATTCCAAGGATGATTCTACCTGCGAAGATGATATCGACCGGGACGCAATCGGAACTTTGAGTCACTCCTTTGAACGCCACAGCGACACAAATAGCCAATATACACTCGAAAATATAACACCCGAAACGCCGATAAAAGACTTCGTTAGTAATCTTAATGAATCCTTTAGCGAACAAAACTTTAGCATAGTAAACGAAAATACAACTCTGCCTCGAGAAGAAGAACTGCCAAACGATAAGATAGAAGATAGTGATAAAGAAGTACCCAAATTGAAGGAATTATGTGAACCCTTGCCTAGATTAAGTAATAAAATGGAAATGATAAAAGACTGCACATCGGAAGATAATAATGCTTTAGGGACTGATATTGTTAAAGATACTAAGTCAGTAGAATTAATACCTAATGAAGGAATTGATATGAGAGAAACGATTTGTGATACTGGAATAGACCAAACGCATGATATAACAGAATCTCAAGTTCCATTTTCTGAGAGTGAGATTAATTATAAAAACAAAGATCCACTAGTCAATGAAAAATCAACATTATGTGATATCGAGCAATCAGATGTAATTGCTAGGAAAGAAAATAATGATTTTAAATACGATCATTCAGAATCGTTAGTCCAAACAGCTAGCCAAACTATAAATGATGTTAAAGGCATAATAACTACTAATACTGATAAAGACGTTCACGAAATAGAGACCAACGTTAATTTTGCTTTGGAATCAAGTAATCTAAATAGTGTAGTTGGTGATCACCAAGTGGAAAAAAGCTGTATTACACACACGGAATTGTTTTTAGCAAATGAAATAGAAGCACAAAATGATCACCAATTTCACAGTATTGAAAGTGGAAATCAAGTTAATCTTAGTAATGATATGCGGGATGCAGAAAAGCAACTCTCGTATATAAATGAAGATCTAATGCAAGCGGAATTGATACAGGAGACACACATTACAGATGTACATTTAGATGAAATCGTAAACGAGCTAGAATACAATGAAGATAACAGTTTTGATTTGGAGACTGGTTGTGCATCGTTAGAAAATGTTATTAATTTAGGAATAAGTCTTGCTACTTTAGATAATGAAAAGTCGAAGGATTTGAATTCTGAGGAATCTCATATAGAAAGTGACTTAGATATAGAAACTGAACTAGAAAACGTAGGAATATTAGCAGAGCTACCTGATTTAGTACAAATAAGTGAAAGGGCAACCAATATCATAAGTAATACTCAAGAATCTCAAACGGAATCTCAGTATTCACCTGAAAAAGTACAAAACATAAGCAAGGAAAACATTTCGTCCGATTCTCAAGACGATACCATCTGTCTGGACCAACTCACAGTTAAATATATAGATTTGGTCGGAACAAAACCAGACAATGAAAATGCGCCAGATATGTCCACTGATAGCACAGTCTATATGAACTTTTCTGGAAAACCAAACGAAATCTCGAAAATGTATAAAAACGAAACGTTGTCGTTCTTAGAAAACCAAACGGTGTCCGAAGCTGATATAGAAAATAATGATTCCACTGTTTATTTAGATCTCCCTAGCGTCATTAGAGAGATGGACGCCTTCTTGGGTGCAGAAAGGTTAATTAGTGGTCGTGATGTAGGGTTTAAAGATAATTTTCATGCTAGTACCCCTGTAGGTAGCAATAGCTCCGCTGATAACGTCTTAGATTCTAATGAGCGTGACACACTAGTGAATCTAAATAAAGTACCAGACTATTCTGCGATGGCCTTGGAGAAACTAGAACAAAAAGGTCTAGTGGACACCAGTCCCTTTGAATCGCCGACGAAAAGTCACCCTACAGATACATACGATGAGAACAGCTCAGTCGTCTTAGGACCCTTCGAAAGCTATACCCAAGAGACATTCAAAAGTAAAATTGGGACGGATCTAGTAGATTTACCTAAAGAAGAACTTTTAGCTTTTTCGTCGAACTTTAGCGAAATAAATCTAGAAACGCCATCACCGTTACGCGATGGGAACTTTTTAAACGAAGTGCCGGATTTAATTCACGATGACTTCGACGACAGTACGAGTCAGCCAAAACCAGTAGTTTTGTCGGATCCCCATACCGATACGGACGAAACTGAGGAACAATCGACAACAGAGAAGAGAGTATCTCCATCGACTCCACCCAATTCGCCTGGAAACTTTCTAGCGTCGACGTCTCAGGCGTACGTAGTGGATATCGACCTCGACAACGAACCCGTACAGCACATTGATATTAACGAAATTGACGTTTCTCAACTGGCAATAGCAGAAAACGAAAACAATATGAACTTAGAATATTCCGGACCGTTGGTGGAGGAGAGCTTGAACGATTCGATAACAAGGTTCAATGATACGTTGCCGGAATCGTTTTTGGCGGGAAATGGCGGAGTTGAAGAAACGGAGAATGTGGGGATAGATGAAGAACGAATGAAGGAGCTTAGGAATGAATTAGAATTGAAACTGCCATTGGCCCAGGTGAGCTCAGTTTATGATACCTCGTGTTAATAAGAAAAATAATGTTTACTAATGGCTCACGATTGATTTTTAAAAAGCGTTTAACGTATGGTCTGAGATATTCAATGCCTAAACTGTCGAAGCCATTCTTAAGTTATTTTTATTATTTCAGGTAGCAGGCATTGAACCCGCCAGTTCGTGGACTGAATTACCTCCTCCGCCTGAGTTGTTAGTGACGTATGGAGCTCTCAGTCCAATTGCTGAAGAAACGGGACACCAGCTCACCGCTTATGAAAATGATGATAATTGTAAATATAATAGTTTTTACTTTAGATACTTTATTTTTAAATTTCTTGAAAACAATAAAATGAAACACTTTTTTAACGGATCGAAACTACATCATTTTAAATTTTTCCCGACGTATCGCGTGCTTTATAGCGTGCGTCAAAAAGAAGGCGTTAGAAGACAAAAGGTGTTGAATGTCAAAAAGTATCACATAATAATACATAGCTTCAATCCGTTAAAAAAGTGTTTTACTTTAAATGTGTAAAAGTTATATTAATAAAAGACAATTATAGAAAACAATTTAAAAATAGGTTTCCTTTTAAATTCCGAAGTGTTTTTGGCAAGAAAATGGTGGTGTAGTGTCTGAAATTTGTTATATATTCATTGTTCTACTCTAGAAGTTTTAGAATTTTGTCAAAATTATTGGCGTTCTCAAGACGCACCAACCAGACTAGAACTAAAATTTCCAAATTAATATTTTTTTATTTTTTTTCCTGTCTTTAGGCCTTAATTAATATGATACCTAACAATTTTTTAACGATTTTATCCTTACAGGGAACACCTCAGTACGCACAGAATCGTCTGAAAGTTATCCAGAACCAGCCAACAATTCCACAGACGAAGTGACAGAGTTACCAACGGGACTGGCCAGTGCCACTCAGCAATCACAACATTCGACATACACCATACATTCTAATGGCACGTACACTTTGCAACGAGATGTCAGCAAAGAGTAAGTAATTTTTTCTTTATACAGAAACCGTTTTAGTAAAACTATTCTTAAATTTTAAAGTTCTTCATATGTTTCTTCTTTCATTATTAAAATAATAATTTTGTATCTGGTGCGGTTTTTGACTATATCCATAGGTCGCTAGTTCAAATCCGGCTCGAAGGTCCATATGGTGAGGTGGTAAGTTTTCATTTTGCTCGTGATGCGGATCAGTAAGAGAAACACGTCTTTACTTCATGAATGTATATCGGCAACTTACCTAATCGTAAAACAGAATCACCAGTGTCCATAATTTATCAAATGTTTACAGAATCACCATGAGCGCCGATAGTTTAAACGGAAGTCCATTAAAGAAAGTTCCCGAAGAAACGGCATCTCCGGACGCCGACAAGACCTACACTATATGCGACGCGGAAAAAGAATCAAACTGTGAAAGAATATCACAAGTGTCCCCGTTTCTTCTGAGTCCGACAACTGACACGTCCGCTCCCTCAGATCTGCACGCAGCCGTGTCCACTCTGTCGAAGGCGACAGTCCCCACAGACGCCAAATCATCAAAACCATCCGAAACCCAGTGCTTGTCGAAGGCGACAAGCATCGACTCGTGGTGTTCGAACGACACACTTTATAACGTCGAGGAGAACTTCGACGACTTGGCGATGGATCCCGATCTTCCTCTCGATTTTGCGGAACCGGATAGAGATAAGAGCGAAAGCGAGGACACGCTCACTCACAACGAAGACGATAAAGAGCTCAGCCACTGCTCCACTTACATCGTCCACGATAGCAAGTCTGAACTCTGCGAGACATTCTCTCCGGACTCCATCACCGCTAACGATAATTACACTTACACCAAAGTGAAGACGACGCCATCCGCTAACACAAAATCGGATCTCAACGATTCTACCAAAAATACTCAAACTAAAGATTTAGCTTACGGCACGCTTGGATCCGGAATGCCTTCGTTTTCGAACTGCACCACCGAACTCGCTTCTGCCTTCGACGATACGTGGAAGTTACCGCAGCCGGAATTAGTTAGGAGATCTCCGATGAGTGATATAATAAACGTCACTCCGCTGACTAAAGCTGAGGATAAAATTTACGCGTTTGATTCGCCGGAAGTAGTCACTATACCGAAACTCAACAAAATGGATAGTGTAGAAATAACTTTCGAGGATCATGATAAAGATGTCATTTATCCTGTACTTAACGATTGTTCAAATATTAATTTCAAAGATGTCATAAATGCCATGACTAGCACTCCGGTGACCGAGGCCGATGATAATATGGGAGAAGTGGTTCCGTGTACCTTAACGAAGTTAAACGATGAAGACCCTGAAATAAGTGCTATAACTTCATCTTTTTTACATGAAGTATCACCTAATAACATTAAAGAGGCAGGCGTAAATCATATAAGCGATCCATTTTTGATTATTAATCGAATAAGCGATGATAAAAGTGAAATGAGTGATAGTGTATCTAAGTTTGAAAGTTTTATACGTTCAGCAGAAGTACGGCCGCAAGAAAAGTCCAACAATACAGAAGTGGTCGCATATATAGATACGTCTAACATAACTTGTAATAATTCTGAGGTCCCGGAAACGAGTGAATTTAGTTCGAAAAATTTTAATTTATTTGAACAGTCAGCTGAAATTAGACCACAAAATTCAAATAGTGATGACAATGGAATTAGTTCCAAAGAAGAAATTTTGAATTATTACACTAATGATGACACTTCAAAAAACACGGATTCTTTTATTATGTCGGTGGAAATGCGGCCGCAAGATACATCGAACGCTTACAAAATAGCCAACAAGGAAACAAATAATATAGTCAACGCTATGGACGATGATATTAGTTTAAAATCATTTCAATCATTCCTAGATTCAGCCGAAACGAAGCCACAAGAGAGATCGTACAGTAAAAGCAAAGATCAGCAAGTAACGTCAAGCAATTCTGTCCCGTTAAAAGTCTCAGAAACAAAAGCAGATGATTCTGAATCAAGCCTTAGTCTGATAAACTTTCAATCATTCATCCATTCTGCGGAAATACGGCCACAAGATATCTCTAAAACTAGTAGCGAACGTGTAAGCTGTAACGGTGAAAATTCTGATAGAGACAATCATCTTAGTCAGAACACCAATGATAGTTTGCCTGTATCTAAAAAAACTATCTCTTATTCTGATTTTGAAAATTCTGCATCTTCAAAACCACAGGATATGCAATCTTTGGATACGTCTCGAAGCTATGAAAGCGGCGTTGGGTCAGAGGGGTTTCAGAACTTCGAGGCATTCGCTAGAAATCGCCCACAAGACTTACTATCCCTAATCGATGCTAGTTCAATGCTACTGAGCAGTGAGAGGACGACGAGTGAACACGCGATAAATAGCTTTTTGAATAGAGACATTACACCTTCAACGAGTAAACTTTGCCAAGAACAGTCGGTCATTATAAATCCTTCGTTTGCAAGTTTTAGGGATTCGCGTGACCGAAACAATCACGATGGTTTTGTGACTTTGGATTTAGATGAAAATGAACAGCCGCATTCAATTATAATTACTGAAAGCCCGCATTTAGCTAAGATCAATAAAGATCAGGCTTTCGATACACTCGGAGAAGATTTAAGTGGATCTAAAGCAGATGAAGACATCGAGAATGTGAATTTATCAAACAACATTCTGGAGAAAAGTTTTATGAAAGACACTGAAGAGGAACCGAGTGAGGCAACCAAATGTAACGGAAGCAACCAAGTATTCGCAACCGTAAATTTTATAAGCGAAACTTTTGAAGAACTTCTAGAGAGTAATGTGGACGACAATGCATTAAATGAACCGAAAGACACCAAAAATGAAACAAGACATGTTTCAGAATCTAAAGGTCCAACGAAAGATGTTTCAGATCAGACGAAAATCCAAAAAGAAAGCGAAGAAAAAGTAGCAGATGTCACTCAGGATTTTTTGCAAAATGAAAAGAATTTTTGTCAGCTTGATGCGTACTTTCCACTCCTCAGTGATATTAGATTCACAGGTAATTTCTTTATGTATAAATATTATTTTGCGTGTCTTTGCCTCCGTAATATATTTTGTATATACATATTTGAACTAGTACACGATTATATATCTTTGTATGTTTTGAATTGTTCTACTAATTTTAAACACTGGTTGATATCTTTTATATATATAATCACCTGTCACGTTGTTTGTCCGCGATGGACTCCTAAACTACCAAACCGATATCAATCAAATTTACACACCGTATGCAGTTTAATCTAACTTACAATATAGGATAGCTTACATCTCAATTTATATCCGCAATATTATTTAATTGCAAATATTTGTTTATTATTTTATACAATTCTAACAGATGGCGCTGCGTTAAAAGTACAAACGTTTCACATAAGCTATACCTCAGTCACAGCAACGCTTGGCCGAGTCTGCTAGTTATTCTATAAAATTTAAGACTTGCTAGATAACCTTATAAGTACACATTATTATATTTCTAACTTGTTTATATCTTACAGAAATATTTACATTGTCCTCCCTATAGTACCAATACTGTAATGTCGAAAAAACGAATTAAAACAGTGTAAAGTATATAATATTAAGGGCCTGTTTCACAATGTCCGGATAAGTTCCTAATAAGCTATTAATTACTTATTAGTAGGATAAACAGCATTTCGTTACGTTTCACGAATGTCAGATAGCGCTATACGTCATGAAATGCGAAGTATCTTATTCGGAACTTTTACCTTTCAAATAATTTATGTGTTGCATAGCTATTCGGTACTTTATCCATACATTGTGAAACAGGCCCTAAATACACAATAACGCTACTGTGATATTGTGATACCCTCTGCAAACATATAAATATATACTACCAACTATACAAAATGTTTTACAAATTTATCAATAATTTCAGGCCCAGGATCAGAAATAATGAGTACCTCTTTCGCACAAGAATCACCAACTGAACCAACATCCCCCGAGTGCGAGCGAGACAGCACTACAGACAAAGACAAGCCCTCCGAACTAGTGAAAGAGTGGGATAGCGATACTGACTCACATTCTACTAATTCGTCTAGTGGGGAATTTATATGGAAGGTAAGTTTCAAGGCGAATTATATTTTAAGGGTTTTATTTTGAATGCTTTTTGCATATGGCGCCTAGCGCTCTGTAATGTGTTTTGTCTTTTTTGCTAGAAATAACCTCCCCCGAACTGTTTTAATCAACATCTTGTAATAGAAACCCAACAATTTTCAGACTGGTTTAATTACATTTAATAATCCCACATAGTTAAGCCCTTTTTATAATGTACCGTTTTCAAATATTAGAGTTAGCCAAATTCTTCATTTATCATATAGATACAATTACCCCTTTATCATGACTATAATAAACTTCAGTTTTGAAATGTTGACCAATATACAGCCGATCTATTTTCGCTTAAACGGTAATTATATTGCCAATTTGTTTAAATTATTGCAGAAAATTGTATATTTTTAAAAATTTCTCATACTTTCATTTCATCTACAAGCTAAAGTATTAAATATATATAATAACAAAGACATGTAGTTTATGCCGTGCGCGTATACCAACGCGTACACGCACATACTACAAATTACGTATAAACAAAATTCAATAATTTATTGAATCTTTAAGTAAAAGGCATAATTGTTTGCTAAATATTTGGTGACGGTACATATTTGGTGTCGGTGTGCTTGCATGTGTCGTGTGATAGGACGGAGACGGACACGAGACAGCCCTTGTGCCGAACACGCATTTCCAACACGTGAGTGTCACCTTTTTATCGGCGATCAATTTATTTGGGGCACGAATTCTCTGTTTTTAATTATATAAGGTTTTCTGAAAGGATACTAGAATTTCCCAGATAAATTTTTCGCTGTTATAAAGCATTTTAATATTAGCTATTCATGTCTTTATCACAAAAAGGCGTACGTATCACTGTACCTAGTGAGTTTGATTAATTATGTTAAAGTGAATTTATTACTGAACCACAGGTCCATACAGTTTTATATAATGCAAAATCTTTTATATATATTAGAGATGAAACGGGTGTTCGGTAACTATCCGATGACCTATCCGGCTGAAATTTGAAATCCGGCCAAATACCGGATAAGCAACTTATACATATAAATAAATACCACGTAGGATGGAAAGGAGTATATTTCACATACGGGATAATTAATTTTTAATAACAAATAAACATTAATACTGATACCGCACTAAGAAAATTATGAAGAATTTTACTATTATTTAAATGATCCTAGTCTTTGAGATTGATTTGCTCCAGTTCAAATAATTTGTATGACTCAAAAACTTGGCTATAAAAAGGGAGCCGAAGAGTTTCTTACCAATTCTTCTTGCTCGCTCTACACCCGCGACTTGCGAACTGATAGTAAATGTAAATTTAGAATCAATTTAAAATCGTTTCTTTTGACGTTCATAAGTATTTACCGATAGAACAAGAATATTTTGGGTTTGATTTAATACCAATTTTCCTGCGTTAAAAGGCAACAGACGATCTTCGAATACAAGAGCAACTTTCGAAAAGGATTTCGTTATATACACTGTTGCAGGACGCTGATAGGCAAACTTCGTTAAGTTTGTCATTTGGGTATAGCTGACCATCACTGGACTATATTCGGCCGAAAATTCGGTATTCGGTATCCGGCAAAATATCCGTTTCACCTCTAATTTATATTAGTCAAATGTTTTGTACCATGCCTTACAATGGGGAGTAAGAATGTAGACGCAACTCCAGCACTAGCATCTCTGCTCTGGCGTTGACTCGCGAGAACGTTGTTTTTTTTTTATAAAACAGGGGGCAAGCGGGCAGGAGGCTCACCTGATGTTAAGTGATACCGCCGCCCATGGACCCTCTTGAAGCTAGACGGCTCGCCGGCAACGCCAAGTGCGTTGCCGGCCTTTTAAGAATTTGTACGCTCTTTCCTTATATTAAGTCCATTAAACCAATCACAATTCAGCGGTTTCGTGTTTCTTCTAAAATTCTTTCTCCCTGGGTATAAAATCGTGTAGATACTCGTACATTCACTGCTCTTCATGTTGCTTGCTTAGCTTGTTGCATGCTCACTGTTGTATATATTTTATGTTATATAAATATATGTTGCCTTTCAGACAATCATCGTCATTATCATATTTAAAAAAAACATTTTTATAATTGCAAGGATTTTAAATAGCGACCTCCATCTTTGGCTGCAATAACTCATTTGTGCTAATCACTTTTCATAGTCTAAAGTAAAATTCAGAGAGAAAATCTTTGAATTCAACCCATAGCGTATCAACATACTTCGCACAAACTATTAAAAATTCATATTTTATAACAGCAACGCGATAACAGTCAGCCAAGCCGAGCTGAGGCAGAATCTACTCATGAGGCGTCGTCTGTTGGATCTGGGGATTCCGGTTCAGGGTCGGAAGGTGATGAGGTTGAATTTGTGCCGTCTTCGTGGGACTGCCGCGCGGCGCCAGCTAAATCTTCGCTTAGAAGTCTAGAGCAACCAGCGGTGAGTCAAAAGCTATTTTATAATCGATAAGTTTACGTAGACTTCATGCTTTCATCATGTGTCGCCAAACGATTTTGTTTTCTCGTGCCTTTGCAAGCTTATTAAAACTATTATAATTTAAATAAGACTGCCCAAACATCGGCTGTCTACTCTGCTAAGATAATAAAATTCTTATAAATATGGTATAAAATTAAATAATTATAACGCTTGTATACCAAATGTGAGTCTAACTGCGGAAACGAAGTCTGTCTTACTTTAAAAGCTTATACTGGTTTAGCTAAAAACATGGTTTGACGTGATGATACACTACCTGATTCACTCACTATCTTAAAAAAATAAGTGTCAAAACAGATAACTGAGAATTATAGATACTAAGAACAAGCCTGTCTCAGCTTTGGTAGGTTGGAAGATTTTTCAACTACTTTTAAAAACAAATATTTTAAAAGTAATAAACTACATAGCGTTGGTAATGTTGCATTCTAAAGATTTTTTGAAATTTTTAGATTTTATAAAGTTCAAACATACAAAAACACAAATCTGTTTATAAATAAAGATAAATGATTTATTGGTGATATACAATTCCAGGATGGTAAAAAACGCGTAGTGTTCAAGCGTCAAAAGTACCATTGCGTATACGAGTACCCGCGCGAAGCGAGCGATCTGGACGTTGATTCACCCGCGCACTATTTACCCGATCTCTCCACTTATTGCGGTATGTATGGTTCCACTTACCTTCCACTTCAACGTATTCAATGAAGAGCGATTGGAATCGTCGACGACCAGTCTCTTCTACCTGTATCTTCTACCGCATTTAATACCTGCATCCCAGTTTCATCATCAACGGACGCAGAATATGGAATTCCACCCGTATCCGGTCGACTTCCTTCTTTCCACAACTGAGCGGTTTTTGAGTCAGTTTTTGTCGTGCACTACCACTATTTAGAACCAATTGTCTGCTGAAGTATTTGGCTCATTCGACATTCTTAAAAGGCCGGCAACGTACACGATCCCTCTAGAAATTTGAGAATATCGGCGAAAATTCGGCGATATCAATATCAGGACTTGGATTAGAACTCCCTGATCCGTTACATAAACTTATTTTTTTATGTATTTAAATGCGCATATTTAACATGACTTAATATTATTAATGTTTATAAATGTTTTCCCGTACATCGTTACTTGAATTGCAGCTTTTTGTAAGCCTTTGATTAAATGCATAGAGAATGATATTAACGTCCAAAATATAGTAAACTTAGAATTAAAAGTTTATATTCAACATAAGCTTTTCAGTTTGAAATGCATATTTTTTTCTTATTTGCTATGCGTCATTTCATTTATTCACATCAATTATATACTTTATATTTCCTTATCTCAAGTATTAAGCTACTGCCCTAAGCTAAGCTAAAATGACGGAATAGTAACGTATAATGTTGTCAATTAAGTTATTCCAAGTTAGGGAGCGTTCAAGTATGACATCACGCAAAATTGAGATTTTTGACTCCCCCCTATGTAACGTGCCGTACCGTTTTGCTGTACCCAATAGTAAAACGTTTTGTTACCACCCAGTGGCACATTGAACTTAAAAATTGCCATTTAGATAATGTAAAGTATCAGAAAGTCAAAAATAATGATCATAATAATGCATAATTTCTCATCCCCGCCTTGCATCGTAACGTTTTACCCCAGAAACAACCTCCCCCCCCCCCCCATTTCGTTACGTTATACTTGAACGCTCCCTTAGTAACCTATGTATGATATTGTAGAATGGGATCCACGTAGCGCAGAGGAAGCGGAAGTTGGTTACGGACAGCTGTATGGAGGGCCGAGTCCCTTTGACATGTATCCTCTTAGAGCTGGAATCGCCTTTGGAGCTGGTAAGCAATTAAGTAACTTACTATATACAAACTTAAGGCTTCTGAATTTAATGATCTCCCTTGAGATGCGCACTCATAAGCTATTAGGTCAACGCCTAAAACAGAATCTAACATTTACAGACTACGACGAAGACTTCTACATAACTTCAACAGCGCGGCCCTTTGAATTAGGGGTACTATCCACTACGAGCCAATTCTTTCCCGGGATGCATCTCAAGCAATCCTTACTACCCGAAAACGACTTTCCCCCTCCGTCGCCCTTGCCCCCTCTCGATCCCCCCCTCACCATCCCCAAAACATCTTTAGACCTAACAACCCCTGATTCAGGCGTAGACATCACCCCCACAATTGAAGAAGATTTAAATGAATGGAAGCCAGACAGTACGAGTTCCAGTGAATCGGTCAGCCCGAGTTCTCCGGGGGGAGAACTGGGTGGGTTGAGACATACAAGGGATAAGCTGAAGCTGGATTTACCCCCCAGCCCCCATCTCCCCTCGCCGAAGCACAACAGGGTGTTTAATTTTGTACTTGAAAAGCCGAAACGTCCCGAACCCGTTACTCCGTTAGGTAAGTCATATTCAAATATTTAGTGATGACTTCCATACTAGCTTACTTCGGATCGATTTGTATGACGCAAAGGATTATATAAATATAATATAAACTCTGATTTTTAATTCCGTAGAATTCTGACATTCCATGTGTTGGTTATTAAAAAATGTTTTCCACCAAAAAGGGACAAATTCAACCCATTTCTAGGCAAATACAAAAAGATAAATCTAAATATTTACTTACTCGAGTGACCTAATATAAAAACAACAAATATTTTAATATGTATTACGGACAATATAATTAAAAAGAGTGGCGGAGAGTTTATTGCCAGTTCTTCTCTTACGTTCTACGCCCTTCATTTGAGAACTGGCAGTTAATGTAAAATTAGAAGTAAATGTAAATTGTAAATTCATAAGTGTACATAAATTTACATGAATGAATTATTTTCTTCTATTTCTTCTTCTATAACTTTATTTAATCCATCACCGCCTACTAATTCCAGACTTAGTAAATATTAAAAAAAATAGCTTTACTTGTGCATTTTGTAAAAAAGGTTTGTCATCTCTGACATGTCGGAAAATAGCTGTCAGAATTCTACGAAATTAAAAATCAGAGGATAGATAATAGGTGTGTGTGTATAGTGATACAATGGCTGTTTCATATAAATTTTACAGTTCAATAACTAAAAACCGAAGCGCACTGTTTATAAGTCCTCTTTTGTCTCTTATCATCATAGCGTAAACATAATGTGACAGAAAGAGATGAAAGAGTGCTGATTTAGTCTTTATACTATATTTCCAGTGATGACGGACGAAACCCCCATCATGATGTCTCTCCCGTTAATCAAACGCGATGATCCAATGCCGGAACCAACTTTCTCCACATTCGGAAAGTCAACTTGTAAATCCACAGCCGACCCCAAAAACATTGTCTTAACCGACAACGAAAACGTGGAAACGGAACCCGAGTCAACGGATAATCCGGATATTAAAATAGATGAAAAACCGGAAAAAGTTGAGCCTGTTAAAGGGGAGGGAACGGTTTTGGATAGCGGCGATGAAGATTCCGGTATTGAGAGCAGCTCCAAGGCTACGTTGGAACGAAAACCGACTTCGAATATCTCATAAAAGCTATGATAAAAAGTTATGTCTTCATAGTGGTTGTTTATAAATGTACTATAAACGTCAATTAGTTAAAACTTGTCTTGAGAAACAAAGACGAATATTCAAGAGCTAGTTGAGGCTTATAAGCATATTAATAAAATGAAGCGCTTATTAAAGACATGACCGGATATTTCATTAAACTAATTAAATATAAAAAGCATTTCTTGCTTTCTTACCTAATAAAATAAGGTAAAGTTTTAAAAATCTCATGTCTAGGTAATACTTTCCGGCTAGAATCAAAAATTAGGAAGTGAAATCTTAAAACATTAAGAATACTGAAAGTGCAGTCTCCAGAATTGTTTACATCGTATGTTTTATCAGTAATTGCTATAAATCTGAACATTAAAAGTCAATTAGCCAATTCAATAGTAACGTATACTGAAGATAAACATATCTCTAAACAACGCCCAGTGAACAGAACAATGGTACAAAATCCGTGAATTCAATTGTAGATATAGTTTAATGCTTTATAGCCTATACTACGGCCTATAATCCGTTCAACGTTAATCACAACGCCTGTACGTAAACGTTCGTATACACGTACAAACTTTTCCTTCATAAAAAACGCAACTAATATCTCTCGGTCTCTTTCTGTCAATAGTGTTTACGCTGTGATGGAAAGAGACAATCAGTGTTTTAACAATAAATCTGATTTGATTTTTAAGAAGCTTAGTCTGTATACTTGATTATTTTCAAATCTTTTTAATACTTCTTTTCTTTTAAACAAAATAAAACGGCGCCTTTGATGGTCCTGCAAGTGATAGCTTTGAGAGATTCTTAAATTTGGCTTTTGAGTCGAAGGCGTTGTGATTGAACGGAACCAAATTTTACACTCCGTCAGACTACTTGCTAGATACGTAATATAGTTTAGTTAGTGGACGATAAATTTTGCCAAATGCGCGTTTAAATCCACGCACAATCTTCCATCGGTTTCGGGTGTTGTGAAGGTGCGATCCGAATTTCTCATTGTCTCATAGTTCTAGTGATTTTTAAATACAATACTCTCACGGCCATAACCGCACAAGTAAATCGCACAGTCAAATGAATCTCGTAGTGTTAGGATCGGAACGCGCGCTCTCAACTTCTGAAGAAAGGCCAATTGTTAGATAAGTATATTTAAGTAGTGTGAAAGGCGTACGGAGCGATCGGTGGCTGAAATCTATTGCCATACTAAATTTCTCATTTTAATATTCGATTTTTTTTCGTTGGCAATACGGCGTCACCGCGTGTGCATGTGTGTGTACGCACTCGATACGTCCATTTGAACCACTTGTGCAATCCTTCATTTTCATATCGACGCGATTTAATTTTTGTAAATATTATTTTAAATGATTTTTAAGTATTGAAATTTTATTCTACGCGGTTATTCTTTTTACGATATTTCGTTAATGTACAGATGTAAATAAGTATAGATGTTCATTTTGTTGTAATTGCAAGTAGGAATAATTAGTTTTGAAATTAGAGCCTAGATCTAGAACTCGTGTTTTGAGACTTAGTTTTGTAATCATTTGAGTAAAAAACTACTGCCAAGCTGATTCAAGAAGTTTATATACCTAAAGTATGCAGCTAACGCATCAGACATGTTTTTGACATATCGGAGTCATACTTAGCGCTGTCACGAAATTTGTATTCTTCGCCACTTACATGTGACACTGTGATTTCCTGATTAATAAAAACCGAGTCTCATAATAAGAGTTCTAGCTTTTGACGTAGCGTAAGTTAAGATCTGTGTATTTAGATTTTTTAAATAGTTCTTTATACGATTAGAAATTTCAGCTAATTGTAGATCACGTTTACATTAATGATTTTATTTGAATGATTTGTCAAAAATTACGATATTTATTGGTTGAACGTTGTTATTTTTAAAATGAATGGAAGTGAATATGAACGCATTCGATGTCTTTTCATATTGTGACATGTCGAGTCTTATAGTATTTATATGGAAAATAAAGTAATAATGATATAGTGTGCTTTTATTTCTATCCAAGATACATTATTTTCGAAGTTGGTAATACAAAAGTTGGTCGTTGTTCTGTTCTGTCTTCAATGGCTGGTACAAAAATGGCTCAATAAAGAACCTTAATGAAGACTAAGTCACGCCGATACATATTTATATTTCTTTAAATTGATAGATATGGATGCAAGCTTGGAATCAAATTCTTTTACATTTACTTAGAAATCTAACCGACTATTGCTTAAAATATCACGAAACACTTAATTATAAGAAAGCTGTTTTTTAACCCATGGACACAAAAAATATTCACGAAGCTGTTATCTTCTACGACAAGCTATATCTATATATATCTAGCTATATAATCTTCCTAACGGTACCCTTCGAAGGCAATGTTCCACTAGATTGAACTCACAGAAAATTTATACAACTTTGTCGAGACTACGATAACTTTACGACTACGAGACTTTGAAATATAATAAATATCTACAATATATATTTAAATAAAGTGCACCGCTTAATACTAAAAAAATACTTACTACAATAAGATTTATTCGTAAAATTTTGGATAAATTATTATTTCGTAAATCATAAACCTTACAATTTAAAATATGCGCATTGCGCACCCACCGGCAGTGTAAGATATGATCCGGCCCGCAATACACTCTGAAAAAACTCAATTAAAAAAATATTACATTCTTATACTTATACTTACATCAAAAGATTTATACAAAAATACCTAGAAAAGAGAATTTTCTAAGCTGCGGATTTTTTTTCAATTATTTCTAAGATTGATTTGTGCGTTTGTAGATACTATTAAATGCGAACAGTTCTTCTTTCTCAAGTAGTAAATCAAGACATCTTACAAGACTGACTGAGGATATTTTGGAAAATTCTTTAGGTCTTTGTATCAGTGGAACGAAATACGATTTAACCATAATGTACCATGTTTTTTTGTTATTTTAATAAATTGTACTTTAATAACAAATTGTCGTGTTATTTAATGTCTAATATCTATCAGTAGTTGGTATTTCCGGGTACTGCCTCAAAGGCAGAACCCGGAAATATTTTGTCCCGCCCAAGGGACAAACCTAAAAACCATGGCAGACCAAAACTAAAAAAAAAAAAAAAAGTTTGTACTCTATTCCCACTAAACAGGGCGTGCGGAGCCGAAAGCACTCACAGCCGAATTGATATCTCTAACCGTTTAAAAGTTAGCTTTCGCAAAACCGTAGCTCATTAACTTATCACCACCTTATCAGCTCCTATTTCCTGCACGAAATTCCCAGTCATTATCTAATGAATGCCTCAGTACTAATGCATCGCGTTATCTACTTTCCTACATTCACTAACCCAACCTATGGCTTTAAATGAAAAATAATAAATATATATTTAAAGTAACCTAACGTACGATTCTAAACAAATTATAATAAATATACCTAACCTTTAACACCACTACCTATAAATATAATTAGATGTAAGGGTTACATGGTAAAATAAAACATTTTTATTCCAGGTATTATTTTTTATTTATATGTTCATTATATTTCTATACAAATTTACTAGCACCATATCATTATTCACTGAGTCACATGTGAAATTTCTAAGCAAGTCTTCTAATGTCATCCCCCTGAACTTGTAATATAAATATACCAAACAGTACTCTCCACACACCGCTGATAGATAATCTTGAACCGTAACGCTATTGTACCTCCACATGCAAGAATTCCTCCTTAAAAACCCTTCTATTGCCTCAATAGGTTTACGTCCAAATGAATCAAAATATTCACCAACTCTTTCGACGCTTATATGTACAGCCACCCAATGAGACCCCGGCTGTGAATCAGGGTCAAGATTGCATATTATAAATGCTGGCACCTGAGCATAAATTGGCAATCGATTTGAAGGATATACGTTGCTTTGGAGGCTGGGATGTATCATACGAAGACTCATTTGCACTTCTAGTGTGTTCATACTTTAATACGCGTTTACTCCGCTACTCTTTTGCTCTTTAACTGACTACATTTCTAACTATCAATTCATATTTGTACCAATGAATTCATTTAAACCCACATAATATGATCTCAACAGAAGTAATGAGTCTTTTTATTAAACAAGTAATGAGGTAAATAAAAACCATGTCATATTCGTTTAGGTTATATTTTATTATTCTTAATATCATAATTACATAAGTGATTGCTTAACTACTATAATCCACACATACATTTCTGTTCTTATCTATTTCTATAATATTTGAAAACTCTGCGTAAACTACACAGTTGATAGTTTCAGTCAATGCGCTCTCGAATCTTACTTCCATTCTTACACTACCATGGCGAACAAGATTCCAATGCACATTAGAGTTAGCCGACAAGTCAGGTGTTAAATCAAAAGCTAGTAAATAGTATCCATTTGAATATTGCTCCCTCGATATTCCATTACCTTCGTTAAGAAAATGTATACCGGTGCCTGAGTACAGGGTGTGGTATGCGCTCGTAAATACATCGTTTGGAAATGATGGTTGTAACGATTTTGAAGGTATCTGTTGACCATCTATATATAGGCTAAATGAGCAAATACCAAAATTTTCAAAGTTGAAAGGATTTTTAACATAACTACCGTTGAATGCTGTATTATTCACAAAACATATTCTATAAAATACTTCAAAAAGTAATGCAGCTAAATAAAAACCGTGTCATATTCGCATATATATATTTTATTGTTCCTAACAATTACATGACGTGATTGCTTAACTACTACACATTTCTGTTCTTATCTATTTCAAAAATGTTTTAAAGAATGCATTGTCAATTAAGATTGCAAAGGGTTTTAGAGTGCCCATTTCTTACGCACATTTTAATGATAGGCATGGATACAAGTGGTATATTTTACCAAACAAAATCGATAAGTTACCTATAGGTCATTACAATTTTTTTTGTATGTAATTAAGTTAATCATTAATAAATTCATAATCAATAAATTTTTATTTTACATGTATTATGTATATACGTATACATTAATATTGTGATATTACACTTACAATTTTCTGTATATACCATATAAATATCAACCATTTTTAAAATATCAACTTAGTTTTACTCCTTTCCCTGATGAAGACAGAAGTCAAAAAATAATGATTCATTTTATTCATCCCTTTGCTGCCATCGTAGCAGGACCGAGTGGGTGTGGAAAATCTAACTTTGTTGCAAATTTCATTAAGCATAAAAATAGTATATGTAATGAGATTTTTTTGGAAATTACATGGTGTTATGATGAAATGCAACCGCTATATAATATACCCGGTGTAAATTACCACCAAGGACTACCGGAATATCATATGTTTGATGGTAAAAATCCACATTTGATTATAATAGATGACTTAATGAGGGAATCTGATGGGCGAGTTGTTGATATATTTACAAAAGGCAGTCATCATAGAAATTTGAGTGTTTTTTACATAACCCAAAACTTATTTCATCAAGGAAGAGGACAGCGCGACATTTCACTTAATTCAAGTTATATTATTTATTTTAAAAATCCCCGTGACAAAACACAAATACGATTTCTAGCTAGACAAGTTTCACCGGAAGACACGAAGTTTATTGAAGATTCATATACCGATGCTACTAAAGAAGCTCATGGTTATTTAATGATTGATTTGAAACAAAACACTGATGATGCTCACCGCATAAAATCTAAAATATTTGAATCTTGTAATTTTTGTACAATATATGTTCCCATGAAAAGGTATAAATATCTTTGTAATCAGCCACTCTAAGTCAGTAATGAATCATGTATCAACGAATAACAACGCATAAGGAATTGTTATCAGCTTTACATAAATTAAAGCCCAAACATCGTAGAATATTATTGAAGTCTTGTAATAATCAAGAAATTAACTGTATTTGTGAATGTATTCACAATGTTTTACAAGGAAAAGTACCTTTAAAAGAGAATACAAAAACCAAATTAAAAAAAATTAAAAATATCTTACGTAATCTGATCAGTAAAGCTAAAAGTTTTGAATACAGGAAAAATATATTAATACAAAAAGGAGGGTCCTTTCTTCCAATAATTTTGGGTACAATTCTAAGCACCCTTGTAAGTTGTTTTAATAAATCACAATGAACACAAAAAAAATGCTTCTCGTTGAGCAAGACTTTATTGATAAACTGAAACATCAGAATGAAAATAAAGCAACACCGCAAAGTAGATTGGATTTAGAAATGGAAAAAATTATATCAAGTAAATTGGATGATTGCGAAAAATGGGCGCTTTATCTACAAATTTTACAAAGATACTTACATTACTCCAAGGAAGAACGTCAACCTCAAGCAATAACAATAACTGAAAAGGTAATAAATGATAATACTAACGAAAACCGTAACATCAATAATATAACTACTAGTGAAAATGAAAAAATGCTAAATGTTAAACAACCCTCAACGGGTGAAGACATCGCATATGGGTTACCACCTAAAGAAATATTAAAATTAATTCCTAAAACTTATATGAGGAGGGGTGAATTATTGATGGATACAATATTAAATAAAACAGATCAATTGCAATGGAATAATAATGGAACAGTTGTCATTAGTGGACAAGAGATACCAGGAAGTAATATTATAGATTTAGTGAATGACATCTTAAGACGCTCGAAGATATCCGATCCAATCGGTTGGGAAATATTCGGCAAGTTTTTAAATGATATAAACACCCCACTCACATACATTGGTAATCTGAAAAGAATCAAATATATATCTAACCTTAAAAGTATAGATAAAACATTGATTCAAGAACCACAAACTGAGGTTTCTTCAACGCCAACTCAATCTAAATACATCAATAAATTGAGAAACAAAAGTGATTGGGAGAAATGGACCCCGTATTAGAGTTACATCGCATCTATTATGATATTTCACATCCAGCCGGTTACAGCAGTGTCAATAAGTTAACAAAGGCAATGAATGGAAAAATCTCAAAAAGTGATGTTTTGAAATGGTTGCAGTCTCAAGAAACATATACATTACATAAACCGGTTATAAAAAAATTCCCGCGTAATAAATATATTTTATCAAATATTAATGAATTGTGGCAAGCTGATTTAAGTGATTTAAGAACTTACATGCAATATAATGATGGATATAAATATATTTTGTGTGTTATTGACGCCTTTAGTAAGTATGCTTATGTTAGAGCAATGAAAAAGAAGGATTCATACACAATAAAAACGTGTTTTACTAGCATCTTTGATGAAGCTAAAACTGTTCCTAGACATATTCAATCAGATAAGGGCACGGAATTTGTATCTAAGGATGTCAAAACTTATTTAAAAAGTAAAAATATAAATTATTACACTACAAATAATCCAGATATAAAAGCAAGTAGGTATAGTAGAACGATTTCAAAGAACATTGAAAATGAAAATGTGGCGTTATTTTACACATAAGAATACTTATCGCTATACAGATATTTTACAAGATTTGGTTAGTTCTTATAATCACAGTGTACACTCTAGTATCAAGATGAGACCATGTGATGTTAAAATGGAAAACATAATGGAAGTTTGGCGGAATTTATATTATGATGAAAAGACTTATATTTCAAGTTTAAACAAAGTACCTAAGTTAACGTTGGTGACTATGTAAGAATTACAAAATACAAACATGTATTTCAAAAAGGTTATGAAAGTAATTGGAGTAATGAAATTTTTATCATTACTTCGATTATAGATCGTTCCCCGTGGGTTGTATACACTTAAAACGATTTAGACAATGAATCAATAACAGGAACTTTTTATGAGAAAGAACTACAAAAAATAACTTTTTCCCCCACTTCCGAATTTAAAATTGATAAAATCATCAGATCACGTAAAAGCGGTATTAGAAAGGAAGTATTAGTTAAATGGAAAGGATATCCTAACAAGTTTAATTCTTGGGTCTTACTATCGAATATTAAAAATCTGCAATGAAGGAAAGTTTTTATTTAACTTTACTCAGCAATAGTTCTACACAATATTTTCCGGGAAATATGACATCAAATTTTTCTACAAAACTACCTAAAGCCATTACATTAGAAGGAGAATGGATGGTAGGTATAGTTGAGTTTCAATGTCCTTCTACTATGTTTTCCGTGCAAGAACATGAAAATATTATGTACATAAGTAAAAAAACTACCATCAATAACGAAGAGACCACACTGATGTATAAGAACCATATACCAGCCACCAACTATGATAATATACAAAATATTCTTCTAGCTTTAAATTCGAAAGAGAAAGTTAGTTTTCGCCAGGACACCGTGACAAAGTTTGTCTCTGCTGCAGTAAAGGATCCATCAATAATTTCATTATCTCTATCACCTAATTTGAGCTTTCAACTTGGATTTGAGCCAGATACCAATTTAGTAAATCATAATATCGGTAAACGCCCTGCTAATCTACATTTGGGGTTACCATCACAATTATTTGTGTATTGTGATATTATAGAACCACAAATTGTTGGTGATGTAATGACACCCCTATTGAGAATTATACCCTTAGATCCAGCTAAATACATATATGGTTCAAATAAAATGCATATATTTTCACCACCACATTATTTGCCGGTAATGAGAAGAGAATTTGATGTTATTGAGATAGATATAAGAACAACCACGGGAAATGCGGTACCATTTCAATACGGAACATCGTGTGTGAAACTTCATTTAAAAAAAATATAAACTATATTTCCTTTTTAAAATGTATACACCTCAAGATACATTTATATGTCCTTAATACAGGAACTTTTCTTGAACCTGACACGCTCCGAATCGCAACCTGTCTGCGGCTTGGGGTACCGGTCTGCGCTGCTCATACATGTCCCTGTGGCAGTGATGTCGACAAACTAGGACATCACGGACTATCATGTCAAAAAAGTGCTGGCCGCTTCTCGAGACATGCCGCTCTCAACGATATAATACGTCGGTCCCTTGCCACCGTCAACGTGCCAAGTCTACTTGAGCCGACTGGAATTGCTAGAGATGATGGCAAGAGACCGGACGGTATGAGTTTGATTCCATGGAGGATGGGTCGGGTTTTGGTATGGGATGCCACCTGTTCAGACACACTGGCCCCTTCCAATCTTCATGGAACCAACAACAGAGCTGGTGCGGCTTGTGATGCGGCTGAAAAAGCTAAAGCCTGTAAATATAGGGGTCTAGGCTCTGAATATGATTTTGTACCATTCGGTGTCGAGACCCTTGGTCCGTGGGGTCCTAGCGCGTTAAGGCTTTTTAGGGAATTATCAAAAAGGTTAGTCGACATCACAGGAGAACGAAGAGCTGGCAGCTACCTTGGACAAAGAATTAGTCTGGCTATTCAAAGGGGGAACGCTGCCAGTATCTTCGGAACCTTGCCTAAAGGGACTACTTTTAATAATATTTTTTAATAATTAAATTTTAAGGTTAGTTATTAGGTATATTTTGATGTATTATGTTATTTCTTAGGTTTAATTTATGTAATAAATAATATTTTTTTTATATGTCCTTATGAACATTATTACTCGAAACAAGCTGGGTCTGGTATAAATGTAATCTACAAAGGAGCCTTACATCAACGTGGTCATGGTATCGGCAGTTTTCTTGGGGGGTTATTTCGAAGTGTGCTACCTTTACTCACTAGTGGTGCTAAGGTAATTGGAAAAGAAGCACTTAACGGCGGAATTGGGCTTTTGTCAGATGTTGTGGCTAGTCGTCCTATCAAAGAATCTATTAAAAATCGATTGAAAGAGGCTAGTTCTAACCTTAAACGCAAAGTTGATACCAAAATTGATAATCTTATGACTGGATCGGGTGTTAATAAAAGACGAAAATATTGTAATGAGCTCATTCGAGTTTCACCCCTCAACGAGAAAGGCGCTCTAAAGAAAACAAGGAACAAAAATATTAATAATTCCAAGGATATATTTTCAAACTAATCATAATGTCATTTATTCATAATCATTCATGTGAGTGCGTTAAATCTGAATTGGATCTGTTTGCTCTTCCTTCCACACAAACAAGTATCGAATATGGACACTGGATACACTATAAACCAATTTCTTCATTAAGTGATGATGGACCCGTCGAATTTCAAGTACCTGGTACTGGAGATGACTACATAGACCTTTCGCATACACTACTCCATCTCAAGGCTCAAATTAAAATTCAAGACGGTTCTGTAGTTAATGCAGCTAATGTAGTGGCACCAGTCAATAATTGGTTACATTCTTTATTTAACCAATTGGATGTTTACCTAAACCAAAAACTTGTGTCACCCCCAAATAATACTTATGCATATCGTGCTTTCATAGAAACTCTATTAAATTATTCATCATCCGCCAAAAAATCACATTTGACATGTGGTTTATGGTACGAGGATACAGCTGGAGAAATGAATGAAACTAATGAGGCAAACAAGGGCTTTTACAGAAGACAACAACTTTCAAAGGATGGTAAGGATGTTGAAATGATTGGACATTTACATGGGGATATATTCAATCAAGATAAATTCCTCATTAACGGGGTCGAATTATCTATAAAATTAGTGAGATCGAGAGAAACATTTAACCTCATGTCACAGAATGCAGATAATAAGTACAAAGTCTGTATCACAGATGCAACTTTAATAATACGCAGAGCAAAAATTAATCCATCAATACTAATAGCCCATCAAAAGGTTCTTGCCACTACTACAGCTAAATATCCTATAACAAGAGGTGAAGTGAAAGTCCTGACCATACCGTCTGGTGTGCAGGATAAAACACTGGATAATATATTTTAAGGACAGGTTCCTAAGAGATGTATTATAGGTTTTGTGAATAATATAGCATTCAACGGTAGTTATGTTAAAAATCCTTTCAACTTTGAAAATTTTGGTATTTGCTCATTTAGCCTATATATAGATGGTCAACAGATACCTTCAAAATCGTTACAACCATCATTTCCAAACGATGTATTTACGAGCGCATACCACACCCTGTACTCAGGCACCGGTATACATTTTCTTAACGAAGGTAATGGAATATCGAGGGAGCAATATTCAAATGGATACTATTTACTAGCTTTTGATTTAACACCTGACTTGTCGGCTAACTCTAATGTGCATTGGAATCTTGTTCGCCATGGTAGTGTAAGAATGGAAGTAAGATTCGAGAGCGCATTGACTGAAACTATTAACTGTGTAGTTTACGCAGAGTTTTCAAATATTATAGAAATAGATAAGAACAGAAATGTATGTGTGGATTATAGTAGTTAAGCAATCACTTATGTAATTATGATATTAAGAATAATAAAATATAACCTAAACGAATATGACATGGTTTTTATTTACCTCATTACTTGTTTAATAAAAAGACTCATTACTTCTGTTGAGATCATATTATGTGGGTTTAAATGAATTCATTGGTACAAATGTGAATTGATAGTTAGAAATGTAGTCAGTTAAAGAGCAAAAGAGTAGCGGAGTAAACGCGTATTAAAGTATGAACACACTAGAAGTGCAAATGAGTCTTCGTATGATACATCCCAGCCTCCAAAGCAACGTATATCCTTCAAATCGATTGCCAATTTATGCTCAGGTGCCAGCATTTATAATATGCAATCTTGACCCTGATTCACAGCCGGGGTCTCATTGGGTGGCTGTACATATAAGCGTCGAAAGAGTTGGTGAATATTTTGATTCATTTGGACGTAAACCTATTGAGGCAATAGAAGGGTTTTTAAGGAGGAATTCTTGCATGTGGAGGTACAATAGCGTTACGGTTCAAGATTATCTATCAGCGGTGTGTGGAGAGTACTGTTTGGTATATTTATATTACAAGTTCAGGGGGATGACATTAGAAGACTTGCTTAGAAATTTCACATGTGACTCAGTGAATAATGATATGGTGCTAGTAAATTTGTATAGAAATATAATGAACATATAAATAAAAAATAATACCTGGAATAAAAATGTTTTATTTTACCATGTAACCCTTACATCTAATTATATTTATAGGTAGTGGTGTTAAAGGTTAGGTATATTTATTATAATTTGTTTAGAATCGTACGTTAGGTTACTTTAAATATATATTTATTATTTTTCATTTAAAGCCATAGGTTGGGTTAGTGAATGTAGGAAAGTAGATAACGCGATGCATTAGTACTGAGGCATTCATTAGATAATGACTGGGAATTTCGTGCAGGAAATAGGAGCTGATAAGGTGGTGATAAGTTAATGAGCTACGGTTTTGCGAAAGCTAACTTTTAAACGGTTAGAGATATCAATTCGGCTGTGAGTGCTTTCGGCTCCGCACGCCCTGTTTAGTGGGAATAGAGTACAAACTTTTTTTTTTTTTTAGTTTTGGTCTGCCATGGTTTTTAGGTTTGTCCCTTGGGCGGGACAAAATATTTCCGGGTTCTGCCTTTGAGGCAGTACCCGGAAATACCAACTACTTCTATCACAAAAAATATTATCACTACATACTTTAAAATGCACTATACTTTTAAACGTGGCCCGCCAACATATTTGCACGCTAAAGTTTGGCCCTCAACGGTCAAAGGTGGGCAACCTTTGACAAGTTGACATCCCTGATTCAAAAGATAATAAGGCATCGTAGGGTTTGGTTATTGGGAAGCAGATGTTTTCAAGATTGTGGATTAATTATTGGGTTCGGGCGTTAGGCGCACTTCTGGACACGTAAAAAAAAATTTTTTTTTCTTATCAGTTAACAGATGTTTGTCACTCTTTATCTTTTTGTAAAACATTATCTACTAAACCAAAATATCGGTTACTCACACAATAGATAAATCAGGTTAGTTATATAAGCCATGGACTCATTCTATTTCACACATATATGCATTACGTTCTTGCTGTCCATACATATTTATCCCGTTATAATAAAAATAACTTGGAATATCCTGGAGTATAAACGTACATAAGTACAATAAAATCAAGGAAAAATATTAGATTGATTTATATTTATCGCCACAAATATTTTGGCAATTTCCAATAATTAAAAATTATCACTAAAACCATTGAAAGTTATCTAAAACTCGCAATCAACAAAAGAAAAATAAAATTTATACAAATCTAACATATTAAAAAAAACATGTCTTAGTCTTAATTTTAGTCAAGGTTTTATATTAAGATACATTAAATCACAGTTCAGAGGCATCATATCGTATATGCGGTGGTCAGCTCCGTCGCCAGATGATGACCAGTCCCGATACATCACTGGTCGCCAACAAACTTTCGTCATAACTAAAACTTACACCTAGAACAGGGTGCGCGTGGCCTGCAAAAATATACTTTTTATTATTGAGAGAGAAAGTACTGATCATATTTACAAACAAACAAATTATGGATTTCACAGCGCCATAAGTATGGTATCACAAATATTAAAGATATTGTTTCATTACCAAATGGCAATGAGCCATAGGGAATTAGATGAAAAAAAATTACAAATCGTATTTATAACCTTCTTTTGTTTTTTACGTTAAAAGAAAAAAAGATCCAGTCTGTTAAATTTTTTTTAATAAAAATCCTGCCCGTATGCTTTCTATAAAAAAAAGAAATATGTACTGGAGATAAAAAAGTTTTTGGTATAAAAATTCTTAAATTACCTTGCAATTTATTAACAACGGGCTGTTCGGCGTGTCCTTCGATGTCAAGGAAATAGACGCAGGCATCCTCTGCCCCCGAAACGACGCAAACTCCGCGACGGAACGACATTATTGGGCAGAAAGTTGATTGTACGCCATGAGAACGGTGCGCTATATCGAATCGCTTCTTCAGCGACAGACTGCCTTCGCGATCTGATATCCTAGTACAATAACGAGATGTTATTTACGGTTTTAGGCTGGCAACGCAATCGCGAGCACTCAGGCATTGAGAATGTCCATGAGCGGGCGTTATTACTTAACATTAAGTCTCCTGCCCTGCCCGTTCAACAAATAAATTTGTACTAATTTACAGGAATTTTGGAAATTACTTGAATTTGACATTTCTTAACAAATTTAAGCGCAATTTTATCTTGTAAATTTGTATCAGTTTATACTTTGCAAATCAAAATTTAATAACTATAAATGTAAACTACGGGAGCCCTAAAAGGTGTATTGTTATTTGTTACAACTTATAAAGTCAGTTAAAGAATTGGATCCAAGTACCTAAACAGTAATAGCGAATCATCAGCTGAGCTGACCAATAAGGCGGGGTGTCTGGCGAGCCAAGGACTCCAGCTTAAGCAAGAGACGGCGCCTCCGACGCAGCATCGACGCAATTTGCTCAGAGATCCACCGGCGCCCGACATCAGATAGCTAACTATCACACCCTGTATAACGATAAAAAATTCAAAAAGGAGGTGAAAAAAATTAATTCATTTCTATGAAAATGTATAATTTAGATTTATGTATTACGATAGTAGATTGATAATTGGAAACTGAAGGGACCAGTGATAAATTTAAAATCTAAGTTTTTAAAATAACAAGCATTAAAATGACCACGAACTCAACAAATCAGAGATTGATAAAAATTTGGTGATTTATTATGTATTAACAAATACATTCAAAAAAAGATTATAATATAAGTTCGTACTTTTTTTGAGAGAACGACTTCAGGCTATCATTGTCTAAAGAATTTCTAAAAACAATTGACAGCTGTGCATGATAAACATTTAAATTATTCGCATGTTGGTGAGCAAGGTACTATTCCTTCAACTTAAAATAACTTAGGGGAACTTTGATTTTATTCAAATTATCGAGTATTTTTCCAGGAGCCGGGAAAAATGTATCAAGAGTCGACTGTACCAACAAAACTGTACTTTACTAATATTTTTAAATTTGGTTTTTGTTCGAAAAATTAACAAGGATGCTAAAATCAATAGGAACGTAAAATGATCGATGAAATACGTTGGAAAAACGGAAAAATTATTTTATTTTGAGAGTTTAAGAGTCAATTTATTGAGGAAGGCTATATTATAACATTCTGCAACCGAATAACCATAAGTGAAACAAAGTACAGAAACCGGCAAACATCTTGAGCATTAAAAAAGGGAGTGGGGAAAACTTTGACTTGAAGACTCCTGATTTATCAATCACGCGATCGACACGTCACTCTTACCGCCCCCGCCACCCTCCTAATAGGTATACCTAAAAATCGCTGCTCTGCAGGCAAAGACATTTGTTCAAGATGTTTGCCGGTACCTGAAATGGTACTAGAGAATTTAAGAAAACATATATATGCTATTCTTAATGGGCGGATAGATAGTCCCTATTTGCTATCATTAATTTCATTTAAAATTCCTCCTGCGTATGCGACAAGATACTCAAAATTGTTCAGTGTGCCTCGTACGAAGTCGAATTACCTGCGTAATTCTCCAATGTTTCGGGTTTTATCGAACTATGACAGCCATTGTCTTTTCTTCCACAAAAAGAGAGATGTCAAAAAGTACTTGGAGAAGCGGGAAGACTCTGATTTTTTGAATAGTAGTTTTTTTAAGTAGTAGTTTTAAATTCTTAGTATTATTTGTTTTGCTTTTAAATGTCAAATTTCAGTCTTTTAATTTTATTATTATTATTATTATTTTTTTTTAATGTAAAATTTTCTTTTAATGCGCTTTACTTGTTTTCTGCTTTTTATACACAATATTTTAATCTATGTAATCTGTTTTGGCTTTTTGTATTATATTAGTATTTTGTATAATAATATGTATTAATTAGTAAGCTGTTAGATTACTTTAAATAAATAAATAAAAAACATATAATGTTACCTTATCATTTGCTGCCCAAAACATCCTTCCACTAGACTCACAAGCAATTGATGTAACTTGACCGCCCAAAATACTGCTGCCTCCTGCACATAATTTACATGACATCTTGAAAGAAACCCAGACTTAAGATACCTACCTGTGCCTCACACACTCAGACAAACCTTTTTCCTTACAATGTTTCCTTCACCTTTTGAGCGAATACTAAAGGCGCACATAGACAGAAAGTACATTAATGCTACATGACAGCTAGGGATCGAATTTGATCGATCAACGATCGACTTGAGGAAGAGAGTCGCATACTGAAGCAACTACACTGCTTTTAAAATATAGTTGTACATACATTCAAATCTGGGGATAGGCCCCCGAGATTTCATTGATTAAGTTTAGTTTAAAGGGACCACAGGGACCTCATGTTCAAGTGCATAAGGTTAATTCATTAAAAGAAATGAAATTATTAGCAGACAGTATTAATAATTCAATTAAAACGAAAAATATTATTTACCTCGAGGATATATTCCAGTAGACACATTAAGAACTTCTACCATGCCTCGGGCGTTACCAGCCTGTCAGTTTTTATAGGAAACTTATTTCTTCTGACTTTCACTTATTTAACATTTTAAAATATTACTAAAATATTTGCAGATGATAAGGTTATAAAATGCTAAAGCCTATCTTCTACATTCAAAAGTAATTTTATACCATTATTGTCAAAAATTATTGAATTTGTCATTAAAAAGTTATAGGGAGTGTAAATATTGTATAGGGATATAATATTTATCATTAAAGGATACAATAACCATGTTATTATTAACCGGCTGAAACACACAGCAAAGTAATGGAGATTGAAGTTGATCCCTTACAGACCTAAGTTGTCGACGTCGAGGGATGTCCCAAAGGACTAAAACCCCATCTGCACCACATGTTACCAGCAAATCATTTGAGGCGGACCAATCACATCCTGAAATTGTCAAGTCATCTTTTAGTTATGCATGTATTCCATTTTATAGAGGTATAAAAATTTAAGTACTTTTAATAGCAAGCTTGGCCATCATGTATTGTTTTTATAAACAATGTTATTTTTCATTTATTTATTAAAAATAATGTAAGATATTAATTGTCCATTTATTTTATATTTACTTAAACAAAAAATATTAGCAGTACCAGTGACAGCCTTGGAGTGTCCCTCCAGTATGAAGGCAACCCTAGGTGGAGATGCAGTCACGTCACACACTGACACAGTACCATCATTTGAAGCGCAACATAGCTTTGAGCGGTCATTGTTCGCAAACTTTACAATACTGACTTGCTCTGAATGCTGGAATAAAGAAATGATTTGGTTGTAATTAATTAGGCAATACTGAAGCAGTTTCTTTTTGAATTCACACGCCAAAATTACTTTCTTAAACATTACCTTTACCTTTATAGAATACATTAGAAAAAATAGCCATACCTGATCAAATATATGGTGAACTCCAGAAAAAGCATAATTTTCTGATATAGTCAGATCATTCTTCTTCTTTGCATTTATAGTAATGCTTTCATCTATAGCCAGACTTGCCTATTAAAACAATATAATATAGTTTTCGCCTTAGTAACAGTAATTTTTACAAGAGCTCAATAATTATGTGTATACACAACCGTAATTATTTTTAAATACCTAAAAAATAACAATGCAATATATAAAAGTTTATTTCTCTTTTTTAATCATGTTGATAAACAAGGACCCTTGTGACATCTCCAAAATTAACTAGAAGCTAAAATTAATGTAAAATACTAAGAGTTCTCTACCTTACTGCTGGATCGTTGCCGAGATGATGATGAGCTTATGGATATGTTGTCCTGCACTCCATATCTGCGTTGAAGAAGCTGACTTCTAATAAGAATATACTTTTTTATTGTTTCAATATCCTGAAAACAATGTATTTCAATTAAACATAACTTTACCATAAAGTAATGATGTTATATTTCTGGCTAGCAAACCTTAAACTTGGCGTTTTCTCTTAAAAGCTGACTTCTTCGGCGAATGTAAAGCGTTTCTGTAAGTAATTATTAATGTTATTACTAAATGAAGTCATAATAGGATATGCTTGCAAAATGCATCTTACTGAAATTAGGATTTCCCGGAGCTCTATATGCGTTAAATCGAGCATCCAAGGCAAATATTTGTTGTTGAAATGCCGCTGCCATTATTTATAAATTTTTACATGAAATCAGATCATTAAGATGTATACGAACTCCCTTTATTCATACTATATCTTAACTTTACAAAATTGAAAACAAGGAAACATCAAACAATCATCGCCTCGGATTTGTTTAATTTGATATGATATGATTATGTATATTATCTGTAATAACTGACAATTGACTAGTCTGACAATACCAAATCATTTGACACTGAAATATAATTGCCCAAATCAAATCAAATTATCTTTATTCATTTAGGTAAACATGTACACTTATGAACGTCAAGAAAAACAAATTAAATTAACTGTAAATTTACATTTACAACCAGTTCGCAAGTCAAGGGCGTAGAGCGGGTAAGAAGAACTGGCAAGAAACTTTCCGCCACTCTTTTCAAAAGCGATTCATAACACGTACCGCAGCTAAATATATTAATACATAATTACCATTGATGGACTTTTAACTGACTTTATTTAATTGACTGTTATTACTCAAACCATCATTAATAAATCATAACAAACAACTAAAATAATTTATTTTAGTTGTTTGTTATGATGTATTTTCTGTCATTAATAGATTATAGTAGTCTATCCAAGTTTAGGTAAAATTGTGTATTAAAATAATATATAAGTATCCTGCAAGTACTTTGGTATTGAATCCCTTGAATGTAGACGTAAACAATGCGACCTTATATTTTTACATGCTATTTGCAATGGTTTTATTGACTGCCCTGACTTGTTATCGCTTTTACTATTTAAGACCCCTTCATCACCCAATACAAGGCAAATCCAATTATTCGAAATTCCTCGTTCTTGGTCTTAGAATTAAATATATAATATTTACGAAACTCGGTTATGTATCGCATACCTACAGATTAAAACATAAATTACCAGCAAATCGATATATTTAATGTGAGTAAAAAATTCTTAAAAAAATATTTTAAAAACTCAGGTAACTCTTACCAATAATGGCTTTGTTTGTTGTTTCATGTTGAATATATGTTTTGATCTACCAATCAATCATTCTTACAACTGTGCTTTGTAAAACTGTGCTTTATGTTTCTATTTATATGTGTATTCCGTTTTGGCTTTTGTGTGTAATGTAATTGTTTGGATATTGTTTAATGATTAGATGTAGGAATACTTAAATAAATAAAATGTATAATTATAAAATCAACGAAAATCAAATAAGAATACAATTACACGAAGGTGACATGAAAGATTTTTTTGAATACTGAACGTCACGGTGAAATCAATCGAATTTATAAGTAATATAACTTACACAACCAGTACTTATCTTCTGACGCTATTAATACTTTCGATTATGCGAGTAGAAAAAAAAAAGTTAATTTGTTAAAAAAATTAAAATATATATAACCAAGTATCAACAATTAAAGACAATTGTTAAAAAATTAACTTCAAACACCGAATAGATAGTTATCTAGTACTAAATGTAGGTTGTGTCTACTACAATTTCCCGGTAATAAATTACTTCACGTGACAGGCATTATTAATCAAATATTATCATTAATCTTTTGCTGCACTTTATAATACATACATTTTCATTTTCCTTTACGTTCCTAGAAAAATAATTCATCTTGGGATCTCAAGACTCGAACTTTAATCCATTCGCAATATATTATAAATTACATTTTGCTACATTATAGAATAAAAAATTCATAAGATAGTCATATTATAAAAATGTAGGTACAATACGTTGCGAATGAAATTGAATAAATACGTCATATGAAAAAAGGTAGTTTGAATAAAAATTTGATGTCGAAATTGTACTTATTAAAAAAAGTATATTATATCTTCCCAGGGAATCAAATGAATCGTTTATACCTAGATAAGTTCTTATATATTTAATAAGTATGTTTATACTAATTAGTATACTTGTTAAAATTTCTTAGAAATTAATTAAAATTATTTCCAACGTTAATGAAAACGTTTCACGAAACTTTTGTATTCGTAAATTTTAATCTACCATCGGCTAGTGGAATGAATTATACAATTTAATTAAGTGTCCATAGACGGTGGTGTCACTTAACATCAGGTAAGCCTGCCCGTCTGCCTCCTGTAAAAAAAAAATACTAAAATATAGATATTTTGTATATTGGCTGTCAATAATAAATAACTTTTAATATTGATAATATAGTATTGACTTGCGAACTGGTTGTAAATGTAAATTTACAGTTAATTTAATTTGTTTTTCTTGACGTTCATAAGTGTACATGTTTACCTATATGAATAAAGATATTTTGATTTGATTTGATTTGATATAAATTCTATCTAATAATGATTGCAAAGTTCAGCCTATTTGCTGGTACATACTTCAATCATAAGGAAATATTGGGTCATATTTCGTTATAATTCAAGTCAAAACTGTTATCATCTTGTTTACCACGTTATGTTTACGGGTTAAAATAATTGATTACTTATTTACCTTATTAATGCTTTTCGTCCATCATCTTAATCACTACATAGTATAAAACAAAGTCGCTTTCTCTGTCCCTATGTCCCTTTGTATGCTTAAATCTTTGAAACTACGCAACGGATTTTGATGCGTTTTTTTTAATAGATAGAGTGATTCAAGAGGAAGGTTTATATGTATAATAACATCCATTAAATAGTGGACAAGTACTGTTATTTTTGAGGTTTCTAATGTCATGTCTTTAATAATTACATTTTTTCCGCTTACATTGCAAACGCAGGCTGAACCCTACGAGTTTTATCAAAATAATGTACTAAGTATTGTACACATTGAAAAGGTCTACAGAAAAGTCCATGATGGTATATGTCTATCTCTTTTCCATCCTTCTATCGTTATCCATAACCCACAATAACTTTTTTTTTGTCATTTACTTTTTACGACAAATAATGGCTAATTTTCGAAGCGATTTTAACCAATACAGCATTAATCCTTAACCAATTAAATACCTTGAATACATTGTTCATTTAATATAGATCTATACAGCCCATTGCAGCTTATTTAGCAGCGATCGAACGCGGATATTATCGGAGCTTTCCAGCGACGGAAATAACAATACATAATAAAAACCTACCTTTCATCAGCATTGCACCCGTGCGAAGCTGGGGCGGGTCACTAGTTCATAATAAATACATTTCAGCTTGCGAGAATGACGTGTCCATATCATATATCATGATTATACTATAATTACTTTTCATTATTTTCATACAAACCACAAACTTAATTAATTTATATTTTAAAGTTCACCACATCATAAAAATGCTCAAACTATTTTTTCATACATTTGTATGACAATTATTTTAAAGATTAAAAAATTTAAACAATTTTTTTTTAAATAACCAAAAATATACATATAATATATTATATACATATTAGTATATTTTTGCTTAAAATATACTATATGTATATTGCTGTATAGATATAGTAAAACAGCGGATTAGGTAAACTTAATAAACCTATTTTTTTGACGTGAAACTTCTTAAGACGCATAAACGTAATTTTTTTACGGAACGTAACGAAGATGTGCAGCGTTTCTGTCGAAGAAAAGGGAGAGAACGATTGAGACCGATCGAGAGAGAGTGGGAAGAGTAGATGTATTAGACATATTAGAACTTTAGATGGAAAGGGTCTTGTGTAAACTTTTTAATTCTTTATATTATCATTAGCACGTTTAATAGCGTATAATAAACAGTGTGAATATAGATAATATATAAATACACAGAGTGATCATATACTGGTACATACTACATGACCATCTTGGGGATTTTACCATAGTAATAATTAATTTACAAAGAAGTTTCACTTCTGACATGTGTAGGTACCTACTTTCTACGCACGCACTTTTATTTTAATTTAGTGCACCACCAAATAAGTAAAGTCCTTGATAAGTATTGTTAAATATGAACTCCTAGGTTGGTTGATACAGACGAAATTTAGAAAATTCTGCTGTTTATTAATATTGATACATTTTAACATAGTTTGCCTGTTGTTCTCTGATTCGTTAATGTGAGATGGTTCATCAAGCTTAGATAATCTTAAATCACTGTTAAAATTACTGTTATTTAAGCGTTATATAATAAACATTTGACGCCCCGAGTGCGGCGCACGCGCTGAGGCCAACAATTTCCCGGAATACTTATTTCCGATTCCGAAATACTCCACTCAGTTATACTAAGAAACGAGCGTTATTCTGGGACACTACACCCGAAACGCGTTGCTTTCTGTGCCTCCGTTATAACACGGTAAAGGCGATACAAAAGCTTAGCATGACAAGTTTGACCATAGATAATTTCGTCGAGGCCGTTGAGGTGAATTAAGGAATTCGCGAAAGATTCTTGATTTAAGTTTTATTTAAAAATTGTGTTGATTTAAATATGTCATCACCGATTTAAATATTATAATCGTTTGATGTCTAAACGAAAATAAATCGTTTTCTATTTCTTAGAAATCATTAATTTATATTTATATTATTCGTATATGATTATTATCGAGTTAATTAAATCCACATTAAAACTTTTATTAATCCTAGCACAACAGATTATAAATTTAGGAATATACATATATTATTTAAAGTATGTTTTTTATTATTATATATATAAGTTAATAATAAATTATTGTTTTTGCTATGTAAATAGATTTAGGAATATAGTAATATTTATATAGTTTGATAAGAATAGCATTTAAGCGAAATGGTCAGCGAATAAAGGACTTTTATTATTATATAAGTTGACGGCGGAAGAAAAATTTTCATCAATTTATGTACACCATCACATAAAATCAATAATTAATTGGTTTGTAATTTTAAATATGAAAGTAGATATAAATAAACTTATCGTGAACATTATTTAATGTTTGCTATGTTATGGCTAGTCATATAATATATATTATTTTAATTTTTAATATAAAAATGAGATATATGCGGCCTTATCACTAACACTACGAATAAGACAGACGTGAGGGTCTATGGGCTGCGATGACTGCCTTTTATGGGCGTCCCGAAAGCTCGTTTGCTCCCCTATAATAGAAAAAAATAGTTTAGTTGTAGGAGAACGGCTCATTTGTAAAGCGTATGTGGTTAAAGTATGTAAGTATAATTAAAAAATATACTTAATAAAGTAAAGAATGGATAGCAAAAGGCTTATCGTTGTTTATTTTATAAAAATAACTGAATTTTATATACATATTAACATTTATTACTTACAAAAGACACACAGAAACACAAAATTACAATAATTAAAAGAACAAGAATAAAATAAATAATAAGATTAAAAAAGGATTGAGGGATTATTAGGGATAACGTATTTATTTATTAAATAAAATTTGGTCATACAAAAGCTGTAAATAAATCATTTGGTAAGCTTCACAAAGCGCTTACTATGAATGGAGATGTGGCTGACCGTGATTATCGTGTTTTATAATAGATGATAGATAGATAGACAGAATAAGATTTGCTTTATTTGGCACCGTAAAATCTTCAAAGTTACTTTTCCATATATATTTGCCTACTTACCAGGTAGTGTCGTCTGGATGGATGAGCAACTAATGTAACTGAAAGACTAATAACAGCCAGTGTGTCAGGCACAGCTGGCTTGTGGAATAAAATGATCAAGAATATTGAAATAACGACCATTGTTACGTTTTTTTTTAATAAGGATATGTTGAAGGCTACATTATTTTATTTTCTCGGACGTTTTTAATATAAATGTATACTCTTTTCATTTTTTTGTTTATCTATGTTAATGATTTTGTCTTTGGTGTTAATTGTTTAAAGAATTGTTAATTTAAAAAAAAAAACCTATTAACAGCTTAGACAAATTTTAATTTAAAATATTATAATTTTTTATATAAGGGGCCAAACAGCCCATGGGCTGCAATGACCGCCTTTTAGACACCCATTATGGTAGGTGCGTCCCCAGCCTTTGTCTGAGAATATTTTATTAAAACAATTGGTGGTCGTATCTACCAGGGTGACCCATCGAGATTCGATTTCACAGTTCATTCGTTTGCAAAATAAAATGTCTTGTCCAGCGGACCGTGGATGATTCTACAATCAAGTGATATTTTTGTTAAATTTCCCGAAAAACTTTTGCTATCCATTAATATTTTCCAAGTAAATTTTTAAATCATTATAATCCACTTACTTAAATAGCTTTATAGGATTAAACAATCAGGAGGCATCATATAGAAGGCATAATACTTTGACGTTCATAAGCGTACATTATGTAACCCACATGAATAAATGATTGTTTAATTTGAATTTGAAATACAATTTGTGTGTTAGGAGACTCCAATTGTCAGCGGACAGAACATCAGCGATTAACATTGAATAAATACAGTTCAAAAGTGAAATATGTATTTTAAGAAAAGGTACTAATTCCATTTTTAAAACTTACATACGGCGAGTTGTCTGGGCATTGCATTTAAGGCCCAACTAAATATTATTAAATTTTATAAATGTGTAAATAATAGTGTCCTTTATTATGGGAAGACATTTAAATAACGAATGGGAACAGAACAGGACGTTTCAAGTTCAGGTTCTGTCACAATCCCCTTTCTGTTTCTGTCTATATAATAAAAGGCAAGAATAAATTTAAATATTTTATTAGCCATACAGTACATACATAAAACAGTTAAAATCCATCCATACAACATCGTATGCATATAATATACTTCATTAAAACTGATTAAAAATGGCTATTTACAATAAAATTACACCTAAAATAAGATGGACTCTTACACAGCTGTTGTATTAAGGCGGGTACGTTCAAAATAATTCAAAATCTGTCATATAAGAGATGCCCAAATTTTCTAACATAATTGAGCTTTTATAATTTTGTGTACAGTACCAAAATGTCAATATTTCGGTACTGTACACAAAATTACATATATACCAAAATGTGATGGCTAAGCGGAAATGTGGTTTCATTTTTAATTTAAATAAAACCTTCGTTGTCTATGAAAATTTTGACAGTCCACAGAACAACACGTTACAATCTATAGAGGTCCTAGTATGACGTTTTGTTGTGTCTTATTTGCACACATACTATTAAAAAAATTTGAAACCGAGATAATATATTACATGTGTTAAAAATTATCCACATGTATTGCAAAACTTCATGAAATTTTAAGCAAATATTTAAACTTTAAAGTAAACATCTCTCGTTTTGAAGGCAGAAGGAATGTGGGTTTAAAATTATTTAACATACGTCATACTAGGAGCATTTCGGGACACATGCAGGCATTGACTTAGTTACCACTAAACCACGACACGACTATTCATTGACGACTTTAAAATGCAGTGTAAATCTAACACATAGATTAAAAACTTCAGTCAAAACTTAACATAATAACATCTATAATAAGGCAAGTAGCTAATAGTTAAAATTACTTATATACTTAACATTAATAGTTTATACAGTAAAACATACAACTGCGGTATACTATGTACAGTAACAAATCTTTTATAATGTAGCGAGTTTGCAAGCGCCTTATACTATTCAGATTTTTTATAGGAATCAAAAGACATATGGACGAATAGGTACAATGTGAGAGGTTAAATCCCAAAGAGCTCCAGAAATAGAATTCGTTATTCAAGTTCAGACTATCAGGCATACGGTAATACCCTCGTCTCTTTTGTTATCACTAAATACACAACAATTACCTACATTACAGTTAAAGCACACGAACTATAGAAAGGGAGGCAACACTATTTAAAGATAATTTTTCTAACTGTCAACATGTCAATTGTTATTACACAATTATGTGTTTATAATTTATTATTTAGCACATTCGCCTGCGCAACATAATTAATCTATAACAATGTAATTGGCGTACACAATTAGCTTGTTACAATGGTATAGACAAACATTTATACGCGTGAGTAACGCTCAATTAATTCGATTATCTTATCATAATATCAGCTGTCAAAGTTATGAATATTAACAATTAAATGTCACAGTTGAGATATTTTAAAGAAAACTTTACGGTCGTATTCGAAGTGGTCAACAACAAAATATGTTGTAACGTTAATATATAATACTGCTTTAACTTAAATTTAACTACATATATATGATTCTAGAGGTTTCTATAATTTGAGAGACAAATCTCATCGTTGTCTGGCAAGGGGATGCCTATTTCTGTCGTCATTGATAGAAATTCCCGTTAGAACGTGGGTTTTGGTTCAATTCTTTTTTATACAGTCTATTCCTTCATGTATTTCTGAACTGAATTTTTATCTACGTAATATATTTCAAAGCAATCATTAATAGTATGCGGTGATGTTAAAACAGTTATGTGCCCTAATCATTGAATTCCATTAAAGTGCGTAATATTTTTATTGACGTTTAATTAGCTCACTACAATCATATAATAGAATTATCAATGATATAAATGTCCACGTTACTCAGGCGTTTAGACGAAACAACTGAAGATTGTAAAAATATGTTTACGTAAGAATTAAGTTGCGCAGAACATGAATCAACAACAACCGTTTCCGAATGACCTATTCGCTAATTTTTAAATTTTTTAAATATCATAACAATTGCAAATGAATAATTTTGAATATTATAGATTTATCGACTAACATTTACAAGACAATAATTTTTAATAAAAATTTTCAACGTATGTAGATTAAATAAGACGATTTTCAAATTGATTTCTTCATACTAAAACATTTCGATTACATCGCTTCTTACGCAAACCTTAACTTTATATATTGGCGTGCCTCATTTTATACCAATCTGTGGAATCTATAATCTATACCAAGCACCTCTGTTATCTACGATTCAACAAGCTCTCTTCAATCGTGTGAAGTTAATCCACGTAAGCTCATTCGTCGAAACTAACTGTAGCTTTAGCACCTTGCATACAAATGAGCGACATACCTACAAATAAGCCCAATTCTAGAGATTTTTCCATTGCAGCTTTATTACCCGCATTAAAACGCCGAACGCCTCAATTACAACAAACGTTACGCAACTCGAACGTAATCGTATTAGAATTTCTGTATGTGCAATTTTAATTATTCGGAGAAATACATAATTAATACGCTTCTCTCGATTTTTTTCGATTTAGGGCCCCATAGTCCCAAACACATGTTGACAGTCCTACAACTATAAAAACTAAGACATATGTGACATAAAAACTAACAAGACAAGAATTATAAATCACCATATTCAACTGCCGCAGCAACTCGTCCCATGTTTCGTGAACAGTTGAACCAATTTGATACATTTTATTTTTAGAACGGATAAGAATCCTTTTAAAAACACTAATTGCCAAATAATTAAATAAATGTATAAACTTCCGAACATCTAAGAGATAATGATTTACTTTTAAATTCGGAGAACGTGAACTTTGTAAGTAATTAAAAGTTTGATCCTTACAAATCTATATAAAAAGTGATTTTAGTAATAGGTATAAAAAAATATTTTTTGTATACAAATCGAAACGAGACATGTTATCAAAGCTGATTAGGAGCGTGGCTTTGTACAATTCCCGCATCCTTTATCTACAGTAGATTACAAGTTTTTATTCTCAATTCTGGAAATGCTAATCACACGAACCAGTTGATAGTTTGCGTCGAAGGCTGTTTATGTTGCGCTGCACCTTCCACGAAACGAAAGCGAGACCCCGCGTCGCTAGTGAGAAGGGCGATTATCATAACAACCTCCAGGAACCAAAAATATTCCGATTTTAACGCATTTATGCCCTTACTTATCAATTTTTAAGGATAGAAACGATGACAGCTCGTAAAGAAAGCTCATTAGTAAGAAACTCACAGTTTATAAATTAAATCTAATTCAATTCCAAGAAATTTTAATATCGCTTTAATTACCTAAAAGTAAACATCGTTAATCGATTCGGTAACATTAGACGCTTCCGAGAAGAACGTTTACACCAAAACCGCAAGAACAGGTCTTCTGATGGCTCTAACTTGCGTAAGATATACGATACCGAATTTCTTAGTACGGGGGCCATAATAAAATTTACAATTTCAAACATTTGAGTGAATTCAGGTTTACTTACAAATTAAACGTTTCCGAGAAGCAACAATTACCTAGTGAGGTCAATCGGGCAAGATTAGTACAAATTCGTGGTACAAGCACAGACATAATTTTACTTCATATAAACAATTAATGAATGAGCGGTCACTGTAATTAAGAGGATACATTTGAAGAATAAGAATAATACAATGGAGAAAATATCTAGTCTATTTTTAAAACTCTTTTAACAATAGACTAGATATTTTCTCCAAATTTCAAAATACGCGCGCATGAGCTTATTAAGCCGTTAGTGTCTTTAAATACATAATAATATTAATTAGGCCGATTTTTTAGTTTCTAAGACGGTATTAAACAGAAATGAATTTCGATCAACTTTAAGACTTTTATAAAACATTATTACAACCGTCACTTCCAATCCTCATCACTCGAAGACTGTTGTGGATCAGACTGCTCCTCTGGTTCGGGTATGATGCTGGCAAGAGTATGAAGAACTGTGCCACCTGACGATCGTTCGGCACCAGATATCCCGCGGCGACGCATCGATAACTTGGCGTGTAGATCGGCCATTAGGTCCCCACCTGGCTTCGAGATACCACTGGTTGCCCCCTGCAGAGAAACATTATATGATTATTTAATTCAAACCTATAAACATACATAAGTATTCTCGTATTATGTATAAGAAACACGGAAAAGAGCATAGAGTATAGACCATTAAAATTTAGTATGACGTATATGTATGGCAGTACTGCCCCAATGGTCTTCTTATATGCTCATTAACGACTCGTTCGTACGGAGAAGGAAAACTTCGTGAGGAACCGGGCATGCTTTAGACCATGTATGGGCAACCTTTGATATGTTGAGGGCCAAACTTTAGCGTGCAAATCAGTTCGTGGGCCGCGTTTAAAAGAACTTAGTGCATTTTAAAGTAGTGATAACATTTTTAACGATTAAATAAATAAATAATACGACAATGTTATTAATGTAACCGCTTATATATAGGCAAAATGAAGGAATATTGTGGAATAAAGTAGTATAGATTTAGAATTAAGAGGCAATAAATTTGAGGCAAAACTCAAAGAATTTAATCGTGTAAGTCAAGTAGCGGCGATTATATTTTTATTGATTTAATATTTGCCGCCTCACTGTCACTCCCGTGTGTATAAGTACTTATTGAAATATCTTTTTAATTGGGATTTCTCAAAAAATCTCGCGGGCCGGATCATATTGTTGATCACAAAGTTGCCTATTAGAAATTATCACGTCAATTTGAAGCAGAGACCTAAAAACGTTGTAGCGGTATTGGTATATATAGGCAAGTAGCTTTTAAAACTATGTTCTTGTCCTCGGTATCCAAGACCACGCTAAATAAGCTTTATAAGTGATCAACTGTCATGGCAACTTAAGACGAAGCCATAAAGGGATGACTGAATGAAGGAATACGGAAAACCAACAAAGAATTCAATTATAGATGTTATTCAACATTTTCGAAGCTTCATATATCCAAATGAAATTATTTTTTTAGAGTGGTTTTTTAAAGCTCTCTTTCCTGCGTAACGTTTTCATTGGTATTTTAAGTGACATATACAGTTATCGTTCTCAAATAAAATGAAAAATTCGTGTAAAATGTATCGTATCCAATGTACCAGGGTTATTTAATATATATGGGTGAAACACAAAATTTCCCTATCACATTAAAAGTGTAAAAACAGAATTCAATTGAAACTGTAATACATAAATTCAATATACTTTTTTACAGAACACAACAAACTCTCTCTTTCCCAAATCGAATTGTTTCGGATTACCAAGACTACCAACTATTATTCAGAATACCAAGAACATTATTTGCGTTAATAACATTTTTACCCTTAACTTATAATTAAAAATGAATAAATAGAAACCTCAAATAAATTTAATAACTTTCTGTAACAATGAATTCATTTGTCAAAAATGTTTTCTGTTAGCGCTCAAAATATTTGTAAACAAATTGCTTAATCAATGACAAAATACCGAGAACTAGAAACTGCTTAAGTTCAATGGCACACTGATAACATTATATGAAGAAATTGTAAATATAACAATTACAAGAACTAGCGGAAACACGAGCACGACCTTTGTTATCTAGTACGGATAATATATGATAAATTAATTGTTGTTATAATAGATTCTCTGAAACCTATCACAATAATGTATTTTTTAAACCGAATTTAATTTAAATAATTTCGTATATTCCGGACAAACAAAAAACGACTCGAATAGCAAAATACATTTGGAAAGGGATTTTCCAAAACAGTTCTACACAACATTGAAAATATCTTAAAGGCAAAATTAATTATTGAAGGAGCTCGACGTCATTGCAATTTGCTTAGAAATTAGCACGGTCCAAACATGACGACACACACCGAAATTCTCAACAAACACTTCGATCGGTTCGATCGCTCCAATGTCATTCCAAGTAGGCAGAGATCTTCGCGGTTACGTGTCATTGGCGACGACAAATTGTATATGGGCTCAATCACTTAACAATGGCCATCAACAGGATAACGTTCAATTGGATAATTTTAGTTACAAACATTTGGGTGTACTGGCTCTTCCTTTTTATCGCCATTTCACAAGTATTTACCGAGAAGCGGCATAAACGCATTCTGCGTAGTGCAAAATGTGAATTCTTAAGGCCACGATCATTCCAAGGATACGTAACGAGTTTCGCGTGCACTTGAATTTCGTTAATGGTCAATGTAATTGGGCTCTTCCCGTAACACGAATTCATCAAACATCGATTCAAGAATTGCGCATACGCAATCCGGTTTTTACGATAAACTGTCATAATGTCATAATGTTTTTAAAGTTATTTATGCTTAAGCAAAGTAGCCTTGAGACGATTCATAATTTTGTCTTGACAAGTGTCTAATCTAATTTCATATTAATATAATTATCGATACAGGTTTGATAACGTGCTAAAGATAAAAAAAAATCATGTGTTTCAGTGACTAGGTGAACCGAGAAAGCTCTACTGCATACATACTATATTAATGTATGTATATACACAACGTACATGAACATAATTTAGCTTCTAAGCTATTTATGTACCTGGAACTGCAATATTCTAAGATTAACTCGGACTACACAAAAGAGCAAACGTCTGCTTCTCTCGTATTAACCATTCAAATATTCTAACAATATCTAGGTACTTAATAGAAACCTCAAATATGAATTTTTACTTGTATACAAATTGCAGGACTAATAATTATAATACAATGTTTAAATAACTTTATTTCCCATCACAGAAATGTATTTTATTTACATGAGAAACTAAATATGAGGGAGATACACGTCGCCATCCCAATAATAGTCTACTACGTTCACTCTGACGTCTTTTATGCCTTTTTAATTTTTTTAAACGCGCTAATATTTATAATCTATATACAAATATCGAAACAAGTCTAAATCCTTGCATATATTAAACGTGTGTTAAGTGTCTTTAGTTAATATAGACTAAATGAAAAATCTTGTTGCTTTTTTCTATCACTAACCCTAATTGTTTGACTAATTAAGCTTCAGGGCCGTCAGACGTGAGGTTAGTCATAGTAATTTTTCGTGCAATTCTTGGGAATTCCATACAACACAAAATTCGCCAAAGCAAACTAGAGCTCACGTTTTACAGGTATATTTTTATACATTTGACTTTATAAAGGTAGTAAACCGTCAAAGGGTATTGTATGGAACAATGGTCATACGACACGAGACCGACAAGTCCCTAGAACACATTCTTTACAATTCCGAATAATCGATCCATTTTACCATTCTCTAGGACTTGTTCCAGCATTCATTTCCTTTGTGCGCGCTGATATTTGACGCCCCGACGTGTGCCTTGTTTTCTAGTGAATTGTATATTTACCCATGCACTGAACGCGTTGTATTCAGAGTTCGGACATACTGTGATTTAAAGGTAAAAATCAGTTGACAATATCAAAGAAATTCCGTCGCTTTATATCTACATATAGTCCGTTCTTAGAAATCAATCAAATTAATATTGAAGAAATTGAAAACATATCCGTTTTATATTTTAAAGAGTTACTTCTAAAAATTTAATCAGAACCTTTTATTTAGAAAATACCTAACAAATTCCTATTTCCGATATGTACACATAAACGATAGAGTGAAGAGCCGATAGCTGAGTATAGATAAGAATATATTCAAACAACGGACGCATTCAGGGAAAAATCTATAAAAACAAAACACAAACATGTTTCCAAAAGACAAACGGCTGCGAAGAAGGAATTTATATCTATTGGTAAGGGACGAAAGTCGAATATTGCGTAAACATCGCGACCGTTCCAGAGAAACTCGACAAAAGAGTGTATGCGCAGTGACATTGATTCTGTGTATTGTTTGTAATTAGTGATCGATGAAAAATTCTATGTAATGCATGAGCATATCTTATCCTGTTCCATGTACTATGTTATTTTCATTCATTACGAACATATCTATGTATACACAAATGAATTGCTGGTCGTTGGTATCTCTAAACTCAATAATGGCTGGTCCGATTTGGTTTATTGTGATGTTGGACTCGAGTGGCCCGGAACCGCACGTCTTGAATGAGCTCTCTATGTCGGATATAAGCCCAGGTCCCTTGGGTAGAATGCCTAGCGAACCCGGAGGGCCCATCTTAAGGTCGTGTGAAGGGCTGAGGTGTTTTAGTGGGTGGGGTCTCGCTACCCCTCTGAATAGCAAGAGGGATTTGAGTGTAGACCCTCAGTCCCCGCGTCAAGCACGACATTCTTGATGCGGGCCTGCATAAGTGCATTTCCACCTCATTAACAAAATTACGATGTTGGAACATTGGTGGAAATTCAGGGAAGGTTTAAACGGGGAACAAAATTAATAAGTAAAGAAAAATACTAAAAACTATTGTATTAAGTTTTGACCCAAATATATTTAATTGATCCGAATTTTATCGGGTTAGGGTTATCAAGTTATAAAATAATAACAGTAATGTTTTGTAAAAATTAAAATGAATTAGAATTATTTTATCTTTCGCAATACTTCGCGACTTTGGATTTTTCTCTAAAATCGTATCTAATTCTAGCTCAGTACATTTCATCTTAACGTCATCTAAGAAAAGCCTTACAAATTCTAAGGTTAAACTTAAGGTCACCCGATACCCAAGTCACATTTGGTAGTACGTCCCGGTATGCTATGTCCGGTCCAAGTGGGAGACAAGTTATGGCAATACTGTGACAAAACATAAATACTTCAGCGAAGCATCGCTCCTCAGGCACTCGAGGAATCCACCGTATGACAAACCGGTTTATATCGATACGAACGAAATGATTATGTCCTCGAAATATTTGAGAAGCAATACGTATTAAGTTTTAATTATCTAACCGTAAACAACCAACGCCGCATTGAATACAATTGTAAACTCAAATCGTACACGATCGAGTATTGTATATAATGTGAATAGCATTATTATAGATGCATATATTCTAGCTTATCCCGCGAGCTTCGTTTCTCCGTAATGTGATTTTACTTAGCCTTCCCGTTTAGTACATACAGACATGGAACAATTTGCTATGCTACACCAGAGGGATTTTTGTGATTTTCTCTATATAAACCTCAGAGTTAAAATTATGAGTTCTTAACTAACAAACACAAATAAAGGGTTGATTGTGGAGGGTAGGTGAAACTTAAGGGTTGTATGTATTTTTGTCCGCTGTCCGTATTTTTTTTGTCTAATTTTTTCCAATCACTAAGGTATTTGAAAGATAGATAGTAGCCGATTCTCAGACTTACTGAATATGCAAAAAAGTTCATAAGAATCGGTCGAGCCGTTTCGGACGAGTACGGGAACGAACACTGTGACATGAGAATTTTATATATTCGATATGTATGTATGGGGTCGTTCCATTACGTAAGCACTATAGGGGGGATGGGGGTTTCTTTGATTTCTTTATTTGGTGTTTACGTCAACAGTAATTATTAAGTTTTTTACACAAACTACCCACACATTGTCTATGTACTATTTTGTGAGATTTACTTACTTTTGCTGACAAGAGTAAGCTAAACAAAGTATTTTATAAAGATGTTTTCTGTCTTTTATTTTTAAAGTATTGAAGCTATGTATTATTATAAATTTATAATTATTTTACATAATTTTAAATTTTTCTAACGTTTCGCGTGCTAAACAGTTTTCTTTTAATGTGTAAAAGTTATGTTAATAAAAGACAAGAATATTTTATGCTGACAAATGTATAACACAAGACAATAAAACGTACAAATACAAAAGCCAATAAAATTTGTATAACCTACAATAGCTTTCAAAGACAAGAAACAAATAAGCAGACGTTTTTATTCAACTTACAAATGTTAAGTTCATTAGAATGTTTTAATAGGATAAAGGAGCTAATAATAATAATAGCATCCATTTTAGTGGGTGCCTTGTTGGAGTTGGGTTTGGCTTGGGTTTTGAATAATTATATTTCCACATAGGAGCTCCTACAACACAGATAAACTTTCACAAAATTCTTCAACTTTAAAATTAATCAATCTTGATCATTAAATTTGTTCAAGACTTTGCACACTTTAATATGTAAAATTACGAAGTTATTTAAGTATATTAAAATATAAATTCTACATACAAGCTTGTATCAAAGCCTTTTTTCTGTATATTCAGAAAAGCGTTAACAATGTAGATGCGTGAAGAAAGTATAATGGAGAAAATAAAGGAAGACAAATCCGGATATGCAGTTCTGTAATTTATTCGTGCACGTGGAATCTCACAGACAATGATACGATAATTATTAAGTTATCGGATTCACATAATAATGTTCCCAGAACTGGAATAGCCTCTACAATTATGTCGCTTCGACGAAACATGCGCTGATCGTAATAATTATTTGTAATCTAACAGAAATAGATTGAACTTTTTATGAACTGTGAAGAGGCGCCGGCGCCGGAAACAAAAAACATCCAGCTGTGAGAATTTTCCTCTTACAATATTCGGAAACATTCGTTGATGGTTAAATCTGTTTAACCACGCATTAACCGAATAAAAACTAATTTTGGGTAACAAATGAATTTTTTAAAACAATTCACTCGTAGATTCTATTAAAAAAATCATCTACATTAACGTTATAAAAATACCATTGAATCATTGTATATAAGTGTTTATGACCCGAATTTTAAATATTTAACATAAGAAAGTTCAATAAATATAAAAACTTCTTGCACTTTATTCTTTTTTTTTTTAGTTTATTTTCCTTAATAGGGTTTAGCGGGAGGTTTAGAGGCATAACGCCGACCGATGCATCTTTAATAATGTGATACATACTTATTTTTATTTCTACTATGACATAACAAACTGTTAATAAATAATTATAGACAAAATTACATCAAAGAAAATATTGCGTTCTATAAAAGAGTATATTCGAAATAACACAAGTGAGACAACTAATGATCGTATAACATCTCGTCTTTATCAAAGCGGCGCCAGGAGTATTTATTCCGGGAACAGCAAGTTTCCAAAGCATATTCACAACAAACAAGTGTTAATAAATAATAAACTTCTAGTTATCTAACAACTCTATTCAATAATTAATTAACATTTAAACTAAGACTTCATAAAATGAATGTTTTCCTCATTTCCAATCTCACTTCGTTAAGCCTAAAAGGCCTCAATTAAATAATCAATGTGTTCAAAAGCACTATATTATTTGCCGACTAATTGGAAATTATTAATGTCCTTCAAACGAAAATTTCCACATTCGAATTCTTCGCGATGTAACAATAAACCGCAGGTACTTATTTAGAGCGTTACATATCGGTAGTAGGCTAAATTAAAAAAAAACACTTTTAAGTGCTTATCTTATAGGAATTAATCCGCATGGAAAAGCAAAAGGAAAAGCAAAAAATTACTCGTAAAATCTAAAATTGTAAGGGATTTTTTATTTTATGTAGCATTTATGTTCATCACGACTGTCGAATATTTTGGAATCTTGTAACATAAACATATGTGATACGATGATCTTTGGTAAACAAACAATTGAAATATTTAACATAAAAAATGTTCAATCGGTGCAATCAACCTTTATAATTATAATAATCACAGAAACATTAATAAACTAAATGTCCAAATAATTTAATTACGTAATATCCATATTATTTATATCAATTAACGTAAATCGTCAATTATATACGGAAAACCACGGTTCAGATAACAAGCGTAACAAATTGAAGCCTAATAAACAAAATAAAGGATATAATACCAACGCTTCATAATCTTACTTCTATATGAATTTAATAACTAGAAATTTAATAATTATATAAATAATATATGTAGGTACAAACAACTATGCAAGCGCTCCAAAAATAATCAATATTACAAAGAGAGTAATTACCACACATCATTCGGTATAATAAAGTCCGATTATTAAACCTTTAATAATTAATAGCACTAACGTACGTTCAAAAAAGAAATCAGTGGCGCTACAACCATTTCATGATAATTTGTCGACAATGGATGTCGGAGCTTGACCCGGGGACTGTGGGTCTTGGCCTTCCCTCAAAGCCCTCTGCTGTTCAGAGGGGTAGCGAGACCCCACCCACTAACACCTCAGCCCTTCACGTCCTTAAGATGAGCCCTCGGGTTGGCCAGGGCATTCTACCCAATCTGCGGTTCCCGGCCAATCGAGACTGAGACCCCAGCCTTGAACCACCTGCCGTTCTATGGTTAACCCCAGCCCTCAATCTCTCAAGGATTCCATTGCACTCCAGACCTCCTCACTACCTAGCATAGCTGAAGCCAATAGGCCAACACTGCTTTTTTTTAAAAGAGTTTTATAAAATTTACTCACTAAATAAATTTCTTCTCAACCTAAATTAAAATTCAATTTATTCTTTGCACTTAAAGAACTTGCCTTTTCTGATATATTATCTGCAGCTTTCAGCTTGGCTCGACCCGCACCTCCTGCTTGGCGAATCGCCGCCATGAGGTTAGCATGAGCGTCACCTCCTGAAGGTGGTGCTGGGATCTCTTCCCTGCTGGACAATAAAAGATTTACGTTAACTTTTGAATAACTAGTTCCAAAATATATTCATATCGAAAATGATTACAAATTACAACATTTGTCGTTCACCATTTTTAGTTCACATGATTAATAAATGCATAAACAATTTAGTTTATTCAATTATCGTAATTTAAACCAAGTGTCGAGAAAGTTGTTTTACTGGCTTTTTGCCCCTTCCCTTAACCGACCTCGTTGGCTTGTTAAAACCAATTCTTAGAAAAATTAATCTGCAACACCCGTATGTATACGAGTTCGCGATCAATATTTAACGGAGTCAAGGTTACACAGCCATCATGTGTTCGTCAAACTAAATAATAAGCTAATGTTGTTGTACAAGCGGTGATGCTAGAATAAAGCTAATCTAATCCAGCAGCCCTACTGTGTAACTTCTGTAACAATCCCGTCGTTGCCGTGCCGATGCAAGTTCGCTGCAGTTCTGATCGAATATAAAAATTGAAGATCGCTGTCCGTATCGGACCGGCTTTTTTATTATTAAAAGACCCTACCACGCACCCAACAGACCACGATGTGGTTCGTACAAATTAGCAGTAGAAAACAATCGAAAGAGACAGACAGTCGGGATTGAACCCACTAGAAGAAGTGATAAATCTAACAATATCTAAGAACAATAAAACACATAAGTAAATAAAAATAGATAAAAAGCGGTTAAAAAAGTAAACACTTTAATATAGTAAAGACCCAAAGATATGTATAAATTATTTATTTGAAAATATATAAAAAATTACAATTTACGTGACGGTAGTACTAACAAAAATTAGTTGCAAAATATCACAAAAAAAACAAAATTGTCGAATTCATTACAATAACATTATAATACTTTAGTAAAAGAACTAAGAAAATTAAATAGAAAATAAAGCAAAATAATTAGTTTAAAAATGTTAATAGGCACAAAGTTTGACAGAAGAAAATGTCTGTATATATTTAAAATGATCGACCCTGCTAAACACAGACGTGACCTTTCATTGACGGATGACAACGCCATTCGTCAACATTTTTATTTCAACGCGAAACAGAAACACTGTTTGCTATAAACGTCTGTAGGAACATTGATTTGTATTGGAATTGGTTTGTTATTTACGTACAAATAAATTGTACCCTAAACTCAATAGATTATTTAGACATGTGGCCTTTAGCCCAGTTATTATTATTGTTACATTACTGTATATTATTCAATTAGTTATAGTAACGCTTGTTTTAAGTTTTTAGTTTTTTTGTTTCTTTTGTTAATTGTTTTTTGTATATTTGTTCCTCTTAACTAAATAGAAGGAAGTAATTTTGTTTGGGTGCCTTTCAGGTGCAATATTATACCTGCATCTAAAAAGTTCATGGCCTTTATTGTACACTTAATTTATTTAAAAAGTTAAGCCGAAAATTAAATTGCGAGTTTAAAACGTCAATTGTTTAATCCCTAAGTCAACAATTAACTATATTAAATAGACACTTTTGAAGTTCAAATGACGAGTTACAATATTTAAAAAAAAGTAATCTAAGTTCTAAAAGGTAGTGTCATATGGAGAAGAATGGATAAAAAAATCCACTACACTTTTCAAATAGTGTTTACAATATTCTGCATACATTGATTAATTATTTATATGCGAAAATCATGTACATAGAACAAATAATCTACTATACTAAAACAATTCAAGCGCTTGGTGTTATAAAAAAACAAAAAACAACAAACCATACAAATACACACGGCAGTTTGATTATAGATCTGTCGGCCAATTACGAGCTCCGGCACCTATGTTTTATACAGAGTCACGCAGCAGAATAAATTGAACCACCGTTTACATTGAACGTTCCTATTGAATGCAAGTGGGAATACACAAAATACTTGTTCCTAGCCCTAGAGGGCTGAACAATACACTAATGCTGTGTAGACAAAAATATTTAATTAGTAAATACATGCACATATTTATTTTATAGCACGTTTCATACGAAGACCTGTGCTCTCTCAAACCGAGAAATGTTAATAAGCAAAACAAATCTTCTTAAGCTTCCTAATCCTTTGCAATGAACGTCGTCGTACGTACGTCTAATCAGATAAATGTTAGGGTGCGTCCACATCCACATGCGGCGAATGTGCAGCTCGCGAGCCGTTTGCAAGCTATTCGCCAGATCTGAACGCACCCTTAGAGAAACCAAATTCTGAAAACTGCTATTAATACTAGCACTACGTTATTATTTCCTAACGTAAACACCAAACAGCAGTGTTCAGCGTGCGACTCTCATACCTGAGGTCGTAGTTTCGATCCCGGACTGTGCACCTATGGAGTTTCTTTCTATGTGCGCATTTAACATTTGCTCGACCCAAAAAGTCCACGACGTGTATCAGTCACTAGAGGCTGATCACCTACTTGCCTATTAGATTTAAAAATGATCATGAAACAGATTCAAAAATCTGAGGCCAAGACCTAAAGAGGTTGTAGCGCCATTGATTTATTTTATTTTAAACAGCAAACTAAGTGGGATTTACTGCTCAAATGCCGTTAAATGGACAAAAAAATATGCGTCAAAGTCATTTGTCTCAGCCCCAGACTGTAACTTGTGAATACACAATCTAATTACGATGTCTGAACCGCGTCTAAGGATCTAAAATATCTTATGGCAAATTGCCAGGCGGGCGTTAGATAAGTAGGCGCCTTGATAACGAGTTTATTTGCCAAAGTACTATTAGAAATTATATTATTATAATACATAGATTTAGGGTCTGTTTCACAATGCCCGGATAAGTTCCAAATAAGCTATTTATTACCTATTGGTAGGATAAACAGTATTTTTGCGTTTCACGACTGTCAGATAGCGCTATACGTCATGAAATGCGAAGTATCTTATTTGGAACTTTTATCTTTCGAATAATTTATGTGTTGCATAGCTATTTGGTAATTTATCCATACATTGTGAAACAGGCCCTTAATGTACCAATTTCCCTATTTGTTCTATTTAGTTGACAGTGAAATATAAAACGCCTTTTGGAAGCCTAGAATAAAAAACACGAATACAATAAGGCGGTAGTATTAACTCTCGTCAATTTTTCATGATTTGCACGGAAATATATAAGTACATTTGAATTCCAAAGCCCATCGAGAAATAAATTGTTGGAAACCTTTTAATTTTCATTTACTGATCAATCGCAACTGCCTGGAGAAAGTAAAATTACATCGCAAGAAATCCTACAGTTAGAATTAAAAAAAAAATATAATAATGGAAGCCAATCAAAAACTTGAGGTTGAAATGGGTGATAACTTCTTACTCAAACAGTTTCATTTTACTTGTTGTTTTATAAGTTAGGCCATTCTCTTTAAAATCGTTTTCTGGTTTATAATTACATTCTAAAAATTTGATATGTAAGCAGATTTCCTGCATTTTATCCCCCCTCCTTCCTCTTCTCAGAAAACGTAAGCAAAACTCTCAGTAATAATCCTGATCAAAAGCGTTACGTTTACAAGCAAAGAAAATGTATTAGTAATATGTGTAAAAAAGTAAATAATTACTATTGACGTAATCACAATAAGAAAATCAAGGACCCCTCCCCTGGACCCCATAGTGCTTACCTAACACTTGAACGGCCCCTTAGAACCCGTCTGAACGAGTTCGTAACAGCATTTTAAGCTATAAAAGCATTATATAACAGCCTTTGTGAATTTAATTCTAATATTCCTTTACTAGTCGGCTTTAAATATTTTATCTAGGAAAAATACAACGTGTACATGAAACTTACTAGCAAAGCATTAAAAATTTATAGAATTTTGTCAGTAAAAGACAGCTACCGCTGCCCACGGACATGTACTTTTTGTGGGAGGTGTACATGCATACGCTTTTTTTAATAGTTTAAGGTCGTAACTTCCTGGGAAGATATCGACTAGAAGCCGATTTAAATTAATCTAGCGGACCTGACTGTTCTGCATGATACCAGCATGCCTGCATGTCCAGCCGTTTAAAAGGAGATCAGGGAAATACACACGTACAGTAGGGGTTAGGTAAGTACAAGATATACATGTATGTATGTGATTTAATTGAAATTTGTTAGGTAGTTTAGAAGTCCATAGCCGACAAACAACGTGACGCGTAATATGTATGTATTAAAAATAAAAATCATAAAATAAAATACCTTTAATTTTGAACATAAGATCATCATGGTATCACTTATTCCACGTCATTAAATTCGAGCCTGTTGGCATCCCTACTCATCGGCAAAGAAGACATAGGGTGTTGGCCGAGAGAAAAAGCCGACGTAAAAAACTCTCGGCATTCTTTTTAAAAAAAAGCAAAACATCAAACAATTCTACAATAGAACTAGAACAAAATAAGACTAGCATTTGTCGACGTTCTCGCTACCTTTAGATCTTTTTATTATTATTCCACATAAAATCTGTAATAAACAACTATTTAATAAAAAATAACACTTTAAAAAAAACTCAAAAGCAAAAATTACCTAAAGAAATAAACCTATACTAGAAGATATAGATTTAAAGATGGCCTCTTCTATGATTTCACTGTCACTGTGAAATTAAAAATAGAAATCTTTAAGCTTACAACTCTCCACAACTTCCTGGAAAGATCGACAAGCATATTCGAAACAGAAATAGTAATGTTAGAAAATTAGCTTCCATTTCCTTAACAATTTAATAAATCATTAGTGGGGATAATAGTATGTATATTTTCCTGTTCCGTACTAGAATATATTAAAAAATGGTTAAACTATTGGTTTCTCCAATGCTATACAGAGAAAACATCTGTAAGGTATACATCGAAGTACTTGATTTATTAAAAAAAAGTTCTCAAGATAATGTCCGACGACTTAATTTGTAATCAGATAGATCAATGGATGGAAAGTGTCTTTGACTTGCGAACTGGTAGTAAATGTAAATATACAATTAGTTTAATTTTTTTTGACGTTCATAAGTGTACTTGTTATATGAATAAATATATTTTTGTTTGTTTGTTTGTTTGATCAACTAATTAAAGTACCTATGAGTGTGTACATGTCTATGACGTCCATTGTCCATACGACTTCTAAGATGCGAGTCGATCACTGAAACAACTAGGCGAACAACACAGCTCTTATAATAATCTAATAAATAATAAACAAAAAAACCCATTCTTAAAATACTTTAGTTAGTATTTCTAGCGAGAGCGGATTAACGATAAAATTACGTCACTGATATTTCTCAGTCGTAACACGTCACGTCAATTCTATGAAACGGTTTATTAGTGTATACAACTAATTACTATACATTCAACGCCTAATTAAATATTCTATATATATTAACTATGGATGCTTTTCGCGCTGATGAAGAGTTAATCGAGGAATCTGAAGCCTATTTCGAGGAATACAAATTGTACTATAAAAATGGTTTCGAAGAATTGTATTTCCGTACCAATTCGGCTTAGAGTCCTTCAAGAAAACAGCGTACCAATTCTTGAAAGGACGGCAACGCACTTGCGGGCATTCTGTCCATGGCGGCGGTATCACTTATATCAGGCGAGGCTCTCGTCCCGGGCAGGAGCCCGTTTACCTCCTATTACAATTTAAAAAAATTCTACAGTAAAATATGAATATATTTCTAAATATAGGACAACAACTTTTCAGTACACCTTCGGCTTTGCCGGCCTTTTATTGGTACGGTCTTTTTTTGAACGACCCTTGTTCACAGGACAGCTTGTTCCTCAAAGTGGTGGAACAAAATGCTTTCCACAGTTACTGACATTATTTTATTGTTACTTCAAAAACGTTTGTTAAAAACCTCCACAGAAAACCCTTAGAACTACTTGTTTTTTAATCTAGTAAAGACCTCGTAATAACTAGAATTATTAAATATAACTTTTGTAAATAAATTTGCAAATGATATCTTGAACGGAAAAACATATGATTCATAACATCATTCATTAATCAACCAGATTCTAAGTTTGAAACACTACTGATTGTTTTCAAAAATAAATAAATAAAATTTTATTATATAGTTCGGAGGAACCATCTACACCTACTTTAATTAATACATTAATTGCGTTCGTTTGACGCGGTGACACTCGAGAAGTTCAGGTCAACATTAATAATAAGCAAAGAAAAATAGTGAAACCGACAATTGAATTTTCCAACTGTTCCCAGCTGGGAAATATTTGAGGTTTTTGTCAAAATAAAAAATGTTACTTGATCGTGAAATATAGTTTTTAGACTTGCGTTTATATAGCTCAAATATTGTACAAGGTTTAAACACAAATATATGTAGGTAATACGAAATTCACCAGATGTCGTATACAATATAAGTTGGTATATGTGTGAGTTTCTGGATATATTTATGCTTTTATTATAAAGAGTAACAATTGTACATCTGTGATGAATAAACTTAAAATCGGATCTATTTCATTCGCCATTAGAATATTACTCGTACATTATCCCGGGATACCGTATAACATGGGTTTTAGTTTGGAAAATATGTACTAAGAACCGGATCGTGACAAGCTAATACATGTACATAATTAGAAATCATATTTAAAATAAATGGCCAATTAGCCACGGAATTTATTTATCATATTGCCTGTTTGCTCTTTCGAACATTGCATAATTGTCAAGGGGTAAGACGTATTGCGTCAACCCAGACGAACGTAATTATAAAATTCGCCTTCAAGAAGTACGAAACTCAGTAGCCTAAAGCAGTATTTCCCGAGTTGGGCCCCGCGCCCCACTGGATGGCAATTTAATTGTTAAGGGCATTCAAAAATGTATTAAAATTATTTGGAATTTTAATTTCAGTTTTTCATTATGATTTAAAAATTTACTAACTGTGTTTCGTTAACAATTTCCTTGTAATTCCTGAAACCTATAATTTTAGTTAATTCTTCGATTCAATACAACACATTCACTATGGTCTATATGGCTACATAAACCATGAATATTGCTATATCATTTGTTTCCAAAAAATACACCAATTTTTTAGTTTAGTAACTATGCTATTATGTAGTCAATGCAGAAATCACAGCAACATTAGTAATCAAATAAACCGAGGCACAAAATGGCAAAGTTAGTTGGCAAAAACCTAAAATTCCTAATAGTACGAAATGGAAGCATAATTTATTGTTTATATTTATTTTCACAGTTCTATTTTTATTCCAATCACTTTGATAGATGAATAAAGAAGTGGTCTCGGAAATCGCTGTTGTACAACAGCTCTTCAACTAATAATAAGTTCTTGCAGTTCAAATAGATACAAATTTATTCATAAAATATGAGAAACTATCGTAGATAGCCTTTAGTGTAAAACTATTTACAATGAATTGTTGCTTCAAATTGCAGCTCTTATTTATACAGCATCCCTATTCATTAAATTTCAAAGCACTAAGCACTTGGTGTTGTTTGTGGAAGTATTTTCGCAGAGAGTGGAATTTAACACAAGAGAATGCTCTTGATATGGGATTGCTAGAACATTTTGCTTATGTCAAATTAGTTCAAAGGATAGTAAACTGAGCAATAAGACTTAAATTAACTGTTCATCTGAATTATGTATTATTGAATTCAGCCGGAACCTATTCTAGGAATATTTGCAATAAAGTCACTCATAGGATTATTTTGTAAAATATAGTACTATTTAATGTTAATTTAATATAGATACTTAATGCCTCCGACGACTATATAGTCGGGGAATTGTGTAGAAAATATTAAAAAAAAATGTTAATTTAATGTCATATATCTTATTTATAAAATTCTCGTGTCGCGGTTTTTGTGGTTAAGCTCCTCCGAAACGGCTTTCCCGATTCTCATAAAATTTTGCATATTGGGTAGGTCTGAGAATCGGACAACATCTATTTTTCATCCCCCTATATGTTAAGAGTAATCCAGCCCTAATTTTTTCAATTTTAGATATTAATTTTTTTATGATACAACATTAGTAAATACATATAACCCTGAATTTTCAACCCTTTACCTTTTATTAAACCCTTTGATATGATACTAGGGTAGCGTAGGAAAATGAAAAGAAAAAGTGTACTAAAAGCTAGGCATTAAGGAGAAACGAAGTTCGCGGGGGCAGCTAGTAATATATCAAAACGCTCGCCTTGCTTTTCGAATTTCGAATACTGAAATTAGATCGGTAAAATTACGGAGTTGTTAGTTGGTTAATATGTATAAATTTCATTTTCATTTTAGCATTTATCTAATGATTTGTATTTGTGTATTACCTAAGCAGATTTAGTGCCATTTATCCCCCCCCCCCTCCTTTTGTCAGCAAAAGTAAGCAAAGCTACCATAAATACTTTTTGTAGGAATCCTTGAAAATGCATGGGTAATATGTGTAAAAAATAAATAATTACTGTTGACGTAATCACCAAATAAGAAAATCAAATCTCTCTCCTGTGCTTACGTAATACATGAACGGCCGCTGACCGACTTTGATACATGGAAATATGAAACACATTGAAACACTATATTTATGATTTGTATAATTCTTGTGGGAACTTAGGCGCCACAAACATAAATAATGGTAATAGCATATAAATGACTCAAAGTCAAAATAACTTTATAAATATAGGTGAGCGAGTACACTTATGAACGTCAACAGAAAAGATGTTGGCAAGTCACGGGCGCAGAGCGGGCAAGAAGAATGTGCAAATCACCGCCTTATTAATCGCTAAGTTTTGAGTCATACAAATTGTTTGATTATTTAAATCAATCCCAAGGATTAGGATTATTTTAATAATAGTCGTAGAAGTAGCTTTATTGGTTAATTTACGTTTTACGAGAGACTTCAATTTATTCAATGATAATTCTATAATTTCGCTTGGGAGTTTGTTGTAAAAACGAGTACAAATTCGATATAAGGAGTGGTTTATATTCTGGATGGTAGTACGCAGTGGCGTAGCTATCTTGGGTAGCACCCGGGGCGGAAGTTAGTGGTGTCACCCAATCGAAAGTAAATAGCAATAAAGGACATGGATCATTTATTAAAAGATCGCGAGTGTGGGACGGGGAATCCCCCGCGACAGCGTCAGGCTCTTTTGCGGGAATCCCCGAATTCTACATAGAGCTGAGCTAGTGCTAGTGGAGGCTGCTCTAATCGGAAATTTTTATGCTAGCGATTTATTTTGTTTGTTTAAAGTTGCTCTTAAAGTTGAGAGACCGGGTGGGTGTCACCCATAAAAGGTGACACACAGTGCGGTCCGATCCCGCCACCCCCGTTTGCTACGCCACTGGCCGTACGCTTAGATTTGTTGTTTCAAGTATTACTGTAATTGTACCATTTTATAATTTTATGTGCATATAACCTTCAACTTAATGATTATAGAGAAAAATTTGTTCCAAGAAAGGACATACTCGGAAATGTATCTATTACATTTAATTAATGCATCCAGCCAGAAGGGCAGAGGAAAGCGAACCAAATAATAATACGTTGTTTCGTGGTTAAGAATACCTTTAGTGCTTAAAAAATATTTTAAATAAAATGCAAACGACAATCGATTCGAAGAACCATAAAGTCGACATTAACATAAAATATTATCCGGTTTATTCAACGAATTTAATACTTTCGTATGAATTTTGACAAATATTGTAAGTGTCATTTTCTTTATTTTGTAATTTATATAATCATTCAAGTATGATACATAATGCCCATTAAGGTATATTCATTGGGTAATTCTATATTGTATATTTATTATAAATTTGTACGCTACTTATGACAACTTTACAGAAAAAACCTTTCAAAATTAAATAATAAATCTTGTTTATATCCGTTAAATAAGTTTAATACAATATAAAGTTAAAAATATATATTTTGTAGTAGAATATATGTTATATACTTACGATAATAATAATAATTATTGCCTTTATTGCAGTAAATACTTATAATAGTACATAAAAATGTAAAATCAGTGGAGCTACAACCTCTTTAGGCCTCAGATTTCTGAATCTTTCATGATCAAATCAAATGAAAAATATCTTTATTCATATAGGTAAACATGTACACTTATTTATGAACGTCAAAAAAAAACAAATGAAATTAATTGTAAATTTACATTTACAACCAGTCAAGGGCCAACACTGCTCCTACATAAAAATGTGAAATTAATGAATTCGCAAGCCGCTTAACATCTATTTTACAGTCTGTCCTTGGACATAGGCCTCCTTCAAGAGTTTTCACTCTTCGCAGTGTCTAGCTTTACATAGCCACATAAGAACAACTGCTACAGATAGGATACTTAAATATAACGCCTTAATATTGTATACTTAACGCTTACTAACACGATATTATTCAGACATAGATGTCGTTTTGAAATTCTTGTATATTTTTATTACCGGATTTAGCGATGCATTTACCGTTAAATCCCGCTATATCGAACAAAACTACACAACTAGGGCTTGATTTTTAATTACATTGATAAATATAAAATCCTTTTCTTTACTAATATCTGATCTTATATACATTTTTGGTACATTATTCCACAGAATAGAACAGTATAGTGTTGCTTAGCTTCAGTGTACATATCTCATCCCTGAGGTCGTAGGATTCGATCCCCTGCTATTCCAATCAATTTTCATTCTATGTACGCATTTAACATTCGCTCGAACAATGAAGGAAAACATCGTAAAGAAACCGGCTTTAGTCGTAAAAGCACAGGAGGCTGATGCCTGATGCCGAACGAAAAGGTACAGAAATCTGAGGCCCAGGCCTAAAAAGGTTATAGTGATTTATTTATTATATAAATCTAGCCAATTAATTCAAAAGACTGTATTTCGAGATATTCAATATAACATTATAAAGGGATTCAATATACAAAGATAAAATTAATACTTAGAAATTCGTAGACGTCGTTATCTAATTAATTAAATACCTTTTACCCACAAATATCAAAGAAATCTCAGGAGTGAAGCCTAACTATTATATTTGCTAATTATATCAAACGTCAAATAACAAAATCAAATCTCGATGCTGCGAGTAATAAATACTTCTCCAATTACAAATTTATAATATGTAATACAAGCTTCAATCCGTTAGAAAAGTGTTTTCTTTAAATATAAATTGTTAGTAAGCACGAGATGCTAAAAGATTACATTAGCAGGAGAGTGTTATATAGAGTTAAAAAAAAGTAATTGTAATTTTTTCAGTAAAACCTACTTACGAAGGTTGCAATATAAAATTGCACAATAAATACCATTATTCTATGTGTAATATAAATATATATTTTTGAAAGCGCGACTAATATCCGAACATCGAATTATCACAAAAAACTAATAATAAATACTAAAGTAAAAAATTCACGAAGCTGTTGACTTTTCATTTGAAGGAAATTAATAATATCCCAACTTAATTTCGTCTAAAGCAGTGTTTCCCATGAGGGCCACGCCCCAGGCCCGCAATTTGATTGTTAAGGGGGTTATTCGATAACTTATTACAATTAATTGTAATTAGAATTTATGTTTAAGTTACTGTATATCGTAATTCTATTTTTTTCTCTAAAAAGGAAAAATATGCTGGGAATCATTTGTTTGTTTAATTTAACGATTAACATTTTTAATTAAAAAGTATGTATGTTGAGTAGGGGGGAGGGGGCTGCATAAGAATTTTTGTAAAGCTAGAGTGGGGTTTGGCACAAAAGAGGTTGTATTACAGTGCTCTTAAAGATTCTCGATTAAACAAATACCACCTATACTTGCACAAAAAATCAATTTGGTGTGCAAAGTCTCTTCAAATAAAGAGCATGGGTAGGATTAAAATTAACGATAAACACACGAAATTAACGTACAGAAAAAACTGCCATCGCTTCGAGCTTTCCATTAATTAAAATATTTTTTTATTATTCTGAATTATATTAATTTTCACGAACACTTTTCAATCTCGAAAGAATTTATCAAATTAATATACCAAATTCCATCACTAATTAATTATTTCGGCTTTAACGGGAATAATAATATTTAAAATTACTTTCATTATAAAATTACTTTAATAAAAGTAATTTTATACATTATTCCCGCTGTAACAATTTATACGAAAATTTAAGTCTTCATTTAATATAAATACGTTTTTCAGTGGTTGAAATATACGTTCATTACTCACGAACCCACTTTAGTACGAAACGTATCAGATTTAAATAACAAAGAAATGATTTGTGCTTTTTTTTGGGTAATGCGATCCGATCGTGACAGAATATTTTTGGAATCATTTGCTATTTATGATAAACATCAGAGGTGAATAGGGGTTACGACTCTCAAACCTATCTAGAGTGCGATCAAACCACGCCCAAAAGATATTTGAATGTGCCCTATAGTCGTATAGACATCTTGATTTGCATGTCTAAGAGTAAGTCCAGAGTAAGTTTTAAAAGAGTACCGAGAGTTTTTTACGCCGGCTTTTTCTCTCGGCCAACACCTTCTGTCTTCTTAGCCGATGAGTAGGGATGCCAACAGGCTCGAATATAATGACGTGGAATAAGTGATACTCTTATGATCCTATGTTCCAAAATAAACGTAAGAGACATCACCATCATCATCATCAATCGCAGCAGCATACAGCTCCAATTAGGCCTAAACCTCCGTGTATAGTATACTATAAGTATATTGCTTGCTTCTTGCCTCCAACTTCGAACACCTATTTCTTCGAGGTCATTGACCGTTCCCGAGTTCCGGAGTCCAGACATAGACGGTAAAAATGTACTGGATTTTGACATACGAGATTAATAGTTCACGTTTTAGGCTAGAAACACTAACACGATCTCGTATAAATATTTACTCAGGTTTACCGAAGCGAACACCGGTTATCCTTTTTTATATAAACAAAACAGGCTGAAAATGCAAAAGTAATTTTAAAATATTATGCTAATAAAAGGTTTTGTAGATACGAAATGTTTCAACAAAAATTCAAATAATCGAAAAATAGCATTATATACATATATATAAATGAACGGGTGCTTTTTATATAACAGGGGAGGCCCATGAAAACACACAAAGAAGGCAAGGAAGTGCGGTGCCGGCCTTTTAAGAATGGATAAGAGCATTCTTGGAAAACCCTAAATCGAATGAGTTCAGAAAAACTTCAGTGGCAATAGTAGCTTCATAGCGGTGGCGCGCGGCAGAAACACTCTCTAAATGCAGAGACACCCCACATCTATACGTTACGCCAAGAGAACAAACCGCTTGGAAAGTGACTGGTCGTGAAGATTCGAACGGTTAAGCGGAAGGGAGCTGGTACTGGGGAGCTCCCGGCCAGACGTGTATACACATGTGGGGCCGAATTTGCGCATTATTATTTTATAAAAAAAAAACAAAACCCATATTAACAAACCCGCATTATACATTATTTATGTATCAGTTTATAAAAACTGTATTCATTAAAATACACCAATCCACCATCAACAAATCGGGTACGGTAATGACGCGTCGATCATGCATCGACCATCAATCATCTTTCGAAATCTAATCAATGTCTAATTTTTTTTTTGTCGAAATGTGAAATTCGTTGAGAAATCATTTCCGATAACTCCTATCCGTCTGCAGCCGGTAACACCCAATAAAGACAGCGGTTACGACTTCAATATTAGCTTTTTGTACCGCAGGATATGTAAAGTATATCCAATGACAAGGATGTTTTAATAATTGGAAAAACACAGTAGTTCATAAAGAAAATTTGACATTGCATTGGAATTCGCAGATAAACGTGCAAGGGAGCGTTCAAGTATTACGTAACGAATTTTGGGGGATTTAAGGGGGGTGGGGGGGGGAGCTTTACGATTCGGGGCGGAGTCTTGAATTATGCATTGTTGTTAATATTATTTTTGACTATCCGATACTTTACACATAATATAATGGTAACTTTTAGGTTTAATGAGTCATTGGGTGGTAACGAAACATTTTACTTGGGTACAGAAAAACGTTACGCTGCGTTACATGTTACAAAATAAAACTAGCATTTTTAATAATTTGTTGTGTAAATTAATCGTTACTAATATTATAAAGCTGGAGATTTTGTGTTTAATTCAGGTACTGGTTTTCGTTCAATTCGTTGAATCAGCAATATGACAACAGAATTTTATATTTCCGAAGCGCTATAAATACGAATTATATCCTCGTCAGCACTATTCAATTTTGAACGACGCTGCGCTTGACATAATTTAATTAAAAATCTATTAAAATAACTTCGTACCACGCGGATGGGTTCTATATTAACCCGGGTGGATAAGGTTATTTTTATAATTCAAAGCATCTCGCAGCGAGAAACAGTTCTTAATTTCGATTATAACTTCCCGTGTATTAAAAAATGACGCGATAGAAACAACAAATTTATTCGTGAAAGTATTTTGGTGACGGCAAAGTACAAAGCGTTATAAATATCGACATTGGCTCGACCTTGTGCATAATTAAACCCACATTATAATTGAATGAGACAATGTTTCATAAAAAGTGCAACAATAGAATTATTAAGGACACTCCATCAAATGACCACGTGACCGGCGCCAATCAATTCGCACGACCAAATCAAACGCCTTTGATAGGACATAACAGTAAGTCAGGAAACTTTGAGAGAATACTTCGAAACTTACAAGTGACTTGGAGTCTCAGCTGTCTACTATATTTGACTGAATGCATTTAACACGCCATAGATCTAAGTCGAATAGCCCAATGGAACCATCACCAGTGGAATCATCAATGTATCATGCCTCACTGGAGATGTCATACATTATATTTTTTCTTTAGCTCTCAATTGCATATGTTACAAGAAAGACAATCAGCTACTTTGGTATGGTATTGCTGGACTCATTTTCCACACTAAGACTCATATTTGGTCCGTATTGCGTAAAATCCTGGCTAATCAGCCAGCCTAGCTCTTTCGAGAAGCACAGAAGTCTCCTGGGCACAGGCTTCACGGAGCGACCTCGCTGTTCCGAGGAGTTTTGTACGTTGTTTGGCAACAGCCTGGCATTTCAGGACTACGTGGATGATATTACATATTTAAAGATATACATAACATGAGTATATATATATCTTTAATTCTTTAAGGTGAAAATAACATGAGTACTTAAGAAGGCGCAGCGCTAAGATCCTCACAATCGAGTAGCTAGGAATATGGCAGCACACAACTCAAATGTTTCTACCAAGCATCCGCGAATATGAACTATAATACATACTTATGTAGGAATAAAAAAATAATTATTATTAACACCAAAAGTAATCAAAAACTATATTCAACATACATGCTTATCTATGTATTATTCATATAAAAATTCCTATATTTTGGAACAGGAATAAAGTAAAAAATACCCATACAAAAATGTATACTTTTAAAAATGAATGAATCATCTATTCATAAGAAATACTTAGTGTACGATAAGATTAACACGAGTTGTAAACAGTTGATCAAAACATTTATTCGAATCCGTTAGTAATTTATTCGTTGGACTTTCCGTATTGTTCAAGATTATGTTTATTCAATAGTCTAGTCTATTATATTATATAATAGCTGATAAGCTTGTAGATTGAAATTGTTAATTATACGTAAGGTTACGATATCTATTTTTGTAATCTTTAAATACAATAGAGTACCACAGGCGCGTCTGTATGAACGCGATAAACTGCAGAAATATTTGTAAATAAGTTTTATGTAAAGTAGTGTAGTATGTAGTTTTATGGGAAGGTGTAATTAAAGGGGGGTAAGGTTCGAAATGACCAAAATATGTTAAATGTAATCTTTTTAATGGTACTCGAATACAGGATATTTTTATGTTTAAGTTACAGAAAATGTCACAAAAATTACACGAAATTCACGTACTCTAGTAACTAAAGAGATAAAAACTTTTATCCGAATAATGTACATATGACTTGGACATAAGCAACAAACAATTATGGTCACGTAGACGGAGCTGCAAAGGCGTAACTTATTAAGAATTCGCACCGTAGAACACAACAATAGGAAATAAAAAGAAGTCACGTCTATTCTGTTCTATTCTCAGGAATTTTGGGTTAAATAACCGTCACGTATCAATGATGCTTTGAACAGTTATCAGAACTACACTCGTGATAGGTGACGTCAGACAATCACTCCTTGAAAGGCCGTCATTATTACTCTACAACAAAGTAATTTAACGAAATTACTGTCAATTTCTTTGTATTCAAAAGGTACATTAAATTTGTCTAACAAAATTCAGCATATTCACTTTAGTTTTCAAATACAGTATACTATTGTTTGACTAATAATTTTAGTCGTGGCAAATGATTGTTTCTATTAGTATCAATTTAGATTTCTTTATAAATTTGGCAAATAAGACAAAAAAAAAAGCACTACAATCAAAGATAGGCCCAAGTCAGTTATACGTCAAGCTTTTATACATTATTGACACTAAAAACAAATGAAAATCGCAATCTAATATAGAAAAACCGTGACAGATGACAAACCCACGCAATTAAAATCGATACTTCATATGGCTTCAGGTTAAATATTCCCGTGCCGATAATTTTTTTTTTAACACAATTCATTTTTTTTATTTATACGTTATAAAATTTAGTTGGAAAATATCTAATTTACGTTCGACTTCTTACCGTGAAATAAAATACCAATATTCAAAGTAAAAACAACTTAATGAACCCAATACTTTGTTATGTATAAATAAGTTTAAAAATGATACAATTTGTAGGTACTTCAATATTAAAAAGAATATACCGTCCTAAAATTGCACTACCGTTTGCGTATTTGTGCTGAAAACACCTTAAAAACTTAATATTAAACAAAATAGAATAACGAACCTTAAAATGTAATAATAAAAATATATTATTAAAAGGAGTCCCATTAGGCAAGGTTCCGAAGATACTGGCAACGTTCCCCCTTTGAATAGCTAGACTAATTTTTTGTACTTAAAAATAATCTTAAACTTATAAAACTCTAAACTGAACTGTTAGATAACTAACAAGCGTTTGCATACCTATAATATTTGTACGTACGATTATACGTTCATAAGTTACGCAGTTTTGGCGTGAACCATGTTAATGATTTAAATATTTGTTATTTATTTCAAAAACGAATTCGTACACGAAAAACGTTATGGTACACACGACCTCAATTTCTCAATTCAGATCGTTCGGTACTCGATATTTGTCTGCAAATTCTAAACTATTTTTCCATTCTTCACACTGTACCCATTAAACCCGTTACACAGGGCTAGAGGGTCACTTTCATATTTTACTGGGGAAAAGAGCGCATATATGGCAAACTACATATAATAAATGCGTTTATAATATAAAATATAAATAGCATACAAATATTATTAGACTCGGATGCTCACATTGGAGATCGTCTCACCCAAAGAACATCGTTTTTGGATTATACATTATCGCCAGTTCGCAAAAAGAAGAGAAGTAGACTGTGGACTACTTGAAGCCATAAGTGGTGATGTCCAAAGTGCATTCTGGATAATTATTATCCTAGGACACGATACAAGAAAAAATAGGTAGAAATTTATATGGGAACAAATCGGAAGACTTATTCATTTATAAGACACTAAAAAAAGATTCGACCGAACGCGATGGGGACTCACTGTGGACGCCCTCTGCCCCACCTAGGGGTTATAGGACATTAACTAAAAAAAGATTCACTCATCGTGAAAAAGAGAAATATCACGTAAAAAACACAAAAGATATATGTACTTGAATAACGCAATAGACATGTCAATATTTGTACTAAAAATATTTATCGTTAACATAATGGCTGCAGCATCTTATGCTTGAAGACATATTTACTCGTGTAAATATAATTTAATAATAATTACAATATTTGATTAGGTACGTACGCATAAAGATAGGACTATCTAGTGACAGGTTAGAGGTGAACGACGATAAGATTAAGTTGTAAGCCGTATCTACTAGTGCACGTTTCGTTCCCGTTGCAAAGTACTTCTCTCCGATAGAGGTTTATTCTAAGCAAGGCAAAATTTCTTGACTCATTATCCGCAACTAGACTCGAATTTTATTTTTTTCTGTAGATTTCAATCACATATGTTACAAGGAAGACAATCAGATACTTTGGTATGGTATGCTTGCTCATTTTCCGCACTAAGACTCATATTTGGTCCGTTTTGCGTAAAGCCCTGGCTAATTTAGCCAGCATGGCTCTTTCCAGAAGCACAAGAAGTCTCCTGGGATTTCCGTTCGTTGTTTAGCCACAGCCTCGCATTCCTAATCATCATCTATTAATAATATTATACAGTTACGTGAATTTTACAAATTGACCAGAAAGCCGTTTGCTATCCATTAATTTCTAAGTAAATTTTTAATCACAGTATCTGACGCTATACGCTTCACAAATAGGCCGCTCTCCGGAGAAGAGTCTAAACTATTCAGCTACAAGAGTAAGCGGGGAATTTGTTAACGCTGGATAGTGCAATACACAGCAAAAAGGTTATATTTCTGGCAGCGGTAATAATTTCCGGAAAGTTCAGTCTCATATTTTACATAGTGTTTGTTTGCGTATGTAATTAAAAAAACTAAATCCCAACAAAATTCTAGTAAACAAAGTTAATTATTAGATTTTTAATACTTTCACCATTAGAATAAAGTACCACAGGCTAATAATAGAAACGTTCAAAATAAAAAAAAATCATTGTCAAACCGTTCGCTGTATACTAGCGGACGTACTATTACCATATTATTATTAATATTAGTATAAATAAAAATAAATATGCAACAACCAATCAACAAATCAATAAGTTGTCAAATCAGTTTTAAATTTATAAACAATATCAGACTTCACTTCAGATTTCCAGTTCCACGAATCGCACAAGGCTAGCCACGACTAATTGCGACCAACAGAATATTGAACTTGTAGTGATGAAAGAATTTTCATCAATACGATATAACGCATATGTTTCAGAGATAGCCTTACTATTAAGAACAATTAAATTGCAGTTTAGAAATATTCATCTGTCACCTTTCATTACAGCGTTACACGGAAGTAGACTATAGAAATAATATTTAAACATTCCAGAAGGTAACTATTCTGAACTACATGTTATAAATTAATTTAAAAGAACAATAATAATCCGCAAATTATCGGCCACGTGACCAATTTCATACAGTTTTGTTTTGATTTTACCCAAAAAATTATCCTGAGGCAGTGGGTATATGATTCATAAGTTTATGTAAATTTACTTAAAATATATTTCTTTTGTGTACGAAAAATAGCGTAAATGAAATCTTATCTTCAAATGCGTCATCGCAATATTTACACTCGTGTTCGTAGTAATTCGTGTTTTGTTTTCAAAACTACAACTCAATGCTCGGAAATCGGAGTTTGTAAATTTTCCTACTATTACAAGAAACATTTAGCAATTACTTACAAATATTAAGAAAAGTATAACATTAATTACATAAGTGCACATGCACAGCTGTTACTTGCGTAATTACAGCCAAAACATTTTTTAGAAGGCATATTTTATCTAAACAGAAATGTCTGTCTTGCATGGGCTATGGGCAAATACAGAGAGCTACCTACTTGAAAAGAACCTAGAAAGAAAAGAAGAAGTAAGAGGAAACTTGTAACAAAAATGTTTAACGCATTTTACAACACATCAATGATATACATATATTCTTTTGTTAATCATCTACCAAATAATTTCCCAGTTTATTCATAATAAGCCTTATAATATATACCCTTGAGGGTATTTATCAAACAATACAAAATAAATTGTACAATTATCTTCATGTGCTTTCCAATGTAAATACGTATTAGAATTGAAATTACGAATAACATCTTGTTTTATTTATTAAACATCTCATTTCGAGAACACAACATTCCCTTTGGGCATAACTAACAATATAACGAAAAGAAATATTCATTTAATAAGCACATTGTTAAATGAAATTGTGCCGAAAACAAACAAGCTATGTTCTGCCTCAGTGGCTAAGGGCGGTTACAGACTAGCGTATTTTTCTGCGCGTATGCGGTCGTTTCAGCACACGAGCTCCAAAAAACGGACTCGTAAACGGGTACATTTCTGCGTGTTCGCTAGAACCGGTAGTGGCGTCGTGACAGTATCAACATGGATTCTGACGAAGAAACTATTTACGATACGAGCTTAGCGGCGCGTCAACGCTCGTACGAATTGCCAAAAGGCGCGCCTTTAAGTGCCTACATGCGCTCCAAAAGACGTCCTTATAAGCGCGTAAAAAACCCTAGTCTGAAATCGCTCTAATACCGAAAAATATTAAGAAGATCATATTAATATTTATTATGTTTATTTAAGTTGTTATTAGAGGGTCCAAACATACGACGGATGAAGGAACTTTTATTTAAAACAGCGTCGACTGTATACAAGACCATTATTACAATTGACCATATTAGGTCATAGTCTTTTACGAAATTAGCTATGCGGCATCCATACTTTTTTATTTGTAGTTGATCTATATGAAGAAAACACATCTTTGAACATATCGTCTCCGTATGTAATCCGGTATTGAGTAGCTATTAGATTACGTCTAAAGAACTTTTATAAAATCTAAAATTCTCTATAACTTTAATACGCTTGCTTTCAAAGGGTTCCTACAAACGAGTACAACTTTGTAAACTTAAAGCTAGCATACACGCCTAACTTACATTATACTTATTACTTACGTTACACTTAGACGCTTGGAAATTTATTAACTTTAGTTACGACCTTTCCCTAATTTTTATATGGAAATAAGGCACATGATGGCCAGCGTTAGCCTCAGTACCTTGTGAGTGAATTCGAAATTTCGAAATGCCTGAGGTCGTCGGTTCAATCCCCACCAATGGACAAATCTATGAGCGAGAGTAACTAACAATCACTTGTATTGTGGAGGAATGCGGCATGCCTAAGACGCAAAACTCAACAGCACAAAGGAAACAGATAAAAAAATCTGAGGCCAAGTCTAAAGTTCAAGAACCACTGAGTTTTCTATAACAAGATATTTAAACAGCGCCAGTTAAGCAAATAAAACATTTCCGTAAAATCTCCAAGACATTACTGGAGAATAAACGACGGTACGTGCCTCGAAAACGCACAAAAGGGCATATTTATTCAACATTTAGCCTATTTTATATTCCACAGACTAACCTAGGGTCAAGTGACCCATAACTCTAATCCCGCTAGCGTACATTCGATTTACATTTTTCCTCGAAACACCTTTCTAAAACGTCTTCTAACGATGCCACTTACGATTCACGTAATGCAACATCTATAGAAGCCGGTTTACAAAATATATGGACGTTACAAGAATCGGAATAGCTCGGAGAAGCTGAATCTAAATTCATCGCAAGTCGACAATTTACGGAAACGACGCACTGCGCATTAAGTTGGTAAACTATTGAAGGAGCTGAGATATCGTACTTGGGAAAGATAAATCCTCTGACATTCACAGAAAATAAGGACCAAGAATGTTTTTCTGTAGAAAGTTATTATTGCACGTGTATGCTGCATTTATAGGCAAGTATAGAACCAATTCGACTTAAGGGTCTTTCAAGAAAAGAGCGTACCAATGAATAAAGGACGGGCAACGCACTTGCGAGCCCTCTGGCAAAAAAAAATTATCAAGTGAAAGGTTTTAAGTTCTTGTAGAACCAGAGGCAAAATAGCAGAAGAATAAGAGCAAAACACACAAGGCTTGAAAGCGCGTTGACAGGCTTTTATGATGAAAACAATAGAATATTTAAGCGAATTGTTTTAGGTTTATAGTCCTAGAAGCCATGAACCGATCGGACAAAGACCAGTCCAGTTGAATATACTAGTGAAATTCGTATTTCTGGCCTTTGAAATTTCACCCTTGTGATCGTATCCAATGTTTAACAAATAGGGTCGGGAAGCCATTAAGATTAGCTTTTAACAACCGTGCGATAAAAAGTGATTAATGATAAGCTTTCGGTAAATACTTTTCGGAACATATGGTAGGGTCACGGAGGTATAAAAAGCGATGCGATCGTATGGTCAGAGATCGTATTTTAGTTTGAAATAATACATCTTCATCATCAGCACCACATTGTGCTTTCCGAAAGCTCAGGGTTTTTATCAGAAATAATAGCATCCCATCTATTATTACTACTGATAAAATCTCGGATTACGTTTTTAATAAATAAATAAATAAATAATTTTAAAATAAAAATGTCGCAAGTCGACAATTTACAGAAACGACACACTGCGTATTAAGTTGGTAAACTCTTCGGACAACTGACATATCGTACAGATAAAACGAAACAACTCCCCAGATTACGATTTTTAAAATCCCCATTATATAACGACGCCTGAATCGTATACTTATTAGAAAAAATGATCAGGTTTAATCACATGATTATAGAGAAATTTTCCTTCCATGCCACCTTTTATAATCAGTTTTTATATGTATTACACCCCAGAGCCCATCAACCACGCGACACAGATATATTTCCGAGAAGCTAAGCAACAGGACAGTGGCACTCATTTACCAAAAAAGAACATTATTTACTTAAACTAGGTCTGGTGTGCTCGGCGGCTCACGCTGGGCCCGAGCGACATATACTCAGTAAATAGGCATTATATACGAGCATATCGATAATTTTAAATTTCAAAAGTGGATAAGAACTTGTCACCTTATATGAGCCTAACAAGGCTCTCGCTATGAATTAGACATAATAAATAAATAAGTGGCGCTACAACCTCTTTAGGTCTTGGCCTCAGATTTCTGAATCTGTTTCATGATAATTTTTAATCTAATAGATGATCAGCCTCCAGTGCCTGACACCCGTCGTCGACTTTTTGGGTCTAAGACATATCGGTTTCCTCACGATGTTTTCCTTCACAGTTCGATCAAATGTTAAACACGCACATAGAAAGAAACTCCATTGGTGCACAGCCGGGGATCGAACCTACGACCTCAGGTATGAGAGTCGCACGCTGAAGCCACTAGGCCACCACTGCTCAATTAGAAATAATATGATATTAAAATTCAGATATTATATCGGATCGGGAAAAGTGAGAAAATGTTTTGAGGGTATTTAAGTTTTCTGAGTCATAGCTTCATCATTTATGAATAGATATTATTAAAGTATCATTCTTTAAAGGAATTTTATTTTCCGTTTTTCACTTTATTTTCTATTCAGTACCTCCGCTCTTTTATGCAGTATTAATTTTGCATTTTGACCTAAATACTTTGCTGGCACTTAATTTAATAGAACTCTTAAACTAAAGTGTGAACCAACGCTTATTTTGTATAGAAAGTGCATTTTAACGTTCCATAAACATTTTGCAAGCAACGTATGATCAGCCTTCTGGGACCTAGATTTTAGGCTCAAATACTTGTATCCTGATGATATTACATCTCTACACCAAATAAGCACAACCCCGATTCGAACGCATGGCATACAAGTTAAGAAAACAATACGCGACTCACTTAGAAGCGCCAAATACAAAAATAAATACAATTATAATAAACATAGGCTATTATGTAATGTGTTAAATAAGGAAACTAAAGCATTAAGTAAATGATGTGATTTGAATACAAGGGCTCACTTAGTAAACGACAATGTTAATAACATATTGTAAGTTATTAATTACTTTTTATTGTAATTAAGTCAACACAAAAATTTACTAGTAGACTTATCCACCATAATTGTCATGCATTTTAGGATAATTAGAAAATATTTTATATATGGTGTGGTGTACTTTAATAAATAAACAATGTTTCGTATTTGTAATAACTTCGAACTCGGAAAACTGCATATGTTGATAGTATTATAGAATACACACCACACAGAGAATACCTTTTTAAACCTCTACTGCTGGGAATTTTTATTTATGTTTCGAGAACTTAACATTGTCGTAAACGGTTTTACAGAACAAAACTGTACAGGACTGTTTTACAGTTATAATAACCAAAATCAATGGTCCCGGCTAAATTCTATTGTATTAGATTCTTAATATCATCATCGGCTGTTACGACTATCGGTTTTTACGACCAAATATGAGTAGTCCCTTCTATGTTGTTATAACAGCTTTTGACTGTAATACATTTGATACATAGGTCGTTAACCAGTATAACAAACCACGCATAATAACATAATTAAATTTAACCTGCAGAAGACTATCAAATGCAACTGAGGGCGTTGCCCTCATCCACTGCGCAAATTTGTAATGCGTAAAACTATGAAAAATAATTCAACGTCTAATATTATATTATATTAGATAGCGATACTTCGAATATTGGAAAACGGTGGCGATGGTGAGAGATAAGTAGAAGAATTAAGAGACGGCCTTCACTATGTCAGAGTTCGTATACTAATGTTGAACTCAATGGGTAAAACATCTATGAAAAAATAATTCAACGTCTAATTTTGATCTTTGAAAATTCTAAAAACTTGCTGTATAAATAAAAATACTATTTAAGACTTAAACTAGCACTTACCGAGTTTTAACAGGTGTTACGAAGTCCATCGGTGGAGGGGGCGGCGGAGGCGGTATCGAAGCTGGCATCGGAGGAGCCGGTGGTGCATCAGGTACATCTGGCACTTTACCCACTACATCTTCCACCACTTCCGGGACATCTGGCTTAACATCCGGTAATACTGAGACATCGGGGAGATTTGGTAATACCACTGTGGGTGCTACAGGTGATGCTACAGCGGATGGCGCGATGGTACCATCATCGGTGAATGAATATTGGATATCGCCAGCCACTCCTGATAGATGAGGGAGGTCGAGTGGCATGTCCAGTTCCGGTACCTGTAGAAAAGTGTTTTCTTTACATTAAGAAATTAAAAGGCCCTTTTTTCACATATCTATATATCCTTTGCACAATTACCAGATTGGCCTCATATTACACGCGAAAAGTGAGAAAGAAAGAAAATGATATTCGTAAAATATTCCAAACAGTTTTTTCTAATATTTTGTTCACTTTGAACTTCTAAACACTTAATTGTGTTTCACTGAATATATGGTAGTATTTTTCGAAACCGAACATGGCAAATTTAGGTTCAGATCTTTTATTTATATGTTTGTATATACATATATTGTAATATATGTTATATGTTGTTATATGTTTGGCGATTAAAAAGAGTGGCGGAGAGTTTATTGCCAGTTCTTCTCTTCCGTTCTACGCCCTTGATTTGAGAACTGGCAGTAAATGTAAAATTAGAATCATTTTATGTATATTTCTTTTCTTTTTTTGACGTTCATAAGTGTACATTATGTTACCTATATGAATAAATTATTTTTGTTTGTTTGTATAATAAACATACATAACATAACAACTATATGGTAAACACTAAACTGTTTTCTGTAGTTACGTAATTAGAAAATTGTACAGTAAACTCCCCAGAGACTGTACAACACATATGTTGACATTTAATTACGACTATTTGGTTATGGAAATTTCTTTAAGCATTGAGAGTATGATATAAGTGTATTTTTATCAATTACATATGACGAATTTTGTCATTAAAACAATCCTCGGACTAGTACATGTGAATATAAACGTTATTCAAAATATAATTGGGGCCGTATTGAATTATTAAAATCAGTCAAATTACTTGTATTGGTAGACTAATATAATTTATTCCATATTAGATTATATTCATGGAAAAAAGGGATACGCTACTTCCCACATTGGAAAACCTTTACTATGTCGGAGTTTGTGTACTAATGTTAAACTTAATGACATGAACTTAATGTAATCTTGATTATGTACGAGATACCGGCAATATTTTTATATAAATTGAAGATTCTAATATTTAATAAATTGTTTTTTTTTTTAATTGTAAAGTTTTTCCCAAAAAATCTATCGAAGCTATAATTGTATATAGATAGATAGAGAAACCTAAGAATCGTTTGGTCAGATATACCCAGTCACACTGGTAACCCATTTTATATTTATTTCCATAAGACCTATTCGTCATACAAATTTCGTTATTTCTTCTGCGATCACTATCGTGATGTAAGGAAAATATTCATATAAGACAAATCAGCGAAACAAACAATAATTTAAATGGACAACCAAAAATTTAATAACCATTTTCAAGCTATTTTTTTAAAACATTACTTGATTTTAATGGAAACTTTCGTTTAGTACAATGGCTTGCGAAAACTCGGTTACATTTAATTATTTTATATCAAAAATGTTACATACCATTCCCATACCCGGTGCGTACATATACTCGTCGATTTCTCTCGCCAGTACATTGCCTTTCATGATAGATGGGGGTGCTTCATCCAAAACTGTCTTTTTCACATCAGTGACTGCTCTCGGAACATAAGCCTGTTGTTTGCTGGGCAGACCGATGTATGGACTTTCGTCTGTATTGAAAATCAGTAATTCACCCACAGAAGACACTTTCTCAATCACCGTTTCCAACTGGTTTTCCTGTTTAAGTCTTGTGCTTTTCGGTTCCGCCACTTTTACGTGGAAGAAATGAAGCTTTTCCTGCAAAGGGACGAGTTATTGGTCGCGATAAGCAATTAATAGCACCACAATTTAGAGCCAAACCATACCTGTATTCCTTTTTCATTAGACGGTCTCTTCGATTTGCCGCTAAGCGTTACCCTTTTAGGTTCATAATGGTATGTGTTTTTGTCGAAGATGGATTGATAATGTTCATGTACAATCGCTGCAGGATATTTTGCACTAGAGAACACTTTTATAGCCTTTTGCATTCCAGCAAGTTTTTCCACTTTTGTTTTAGACGTATCAATTCTCGTTTGAAGTTCTATTGTTTTGTTCATATTCTTATTTATCTTAGTAGATATTCGTGTGAATACGTCATCGACTATTCCGTTGAGATTATCTAAAGCATCGGCAATCTGAAGAATTGTTTCTTCAACACTCAGATCGTTTGGTATTAAATTAATTGTGTAGGTACCATCCATATCTACTTATTTAAGGTTAGACACAAATCTTCTGAAACAATACAAAAACTTTCAGAAACGTTGCAATTTCATGAAAACGACTACACGGGTTCTGTAAATTTGAGACATTATGCCTTACCTATAGTGTTTTATTTAATGACCTAAAATAAATTAATAAGGCACGAGTATTATCACTATAAAAATATCTTTGTCGTGTTAAATTATAATGTCCACTTTTTAAGCTACATATATGTACATACTACAAATCACTACATACGTTTATCAGTACTGTGTCACATGTTGACGTAAATTAATTTTTTGAGATATTTCTTGTAGGCGACTCGGTGAGCAATGAGTGTAGGTTATCATTGGCGGGATCTGTACTCCATGAAAACCGACAGTATGCGTCGGGGGACATAGTTGGATCTAATATGGCAGAATCCTCAGGGAGTTGTCCAGCGGACATCATATTGTTAAGGTGCTTGTTTATGACAACGTCACCCGGAGTTATATAACCACTCGACGCGGGCGGCTTCAATGGCACTGTGTTACGTACTGACTTAAGACTAGGCAATGAATCCAATGACTGCAATTGAATATAACTACTATCTGTGCTGGGCTTGACTGAAGGTGGCAAGGTAGGCAAAGTTGGCAAGCTTTCTGGCCCCAAGCCTTTAGGGTTCCCTGACATTATCTTTGGAGAACTCATTATTGATTTGCCTTGGACATCTTCAGGCATTACATATCCAGATGTTAGTACAGGATTTGGACGTGATGTGAACAAAGGTGGTGGCAATCCTGCCATGACATAGCTTGATGTTGCTTGTGGGTATGTAGCCACCTGAGAGGTCTTTAGTGGGGCAGGCGCAGATTGTACGTAACCACTTGTATTACTAACAACTGGTTGAACATAACCACTATTCGGATTTTTCTTGAAAGTCTTATCACTGAAATATGGTGAATTTCCTCTTGAACTTTCTGATTCAATTTCAGATGAATCTTCTTGCACTATAGTATTTTCGTCACCCTTATCAGTATCTGCTTCAATATGTAAAGATGAATTAGAACCATCGTCTGATGTAGATATTTGTCTGTCCACGGGGCCTATCGAAGAATCTGAAAGTGCAGTACTGTCTGTATGATCACTAGCAGCACAAATGTCATCTTTTTGTTTTATATCTGTGGTCGATACAGTGCTACTTTTGGTATTTGGTAATAGTAACATTTCATCTGATGAGGCTTTTTCATCTTTTGTAGAAGGATTCCATTCAGGATAGGGAAATTTGCTTCTGTCTTTTTCTGGTTCGCCTAAGCCATAAGGCAAAACTGGTTTGATATCCTCCATTTTTCTATACTTTTTGTAAAGTTTAATAGAGCCATATCCGAAACCAACTAGTGCAAAAACAACCATAAAAATTATAATCATAGTAAAACCATCTCTGCTCCTACATGCTACTGTACTTGGTTCACTCCATGGCCCAGGATATTCATTGTAATCTGGACTTAATCTTGCTATCAAAATAGCATCTCCTTTTACACCATGATATAAATCATTATCAAAATTCACTGCCCTAACTTGATAAGTTTCAGTAGAAACTCCTCCTTCACAATGTGTAAATGTGTATGATAGATTAGTGGTATTTATGATTTCAGGTAAGTTATCATCTTTAATAATTTTTATTTGATAACGATCTACTGTGCCTCCTGGTATTTCAGGAGGTTCCCATCTAAGTTTATCAGGATTATTTATAATAGTTGTTGGTGCTTTCAATCTACTAGGAGTACCAATTGCAGTCCTCACATATAAAGATAAACTATGTTTAGAACATGCATTAATTGGAATATTACATGCCTGCACAGTTAATGAATAATTGCTAAAAGCTTGTAGACCTGTTAAAGTCACAGTCCTTCTTGATTTATCTGTTTCTGACACTTTATCAACATAGATCTCTTTATTGAAGTTGTTAACTATATATTTTCCAATATTACCATTCCTCTGATAGGGTGGATCCCAAGATATCACCAATGAATTATTTGTAACATCAGAAATTTCTAAATTCACAGGACTTGTAGGTGTATCTTCAGATGTAGTTAACTGTGCTGAAGCATTTTCAACAGTTTTTTGTCCAAAAATTGTATTTATTGCAATAGAAAATTGGTATGTTCTAAATGGTAATAATCCCTCTATTGTTTTGTTAGTCTGTTTAGGATTGGAAATATATACATGTTTAGTTTCAAAAGATTTATCACAATTTGGACCTGTCCGCAAAGTTGGACAGTAGCTAATGTTATAACCAGTTATAATGCCATCTTGTAAAACACATTCCATCTCCCATTTGAGGTTTACAAATGTTTTACCAGGGATATCATATTGTAAGTGCATATTAAAACGATACATAACAAACCCCTCTTTTGAAATATCACATTTAGCCCACACTATTCCACTTGTAGTCGTCCCATTGTTAGCTGAAATGGCAAATTGATATCTGTGTTCTCTTGGAAGATCTATAACATAACGGCTTTTTGTGGGATCAAGAACAGTATAATTCATTTGGCCAATGCATATATTTGTACTGTTATGTTGACACCAAAATAGAGTATAGTTATCAATTTCATTACTTCCACCCCAAGCTAATTCATATGTTCCATTTTCATAAGCTAGTTTTGTAAATGATGTCAAACCTAAAGACTCTATATTCTTTTCAGATGGTATGTATAAGTTGCTACTGTTTACTGATGAGCCCATTTGGTTAAAAGACCAAATTGTAACATCCATTGAACTTACAGAAGCGTTAAGCATCACATAACTTAAACTTTTGTTTTTGTCAGGGAACAAAATCTGTGTTTTATTATCCTGTGACACTAATACTTTATATGTAAAATTTGCACCAGCTTGTTCATATTCTTCTAATTGCTTCCAGTAAATATATACCATTCTATAATTTCCAACAAAAACAGACCTATCAAATGCACCTGCACAAGTATCTGGAGGCCTTTGAGGTGGTTCACTATCTGTGTAGAATATTAAAAAGCTATTATCAGACCAAAATTCTTTTGAATCTGGTGCTTTTTTTGATTTAATAGAAATCCTTACCTCATACTTCATATGGGCATATGGTAATGTCAAATTAAACTTATAAGTTTTATTCTTAAAAGGCAAGGATGATGCATTTACTTCATGGAAAAAAGTAGTATTGTCTATTTTTTCTATTTGATATTCTATTTTATGAACTACTCCACAGTCTAAGAAATCAACAATAGTATTTGGAACATTCCACTTTAAAAGGACACTATGTGTCCCAATCTTAACTGATTTTAAATTTAATGGGCGATCAGGTCTTACTATAGAATAATGGTCTATACTGTAGTTTTGACTATTGCACCCAAAATAGTTACAAGTTTCCATTACAAAAAAAAATACTTTTTCTTGCTCCCTATATCTGGGGAAACTATGTGAGTTCCATATACAATATCTGGTTTTTGAATTTTCTACCATTTGCACAGTACAAGGTGTTACAAAGTTTCCATTAGATTCAAATGTCAAATTATATCTTAAAGCACTTTCAGTGTCAGCTTTTATCCATGAACAATTTAAAATTTCCAGATTGTTTGAAATACATTTAAAATCAGTTACATTTGGAGGAAGTGAGTCCACTAATACTCTATTGATACAATTTTTTCCAGATTTAGTATTTTTACAATAGTAAGTATTTACTTGTTTTTCAGGTTTCTCTATATATAGCCTAATAGTGGTACTGTTCACTATCTCAGAATCAAGCTGCTTGCCATAAAGTGAAAATTCAATATCTCTAGAAGAATAGTTTTTCTCTGCAACACAAAATATTTCCAAGGGTTGGCCATATAATACATTTATTGTGCCTGGTGGATATGTGCCAACAAAATGACATGACGAATATATGCTGGGAAGCCCTAATATAATAAAACACAAGGTCCATATCCGTAACTGCGATCCTCTCGTCGGTCTAAAACAACACTTTAATATCTTACGAAATTCTATACACTCTGCCATGACTGATACGTGCTAAAAGTTTTCCATTTGCCACATTACGAACTAGAACACTAGTCCTTGTTACAACAAAGTTACGAGAAACGATAAACACATTCCTTTTTTTATCTTGCAAGCTCAATGGCGCACTGCACTTGAAATGTTGACGCGAGACTGACTGACTGGCAAAGTGACGAGACACTGCCGTGGAGCCGAATATTTATCTCCTGTCACAGGTCATTTGGCTAAGTAACGTGAACACATCATTAAACAACGCGAACAACTCTCGAGTTTTAATAAACTTAGGAAACTGAAAATTTCGTAGCTAGCCTGCTGAGTACTTACTTATTTTAAATCAAAAGAAAACTGAAAAACTTTTAATCGTTTCTTAGATTCCTGTAAACGTCAACTTTACTCGTTGTCAGTTGTCAGTTGTCAATAATTATTCAGATTTTAGAGAAAGTTTTAGTAGACGAAGACTTCGCTCAGCTGCTTGAGATAGACATATTATTTGAATTAAATATGTGAATGAATTAAATGTTCCAGGACATAGTCTCTATCAGCGTTCAAGATTCTACGCCGAAGAACAGAACAGAGAAGAAATAACATCGTGCGTTCTAAGCTGTAAATTTAAGCATTTATTAAAGAATAGTTTCCCATATAAATTTCGTACTATGTATCATAGCAGGTTAAATATCTTTAATTTTACACTGCTGCGACTCCACTCCACGACCGCGACGGTAATGTTTCCACACAGACTATCTGCCGTGTGCCATTGCCCATTAGCTATGACTTCATCTATTTAACTTTATCTAAGTTTATCAAGTACTTAGGACATACAAATTATAAAGTTAAATTTATCTCAATCTGTGGCAGACGGTAGTATAAACAATAAACAAAAGTCAGGTTTACATAATTTTTCAAATTACATTTATTATTTAAAAAATATGACCAAAATATCAAATATCAGTTAATTATTTATTGCAGTATTAATTACTGCAAAACTTAGCGTTATGTTAAACATTATATCTAATATTTAATTTAAAAAATAGTATCACAGACAAGACAGTCAATTATGCGTACATGTTATAAAACAAAATAAAATGGGTGATAATGAACAAATACTGGGTTATTCTACTAAAAAATCATTAAAAAAGCTACGTGATGGTATAAATAATGTAATCAATGAACATAAACAGAAGAATCCTCTCAGGTTGTGGCTATACTTCTATGCTTTTCTTACTTTTGTCAACTCAATCTAACTTTACAAAGAAATACTTCCTCCAAACTATTTTTTACGGTAACTAAAGAAAACGAGGAAAAACTTTCTTGAATTAATTAATGAATTCCCTGTATGCTGTTATTTCTTTAACGCTAAATTTTTGTTGTTCAAAGTCACATGATATCCACATATATAGTTGATCGTTGATCATAATCTTGTTAGCATTACTAACACAAAAATTTTATAGTAAGAGAATAACATATATTTTCCAGGTTAGATGTTATACGTAACATAATATCTTTTTCATCAGAAAAAGTACTGCTTTCCGGTGTAGCATACACAGTTACAATTATAAATATTATTTGCTTGATCCTAACATACTTAATTGGTGGCACGGTGTTGGCCCAAGGCTACTTACTATGGGAAGCATTGTTCCTATTTTTTATATTGATTATAAACTTTTTGGTTGCATTAAATGAGGAATACTTACATAGAAATGAAATACCTCACAGAGTAGCAAAAGTACTTGGTAAGTATATAGAACAAATTTAAATAAAAATATTTAGGGGTATGTAAGCCGATGTAACTTGCAATTATTTTCTTTACATTGTGTCTTCATATTTATATCACTACTATAATAGTTTATAGGCTCCCTTATTGTGCACATGTTATTTCTTATGCATTTTAATTTTAAGTAGTACAACTAGATTTCATATTTTCTGTAAGTTTTCAATCACTGTAATAAAATAATGCTTTAGATAATATATGAATTTTTCCTTGTAGAAACATTAAATGAAGCAATTCAACAATGCCTTTGGAAAGACGAATACTACCCTCATTTGTGTGCTCCCTTCTCACCATGTGTTATTCTACAGTGGACATATAGAGATGGTATTTTTTATGAAAATCAAATTTAACATTACAATTAAATTTTTAAGTTGAATAAATAAGAATTAATTTTTGGACTACTCAGCAAAACAGTTTAATATAAAGATTAGTTTAAAGTTTATTATGTTATATTCTTGCCCTACATGGCTTTTAAAGGCTTATTTTTAAAACTGCAGGCAGCATCTATTATCAATAAGGGCCATCTGACAAGGCATGTCTTGTCTTTTTAATAAATATGTTATGTTTTTATGGAAAAAACAGTTAATTATTAAATAAATATGTTTATAATTGTTTGGTCTCTGATAAAAACAATTGGTATTTATAAAAACAACCTTACAATAATTTATTTCAGGCACTATTGTGAATCTACCATGGGCACTGTTAGTGGAAGGTGATGTTATTGTGTTAAGGCCAGGGCAGGAAGTGCCTGGACATTGCCAAGGTCTAAACTCAGATGACCCAGAGCTCTTTTTTGGACAAATATTCACACCATCATCACAGGTAAGCAATATCTTAAAAAAATTGTATGGCCATGGACTGGCAGTATAAAGAAGAATAATTAGGTGATTATTCTTTTTTCACATTCAATTTTTTAAAACTATTCAAATATTGAGGTGATATTTTTAAAGAAGTTTCTTTTCTGACTATGTAGGGTAGTAATTTTTTGCAATGATTTTATAATCATTATATTTATTTGATATTTGAAAATAAAAGTAATTCACTTTTTACTTTCTGTAAAAACATAGTGTGCCAAGGTTTTGCATGATTTTTAAAGTTTAGGTAAGCATAAATGTTTTTTAAAATTCATGTAACTTGAATCAGGACTTAAAGAGATTATGTTCCTATCCTGGCCTGTCAGCCTTTATAATATGGCATGTAAGAAGGTACATAAATAACTTTGAAAATATATAATATCTAAACCATAGTGCCTGGGCTTGATTCCCAGGAAAACAATAATCATCTTAGTTCAAATGGCACTGATCATCTACTTAATTCTTCTAACGAACTAATAAACAGTATTAACAATATTTGTGAGAAAACATACACTATGCTTTAAGATTTGACAAATAACAATAATCTTCCAGGTAAAAGATAACTCAAGTGTACCAAGATCTCGTGTGCCACACCAGAATAAAGCATATCGAATGCTGGAGACTCCATACTTAAAGAATCTGAAGCTAGCCCTGGAACAAGCCACTATCCGACCAGTCACAGTCTTTGAGAAGCAGAGATATTTAGTAAGTTACCCTAATTTTGTTATTCATAATAAAAATATGTTATATTCATTATATTGAATAATTAAAATAGATTATAGAATTTTATTTTAATTATATTTGTAGTATTGGTTATGAAATACATGTATTGGCAATGTAAGTTACTTACCCGCTCTACGCCCTTGACTTGCGAACTGGTTGTAAATGTAAATTTACAGTTAATTTAATTTGTTTTTCTTGACGTTAATAAGTGTACATGTTTACCTATATGAATAAAGATATTTTGATTTGATTTCATTTGAAGTGTCCTTGGCGGTATCACGTCTTAGATGAGCTGATCCTTTTTGTGAGGAGCTTGGGGTTGCCCCCAGATGTAACGTCCTAAATATTGAATAAAAATAATATTTATTTATTTATTTACAATACACCTTACCTAAATCAATACAATAATATCGAAAACAAAAGAAAAATTAATATAATAAAATACTTAATATCGCTACGGTGAACTGATTTTGCGAATATATTAAGATGACGATTGTGTTGGTGACAGCATTATGTAAGCGGTACGTCTTTGTTAACTGGGATCTGTGGTTCTGGACCTATTATCGCAAACAACCTGGGCCTTCGCCGTCGCACATATCCCCTAGGTATTAAGAACCCGAGTTCTTGGAGGACACTTGGGTTCCTCCTGGTTCAACCGGTGGGTGAGGACAAAACATCACCACAAGATGGTCTTAAATCAAATTTGATTGGTAATACAAATAAAAAATTCGTGTATACGGTGATATTAGTTGTTTTTACTACGTCAGTGTATGCTCCTATTTCATCATGCCTGCTGCTGATAGAGGACAAATCTTTGTTTTTAATTTATTTTATTATTCCTTATTACTCAAGATGTCATATGGAACATGGTGTAATGGTTGCAGCTCCTTACAAACGTTGTGTAAAAAAACTTGGCGATTAAAAAGAGTGGCGGAGAGTTTATTGCCAGTTCTTCTCTTCCGTTCTACGCCCTACGCGATTTGAGAACTGGCAGTAAATGTAAATTCACAATTAATTTCATTTTTTTGACGTTCATAGGTGTACTTATTTACCTATATGAATAATGATATTTTTGTTTGTTTGTTTGTTTGAAAAATGTTTATACACGTGGGATCACAGGAATTTATAATACACATATGAATGTGATTTATCAACGAATAATTTAAATGCTTTTCAGGACCACGCCTTTTGTTATTTAAATGTGTAGACACTTTTCGAATCATGTTTTATAGAAATGTGATATTTTACAGTGCACAGTGAAAGTTATGGAGGGGATAGTACTACCATTAGTTATTCTACTGATGGTAGTGGCTTGTTTGTTTCGCCATATTTATCATTTACCAGGCGTTACACACTGGACTGAAATATATTTCATACAAACAATTGCCGCTTCGCTTCCACTACTGCAAATAATTTTTCCGATCGCATGGGTCACGCTGAACTGTTATGGACTGGCAAGGTAAATGTTCACTATTGTCTGGTCCGTCTATGAGTCCTTTACGTTTTTTGTTTATGTTTTAATAATTTGTTAATTATTTTTCTCCTATATTATGTCATAGTGTAAAATTGGGATATTTCAAAAACCCAAGCAGTAATACGCATTTATACACTGAAGCACCTAACAAATTATAAAAGTCTTTGACAATTTCATTAATTAATACTTTAAATTTTTACTTACCTTATCTTTTTAGTAGCTACATACAAACATATGGAACATTTTGCAATACTTGGTAATAAATAAAACTAATTTTTTCCTCGGAGTTGGAACAATAAATTAAAAAAACCTTGAATTGATCCAGTTGTCTCGCGCTACGCAACATTTTTGTTTTTATTTATATAGATTTTATACTAGAGGAATATCGACAATTGAATTCAAAATTTTATTCTTTTTTTAAATGTATTTTGTACTTCTGAGTACTGAACAATATTAGGATATAGCATCACGACTATAATCACAGTTTTGGCAGTACCCTCACTACACTTTTTTACGAAAGTATCTCTTTTTCCGTCCAATTGTGTTTATACTGTGATAGAAAGAGAGTGCTTAAGTTAAAACGGTGCAATATAAGAAACGAACTGATTTAGTATTGAACAAGTATCAATATAAAAAAAATTGAACCCACAGATTCAAATCAATATCCGAGGTTCGTCAAAAGTATGTACGCCCAAAGTCCTGTTCGATATCTGAGGATGCCAGTGATCCATTGATACAAGCACTCAGTGAAACGACGCTACACCCGCGAGGAATACGGACATTTGGAAAGACTTTTTTCAATATCCTCCTAGGCAGAGAAGATATGGTCACCCGTACCTCTAACATTGTTCACGTTTTAGGATCCTTATCGGTACGTGAACTTAATGTTGTTACAGTATTTTCAGCCAGTTAAAACTATTTTTTTTTTGTTTAATTATTTTGTACTCCTACAGCTTAATTATATAAAAAAACTATTGTACTAAAATATAGCTGGATGAAATATATAATAAATGCAAAAACGTTTTCAAAATGAAAAATCATTAAAAATAATTAAATACATTTAACTAAGTAATACCTTATTGATTATTATCCTATTACACTATTTTACTGTTCCTGAAAATAAATGTATATACATTTCACTATGTGGGTAGTTTATGAATTATTTTTGGCAACAAAAAAGGGTAGATCAAATCTTTGACTAACTTAGTGTTCATGTTGGAGAATTTCAAGTCAATTAAACATTAAGTATATGCCGGAGAATTAGGATAAAACTCTCGATTAAAATTTATATAATTTTAAGTCCGAAAACTATCTAACTGATTCAAGAATTTATAAAATTCACACAAAAATCTTTAATTTAATGATTTGGTTGAATATTATAGCAGACTCCATGTTACATTACCATTGTCATCATAAAATGGACCATTACTGTGAATGGTTGAACTTTTATATGCAGGTTAGAGAATTTATAAGATTTTCATAATTTTTCAGGCGTTATGCTGTGTAGATAAAAAAGGAATTCTTTCCTGGCCCAACCCAACTGCGGAGAAAGTGTTTTTCCTTCGTAATTCAAGCCCAACGTCGAACAATTCTAGTAAAACTAGTTTAGTAGGTTCCATGGGTCATCATAGTGATACAACATTGGACCAGCTAGGAGAGAAAAATACGCCGGAACCTTCAACGATAGTTGAGGTAATTAAAAAAAAAATATTTCTACAATATATTTTTTTTTTTTAATTTATTTATTAGCCGGATGCAAACAATATAATTTTATAATATAGTGTTGCTTGATTTAGTAATAGACACATGGCATATGATAGAGTTTCTAAATAAGAATAAATGCGTTTAAATACCAATAGCGCGAAAAATCTGCTCCTTTAAAAGTGGTGCTATCAAAGCGATATGATTGCCCAAGAATACCTTTACTTTACTCTGATTTTTAATTTCGTAGAATTCAGACAGCTATCATTTTTGACATGTCAGATGGTAAACCTTTTTGACCGGGCACATTTTTCAATTTCAATACGAGTGTGACCATCAAAGTCTGTATACATGTTATTTGCTAGTGAATGTATTAAGTGTGCTGTGAAGATAATTTTTTTTTAAATTTTTACTTAACCTGGAATTAGTAGGCAGTGATGCCAGCTAAAGAATCAATTTATAAGTTATGAAGTCACTTGAGTAAGTAAATATTAGATTTATCTTTTTGAGCGTAAAACATAAAAATACGTACATTTGATTTTTTATTACCCTCAAATGTGTCAAATTTCCCATTCGTTCTCAGTGGAGATCTTTTTTTAGTAGCAACACTTATGAAATGTGAGAATTCTATGGAAATGTACAATCAGAGTTTTATGGACACAATGCGAAAAGTGTATGATATTCTAAATTTATATTTTTTTTTTCACTGACTTGCGCATAAAACATAGACTGCGGTTTGAACGCTTCTAAATTTGGTACTATAATTATTCGTTTTTGCAAACTGTCTTAATTCCATTAAAGGAGTATCATGTATATGCAGAATTCAATTTTATATTCATCCATTTATAGGTTCTTGACTTGACACACGACCAAAATGCGCCATTTCGCGTGGAATTTGACGAACAACGTTGGCGTCAGCACATAAGTCGCCTAAAGCCGTTGGGATTGGCTGCCTTGCTTAATACGTGCGCGCCCGCTCATACGCATACGTACGCGCACTTTTGCGCACATTTGACGTGCGAGGCACAGTATAGGTGAGTTCAACTATTAAAGGGTTTATGTGTTAATAATATTAACAAAAATTTTATATTCTATTTAAAAAAATATATGGTTAGGAAAATGTTACCTTCCAAACTGGTCTTTGATGTGAGATTAATAATTTTGACTAGTTTAAAGAATATACTTATTACAGCAAAAAAACTTTCGGAGATGCAAAGTGAAAGGCAAAATATTAATTATCAGCCCCGAGTTGAGTTCGCTGGCTGATATGTTGAATGAATCATTTTGTTTGAAACTTGAACTTTAATGTTTTAAAATATGAACTTATATCTAACATAATATTAGCGGTGTTGCGATGCTAACAAAAACTAGCTTCGTTTATTTAATTCATAAATCTAAGTTAAACCAGTACAATTGACGTTTTTGGACATTTTCTGATGATTTTTTCCCCATTCGAGCGAATTTTAAATACGGTCATTAAAAGTCCATTGGTGCATACATGGCGATCGAACTAACGACCTTAGAGATGAGAGTCGCACGCTGGACCCACTTGTCCAACACTGATACGAACTAATATTGTTTATTCCAGTGAAGACTTGGTACCTGTTACCAATCGTCGTTGTCTTTGTGAACTCGCGAAGCAAATAGGATTTACTGACGCCGTGGCAGATGCTTATACCACGCAAGAGTGTTTGGCTGTCTTTAGAAATCTCGTAAGTATTTCCTACGACTTGTGACCGTTAAATTCTCAATGTCATATTTTGTTGTCTTAATAATAATAATGAAAAGCCTATTTAATACATATACAATAATAATGAAAATTAGTTTAATTTCCAATTATGACAAAAACTAATAATATACAGCTGAGATTCATAAATGTTACACATTATTGTTATCCTATAGGATAACAATACTAATAGGATAAATCCTAGCTACATTTATTACCGTCGATCGGAAACAATTAACGGGTAAAGGCCTCGTCCAGCTTTTTCCAACTGACTCTGTTTTCTTTCTCCATTCGCTTCCTGCTACCCATTCTATTTCTTCTACACACCATTTTTAACACCATTACACCATTTTTCTCCTTGGTCCATACTCTTTTCTTTAAAATCCACCTTTTCTGTGAATCTTGCTATATGCCCCGCCCATTTCCTTCTGTTTTAGCACCACATTTTACGGCACCACGTTTTAGTAGAAATAATAAACGACTTCAAATATACTTTTATAACAATATCACATACAAACTGATTTTTACAGTCAGTTAAAAGCAACTATTAGATAAATAAGATCAGAAGTAAATTTAAGTGCCGACAGATTTCACTCTTACTACCTATGACTATCAATGATGACCCTTAAAGAGCACATACCTCGTTCCATGCGCAATAGGTATAATTTATACTTTTATATGGCGTATAACCTGAAGAACGTTGTTTCGATTGTCAGCATTATACCATTACTGCCACATACTATCTCCAGGCTCCTGAAAATAAAGCACTTCTTATATCGAAATTGTTATCTTATTTACAACTCTTAAGCAAAATTAAAATAATTATCCAGGAATAAATTCAAAACTCTCGGTAAACGTAAATCAATTTAGCTTTTTATTAATGTGATAATTGTTTTGATAACCCTAATCCTTGGGATTGATTTGCTCATCAAACCATTTGTACGACTCAAAACTTGACTATTAAAAAGATTGGCGGAGAAATTCTTGCCAGTGTATCTGGCCCGCTCTATGCCCTTGCTTTGCGAAATGGTAGTAAATGTAAATTAAAAATCAATTTTACTAATAATAATGGATTTAATTTGAGTATGAACCGCTAAAAAACAAGTCAACGCGACCACGCCATAGTCTGCCAAAATATTTTTTTGAAACATTAAATATTGATGCAATAATTTACAGCAAGCAGACACAATAAGGCGCGAAACACGTTTTGTCCGCTCTTTACATTTGAATACGCGTGTGAAGGTGCCTTTACCTCATATGCTGGCTGTCATTGTCAAGGACCAAGCACATCAGTTGCAAATGTTGACACAGGTAAAGTGCACAATAGATAATTAAAAGTATCTTTTTTTCTGCCCCAACTTATTGATGTACTTTTAATCAATTCAACTCAATTTAAAATACGAGGTAACAATTTATTTATTTCCATATACAGGATGTCCCAAAAGTCGACGTCAAGTCGAAATTTTCTCATAGGTAATGCCACACCAGTTATCAGAAAAATTAAAAAAAAAATTAAGTCATGTATTTTTGAAGTTATGGAAATTTTCCTTTTATTCCAGAAAATGTACCCCATGTGACAGTTTTTTCATTCCTGTTGTTACAAATATTTACTTTTTGCCAATTTTTTTCTCTTACGTCATCTCGAATAGTGCTTTATGTAACCTATGATCCTAAACCCTGTGCCGATCACTCCAACTTGTAGGAAAATGTAATTTTATACCGAACCAAGTTTTCAAAATTAATTTTTCGCACTAGTTCAACTGATCGTCCTGAAAAAAAAATGTACCACTCCAGTTTGGCAAGCAGCTTTAAAAGTTTGCGCATTTAATAAGGATTCTAACGTGGTATAACACTTACTTCATTATTTCTTAGAGCGGCCATAAAAAAAATTTTTGTTAAACAAAGTCTGTTTTAAAAATTTCTCTGGAATTACAAAAAACTATTCTAGCACACCCAAAACGTTCCTAATGACCACAGCGTGGTTTAAATAAGATGGAGAGATACATTCCAAAAAATGTGAGCGAGACAGATAGTGACGCTTATGACATACGGACGCAAATAAGTAAAATAGACAGTTTCTTTTTTATGATTAGATTTATTACTTTTTTATGAAAGATGTTCAAATTCCCGTCCTTCAGCTGCAATACAGGCTCGACATCTCCTTAAAAAATGCTTCCGCTATTCTCTGTCTAAGCTCTTCTACATTTTGAATCGACTTGGAATAGACTTTTTCCTTTAAGGTACTGACAGACGTGCTCAAAAAAAGCATGCTAATAAGCTTGCTTAAAATTAGCATGCTCTGCAAACTGTTCACATTTTCCAGAAATAAGCAAGCTTGATTTTAAGCATACTCCTAAATAGGCATGCTCAAAGCAAACGTACGGACAGACGTGCTATTTGGCACCAGGCTCTCGGCCAAAATGGATGTGTATATAGTGCCCGTGCTATCCGTACAGAACTCAATAAAATAATCATATTGGTTGCAACGAAATTGTGTAAGAACATTTTGGTGAAAAATAAAAAAAAACAAAAAAAGGAGATTTTGGGTTCCACAGACATTCGTAACTTCTATAATGTGACACAAAAAGCAAAGTTTTTTCTTCTCCCCAACGCGACATATTGCGGGTTTAATTTTAATTAATTACATCAATGAATTGCATAAAACAGTCGTCCGCCGCAGATCGAGACAAAATGGATAATAGCATGCTAATGAGCAAACATGTTCAGACGTGCTCGGAGCACGCCCCCCACCTACCCGCGCCTCAGGTAGCATGCTCGAAATTCAAACGTCGTTTGATTTTTGAGCACGCTCTAAATAAGCATGCTCATTACATTACACACGTGCTACTAATGAACACTTGCTCAATAAAAGCATGCTTTCGTGCTAGTAATGAATGTCCGTACCTTAAAGGTACTTATACACAATAACACGTAAGTCCAGGGAAAAGTAAAGGTCGTCGTAGATCACAAATGTAAAATCCAAATCACAAGCAAACAAGTCCGTAAACGAAGGAGCGTTGCGTAGTGCGTACTGACCCGTAGTGCGTGTGTCAATAGCAATAAGAAGCGTCACTATCTGTCTCGCTCACACTTAACGCCATCTTATTTAAACCACGCTGTGGTTATTAGGAACGCTTTGGGTGCACTAGAATCGTTTTTTGTAATTCCAGAGAAATTTTTAAAAACAAACTTTGTTTAACAAAAATTTTTTTTATGGCCGATCTAAGAAATAATGAAGTAAGTGTTATACCACGCTAGAATCCTTATTCAATGCGCGAACTTTTAAAGCTGCTTGCCAAACTGGAGTGGTACATTTTTTTTTCAGGACGATCAGTTGAACTAGTGCGAAAAATTAATTTTGAAAACTTGGTACGGTATAAAATTACATTTTCCTACAAGTTGGAGTGATCGGCACAGGGTTTAGGATCATAGGTTACATAAAGCACTATTCGGGATGACGTAAAAGAAAAAAAATTGGCAAAAAGTAAATATTTGTAACAACAGGAATGAAAAAACTGTCACATGGTGTACATTTTCTGGAATAAAAGGAAAATTTCCATAACTTCAAAAATACATGACTTAATTTTTTTTTTAATTTTTCTGATAACTGGTGTGGCATTACCTATGAGAAAATTTCGACTTGACGTCGACTTTTGGGACACCTGTATAAATCCTTATTTTATATTATCACAATCACAGGCTCCAATTTCAAATATTCACTAGACAGCTGTCAAGTATGTCAAACTACAAATAATGACAGCTCTAGATTTGTTTGAGTGACGTTCTAGACGTTTAACACGTGACCAAAAAAATAAAAATGCTTGAATAAATATTTATTGATCATTTCTATGCAAATGGCGCATTTGATATAATTTTTTAAGAAAAATTAATTCCAATACAAATTACTGTTTCTAGGGCACAGCAGATATAGTATTAGACGCGTGTGTGGACTACTGGAATGGAAAAGACTTGTCGCCCATATCTCCTTCAGATAGGAAGAAAATTATCGATTTTTATCAGAGAAATTCACTCACCGCATATTGTACAGCATTTGCTTATAAGTTAGTACTTGCGATAAATTTTATATTTTCTACCTTACATCTACAATCCCAAAATTCTGAATAATATTTAAATAACTATAAATGGTAACGTAAAAGATAAATATATCATTTAATGTAATGTACAATATTTATATTTTATTTATAAAACATAATTTTACTTAACTGATACTTATAGTCTGTTTATAAATTGATGTGCCGTTATTTTGTATAAAAAATACAACAAATCATAATTTAACATGTATTTATTTATATCCTTTTGGAAATAAATAATTTCTATCATTAGATTAAAAAAAATGTTCACCTGTGCAAGCAACAGGCATTTTATTGATTATATATTTTCAGACCATTGACCCGTAGTATAACCCCTACCTTAGCTCAAACCTACTTAGAGCTACCAGCTGATAGCCGACAACTGTACGCCCCACATTCACAACAATGGGCGGATGCGCCCGCGCTGCATTTCCACTCTACTGGTAATTATAATCATTTATTACTAAGATACAGATACCAGCAAATATCTTTAACAAGTGTCCTGGCCTGCGCAGAAGCGATTTTTAGTTATCACTGGGAGGGGGGACGGCGACAGAGTGACGTCAGACGTGTCGATAGCAGTTCGGTAAATCAGTTGACGTTTGTGTCCCGCTGCGATACGATGCGCAAACTTTCCCCTCCCTTGTTTAATGCTCAAGAAGTTTGCCGGTAGCTGTTATAAAATTATATGGACCCTTGACAAAGTATCCTTAGTCCCTATAATTTTTTTTACCATTGGAATAATCCAAAAACAGTTCCTGTTCCAAACCATCCCACATATCATTATTTGAAAATCAGTTATAATTTAAAGGCCTGTTTCTCAAAATATCACACAAATTAATCGAAAGATAAAAGTTCCAAATAACTGAGTTTCATGACGAATAGCGCTATCTGACAGTCGTGAAACGCAAAAATACTGTTTATCCTACCAATAAGTAATAAATAGCTTATTTGGAACTTATCCGGACATTGTGAAACAGAACCTAAACACAGCAAGAATAACCTGCAATTTTCTAGAAGATTATTATCATTAAGCCTTTATTTATTGCTGACTACATATATATATAAAGTAAATAATAAAGAATTACTCATTGTTTTATTCCTAAAACCAACATCTACCAGCTGACAGTGGTAAAACCTAGCATATACTGAATTCAAATGGTACTAGCTCGAAAAAATCATCGCATTTTCAGAAATACTTACATTTACCAACTCATGTCGGTAAATCCTAAGACTTACACTTAAATCTTAAGAATAACCGTAGTTCGAGATTTTACAGTATCATTCTCTAGTGATTCCAATTCCACATTTAACAATTACAGATTCACTGCTGTTCAATGAAGTGACAGATGACGATGTAACTGACGTTGACGGATTCTTCGATTTGCAGTGTAATCAGGTAATGTCAAACGTCAAAATATATTTTTATAACCCATTCATTTAAAAACATAAGGCTATCAAAGCAATGTATTTCTAAGCGGCAAGTCCGGTGATCGACCCTCTGCCTGACACTCAAAGTATAAGGCATGCCGGTTTCTTCAAGATATTTTGTCTCGAATCATGTTAAGAGGATTGGAGTCGGTTTTATTCAATCAGAACTAAAATAAAACAATATAAATTTTTTAATTTACCCTGACACAGGTATTTCTTACTTAAAATGGTTTCCAAATCTTACACCTAGGAATGAAAATGTACCTACTTAAAATGAATAAACACTTTTTTATTTTTATTTATTAAAAAAAATACCAAATTTATTTGAAAAATGATTAGACATTTAATTATTTAAAAAAGGTTACTAACGAAACACACACACAGGAAACATTCAACACAATACATGTGCATCAATGACAAGAGAGCACAACATTAAAAAAAATAAAAGAAATAATAATAAGAACAAAACATAGATAATTTTAAAATTGAATATATTTAGTATTCTCTTTTATTAACATAGCTGTTACACATTTTAAGAAAACACTTTTTTACCGGATTGAAACTGTGTATTGTAAACTGATAATTATTTAACATATTTTTAAAGTTTCGCTTGACTTTGACGTTTCGCGTGCTTTACAGCTTTTGAATATATTTGTTCTTTGAAATTGTGACGCAACATTACAGGTATTCATAGGTATGGTAACGATGCAGTATCAAGCGCAAAGTGATATGGTGGAGTTGATTGAGAGACTCGAACGAGCGTGTATACGCTTTGTACATTTCAGTAAAGAGAACGAATTGAGATCTCGAGTTTTCAGTGAGAAAATGGGACTGGAGTCTGGTTGGAATTGCCACATATCGCTCATGAGCCAACCGCAGCAGAGGTGAGTCACACGATGATATCAAGATATGTTTCTCTAATTGTATAATTGATCGCAAAGATGGGAGTTTTAGCCAAAAAAAATATGTCAGGTACTCCGCAGCTCACCTATTTGACAGTTAAGGGACTAATTACATTATCAATCAGATTCTGTTGTCAAGACAATAGGCAACGCATTTACTTAAGGAATTATACTCAATTTACTAAAACAGAGTTCATGAAAGTAAATTCAGTCAAAAATAAGATGTGGTTTAATGGTGCTTGCAAATTTTTCTGGAAATTAACATAAATGTGTTTGAAAATATAATATATAAAGACGCTTAAAGACTTAAGGTTACAGCACACATTTCAACTTGGAAAAAGATCGTCACCGTTTCGCCATTCGCCTCGCCGTCAACCATACGTATTGTAATTCTTGAGTGAAGCCGAGGGAGTGGGGGAAAGTTTGCGCATCGTACACATACGAGCAAAAAAGTGTCTTAACTATTTTATTTCTGTAAAATACTTTTTACGTAGATTAATTTTAAAAATAGTTAGTTTTGTAGATTGTTAGTGTATATTATTGAGTTGTTAAATATAATTTTTACTACCTTCTAAAATATGATAACAAGAAGTGAAAACCGGCCAAGTGCGATTTAATTCACTGCACGCCAGTACTTAGGAGGCAAAGGAACGTGGACGCAGCGTGGGTCACAAACTGTCAACTGATTTACTAACCGCGCGATCCACGTTACTCTCCCCCCTCCCAGTGATACCTAAAAATCGTTTCTGCGCAGACAAGGACATTTGTTCAAGATGCCAGTATCTGTAACCAAAGCGTTTCAGCAGCTCTTGTACCTCAATACGGCTACGCGCTTACAGGTCGCCGACCTCTGTTGGCTCGTATCACGGGAGGGGAGAGGGGCAAGGGTGAACGAAGAGGAGTGAGTTCGGATACGGAGAGGTGTAAATGCGGGGATGACGAGCCGATAGCCCATTCCGAGGCGAGACGAGGCGATTACGTTTTGATTCCGATTAGTGTGCGTTGCAGTAGGGAGTTTCATACCAACAATACAGAAGAGCTCGAGGTGATGCGGTGACGATCCCTTTCCGAGTTGATATATGTGCTTTGACCCTTAAACGAATGAAACAAATGCAAAGATATTGTTTTTTTTTAATTGTGATACTAACCACATTTTTCGAATGAAATATACTCATACACAACATTTTCTTTTAATTTTAAAGCGAATGCTATTGATTTCAATCTTGCGAATAGTTGATGTTAACTCCTGTTACTTTTTAGTTTCTTCTACTTCTACTGTATAGAATCTCAAGATTAAATGTCGCATGCTAAGACTTTGCGTATGGGACGTGTATTGACGTACACGCACGTATTTTGAGCGAACATAGTCGTTATTTATGTCGTTAACATTACATTTACTACTACTGAGTTTTTAACCGAGGTTTTTAAACGAATCATTCTGAATGTTTATAAGTGACAAAATCCTTGTAAATATTAAGATTATACTAGAAATGACTACATTACAGCAAGCCGAGTTCGCCTTTGTCGTCACAAACGTTGATCCGCGAGCGACCTAACACCGCCACGCAACTCACTAGGCCCGATACGGGTGACATCTTTCCCTATAGGTTCGTGTCTTTAACCTGCATTTGCATATCATATCTCTTGATCTCCTTTTCATACTAATAAAGCTTAGACATTTCTTAGTACCTTATAACTCTAATTTAATCTCAAGATTTTAAAACGTTTGTAAGATTTGCTTGAAGTTGACAGGGTCTCTTTAATTAAATTTAAATACACTGCCACACTTTTCTTGGTCGGCGGCTGAAAGTGGTACGGTCGCCATTTTGAAATGTCAGACAAACTGGTACAATGAATAATTTTACTATCTACCCACATTTAATAAAAATCCAACTAAAATGTATTTATTCTTATTCCTTATTAATTACGATAATAAAGTTTTAATTACTGAGCGGTACCGATTGCTATCTTAAAATATATTATATAAATAGTACAGGTAACAAAACCTGTTTTATAAGTGGTGGCCTAGTTTGTGTCTTATTTATTTACGCCTAGAACGGCATTTTCTAGATACGACATTCGTATACATTGTTTTATTAAGACATTTCAGTAAATTATTAACTATGACTTCAAATAAAAAATTGTAAATTTCATTACCTGGTAATACTAATATCCACGGCAGCGACGCTTATATCAGCCAATAAAAGTATGTGGTCTGTGGTCTGAAACTGTAAGTCTGCATTAGTACGTCTTCTCATTTATATTCGTCCACGTTTGATACGTATACAAGACAATATTATACTATTAAGGCTTATTTATTATTGACCATTTGAGTTTGTTAAGGTTTAGGATATTTTATTATATTTTTCGTGCCTTTATCAAGAGATGTGACATGCAAGATTAGCTTCTTATATCATTTATCACAATTAATTACGCATTGCTTTTTGCACAAATTGTATATGCTTTTATTTGCAAGCTTTATTCATTATTCACAAAAATACAACATTTTCAACCGAGTTTAGGAGCTTAGAAAGTTGGTGAATTATGATCCTACAATCAGAAATTTGCCAACTCACGCACACTCATTACATGAATCACTTTCCTACTAATCACAGTATTTAATCGATATAGGCAATATGTAATAATAAAAGCTATATGTTATAGCTACATATATTTATAGTATGTAAGAGCTTCTAAGAATTGATATAGAAAAATCATAATATTATGAGCTAATCAAACTTCGAGATTGCTGCATGATTAACAAAAAGCTTCTTGTGATTGACAGTATTGAATTATATAAAAATGAAAATACATAACAATATTACCCTGTATTTTAATATTAAATTAAATTTAAATATTTTTTGTTACCTTCGAATTAAATGTAATTTCAAAATATTTGAATAAGTTAGAGGTAATCCACTTTCCTAATCCGTATGTTATATGATTACGTATATAGCGGTAACATGACATCGTCCAAAGCCTTATCGATGTCAGCTCCGGGTGCTATTAATCTGGAACAAGGCACGGTCAAATTTGATAATGAGATTAAGAAGAATCGACACTCAATCACAACACAAACGGCGTTAAAGGTAAGCATCCGTAGCTAGCCTGGTTATTGTCTATATGCCAAAGTTGCACCGTTTTTTTTTTTTTTTTTTTGCGAAAATGCATTTTTTAACTAATACCACAAAGTGAAAATAGATAGGTTTAAAAAAAAACATTTTTTGAATTAGATGAATTGTATGTTAAATATTTTCTGTAATGTATTTTATAAAACACTTCCATTTACGACAATCTTTTGTACATATCCGTTTTTTTTCTAGTAACATTCCTATCCATACATAGTAACAAATATAACCAATAAATCCACTGTACAAATACCTTTAAATCTATTCTAAATGACCTAAAGCATAGTAGGACTAACACGTGGTTTAGCATTTAGAGCGCAACAGTATACCGGGCGGGAGGTCAGACTCAGTGCTGGAGGGCGAAGGCACCGAGTCCCCGGGTGACGCCTGTCGCTCCCTGTCCTGTCTCACAGACTCCACTGACCATTCCGCACCGCTGCATTTCGATATGAGCAATCGGGTACGTTGTTTCAGGATTTCTTATGGCTATTATGTGGTATTGAATTGCTATGACTGTCTGGTACGGAACAGGCTGTTTGGTACATAATACATGTTTCGTACAAAATATCTCGGCCATTTTATGTTCACGTAATTTAAGTTACAACTGTGGCTACCATGATTGCATTACCGATGGAATGCAAACTAGCGTTTTATTAATTTTGGCACAACCATACGTAGCACCTGATTTGGCTATATGACGAGAGGTGCCTAGTTAATTTGTGCGTGATACTACTAAGTATGTGTTGAAATTCTTGCGTGTATATATGTATGCATATTTGTCAAAAAATATTATACAAATATAAATTGTGCTTGTTCTTAAGTTAAAGCTATTGTAACGAAGTCTAATGTCTAAAGAAAATACAGTACAATTTGAAAATTTAATTCTCGTAATTATAATACGCACCCGAAATTTAAAGACGCAAAAATATGTGTATGATGAATTCATATTCAAATAATTTTGTATTATTTCAGGCGAAATTACCCCGGGGTATAGAGAATATTCGACCCCATATAGAACAAGTTGACAATGTACCATTATTGGTTTCACTATTCACAGACTGCACACCGCGCTCTGTGCAAACAATGATACAGATTATGCAGGTATGCTTCTAAAATACAGCCTAAATAGATTTATAATGACATTTGTCATTGAAAACTTATGTTGTTACGTATATTTATTATATTTTATGTATAGATATGTTTTATATTTAATATAATTATAAATTTAAAATCCTGCTTTGGGAGCGCTAAACTAACTTTGGTTATAGTCTGTATTAAATATAATCATTCTCATATTCTCATAACACTTGACACATTATTCAGAGTCCATTGCTTCAGACTTTCTTTCGACAAATACTTCGTTATATTATTTTAAATAATAGTTTATTAGTCTTCTTCATATTATTGCACTTATAACTTAGAATAATAAAAAAATAGACCCACCACAACATTTTGACAGATGTCGACAATAATAATCAATAATTAACATTTAACATTTTGAAGATTTTACCTATTTGAAGAAATTATTTACAATTTTTTCGCAATATGGCGAGGTGTTTTATAATTAATATAATTGTTTTTTAATTTAATTAAATTTATATTAAAATATATTGTAATTTTTTTACAGAAAGTAAATTCTCGGAAATAAGTAAGTTTGTTATCCTTTCAGGATTACGGTGAAGTGGTTTGCGTGATGGGTTCAGCTGCGAATTGTCTTAACATGGAAATATTTATGCAGGCAGATGCCAGGTAGGAAAATTCATAGCTTAAATTTTTTTACACTTACCCGCCAGTATCAAAAATGAAAAAAAATACTCTATTTGCTTTTTTATTAAAAGTAGGTACGTGCGTATGGTAGCGTTTTTAAGGCAGTTTTTGCTCTGCACCACCACTATGTGGAACCAGCTACCAACCGAGTTTCCGAACCAATTCTAAATAGGCCGGCAACGCACTCGCAAGCCCTCTGGCGTATTGAGTGTCCATGGGCGGCAGTATCTCTTAACGTCATTTGAATGTCCGGCCCGTTTGCCTCCGATTACATAAAAAGGAGAAACTTAAGCTTTGTTAAATTTGTTCATCTAGTTAAAACCAGATTAAAATATTACGTCCTAGAATACGGGCTCTGATCGTAGGTTATAATATATTTATTAACTCACAGTGTGGCCGTTGAACCATTATACCCAGTGTTGTGTCAAAAACTGCCACCATACAAATTACCTCAGGACTGTATCGGACCTATTGACCTTGCACGGGCACTGAACTCGCTACCCTGCTCCTTATCGGTAAGAAACAAACGACTGCTTAATTACTAAACGTTAATGTTATACGTATGTACGTACGACCACCAGCGTCTTAAAAATTATTTTTCCTGAAGATAAATATTTTTTTATTTGTATTATGTGGAAAAGTTCAAAGGCTAACAGAGAATTTTTTTTATAGAATTTGATTTGATTATTCAATATAGAACGATACAACGATTATAGAGGTCATATAATTTTTCATTTGTAGTACGATTTATACCAAATTGAATTCAATTTCGGCTATTTCCTCTTCATCAGCTCTAAAGAACTACATCTCACAAAGTAATAGTACGTGTATTGTCAAATTTATACAAGTGTCTTTTGAAAGTTAGGGCTAACTAAACATCTAATCAAAACTTAATAATTTAATACTTGTAGCGCCATCTATGTGTAAGCCTTCGAACTATACAGCCCATGTTTTATAGAATATCTATACATTAAATATTGCATATAAGGGATTTTTTTGGAAATAATTCGACCGAACTTATTTAATATTTTGGTCAAATATACTTAGACATTCTAATTGTTATTTATTTTTTGATTTATATAAAGAAACCTTTCCTTCGTTTTAATTAATATTGATTTAGGAAAATTTTTAGAGCGCTCTATAGTGAACTAAAACTATAAAAATCATAAGATCACTTTCTTTTCTTAGCTGTCGGTTTTCATGGACTAATTTATAATTTAAGTACATATTCTATAATATTGCTTTATTTAAATATTTAGTATAGATATATTGCTTAACCCGCTAATGATATAGTAGTAAATACTAGTAGCCCTGTTAATCCAAAGCTGTTGTTTACAAATTAGTGTTACCATATCTCATATAATATTTTACTCGCACGCTGCTCGTAAAGTTAAAAAATAAATGGCAACACCATCCTTTCACAAATTACTGCAGTCCACAGGTATGGTATAAATGTGTAATTACAAGTTCCCATCGATGTAGATAAAAAAAATATTCGTTATTAGAACCCGCTCAATCTTTGTTGCTTTAGCATGCGGCCCACGCTCCTATAGAATCTATGTATGCAATTAGCACTTGCTTCTATGAAGGCAAACGTCGTGCGGAAACCTGCATATCTCAAAACCCAAAATTCAAGTGTCAGACAGAACGTTGAACTACTTGTCTATGAAATAAATAAATATATATATATATATATAAATTATTCATAATAGGAAGTAGTATTTAATCATGTTTTTACTTATAATTGTGTTGTCTGTGCTGTATTTAAACTAACAATAGAATTTCAACTATTTTTTTTTAGGTGCATATTTATTATTTTAAGCGATCAATCTCCTTCGTGCCTTCTCCATCTACACGACACTGGCCCAGTTGGCACAAATTAAAACCAGAAAAAATGAATTAAACATGACCAAAGAGGCTATCTGAAACCAAGGCCTATTTGCGTTGTTATTGCCTCTTTTTATTATTAGGACCAGATCATAGGGGAGTCTTCAGCTGAGGCTCGACGCATCAAGTTATATCACTGTCGAATTGCCGTACTTTATACATGATACAAGTGTAGAGATTAAATTTTAGAAGGAAGTTCATATTTTTGAACCTATAATGATAGTGTTTTTATTTGTTCAAAAAAGGAGAAAAATATAGTGTACGGTTAATCTTTTGTTTTTTAATTAAGTAATTTAAAACTACCCACATTTGTTGTTTTACCGTCAATACTAATTCAGATGGCGCGCGAGACGGACGTGTCGCTATTCACTCTCATCACAATGTCGCGTCACTTCACAGCGTGTCTCTGGAATTGTACGCAATTTTGGATCTGCAGCGCCTGCTTCATATCGCTTTTGCAGGTGAATTATTTTTTTTCTATCAATATGTCATTTTTATAGTGTATCTATGTTGTTAATAAATTAAATATTTGGCTTCATTAGTGCAGGCTATATCCCTAAAATAGAAAAAAACATTTTAAAACAATACTGGCTGAGCAACCAGCTGAGCAATTTGTATCTCGGCAATATTTCTGCAAATATATGGCTCATTATTTTGTGTTTACATCGCCTACATACATGGTTTGGCTAGCACCTATGGCTACAATGCGGGGAACAAATACAAAAATGTGAATTCGACCTTATTTTAATAGGCGTGATACATTAGATATTTTAAGCTTGTAAATAGGACTCAACGAACAATTATTTTGAAACTTAACATGAAATACAAACAATGACCTAATAAATTTTAGCCAATGATACAAAAAGAAGACTAATATAAGAAAAGCTATATCACATAGCATGAAAAAGAGACACAAGCGAGCCAGAAATATTGCTGTGTTTTCGATTGCAAAGCGATCGTTCCGCCTATGACTGGGACAGTAAACATTCTTCGGTCATACAAAAACCTTTAAATGTTTATATTGCTAACTTTTGGCAATATATCTTGTCCATACTAATATTATTGAGCAGTGTTGGCCTAGTGGCTTCAGCGTGTGACTCTCATACATGAGGTCATAGGTTCGACTCTGTGCACCAACGGACTTTCTTACTATGTGAAGAAAAACATTGTGAGGAAACCGACATGTCTTAGACCCAAAAAGTCGACGAAGTGTGTCAGGCACTGGAGGCTGATTAACTTCTTGCCTATTCGATTTTAAAAAATGATCATGTACCAGATTCAGAAATCTGAGGCCAAGACCTAAAGAGATTGTTGCGCCACTGGTTTATTGTTATTTTATACTATTAATATTGCCGAGTATTGCAGTCTAGCTGTAAATGCTGGCTGATGATACTAGCAGCACACTTGCAGCTATACATTTTCTTGAAAAAAATGGCCCATCAAGGAGCCCCTTCATAAATAAAACAAAAATATTTTTGAAACAGGCAGTGCCGTAATTTTATAACTGATTCGGTTCGCTCTCTATGTCTCCAAATGATCACATTTAATAAGTAATAGTTGTATATATAGGTAGCATCTCTATACGCCTTCCTTCCCCTGGCCCTGACCCCTGGCGGGGCTTTATGGAGCAGCGCGGCAAGTGTTCCCTTACTAGCGACGGCACTGGCCTTCACACCAACACACAGACATGTGATGCAAAGGGCTGCCACACGTCCGCCTCTTGACTTTAGCGCCAAGGTAATTCACAAAATACGTTAAAAAAAAATTCCATGGTACATCATCATTCCGTATACATCTCTATAACCTATCGGTCTGGTACAAAAATATGGTCCAAGAGTGAGTGCCAGACCTGGAGTGTAAAAATAATGTACATAAAATTCCATCTCAAATTTATCATAAAATAAAACTTTTTTTTTTATATTTGGTTCATAATAATATCAAAACTCGTGTTGCTCATTGCCAGACAGTATGGTTGCAACACTCTGCCGGACACCCTTAAACTATTATAATTTATAATTATACTTATGTTATATTATAAAACATAAATTTTATATATAATTTTTTGGGGGCTTATTAATCTGTTTACATAATAGCCGGACAGATTCGACTATTACTCGACATATGGCGTGATGCATGATTAACGCGATAACCATACGACGCCATAAAAATAGGATTTTTTATTTATGTTAAAGCTCGCGCAGAAATGCTAATTCAGATCAGTCATCACTCAGGATAAAAATAAAAAAAGGTCCTTCATGTGAATGACCACTCCGTCCGTCTCCGATACGGCCCAAGCCTATGTTCGAAGCTTGCAGGAGACGTCCATACTCCATACACAAGCCCCGCGATTATTAATTATTAAATCTATTGACAAACTACAATGACGTAATAGTGTGATCATAACAAAACAGTAATTTAGCTTAATAGTTTCAGTAACATTTATTTGACGGTTCCCTACAGATGGCGCTGTTCGTGTTTTGGTGCTACGCATGCAAATTCCTACCCTCAGTGATATCTATCCTTGCTTTATATGGATTTACATTACGCAGTTTTTGCGAGCAAATCGCGGAAGCAACAAACGCGACAGACTGTTGGCTCGTATATCCGATAAATACAGGAAATTACACTATCGAACACGATTTGACTCTGCGAAGTTGGCACGGCTGGGGCGATATTTTCTATGATGGATTTTATTTGGTACAACATATCACATTGGCTCTGGTCACTTTGCATTTAAGTAAGTCATGACTGCTTTTTTTGCTTTCTCAATTCGACAGACAGACCCATTCATGTGTATGTATCTGTTAAACACAACTATGTGTTTATAAGTAACTGCTCAACTTTTTTTGACAGAAACATTTAAAGATTATATATTTTTTATCACATAGAGCAGTGTTGGCCTAGTGGCTTCAGCGTGCATTTCTCATACCCGAGGGCATAGGTTCGATCCCGGGCTGTGCACCAATGGACTTTCTTTCTATGTGCGCATTTAACATTTGCTCGAACGGTGACGGAAAACAACGCGAGGAAACCGAGATGTCTTAGAGACCCAAAAAGTCGACCACGTGTGTCAGGCACTGGAGGCTGATCATCTATGCCTATTAGATTTAAAACATGAACTAAATTCAGAAATCTGAGGCCAGGACCTAAAAAGGTTGCAGCGTCACTGATTTATTTATTTTTTATAGTCGTAAAAGTTGCCACAGCATTTTTACTCTATTAAGTTTGTGGTTTAAGACAACGCTTAAGACAAGATTGTGATTTGTGATTTGGTATTATAATTATTTATTTCAGTTGTAATATCTCTGTCGTTTGTTCACCGACATTCATCTTTATGGCGGAGAGGGTTTTGGTCGAATCGCGTTTGGTGCTTGGCTGTTGTGGTTTTGTAAGTAAATACTTTATATAAAATGTATGCCCAATATTAACCTAAGGAATTTTTTATTTAATTATGAACTTCATAACTCACCTTAACTGAAACCTACATTCATTGGCATCGTTTTGGGATCGAAACCCTGACCAACAAACCCGTAAAGCCACTTAAAGTAAATAAAAATAAAATAAAATACGTTTATTATGGAACATAAGATATGCAGGTATCACTAAATTTTAACTTGTATGCATCCTTTTTTTTACTCTTTGTATATAATGTTTGAGCAATATTAATAAAAAACATAATTATAATTCCAAGACTTCGTTGATTATTAAGTCTAAGTGTGAACTATGACTTCGGTATGGTAACTAAAGAAGTTAAAATATTTAATATTTAATATATTTAATAAAATGAGGTACAACCTCATTTTATTTTTATACTATTACTACATATACATTAATTTTGCATGGACTGTGATGTTTTAGGTTGCTTATTGCTCAGTGCTTTCTTTGAGAAGCAAATATCGAACTTGTTCATGGTATTTTTTCAGTTTCTAAACAATAATATATATTTTGCTAAGCTACTATTAATATATTGTGTTTTCACATTAAGGTCTACAATAGTACTAAAAAACTTTCTTTCTAAGTTATAAATGCTATAAGGTCTCTTCCAGAATAATCCTTCAGTCGATATTCAGTGGCTTAATGCTGTCTGGTAGTGATTACGATTGCGGTGCATGGTCATGCCCGCACTACCAAGTTCCAAGCTCGTTGTTGGCCGCGTACGCACTGTCGCCCGTATTCGTGCTCGGACTTAACGAACTTATCAAATATTATGAGATACAGTGAGTTTTTGCTTTATAAGCGATATTTTTATTGTTATGTTGTGTTTTGTAGTAAATTTGCATAGGAATTTGAGAAAACATTAACATAAAACAAGCAAAGCCTATCTCGAGTCTGTATTTCAAAATTAAACTGAAATGACTTTTTTTTCTACATAAAAAAATTCATCATCTAATAAATAATCCTCAATATATTTTTTGTTTCAGGGTTGATGAGAGAAATCAACGCCGTGCAAGATTAGATTTCGGTACTAAATTGGGAATGAATTCACCTTTTTAAGAGGCAACTCAACTTCTAGTCAATTACGCTTAAAATACCTACTAACTTTAAGAGTCCACGCCATGACTTAGATATAAGAGAAAATAGGACTATGTACTTTTATTTTGTACTTAATTTATTAAACTGCCAATTTTTAATAAATTTCCTAATAAAAATAATGTGATTCAATAAAATACAATTAGTTAAACAAATATTTTTATTTCAACTAATTTACTTGTGATGTATATCTAATACTATAGAAAATTACAGTCGTCCATCAGCAATATATATGCAATTTTGAGGCCACAATGTGAGGTTAGCATTTTCTTATGGTTAAGAACTAGTTTATGTTAGATGTACTGGTATCTACACGACAACTAACCTTACTCTTTATTGCCTGGGTCCTACATCAAACCGGTCTTAATTGCTAAATTGCAGATTCGCTTACTGGCTTACTTAAGAAAAATCTGGCTTTAAAACTATGGCTTTCCTTACCATATAGAGCTCAGGCATTTGTGTTAATATGATTCTATAATAGTTTGTGTTCTTTCCATAAACTAAATTGTTAGCAACTAAACACTTGTACTTATAGGTAGGTAATATGAATATACTACTAAGAGTCATCGGGTAAATCTAGTATTTCTTGAACAAAGGAAGCCACATCTGTCTCTTTTTGACTGTGTTCCAAACAGAATGGATGAGTTAAAAGAGCATCATAGTTTGGTCTCTTCTTATAATCCTTTTGTAAGCATTTTGTGATCACATCTTCAAATTCAGGTGTAAATTGTCCACTTGGTAGCCTTGGTGGGTCATCTTTTACTACTTGTTTTAACTGTTCAAATGGAGTACCCCAGGTGTTATAGGGAAATTTCCCAGTTGCTAATTCAATCATTGATATACCAAGTGACCATACGTCACTTCGGATGTCATACTGTCCTGGATTCCCACTTGGATCGATTCTCTCTGGGGCCATATATGGTTTGCAACCAGCGTCAATAGTTTTTGCAACAGAATCAACTAAATATCCAGAAATTCCAAAATCACACATTTTGACTTCACCCTTTCGGTTGATCAAAATATTTGATGGCTTTACATCTCTATGTATGACTCTTAATTTTAAATATAGGTAATGTAAAGCACTAACAACAGAAAATGCTATTTTGCCCAGGATATTTTCTGTTATTGTTCTGTTGTTTTTGTATACTTTTGTATAAAATTTATCTAGACTCATGTCCATAACTTCCATACAAATCCAAACATCACCCTCACGGAACATGGCACCATAGAAATGGACAGTATAAGGACATGCACTAGCTCTCATTGAGACGTCAAGATCCATCAATAATCGTTTTAGTTCTAATGACTGACTGTTAAATGATGCAGAAATTCTCTGAAAAAGAAACGTCTCTTTAAAAAAAAAAGAATGTTTCAATAAAGTAAATCAAAATTTATGATATTTAAAAAAACATTTTTTTTTTCTATGAACTGGTAAAAAAGCTATTACTGTAAAGCTTACTTTTACTGCCATTGTAGTATTGCTAGGCTTATGGTGCATCTTCTCCACAATACCATATGCGCCTCGACCAAGGTCACATATTTTAACCAGGTCATCGGCATGTACAGTAAATGTTTTATCATCCACTGTGATTGTTGTCTGTTTATCAAGATTTCTTGGAGGTGTACTAAAATATACAACAAAAACCAAGGAATTAAATTTAACCAATAGAATCAGGCGACCTATTATCTTAACAGTGTAGACTGTAGAGCAATAAATGATTAGACAACTTACTATTTTACACAATATTAGGTGGTTTGATAAACACTAGTCACTTTAAAAAAAACATAAGTATTTGTTATAATTGAAAGCAATACCAATGATAAGTACACGATTGAAATGAACATACTATATTATTTACATCAATTATTGTACTTACACTTCAACTTGTTGTTCCTGAGGTTTGAAATTAAATCCTGGCGGTGGTGGTTTCCTTCTGCCAGACATTTTAACGAAATAACGGTATAGCAATATAAAAATCTGTTATACTTATGTTAGTAGTTATATGGAGATTCCAGTAAGACCAACACCAAACCACTCGCGCAATGCGATAACAGTTAATATTTTTTTTTACAAATGAAGTACTTTAAGATCACCATGTTATTGAATGTGTTTCTATATTCATATTTATTAAACTCTCTACAATACAAATGTGTTTTATTTTTATGATTACTGAAAAATTGCAAAATTTTATTTCTGCAACCTCGAATTTTAAATGATTTATGATTCCGCTGACAATTAACATAGGTTAAAGAAATGTCAAAATTATATATACACCTATGTGATGATTTGATTGCAGACTAGTTCTTCTTCATTGCCTGTGCAAGTGATAATGTCTAATGTGTTATGTGCAGTGTTCACAACCGTACGATAATTATCGTACATGTACGATAATTTCATAGCTAGTACGATGTACGATGGTACGCGACTATCGTACGCAGATTGTACGATAATTTCCGTGCTCATGAAAAGTTTGATGATTACACAGATAACCCAATAATAATTACAGTTTTTTAGTGTTAGTGCCATCTATTCAGATGGCACTAACACTAAAAAACCAGATATCAGAAGATAAACCACTCCTTATATGGAAATTGTATTCGTTTTTACAACAAACTCTCAAGCGAAATTAGAGAACTGTCACTAAATAAATTCAAAGCCCTTGTTAAAAGTAAATTAATTAATAAAGCCTTTTATAAATGTGACGAATACTTAAATGACCCTAATCCTTGGGATTGATTTGCTCCAGTTCAAACAATTTGTATTAAAAACTTGGCGATTGAAAAGAGTGGCGGAAAGTTTCTTGCCAGTTCTTCTTACCCGCTCTACGCCCTTGACTTGCGAACTGGTTGTAAATGTAAATTTACAGTTAATTTAATTTGTTTTTCTTGACGTTCATAAGTGTACATGTTTACCTATTTGAATAAAGATATTTTGATTTGATTTGATTTATTGTTTTACTAGGATCACATGGCGTTGCTTCATGGCGCAATCCTTTCATTGGTTGTTACTGTTATTCAATTCAAATTATAAATTCGAAATGTTGGCACGTTCATCACACTCGAAGTGCCCTCGTCCACTCCCAGCTCAGGTCTTGCCATACGTCGAACATTTAATTTGAATTATGATTTTTTCAATTTAAAAACACATGTTTACAAGATTTAACTATAAATCATTTCCAACGTATTATTGTCACGTTTTATATGATTTTTAAAAGTATTTTATCCATTTTCCTGACTTGTACGATAATTTTTATCCATGTACGATAATTTTTCGGCCCTGGTACGATAGTTGCCTGGATTCAGGTTATGAACACTGGTTATGTGTGACAAAGTGATAACTGCTTAACCACTCATACGTACGTGGCGTAGACGGACTATGGTATAGACCAGGCATCAGCGTACAACGTGTGAGATAGCGAATATTATAATCTAACTATTTACAAAGGACACGAAGTGTGGCAACTACCTGACGTTGGTAACATGATCCGCAATTTAGTCGGTTTGCACTGAAAAATATGTTTGGAATTGTCGTTTGTTGTGTCGAAGTATTGAAGTAATTCATTGAAGATTGCTTATTATTGACCAAAATACACACATTGTTTACCACCAAGGACTCGGTGGTAAACAAATAAAACCCGATACGCAAATAGAGACAGAAAAACTGATACTCTGTTTCGCTCGCACTTAAGTATTTCAAGTTAATGTCTTCTCTCTTTAGTTTTTATTGTTATTTTAGGAGCTTATCTAGTTCTGTACTCTATCTAGTTACATTGTCACCACCATACTTAGAACGCACTGTCAGCATTAATACTAATAACACTTCAAGTGTTTAACTTTGTATGCTTTTGATGATGTAAGGCACTTTAGATGTAAGGAGCTTATTAAAATATAATCAGTCTAATATCGACCACCGTAGTTATAGGGTCTCACATCGACCACCGTAGGATTAAGGTCTAGCATCGACCATAGTAATTAAGAATACTTGTAATTCTCTTGAATAAAGTTTACATTTTTTTTAAAAAACCTTTTGAATACTGTCGCGATTTGACTGGCGCAGCCGGTAGGATACTCGTCGTAATTCTGTGCCTGTGAAGACTAAAAATCAGTCTGAGTATAGGGTTACGCGTGTGTTTTAACGCACATAACGGGTATTTTGCAACGAATAAATTTGTCAATTATCGCGTAATCGACAGTACAAGGTTAAAAAGTGAAACAAAAAGTGAAACAAGTACAGCAGTTATAAATAGAAGAAATGGGTTCCAGACTTATGTGAGTAAACCTCTTCACATTCCAACCTGTCCCGTTTTATTTCCGTTTGACTGTGTTAGAATAAGTAATTTTAAGTAAAAAGAAATTAAATTGAATTAAAAAGAAAATATATAAAATTATATGAATTATAAATTAAAATAAATCAATATAATATAAATAAAATTATATTGAACTATAAAATAAATTAAAATAGAATACTTAATAAAGTTATATTCTTTTTAATTCCTAGATTGTAACAAAAAATTGTTATTATTTAAATTAAGATGCAGGAAATACGCACTATCCCATCCGATATTTTAAATATTATACCGAAATTTGATGGAGATGAAAAATTATTAAATTTATTCTTAAGAAAAAGCGAATATGTCATAAGAGCTTTCAGAGCAGAGCCTCCAAATGTAGCACAAGATACTTATATATTCCACGCCATTACAAGCCGTCTTAGAGGCAGGGCGAGCCATTTAATAAGTGAAAGACAGGATATTAATAATTGGACAGAGTTAAAAATAATTCTTATCCAACATTTCGGCGATCCCAGAACGGAAGAATGTATCTCGATAGAATTAGAAAATATTAAAATTAACCAAAACGAATCATACTTAAGTTTCTGCAATAGAATCCAAAGTGTCCGTAGTACACTATTCTCAAAGATTAATTTAATAGAGGACGAGAATATTAAGAACGCGAAAATGAATATTTATAACCATACGTGTTTAAATGTTTTCCTTTTCAATTTGCCTGAGGACATGATACGCGTTGTCAGATTACACAGATGCATAACTCTAGAAGATGCACTCAGTGTAGTAATGGAAGAAGTTAATTTCCATAATCAATACAAATCACGAAGTATTAATAGACAAAGATATACACAGAATATTAATGAAAAAAATAATTTACAACAAAATAATTTGTCACAAAATTTCTCAAGAAATAATTTTAATAAATTTAATCAAGTACCTCAAAACCAAAATAACTCTCCAATGAAATTTAAATTTGGAATTCAACCGCAATCACAACCTCAAGGATTTAAGCCTAACTTCTCTAACTTTAAATTCGGTACCAACCAAAAGCAAGGTTTATATAATCAAAATAATCCGCAGTTTAAATTCGGTATTCCACCACCTCAATATGGATACAGACATTTCCCCCAATCGAATCAACAACAATTTAAATTTGGTATCCCACCAAATCATCAACCAAAACCGGTACATAAATATGATAATGATGTATCGATGCGAACAGCACCTCAAGCTAAACCAAACTTTATAACACCCAGAACATCGAATAATTTATTCTATACAAATTATATGAACGATGATACTAATAATTACACAGATTACAATCATGAAACGTTTGATACATACGAAGATAATTATCCCTATGAATATTATAACGTAGATCCGACTAATTTTACGCCAGATAATTATTACGAATTAGAACAAAATTCAGAAGAAGCTGTTGAGACCTCAGAAACTGAAAATTTTCATACACAGGCCTCAACAACAGACAAACCGAAGTAATACATTTAAATCATCATAGTGCTTTAAAGTTGCCACATATTGAAATTCCGGAAATAAATAGTAAGTTTATGATAGACACAGGTAGTTCACGATCCTTTATAAGTCCTGAAATAGTCAATAAGTATTTGCAAGAATTTAAATATTATGAACCATTCGAAGTCGTGAGTACACACGCACAGAGTCACCATAACGAAGTAATTTATATACCTCTCTTTAAAACTTTTTGTAGTACAGATTATCACAAATTTTATATCTATAATGTGGATAACGATTATGGCGGTTTAATAGGATCAGATTTATTAAAACAACTTGACGCTAATATAGACATGAAAAATCAAATTTTAAAAACTCGTGACACAGAAATACCAATTATTTATAGTCCACCATTTACCATTCATGTGGATGCACGATCTGAAACTCGTGTTAAGGTTCCTGTTCATCTTCCCAATGGACAAGCAATATTAAATTCAATTAACTTTGGTAAAGGTATAAGAACACCATCTGCTCTTGTAAAATGTGAAAACGGTTATGCTACCACTATAATTCAAAATTCATCTAATAAAAACTATGAAATTAAATTCACTAAACCTCTAATGGTTACAAGTTATAATGAAGAAAAAATTAATATAAATAATACTCAAACAATTCACGATCATAAAATTGATAAAATTCTGAAACAAAATTTGTCAAAATTACGTTTTGAACATATGAATGAGGAAGAAAGAAGTAAAATTTTTAATTTGTGTTTAGAATATAGAGATATTTTTTATAGCGAGCATATACCACTAAGTTTTTCTAACCAAGTAAAACATAAAATTCGTACAACCAATGAAGATCCAATTTACGTAAAGCCTTACCGTCAATCTCCAGCCGAAGCCGCTGAAATTAGGAAACAAATAGATAAACTTTTAAAAGACAACGTCATACAAGAATCTAATTCTCCATGGTGTGCACCTGTACACCTCGTACCAAAAAAAATTGACGCTAGTGGTGAAAGGAAGTTTAGGATGGTTGTTGACTATAGACGACTAAATGACATCACAATAGACGACAAATATCCATTACCTAATATAACTGACTTATTTGACAAACTAGGAAAAAGTTGTTACTTCTCAGTACTCGACTTAGCTAGTGGTTATCACCAATTGGAAATAGAAAAAGAAGACCAACCGAAAACAGCTTTTTCGACTCAGTTTGGACATTATGAGTTTCTGAGAATGCCGTTTGGGCTAAAGACCGCACCAGCGACATTTCAACGAGCTATGGACAATATTCTTAGAGGACTGCAGGGGATACATTGCTTAATTTACCTGGATGATATAATTATCTTTTCATCTAGCCTAGACGAACACTTAATAAAACTAAAACTTGTATTTGACCGACTCAGAAATACTAATCTTAAAGTCCAACTTGACAAATCGGAATTCCTTTGTAAAGAAACAAATTACCTAGGTCACACAATAACACCTGACGGACTAAAACCAAACACCGATAAAATAGACGCTATACTAAATTACCCAGTACCAAAAACTACGACAGAAATTAAGAGTTTCCTAGGACTTATTGGTTATTATCGAAAATTTATAAAAGACTTCTCAAAGATTACACAACCCATGACAGCATGTCTAAAAAAGAATAGTAAAATTGTAATTAATGAAAATTATTTAAAATCTTTTGAGAAATGCAAAGAACTTCTTGTTAACGCACCATTACTTCAATATCCCGACTTTACAAAACCTTTTATTTTGACAACTGACGCATCTGACTATGCACTTGGAGCTGTACTCTCGCAGGGTCAAGTGGGCAGTGATAAACCAATAGCATATGCTAGCCGAACTTTGAATGACACAGAAAAACGTTACAGTACTATAGAAAAAGAATTATTAGCAATAGTTTGGGCAGTTAAACACTTTCGTCCGTACTTATATGGAACAAAATTTACAATTTATACGGACCATAGACCATTAGCTTGGCTAGATTCTCTTAAAGAACCAAATAGTAAATTGACTAGATATAAACTCAGATTAGCCGAATATAACTTTAAAGTCATTCATAAGAATGGAAAGCAAAACACCAATGCTGATGCTCTCTCGCGTATTAAATTAAATGCTTTAGGTAAAAACGATAAAGATAATCAATCAATGATAGTGAATGTAGGAAATTCTGATAGAAATCTTGATGACTATATTCAAGAATTAACCGATTCAATAACACGATTAGGACAAAACAACCAAAGTAAAGAACCTGAAAATGATAATAGTAACTCTATGTCTTTTTCTGAAGTATCTAGGTCTATTCCATCTCGAATTAATTCCAGGTCATCATCACGTACATTATCAATAAACTCTAGTACAGATACAGTACATTCTGCTGAAGATATGGACACAAATGGTATTCCCATACTTTACGAAGCTATAGATACAAAACCAAACCAAATATTAATACACCCATGGTTTAAAAATGAACTTTCAGTTAAAATTCGTTCACATCCCAAGCAAAAGATTTTAGAGGTTCACTTACCCCTAAATAATTCCGAATTAATAAAAAAATTTCTTAAAGAATATATTAGACCCAAAATTAAATACTTTATCTATTACGAAGACAAAGCACACCGACAATTATTCACACAAGTATTAATTTCATTATTTAGAAAAGAAACCGTAAAGCTTTATGAATGCACTGAAAGAGTAATTAATGTCACTGACGAAAAAGAACAAGAAGAAATAGTAATGAAGTATCACGTAGGTAAAACCTGTCACCGAGGTATTAAAGAAACAATTTCTCATTTAAAACGAGTTTATTTTTGGACAAATTTAGAAGAAACAGTAACCAGTTTAATAAATTCATGTAACACTTGTAAACGTATGAAATACGATCGTAGACCATTTAAACCTCAATTACAGCTTACACAAACTCAATCAAGACCTTTTCAAGAATTATTTATAGATTTATTCTCCATAGAAGGTAAATATTACTTAACCATATTAGACGCATTTAGTAAGTTAGCACAAGCTTTTGAAATTCCAGACAGATCAACACCTGAAGTAGTCAGGGCACTTATAAAGTATTTTTCATTTTACGGCGTACCAACTAAAATCAGTTCAGACCCTGGTTCTGAATTCAATAATAAACTTATGAAAGATTTAATGACATTGTATAAAATAGACATTCACATAGGCACCCCTAACAATCCAAACTCAATGGGATTAATAGAACGATTCCATTCCACAATTTTAGAAATATATAGACTTGCGAAATATGAGCATAAATTCACAGATGCTACATCAGTAATGACATATGCTATAATGGCTTACAATCAGACAATCCATTCAGTAACAGGTCTCACTCCGTTTGAAGTAGTATTTGGTCACACGGAAAGTAACAATCAATTCAATTTAAATTTTGACAAAGAATATACTCAACAACTAGTTAGGGATCATGCAAAAAGAACTCACTACTTATACAAATACTTAACCGATAAAATAGGAACTAGGAAAGAAAAAGTTCAACAAAATAGAGTAGGAGAAACTAATTTTGATTTAAATGAAGGTGATACAGTTTTTATTAAAGGTGTAAATCAACGTAGAAGCAAGGATAAGCCCAGGTATGAAAAAGCAAAAGTTAAGGGCAAAATAAAAAGAAATGTAGTATTGGTAGAAACTAACACAAAAGATAAAAACGTTCCAATAAAAGACATAAAACGTCCCCCACAGATTCGTCCTGCTAGTGACCCAAGCAGTAACGATCCGGGCCCTTCAACTTCAAAAGGTTGAGAAGAATCCAGGCGTTCTCCCTCTCAGAGAAGGAACCGCTCTGATTACGTATGATAAGTGGATAGTAATTAAGACATTAGATATTAATCTTATTAAGGAAGAATTAGAATTTAATATGCATAGATATTTAGAACTCAATAGAATAGTAGAATTACAGTTAAATATCAGTAGCCCTCCGTTAATATATTTCAATGATGTTAAGCTTCAAGTTAATTATATGTTAAATATCACATTGAACAAATATTCAGAAATTGTACCAATTAACAGACAGAAAAGAGGACTCATCAATCCTTTAGGATCTTTAGTTAAAATGATAACAGGAAACTTAGATTATGAGGATGCTATTAAATATGACAACTTAATAAAAACCGTAAAAACTCGAGAACATTCTTTAGAAAAGAAAACTACTATTATATCCGAAATGATAAGACTTGTTGCGAACTCTACTATAAATATTACAAACAATCTCGTACAATTAAGTGATGCAATTAATAAAATAAATAAAAATGTTAAAGATATTTCAACTATTTCACATATTAACCAAATAACACATATTTATAATTCTTTCTTACATAATTTTCAAATAATTTACACAAAATTGACCGAGATTGAAAACATTTTAGCATTCAGTAGAATGGGCGTATTACATCAATCTATAATTAATACTGATGAACTCATTAATGTACTTAGAATCATTGAGAAAACAGATAGGTTGATATTTAAAGTAATTCCTGAAAATATTATAAGAATTGAACAGTCCATGACATTGAAATCATATTTTAAGAACAATGTTATTACTTTAGTATTAGAAATACCTTTAGTTAAGAAAGAAACTTATTTTTATTATAAAATTGTACCCTTACCTGTCACCCAACCTGAAACAAACCTTACCTTAATAATACTTCCCAAGTATCCTTACCTTATTGTGAAGGGGTTGAAAGCGAAATCGCTGTCGACGCCATGTAAGAATTTAGAAGAAGAAACATACCTCTGTGATGAGCTGCAGACCATGGTACCTGTTGAGGACACTTGTATCTTGGACCTGATGAAATATTCTCACAATGTCTCCTGCAAACAAATTCCAATAGAATTCGAAGAAATTAAAGTAGAACTTTTACAAGTTAACCGATGGATGATATACTCTAAATCACCTGTCGATCTGATTAGAACGTGTGATAACGAAATTTTACATTACACTCTCATAGATACTTACTTATTAACTATAGAAGATAAATGTCAATATAACATTGCAAATCACAATTTAAAAATACATAGCAGTAACGGTGAGAAGCTTATATATCAAAAGCTGCCGCTAGTAAATTTACCTGAAAACTTGAAGATCCGTATCCAGAGCAACATTAATCCTGTTAAACTCAATGGGGTTGATTTAACAAATTTAAAAGTGTTATCATACGCGCTACAAAATAGTGAAAATCAAAGTGATAGTGTTGTGAAAACCAATAGTGTCAGTTTAGGGACAATAATCTTATATGTAATTTTAATTTTAAGTCTTATATCCTTTCTGGCATACAAAAGAATAAAAACATGTATAACATTTCAAGGCCGAAACCATCCTCCGAAAAATTGTTCTTCAGATGATTTCGAGCTTAAGGAGGGAAAAGTTACATTGTCACCACCATACTTAGAACGCACTGTCAGCATTAATACTAATAACACTTCAAGTGTTTAACTTTGTATGCTTTTGATGATGTAAGGCACTTTAGATGTAAGGAGCTTATTAAAATATAATCAGTCTAATATCGACCACCGTAGTTATAGGGTCTCACATCGACCACCGTAGGATTAAGGTCTAGCATCGACCATAGTAATTAAGAATACTTGTAATTCTCTTGAATAAAGTTTACATTTTTTTTAAAAAACCTTTTGAATACTGTCGCGATTTGACTATCTACGGTACGTGGGTACTACAGTGCCCAAAAAATTTAAGCAATAAAGTATTTAGTTTTTTCAGTATGTATATCAAACGGGAGCTCGATATTATGACAATATATATTGATGCTATGAGGGATCACTAATGTGATCTATCGTTCTACGTTGTATATTTTTTAATTGTAACATCAAACATGATATTCAAATTTCTTATATATTATGTCTAAAAATTTATTTCAAATTGTTTGAGTGGACACAAAACCTTGCATCATTATAAAATAAATAGGGGATTTTATTTTATTTTTTATTTAAAGTACCTATCATTTTTATGAAATTTCGGATAAACTTTTCAACATGAATGCCCATGTTTCTGTAGGTAGTACTCACTAAAAAGCGTTTTGCAAAGTTATAAGTATAAAACTTTCGGTTCAAGAGATACATTTAATTATTTAGGAATTAATAACACGCCATACCATAATAAATTTGACAAATAATTGATATTCAAAATAATTTATTCATCTAGGTAACTTAATGTACACTTATGAACGTCAAAAAAAAATAGATGTAAGTACATTAAAGCTTCTAATTTTACATTTACTACCAGTCGTCAAATCTAGGACGTAGAACGGAAGAGAAGAACTGGCAATACTCTCCGCGACTCTTAAATCGCCATATTTTTTCTCTTACACAACGTTTATAAGGAACTGCAACCATTACACCATATTCAATATGACATCTTGAGTAATAAAGAATAATAAAATAAATTAAAAACAAAGATTTGTCCTCTATCAGCAGGAGGCATGGTGAAATAGGAACTCGCACTTACAACACGCAAATACTTACTAGAAACAACTATTTTCACCGCATACACGAATCCAAGTACCACCAGTCACCACAACTAGCACCCGTTCACGAGTATACGCATGGCCAGCCATCGGCCCCCTCGCCATATTTTAGTGAGAGAGACAACCCCACGCATGAACGCCGTCACAAGCAATGACCTTTGAGTTTATCTATCAACTCTAAAACTACTGAATTAATATTAAAGATTTAGACTTTCATTCAATAATAAACTTTGCAGTGCAAGAGATAAGCTATATAGTTTCACTAACTTTTTTTGAGAGCCAACTTAGAGCAGAGCTGATTTCGGTTGAAGTCGAGATGGATGTCAAGAAGTACGTATTCGAATAAAAATATGTATTCAATTTTTTTGTCGATGACGATGGATATACGACACAGTAAAGTACAGCTAGTATTGAATATAATAATAATAAAATTTTAAGGGTAGATTGTTTAATCATAAGTACACCAGGCGCATTCAATGTCATTCAATAAAATATTTAGCCGTAAATTTCGTAGCAGGCATTGTGTACCTAAAACAGCTTAAAATAAAACCAGATCCGCATAATTCGCTGCACGTCCAATCACAAAAGTAGTCGCCACCTTCGGCTGGATCTGTAACTTTATTATCTTCGCGGATCTTTTGTCTATTCATTTACTACTTATATAATTTAAAGGAAAATTATTTGAATTATAAATGATCATTTTAGTCTTAACATCCTAACGTTTCAGTTCACTCTCACCGAACACTACAAATATATATACTTATATAACTCTGAAGCCAAAAAATAGTGCATAAAACATAAGCATGGTATAAACCTAAAGTGACCATATATTTTTTGACTCAAAACGGTACATTGTTTTAAATTTGGTCAAATAATAAATAGACAAAAAAAATTTTTTAAAGCTTTTTATTTAGATAAAATTACTTGACGTTAAAGGCTTAAACTTTACAATGTGGACCATCGATTTTTGAGGTTTTTCAGGGGTCGGGAGGGAAGGGGTTGTACTACCCCCCCTGTGTCATCCCGACCCTGCGAAACCCCATGGCTATAGAGATATTTATGGTTAAAGCTTTAAAGTTAAAATGGTAACAATTTAAAATCTTCTTTCTAGACAATGAATTATTCCAGTAACTAGATTATCTGTAATTTATGAAGAAAACTTTAAAGCGCGAATAGCTTTCTTTGCTTTTATCGCAGCTTCTTCTTTCATTTGAAGCCTTTTCTCTTTCTCAGCTAAACCAATGACAACATCGTGATGCAAAGCATTTTTTACACCTGCCTTTGCAAAAAGTTTTGATAAGACATAATCATCATCACTTAACTTTTTATCTGCATCTTTATTTTTCTTTTTTGTCTTAACCTTTTTTATACCAACCAAGTGTTCTATTTCAGCCTTAGATTCAGAATGTTTTCTTTTAAGATTATTTGTCTTGTCCCCTTTGCTAAAATCTTTACTTATTTTTATATTTGTCTTTGCATTATGGTTTATTTTCATTACATCATTTGAACATGTTTCATCAGTTTTTGTTTCATTTAAGATTTTCATAAAATTTTCTTCATAATCATTTTTAGCGTGTTGATTTATAATATCCAATTCTGACAGAACATTTTCAAACGGAACATTGACCTCCTTATCATCCAGAATATTTATCTTATGTGATTCTACACATTCGGGTGGATTTATAAGCATTTCTCTTTTCTTCCTATAAATTTCCCGTGCATCTTCTGAATGCTGTATTTTAGTTTCTGAGGATTTCATAATTTTTTTGCTTATTTGTTTGGCTAATTTTTTCATAGTCTCTATTTTCTTTTTTGAACTATTCAAAGATATTTTACCTTTTTCTTTAGTTTTATCATTTATTTTTATTTTGGTATGTTTAAAAAGCGAGGCAGTTTCTGTATCTCCATCACAATTAAGATCCTCTAATGTAAATAAGCCTTGTAAAGTGCTTGTTGTAAGAATGTTTTTCTGGTTGGGGTCAATCAATATCCTATTGCTAAGAAAGTTTTTGAATAATTGTCTTTGATAAATTTTTTCCTCAATTGTTCCTGCAGAAAGAAGCCTATAAACAGTAACATCTCTTTCCTGACCTATTCTCCATGCTCGCTCCTTGGCTTGGTTATCCGTAGCCGGGTTCCAATCTGGATCATAAATTATTACCCTGTCTGCACCAGTTAAATTAATTCCTAAACCACCTACTCTGGTTGTAGCTAAAAACACTAAATATTCAGCATTTTCATTAAAAGTTTTTATCAAGCTTTGTCTCTGACTTACACTAACACTACCATCCATTCTTAAATATTTGAATTGATGTCTTTGTAAATGTTGTTCCAAAATACATAACATAGCTCTTGATTGAGTGAAAATTAATGACCGATGTCCTTGTTTTTGCCAAATTTTTAATAAGGAGTGTACAACAGACATTTTGCCAGATCTTTTCCAATGACCAAATGTCTCTTCATTTATTTCTTGCACTTCATCCAGAGCTTCATATAAATATATATCAGGATGGTTACAAATTTTTCTTAGTGTTGACAAACCTACTAAAATTCTCGCTCTTAGTGGATCACCAAATTTGTTGTCTTTATCTAGAATGGATCGTACTGTTCCACTCATTAGGTAACCCATATACAAATCCTTTTGCTCATGAGATAAAGCGCAAAAAAGAACTTGTTCATTTTTCTCTGGTAAATGAATATGTTCTTGGAGTTCAGCTTTAGTCCTTCTTAGCATATATGGAGTTATAATAGCCTTCAGGGCCTTTGCAATTTCTAATGCAGTTGCTTCTTGCATTTCTGTTGCATTAGCATACCCTCCCTGGGTAATTGGCACAGCAAAATGTTCCATAAAAGCAGAATGAGTGCCCAAAAGACCCGGTCTCATAAAATCAAACAAGGACCACAACTCTTGCAAACTATTTTGCATCGGTGACCCAGTAATAAGAAGTTTATGTGGAGTATCAAATTTTCTTACAAATTTACTAACTTGAGTTTCAGGATTCCTTATTTTATGGCCTTCATCTAAAATAATATATTGCCATTTTCTAGACTGAAGATCTTTAGCATATTTTACTAATCCTGCATATGTAATCAAAAGTACTCCATGAGATTCAAATATATTTCTAATAAGTTTATGATGATTACCACAATGTGAGCCAGCTTGATGTAGAACAGAGACCCTCAGAGGGGGACTCCAATAGTGAAAATGTGATACCCATTGGAAAATCACTGTAGCTGGTGCCACTATTATAGATGGACCTAAACCTTCCTGTGATCTTCTGTTAGTGTTTGCTAAAGCAGAAAGAAATGCAATTATTTGAACTGTTTTACCTAATCCCATCTCATCTCCCAACAAACCACCTGATTGAGTTTGATGAAGTTCCCAAAGCCACTTCACACCTACTCTTTGATATTTATAAAGTTGTTTCCATATATACTTTGGGACACATAAGCCATTTTGAAGTTCTTGGTTAGCATCATAGTCGCTGTTACCATCTAATATGTATTGTATGTCTGCAGACATATACAAAACATTGGAATTCCCTGATTCCGCTTCGCTTAAACTTTTTCTCCATTTTGCGACCCTTTTATTGTACAACTGTGTATCACCGTCGTCGATTATTTTTCTAATATTTTGTTTAGCGCGCGAAGTACAAGGCAAATTCGTTAATCTTAATTCTTCGTCATCAGACGACGCTATATACTCTTCATCTTCATTTTCAATTGAACAAGTTTGTTGCTGGTCTTGTAGTTTTTTATTTTTATTTTGTTTCTTAGATATTCGATCTGCGGCTACCTTACTTTTTTGTGAAATCTGATCATCTTGGCTACTTTTTGTAATCAGTTTTTGTTTGGCCAGGGATAATTGTGTTTCAAGATACTTATTGATAATAACATCAACCATCTCTGTTAATTAAAATGGGTAATCAAATTTTATTATATTGTTATTAACAAGTTTAACTATCTCAATTCTTATGTTACTCCTTATTCGTTAATTAGTAATTACGATTTACGATTAGCATTAAGCACGAAGACGGGATTTTTTTTGAGTTATGGCCTGGAATCTAGTTCTTTAGGCCAAACGGTGACGGGAGAATAGTGTTGCCAGATGGTCTTAGCGATATACCCCTATACTAATTTCATTTCACCCAAAAAATCCCCTAGGATGCCCTCAACAGTTGAGAAAGACCCTCCTCCGTCCATCATCATGTTAAGGACACATGTGGCCTTCGTTCTTTGACAGCTCAAGCGAATATACAATTAATTAGTAAGGCCAAACACACGGAGCCTATTCTTACGATGTCATAGTACTTAAATTTAGTTACTAAATTAGGAAGGTAATATACAAAAAAAAGAACAAAAAAACTGTACTTGACGTGTTTATGAAATTTTCCTTTATTCCGCCCCTAATTCGGTTGAGAAACCTCTAAATCTAGGTGGAAATCCCCTGATCTGACAACACTTTATATACTAGTGGGTAGAAATCCGGCTAATAAATTAATTTAAAAAAAAATTGTGAGTAGAATAATCTAGTGAGTAATATAAGTGATAATAGATATTTGAAAGTGATTTTTAATATATAAGGCTATTGTAAGTTGGTAGTAGGCGTAACATTATGTAGGAGTTGCTAATTGCTATCGCTGGTTGGTTATAGCACTGGTACAACTCTCTTATTTATCGGTGATAATCTGTGGCCTGTGCTCAATGCAGAATGGTCATTGCTAAATTTTGTTAATGTGCACACGATGTGAGTTTTAAAAAGCACGAATATTTTTGAACCTCGTTTAAATAGATATTTATAAATTTAAGAATATAAATGCCAGTGTATGCGCTATTCTCAATAATAACAATATATACTTATATTATTTAGGGGTCTGCTATCTATAGAAGTAACACGAAATTTTTTTCAACGTCTCATAACCTCTCAACATCTTATAAACATGCAAAAAGTTAAAAGAAAATCAGCCGAAAATGGAGATTCCCCTGCTAAAAAGAAGAAGGTACAATTTGATGAATCAAAACCTGACAAGGTCCAAGATTTTAATATTAAAAAGGGAAAGGGAGGGTTTAAAAAAAATGAGAAAAAAGAGTTTGGCAAAGATAAAGGTATGAAGCCAAATAAAGTTAATCCAAAATTTCAAAAGGAAAAACCTGCATTTGTAAAAGGTAAAGCGTTTGATAAAAGCAAACCTAGTTTTGGCAAAACTAAACCTGATTTTAAAAAAGATTTCAAAGGAAAAATTTCTAAAGACGGTGATCAAAAAGAAAAACCCAAGTGGTCAGAAATGAAGAAAGAAAAAAAGACTCTCAGATTAGAAAGACGCAAAGCAAAGGCAACAGTTGAGATTTTTGAAATTTCACATAAAGCAAAGTTGTTATCTGCTCAAATTCAGAGGTAATTTATGTTAATACCTGTTATTTATGCAGACTAAAATATAAAACAAGGTGTTGTGAAATTACATTTTATAAACTTTTTGATGAGGTGAAAATGAGTTGAGACATTTTTTAGTGTAAAATAAAATGCAATTATTCATAGTGCAGAGGATATTGAATTTCATATTTTTAATAATTTTAATATTAACTAAAATAGATTTAAATAGTTGTTGACATCTTGCTGTTCCATATCATCACATGACTTTTCTTTATTTACATTTCAGAAAAGTGGTTAAACAGGATTTTCGTGAAAACTCATGTAATGAACTTCATGGATTGTTAAAGAATCAATATAAATCAATAGCTCTCACACATGATTTGAGTAGAGTTATTCAAGTACTACTCAAATATGGTTCAGAAGAGATAAAGAAGGATATTACTCAAGAAGTAATGGATATTATGGTACCAATGATGCAGTCCAAATATGCTCATCATTCTGTTAAGCGAATTTTAAAATATGGTACAGATGGTATTCGTCATCAAGTTATAAGTAAACTATATGGTAATATAGTGTCCTTAGCAACACATACTATAAGTGCCCCAGTTCTTGATTTTGCATATGGAGAATTTGCCAGTAAAAAAGAAAAAACTTACATGCAGCAGGAATTTTATGGAGATATGTATAAAAATGTAAGTAGAAAATATTATTTTTTGTTTTTTTACATTATGACTTAAATGTACACAAATATTGTCACAAGACTAATGTTAGTTGTCCCAACTCTAAAAAGTTAAAGCCACTTTATAATAGTGTTGTGATATTTCTTTTACTTTAGACAAAGGATGACAAAGTTAAAACACTTAGTGACACATACAAAGACAGCCCAGAAATGAAGTCAGCAATACTGCAGTCTTGCAAAGCTAATATTCAGAAGATACTTGATAAAAATCTGCATGATGGAGAGTAAGTTACTTTATAAAGTTAAATGTTATGTATGGATATACATAGACAAGTAAACCTTTCTTTTTCTTACTTTTATCCTATATTTTAGTTATTAATACACAAAGTTGATTGTTATAATATTCTGTTATTAACTATTTTGGTAACATCATACGCATATTGCTTTTTTATAGGTTATTACACTCAGTCCTATACGACTACATTAGAGAATGCTCAACTGAAGACAGAGCTGATTTGATTTCAACACTGAGTCCTCTAATAGTACCACTTAGTAACTCAATGCCGGGTGTCAATGCTGCAAGCATTTGTGTATGGCAAGGGACAAACAAGGATAAAAAGGTATAAACTGTTGACATTCATTATCTTTTCATATTGTTTTTGGTCTTTCATTAGCATAAAATCTGCAGCACAATTAAATCTTATGACTTAATAATTCAAAAAGTGACTTGCATGTATTAGATTGGTATGGATTAGATAGTAAATTTTTTTTTTCAGAATATATTAAAAGTAGTCAAAGAACATGTAGTACCACTAAGCAAACATAAAACTGGCTACCGACTGCTCATTGCTATATTTGACTCGGTGGATGATACAGTTCTTGTCAGGAAAACTATTGTATCCACAATAGCTAGTAATCTAAAGGATATTGCCAAAGATCACTGGGGTAACATGGTAAGCATTGACTTTATCGAATAATAATAGAAATAAGAGCTTAAGTTTTGAAAATTCTGCCACACTTGTAAAATAGTGTTATACTTTAGTACATATATTATTTGTGCATAATTTCATCCATGTAAAAGTATAGGCTGAAATAATTCATTTATTTATTTGCAGTAGACATATGCCTAATTTTCAAAAGATTTAAAAGTGAATTTTATGAAGTCCTTTTGCTATACTTTTTTTGTAAACACATTTTTAAATCACAGTATTTAATATTGAATGTATTACATATTATACAAATAGGTCTGGCAACTACTTGAGACAATCATATTACAAATAATATCATTATACTGACTTTGTTATGTTAATTCAATCTATTTCAGACTCTGCATTGGCTTGTGAAGCCCAAGGATCCAGCTGCTTTCCATCCAAGTTTTATCAAGTTTCTTGAAGAAGGATTTAAAAGTGGAACCTCCAAGAAAGACACTGAGATAAGAATAACTGAACTTCGTGAAGCAATTATGCCAGAATTGCAGAAACATATGGTTGAGGATCCTGAGTTTTGGCTAAGCAATAAATCAGCATTGCTGCTTGCTATAGCTGTGTTGTCTATTGGTAAGTTGGTGTAAAGTAAGGCAAATATTTTTACTTTTTGCGCATTAGTGTGTGTGAAAATTGTTAAGTAATTTTTATTAAATCAATATGGTTTTCAGAATCATCTCAGGATATGTTCGAAGCACTAGTGCGTATAATCTGTCGCTCAGATTGGAAGATAACAGTGAATGATAAAGAAGTTTTAGCAATAGAAGACCCAGGCATACACATGTGTTTGAAGAAACTGGCCCTTTTGGATAAATCAGACTCTAAATGCAAAATGGGAGAAGCAATAAGTGAATGCATACAAGAAGAAACGGTAAGGAGTTATTGTTAAAGTAACAGTTGGGCTATTTTATTTCATGAAGCATTTGTTACTGTTATGGTATAGGTAATTTTAAGTGTCTCCCACTTATTTAATTATTGTTTCTATCTTGGACTTGCGGTTCGTACATGGTTGTTACACAATAAAAAATTGTATTTGAGTGCCTCATTCTCCATAGTTCACTATGCAATTCTTAATATTTTCAGCTTGAAGTCTGGCTTCCTACAAATCGGGGATGTTTCTTCTTATTAAAACTTATCGAAAACAATGATGAAACTGTAGCTAATAAGTTAAAGAAGAAGATATCTTCACATAAGAATACTTTAAAGAAACAATCGTCAGAAGGCGCAAAATTACTCTTACAGTCTTTGGGAAATAAATAGACAATTGTAATATTATTCGTTTTATTCATTGTTTACACATAATAATAAAATATATTAAGTTTTGAATCACTTGTGCATACAGAAGACAATATTTATCAGAAAATATTAAGTTAATATTTTCCACCAAATATTCATCACGAGGTTATAAATTCATTTACGTCAATAAGCAAAAAATTACCAAAAACAAAAAAGGTGGATACACCTTTCAAGGTCGCAAAATTATTTTGAATCAGTCATGTTATAGAATATTACTTAAGGTAGTAGGTATGGTAAGAGTGTTGCTACTTGTCTCTTCCCCATTCTTTGTTTACATGTACAATGTTCGTGTTTTATAACGCCAATAACATTTACTAATAAATTATAAGCCCGAAATGACGTTATACATGAAAAACTTTCATCTTACTCTAAAAGGCAAAACTTATCCTATAATAGTACTAAATCACTGAGCTTAGTCTAAATGTGATGTTTAATAGTCATTAAATTCAAAGAGGATCAACCTCCAAGAGAAGATCCATTTTTTTAAATTATCTTAATCCAATTCTACACCTTGATGCTTAAAATAGATAAGATAAACAAATTTTCTACGGTTTTTTGTATCTTTGTATAAGTCAAAATCTTTTCAGTTTACTTCTTTACCCATAGTTTTCCAATAGATGTATGCTCAACTGTGGTCATCACATTGAGAGTACTTTGTAAAAGCTCCTCTTTAATAACTTCTACTGTTCTGCAAAAAAAAAACCCATATCATTGACATTGATCATTGTTGTAAAATTTTAATATTAAAGAATACTATAAGAATTTAGTGTTATTATTTAAAATACAATAAATGTTTAATATTTGTATTAAAATAACTAATCAAGTAGAATGATATTCTCTGCCGAATTTGATATGAGTCTCCTATCTTTGCACCAGTACAAAAATAATGATTGCTTAAAAGAGAAATTAAGAATGATAATTGTAAAAAAAAAACATCTTTTATGTGATGGTGATACATTGTTATAATTGCTGTATTACCTGTTAGCATTAATTATGTCCCAATCATTATCTTTTAATTGTCCATAGAAATCTATAACTTTCTTTTGGAATTCAGGAACTTCATATCTAAAACAAAAAAAGTAAGCAAGAGATAAAAGAACCTTACCATAATTTATTTTTATATATATTTGTTTGTTTGTTTGTCCCCTTTTATAAATCTTTTTGTTGTAAAATGTATCATGTATTCCATCTTTGGCTATATTCTCAGTGTATTTGTTTGTAATTATGTATAATTTATGATAGCTGTAGGAGTACTAAATAAATAAATAATATTTTTGGCCCTTACAAGTTATTTAAGTTCAAATGGGATTTTCAGGCAACAATGATAACAATTTACTGATTTAAAAAAAAACAATTTCACCAATGAAGCATGCAAAATTATTTAATATGGAGTACATCATGAGTTCCATTCACATTCAAATTTAGTTATGTAGCAAATATAACATTAGGAATTAAGGTAAATACTGAAATTAAGTGTGGAGAGGAAACTAATTATACATATTAGGTAAGTTGAAAATTTAATTAAAACCTTTCATTTCCAAATCCATTTCTTTGCTGCATCACTTCCAGAGGTAATGTGAGGAAAAACACTTTGTCAGGTTTTGGTAAACCAATGTCAGGAAACTTACACCAATTCAAGTCAAGGCCTGTTCAAATTGCACTTTATTATTTTATCAGTACGGTCAAAAATATACCATTTATATTATTCCTAAAGAGGAATTATGTCATTGTTTTCATGAGAGCTTTTTATATTGGTTTGATTTTTTTAATTTATCCATCACAAACAAAAAATAAATTTATAGCAGAAAATAGCTTATTCAGATGAATAATTTAGGCAAATATACTATATAACACTAAACAATTTAATTCAGAAATCCTATTTGTGAAATATTTTGTTGTTAAGTGACCGTATTTTAATAATTTTATGTTTCTTAAAGCTCAATTACCAATCAAGTTTTCATTAATATAATGCATACCTTTGGCAGCAGAAAATGCAACTCCTGAATAGCAATATCTGTCCACAATAACTGTTGTGCCTTTCTCAAGCAGGTCAAGAATATCACGTGATTTCTCCCAACGATTTGCTGAAAACAGCAGATGAATTGCTTCATCGGGAAGATCTTTCTGTAAATGTTATATGTAATTGAAACTGCGTAAAAAACTGAGACAAATAGGCAATAGGTTATTTATTTAAATTTATTACAATATGTATTGCATAGCTAGGTCTAATGAAGAATATAGTAGTATAAAATATTAATAAATACCTTACCTGTGATGTTAAATAACTGTTAATTACTTTGCCTATCTCTGTATTTCTATTGGGAAAATTTCTGTATTCAGCTTGTATTTGTCTCTTCTTCAAACTTTCCACTGAAATAGTTAACTCAGAATTAATACTTTATCTTGAATAACCTTAATTAAAGCCGTGAAATTTTTACTATACATAAATTGTATTTTTTCTTACTTCTTACCTAACAATTTTGCTTGTGTAGTTTTACCTGTCCTGTCCACCCCCTCAAATACAATAAGAGCACCACGTTTTACAATCATTTCTAAGTAATTGTGGAACGGTTCAAAATCTTGGGATTTGTTTACAACTGAAGAAATAAGGTGGACAGGAATGTATTGTTTACGCCTTTTAGAGCTAAAATTCTGAATAATAATAATTACACAATTATAGGTAATAAATAAAGTTTAATGTTTGCCCTTTTTGTACTTTTGGAGGGAAAACAATGAAAATGGCATTTAAATATATATAGAAGCCAATTATGAACTGTCATAGATACAGCAACTATATAGGTGAAACGAATAAATATCTATTATCAATGACAATTGAGGGGTATAGTATCAAAGGCAGCTAAATCCGTGTGAAATTATTTTCCACAAGACGAAAAAAACTGTTATTTTATTTTCATTTGGCAATACCGTAAATACGACTGTTTGACAGGATGCTCTGGTACAAAATAAGCAGGTATACCAACACACGTATCTTGTATGAGGAGGATAGAACGGCTATTTTAAATAAATTGTTCTGTACATAGCTGTGTTTGATACCAACTCTTGGATTTAGCTGTCTTTGATTCTGACAATTATGGATATAGCTGCCTTTGATTGCAACACTGGACTGATGACGTCACGATGCTAGAGATGTACGCATGACATCAGAAACATCGAATGGTGTGGATAATGGTATGATATATGAAAAAATAAATAGCATTTATTTTATTTTCATCATAAGATATGTACGTTCGGCTAATATAAATGCGAAAGCAACAGTCAGTCAGTCAGAGAAGATAGTAAAAATGAAAACAAAATATGAAAAAAGAAGTTTATTATATTATTACTTATAACAAAATTAAATTGTGAAGTAGACAGCAAGGTGATTAAAATAATGTGAACCTTCATCGGATGAGAGGAGAGATGTTACGTTAAAATATTTTATTGTTATATCCTTAGCGTAACATCTTCTTCGACTCCTTCACAAGTTTCGTCTTCCAAGACATTTGTTTCATTTTCTCCATTCTCTTCTAATATCTGTAATTCTTCTTCATCTAGGTTAAATAAAACATTCTTGTAGTATTCCAAATTAGGTAACTCCTTCCAGTCTTCACCATAATGCTTTTGTAGTAGATTTCTCACATCTCTGAGCTTTAGTGGTTTTACATCTATGCCTTTTGAAATTGTAGACGGTTGTATCATTTCTGCTTTTTTTCCTTTTCGGCAAATAGTCCTGGGAGCACCTGTGTCAGAATTATAAAACAATTCGCCACGAATCATAACATCTCCCTGCTTTTTGGTCCGTCGAATAATGATACGCTTGCACTGCGATATCTTAAAATGGAGCTGGGCTGGTGTTTTGACTATGTTCTGAATAGAAGTTTTCCAGTCCAGCACATCTATCTCATCAAGTTTTGTGACAGTTGCACATTCGCTAATAATATCTGTATATTCTGAAGGCTGTGTTATCACTTCAAGTTTGCGAATTCTTTTTTCTATATTCCCGAACACACGATCCGCAGGCATAAAAGAGTGTCCAGTGACGGGAAATACTAGTTCTATTTTATTTATTTGCAGATGCTGCAAAATCCACCGTGAGCACATAGACACCATCATAAGATTTTTATTTTGTCCAGCGCACCCGTCGCATACTAAACGTAAGTGAGTAATATTCGTGAAATCAGATTTGTTTAATCTATCGTAAACAGCGGAGGCTATCTCATTTGCACCTTTTGCGTATTCATCTTCCGTCCACACATATGAAAATGTTGTATTTTTATTCAAGGGGTCTTTGGATCCTCCTTGAACAATGGTGAAATTGTATAAGTATAGCTGCCTGCTGTAATAACAGCTTTGGTCAGGAACTTTTGGAAGGACCAAGTTTTTCTGGCAGTCAAAGGAAAAAGTTGCCATCTGGTCTTTTTTTTCTCGTAGAAGTTTAAAAAATGCTTGAGATTTCAGTTTGTGTACCCTTTGTTCAATTATAAGCTGATTTGTTTTCGATACATCTTTTTCTGTTTTTATTTTTTCTTGGAACTCAATACATTTAGAACACATGTCAGTCCTAGGACTACCAAAACCTAAATTAAAGTCTTCATTAAAAATTGCTCTGAAATACGATTGTTTGACTGGGCTGTTGGGGTTCTTTTCGATAAAAAATTTGAACAGCTTTCTTATGTTAAGTTCACTGGGTAGGTATTTTCGTTGAGTCGTTGACCCTCGGCAGTAATGCGCCCCAACGCATTTCAGGGACTTTATAAAGGAATGCACTGCTTGTCTTTGTGTTGCATATTTTTTGTATTTATGGTCACCGCCTCGTTTTTCGCTCGGAAGTCGACCATTTGCAAAGAAATTTCTCAATACATTCTGGACGCGATATTTTGTGATTCCAAGTGTATTTAAAAATACCTTTTGGCAAACTGGTATGATTTGTTTATTTTTTGTATAGATTGTATACTTTATAGCAAAATCCCTGCCTTTTCTCACATTTTTGGTCGGTCGCTTCCTGTTAGTTTTATTTGCTGAACAACATTTCAATATAAGAGCATCCTGATTCTTTTTTAGCGGTGTTGCATAAAAAGCTCGATGGAAATTGAGTTGATCTCGAACACGAAGATTCTTACATGCAAAACTTTTGCTATTGTGATTACAGGTAATTCTACCAGGCAACGAATGCGACGAGTACCTATGAAAAAATTGAAAATAAATTAAAATGTTTGACAACAATTCTATCGAACTTGCATTACAATGCGCACATCACTAGTCTGTACTTACCTTTGAATTTTCGCCCTGTTTGCCTTCCATTTCTCCGGCTCTCTCTTGCGTTTTCTTCCTCTCCCGTGTATAGCTTCTGTTATTGGCACTTCCATATCACTTTCAGCTCTACTTTTAACGAAGTTTTGTTAATTAAATTGCCCAAAATACCACAAAATTTAATTAAATCGACAGACGCTGACGCACGTTTTTAGCTGAAAGACGCCATATTAAAAAACGTAAAATAGATCGCTCTGATTGGCCAGCCGCGACTTTAGCTGTATTTGTTTCTCAGCATTATGGATATAGCTATTGTTGATTCTAATGCAGTTTTTTGACGCAGATTTTCTATAGGATATAGCTTTTTTTGATAAGAAAAGATATTCATATCATAAATAAAATTGGTCAAAGAATAAAATGGCGCTCATAGTTTATAACAGACCAGAGTTTGGATATAGCTGCCTTTGATTCTATACCCCTCAATTATACAAAAAATAATAACAGAAAAATAAAATACTTCTCGTACCCAAACCGTGTTTGGGTCGTGTCGAAGAGATTTTAAAATATAAATTGCAATTATTAACCTCAGGTATGAAATACTAAATCGCCTTGGAGCGATTATTAAAGGTTTAGAGGAGGATACTAAATTAAATGAGAATAGAATTATGTAATTATCAAAAAAGTAGAGTTAAAATAACTAGATGCAGGATATTGGCGTGTAGTGGATTGTAGTCTTCAAGAGGAACAAGACAAGATAATAAAGAAAGGCAAGAATTCATTTCGAACACGAATTTTTACATCAAATAACCTAAATATTAGGTGTAGCTTTGACATGGACATTGGACACTGCCTTGTGTTGTACGTGAATACTTTTATGTAACAAGTAACTGAATGTAATAATATTAATGGGTTAGTACATTAAGTTTACGTTTCAATTATTATTAACGACCATCGCAGCTACTCTGAGTCAAGTCTTACTATTAGCATAATAATCTTGATTCGCAGCAAAACAACCGCAAATGGCGGTGCTTCCCCCTACACCGGGCGGATGCGTGACTGTTCTTTGATCCTAAACTATGAAGTGGTATAATTTATTTATTTTATTCATTAACACTTCCTTGCATTACATAAAAGAAAAAAAATGAACATAATTTAATGCAAAGCAACTGGCGGCCTTATCGCTTTCGAGCGATTTCTTCCAGGCAACCAAAGAAAAAAACCATGTATTAAATTACATAAGGTAAGCAAGAAGTGCAAAAATACATATTACAAATGTAATAAGAGGGAAAAAAACATACTTAACAGGAACAAAAAAAAATAATAATAAACTAAACTGATACAGGACACATAAAAAAAACAAACAGCGAATAGTGACGGGAAGTGAATTCCATAGCCTAACTTCTGAAACTTTAAAGGAAGATAGGAAGGAGTTTTAGGATTAAACAGGATGGAATATAGGAGATGGAGAACATGAGCATCACGTCGCTGTCGAATGGGTAAGGTTGGTTACCCAGTTTGCCGCTTACGGAACGCAGAGATATGATCGTACTTTCTAAGACTGAATATAAATCGGATATAGAAGTTTTGGAGACGATCCAGTTTATTTAGCATTTCCTCGCTTAGATCGCATGAGCAAGAATCGGCGTAGTCCAGTAAAGGCAGGAGAAGAGATTGTGCCAGTCAGGTTTTAGTGCTAAAGGGAAGGAAATTACTGAGACGTTGGAGGATACTAGAGGCACCGTACAATTTGCGGCCAACTTCTTTAACATGCTGCTCCCAGGATAAATTTTGATCAAATAAGACCCCCAAATTTTTAAATTTAATTGTGGATAGATAGATAGATTCGAAACTACAACGTCTAATTGTATCACACGATTTTATTATCATTAGGTTTTTTAGATTAGTCTCGATCAGTCTGCTTTTTATGGCTGAAGTCGGAATTCTGCTACGTGGAGTTTCGGACTGGGGCAGACTAAATCAAGTCTAATTAAACCCAAACACCAAGACAGAAGTTTGCACGTTTTCCGTACCATTTGTCACTAATTTCTTTGAAGACACTCTCTTCCTTTGAAGAAGCCTCAGCTAGCATCGGAATACTGGACATATTGAATCAAAATCAGCTTCGCAGTCATTTGGAAGAAAAGGCTAAGTCAGCCTCAAGTACTTCACTTGGGCCACGGCTTGCAACTTTTAAAGCGCAAATTTGGTCCCACATGAGGGAACTTTTCTCACCACTGGGCGAGAGCTACCCAGTACCAGCTCTTTTCATTTGACCGAAAACACCGAAGAGCGATTCGAATCGTTTTCGAATTCGTTGTCTTACTTTACGAGCGGATGACTTGATCACTTGGCGATGCGTATGTCTCTCTCGCATCTTCTACTATATCAATAATGGAGAATGTTAGAGGACTGGTTCAGACTAATAACTGCAGCTGAGATTCATCATCGTACGTCAAGGCAGAATACAAATTACTAACCGTATTACCTCGACGTCAGTTTTTTGACAACTGCGCGTTTCTAAAGGCAGGTTTTGCCACTATGTGGAACCAGCTGCCCACTGAAGTATTATAAAAACAAATTCAACTTAGGATACTTCAAAAAAATATCGTACCAGCGCATTAAATGCCAGTGAGTCTTCTTGTAATGTTTGCATTTGTGTCCTGTTACATAATTTTACTTATTTTACTACATTAAATTATAGGTGTACCAGGATCTGATGAATGTTTTGTAAGGTTGGGAATCAACTTCTACGTAACCCATTGTAAAGTTACATATATTGTACTCTTCGACCTATACCAAATATCAGTGTGGCACAAAACCATTTTCTCCACCAGCATGTACAATAATTCATCTAGGCCCTGCTGAAATACTTTTAGAGGGGCCTGTAATAAGTTTTATCTAAATAAACCACATGTAGCTTATCATCGGCTTCTTTATTCTTGTGCATACGTCCAAAAACCTGTCATGTCACTCCATTAAAATAGTCCTTTTTGATTAGCACTTTACGAATTCGAATCCGATGTCTTTCAAAGTAAGTCTGAAGACAAAATGATTGTTATTTTTAGATTATTTATTTATTAACACTTCGTGGCATTAAATATTGGTAAAAATATATATATATTAAACATAATTTAATGAAAAGCAACTGGCGGCCTTATAGCTTTAGAGCGAAAAACCACTGTGAGTATATTACATAAAGTAGGCAAGAAGTGCAAAAATACACATTACAAATAATAAAAATAGTGAAAACATACATAACAGAAACAAAAATAAATAAAAATAAACTAAACTAATATAGGATACATAAAAAAAAACAAAAAGTAAACAGTGCACATGAATCATGATAATCTAGATCGGTCTCAGGTCAGTTAGTAGTTAGTGATATGACGTGGACAGGTAATGTTTATACAGCAGAAATTTAAAGGAAGATAGATAAGAAGCTAAGCGAATAGTGACGGGAAGTGAATTCCATAGCCTAACTGCTGAAACCTTAAAGGAATCGCCAAGAAAGGAGGAGTTATGAGATGAGATTTCAAGGATATAGTTTTCGGAAGAGAGTAAGCTATAGTTATGTGAACCCAAAAATTTTAAATCATTTTTGAGATAGGAAGGAGTTTTAGGATTGAACAGGATGGAATATAAGAGATGGAGAACATGAGCATCACGTCGCTGTCGAATGGGTAACCAATCTAGCCGCTTCCGGAACGCAGAGATATGATCGTACTTTCTTAGACCGAAAATAAATCGGATTATATTCAAACTGAAAGAAAATTAAATTCATTCTTGTTACCTTAATGATACTCTTCCTCCATTGACATTGATTTCCTACCGAGGAATTTGTAGCAATTTTATAACAGTGGGTATTTCTTATCTATTATAATATATAATTCTAAATCAAAATTATCCAATAATATTTTTTTACCATCACTCCTCTTTTAACCGGACGTACTTACTAAATACGTCTCTGTTAGATCTGCCTATAGCAACAATTCATCTTATGGTTGTATTAGAACCCCCTGAAATAAACCAAAGTACAAAGACAAGCGTTGACTGGTTAGTAGGAATAGCACATTCCTACTAACCAGTCAACGCTTGACTCATTATCGATGATTGTGTTTGTTTTGCACCTTGTTCATAAAGTGTTCTTTGATATTTATTAAAAATAATATTTCTTGCGATCGAAGAAGTTTCTTCGACATTTTCACTACTTTTTAAAGGAAATTTGAAGCCAAACCAAAAAAGATTCCTAAAAATTTCAGTTTGTTGCCTGAAATAAGAGAAAACCTTTCATTAATATAAGGTTTTAATAAGATAAAATTAACACTTAAATTTGTTTTGGTTACCTTAGATTCATTGACCAAGATAGTAACAAAACTATCAACCAAAAAATGTTGACATTGTCAATATGTTTTGTTAGTGACTATGTCAATGTATCTAATGTAGCCAAAGCAAATTTTACTGTTAAATTTAGCTTATTAAAACCTTATATTCTCATTAAAGGTTTTGTCTTCTTTCAATTATCAAGTACCTCAGTAATACCTTGAATATTAATTGATTCTTGAGAAAATTTGCATTTTTGTATATTCAGTGTTAAACCGTCTTTCTTTGCGGCATTCATAAAACTTTCTAAGTTATGATCGTGTTCTTCAAGAGTACGGCCAGAAATAGTTATATTATTAAGATACGCGTGTTCTAAAGCTTTTCTTTTCTTATAATCCAATCGATTGCTGGTTGGAAGCTCGAAGCAATTTGAAGCAGAATTTTGGCCCTGCGCAAACTTAACTGGCGCGCACTCTAATGTTCTCGCATGATATAAATAACAAATACAATATAAGCTTTGGCTCGCATTAAAAACTTATATCGATTTCCTTTATATAAGTTTTTAATGCGAGCGATATAATATAGAAGTGAATAAAAATAAAAAAAACATCATTGTCAAGTACTTAACTACGTAGAGTCTGAAGTTTTCTCGTTATAATCGGGTAAAATGGCTTTCACTAATAGATTACCATTTTTTCCAACAGTTACGTAATAAATAATGTTTATGTTTTAAATAACTTTTCAGTCTTTGAAAATGTTCAATTTTCTTAGCAAGAAATAAAAAAATATTATCAACCGATTAGAACTAAGAGTTTTATTTGTATATTTTTACATCACTACCATATGAAAATTGTTATTTTTTAACTGTTTTTTGTTTTGAACCTGGTAGACCTATAATTTATTTATTATTGTTAAGGTTTAAAATTTAAAAAAACATCGAAAGCAAACTATCATAAATATTTAATAATAATAGCCTTTATTAAGATACATTTTATATTTTATAAACATTTAAACAAATTTCCATTTTAATACAATTCTGGTGCATCTGTATGCCCTTTTTTGGCAAAGGCCTCCTCCAAATCCCGCCCTGCACTGTGTCACTTTCTGCCATATACGACCAGCCGTTTCTTTAATGTGGTTAATCCACCTTCTCAGTTGTCTCCCTCTTTTGTGTTTGCTGTACCATGGGCACCAGTTAAGCAGTTTTTTGCTCCACTTTTCTGTACCTCTTGCGATGTATCCCACCCATTTACACTTTAGTTTCTTGATTGTTATTTTAACATCTGTTACCTTAGTTATTTTCCTTAATGCTGTATTCCTTATTTTGTCTCTTCTTGTTTTCCCTATCATACATCGTTCCATCGCATTATTTTATTCCACAAATATATTACATATTATGATATATTATATTTGTTGCATTCTACTTTAGGGGCTAAGCATAAGATGGCGTGACAAACAATTTTTATACAAGAAATGGGTGTGTTCTCTGTATCAGATTACCATACCCTACTCTATAACTAGTATTGTCTATTTGTCTATGAATCATGAATGTATTGTGATTTGTGATCGTAACGTCTGTTTTTTGCGCGTTAATTTCAATTATTAATACTTGACTAAAGGATTTCCATTATTTGCATGCTTATTATCTATACAATGAAAAAAGGATATAAGGTGACTGATGTTAAAAGAGAAAAAAAAGTTGGTATCGCTGCAGAAAATTTACAAGAATTAATTGAGAAATCATGCAGAAAGTTAGGGGTGAGTTGTTAAAACTTAAATATTTTCTATTGTAAATATGATTTTATAAGATTTCATCAAGTGACATTTTCTTATTGTTTAAAATATTTGTGTTGTAGTTACTTTTATAAAAGTGGGCCAAGGCTTGTGCAACCTTGACCTATTTATGTAAGCCATGACCTAATTTAGTTTGTTGGTTTCTAGTTCAATGCCAGTTACGCAAATTGCCGATTATATGTAGCAGAAGACGGGACACTTGTAGATGATGACAACTACTTGAAAACTTTACCACCTCAGACACTTTTTGTTCTGTTGCAGAAAAAAGAGACAATGGTAAATGGTATGTTTTATTAATTTATTGAAATTAAAAAAAAACAATATTATGAAGTAATATCAATCTCTTGAGGATAGTATTCAATGTAAGAATGATCTAAATGAATTAAATCTGTTTTACAGACTTTGATTTCTTCTACAATATGATTAGATCTTCCAAGAAAGATTTTATTGATACGGGCCTTGCAGCTAAAGAGTTTCTTGATATCAATTTGCGAGACAAGTTTTTGGTATTGCAAAGATATATTGAAGCTGCTAATGATAATAAAACCATGTTAAGTGAGAGAAGTCAGGATCCACATTGGTTTGAAGGTGAGGCAAAACTATTTTTTGATTCAATTGACTCAATTGCTGATAAATATAGTATGTATTTTGCAATAAAATTGTTTTAGGTCTTGAACCATCTGAGAAAACAAAGGAGCAATCTATGTCTAAAAGGGTTAAAGAAAGAATGAGGGGATACTACTACAAGACAAAAACTGCATTACAATCTTCAGAATTATATATTCATTCAAAAAATGGTCATGGTAAGAATCTTGTTGATAATTTTCTTTTAGAATTACGGAAATTATTGGAAAGTAATAAATATAATGAAGGATATTTCAATAGAAAGTACGAAAATAATTTAAGATTATGTAACAAGACCGGCCTCTTCCTATGTGGTGGACTGTGGAATGAAAGCAAGTGCAAATATGAAAATGAACATATCATAAACCCATATAGAAGTCGTGAGGAACGCATCATTTTTCAGACATGGAATTTAGATCACAGAATCGAGCTATCTAGATCTATTATACCAGCAATTATTCAAGCACTGAATAACATTTATTATGGCAATATTAATTGCATAGGCTGTAAACAAAATATTAACTGTGGTAACATAGATACAGAGCGGTATTATCTGCAGATATTTACACATGAAAATTTAAAACTAGTGCATATTGTATGCCACTATAAAGGTAAACATGATGCTCCTTCAAATATATACACAGTGTGCCAAAGGTGTATTGACCAGAAAAGTATTAAAAACTAATTTACATAGTCTAAATAATATGCTAAAAAAATATTATTACATATTTATTTGAGTTAGCATTTTTCTCCATCTAGGAGTTATATATACCTTGGAGTTCTATAGAGTTGACATGTTTTATTCAATATTCAAAAATCATACTGGTTTCTAATCAGTTTGCTGTTTAAAGTTGACTGACAAGAGCCTAGGTTAAATTTATAATCTGATTTTTAAATAAACCAAGAGTTCTTATCAAAATTATATATGTATAAGCACAAAATAAAATTGTACTGCAATCTGAATAGAGGATAAATATGCTGATGGTCTATAAAACAAACATTTATTTTTCTGTTATCCATTTTCTATAGTTTAAATAAAAATATTTATTATCCAGTTATTAGATGCAATACTGCCATTATATTTTAGCTATTACAGAAGGGAAAATCTTACTAAATATATTGATTCTAATCATGTATTTAATAAATTATATATTTTTGTATAAAAATATATTTACCTATATATGGGAATATTCTTGTTATATTTATGAATATAGAGGAGGATTGTCAATAAATTTGTTTATTTTCCCTATGTATGTTTAAACACTTTTTTTTATCAAAATAGACCTTTATTTTAGGTTTACACTTAGACTCTGTATCATACTACGATCATAATTATTATCTAATGTAATGTATGAGTTAAGATAGTAATAAAGTAAATATATAATTGCCCATTAATTGGGTGATTGTCCTGAATCAAGTAGCCTTTCTATGTAGTGATTATTTACATTTTATTGTTGTAAGGACGTAATTAATAGATGAATTTTTCTATTCCTTAATTGATCTCCTATAATCCCTTGAGTTAGATTTAAGTAAGAGTTTGAATGGCTTTAGGTACAGATTGAAACCAGTTTAATTGGAATGATTTAAACTCTATACCTTCGACCAATTATAATCCCATAGATACCTACATAATATATATTCTGCTTTTATTTAATTATGTGCAAATAAAGGTTTCAAAACGGAAACAACACCTGTACCAAAAGTCATTAAAGTATTTTTAAAGCTAAGATACAGTCATAATTTAAATATTTGACTTAAATGATATAACGAATTTAATAATTTAGTTTTTACACATTTTAAAATATTTTTTTTATAGTTATCTTGATGAAAATTTACTCAAACACAGGGTTTTAGATAGCAAGCAAATTGTTTTTTTCTTAATAATCATTTGTTATTAACTTTTTTATGCTTAGCTAATCATTGCACTGGTTTATTAAATGATATTTGTATATCTTTATTCTTTGCTAGAAATCTAAAAAATGTTTGGGTGGTTAGTAATCCTAATAGCTAATAATGTTACATGCTTAAAAATGTCCAACAAAATGTGTTTTGTTATAAATAATAGTCTATTCATGTTACATCCGCTCCTTCCTAGTGTAGAGTAGATTAAACATTTTAAGTATATTCTTCTATTTTCCTAAAATCAGTTAATCCGTCATAAAGATACAATGTTTCTAGATAATTCAAATCTGTTTAAGGTTCCTATTTATTTTCAATAGATGATGAGTTTGTTATAATATCCTTAAGTGCACAAGTTTAGTAATTAAAATTCTGTACTTATATGGATTACTAATTAATATTTATAAATTAATCTTGTACACAGATAAAAAATAAATACATCATTTCATGTGTAAATAATCAAGCAGTGTCAGATATTTAAAAAATTGTTATTAGCAAATCTTATATAGAAATTTAAAACTTGTTAAACATACTGTCCTTGTTAAATTTGCATTTGTAATCAGCATTGTTCAAATCATTTTAAAAACTATTATTGTAAGTTTAAAAGTAGATTTGTATGTGATGTGAATCGTAGGCTGACTTGTAATTAATCATAGATGCTTCCAAGATAGCTTTATAGAGATTTGAGTTGTAGCATATTGATGTTAGACAAATAAATTGTCATAGCTAATAAAAATTAAGTTATAAGATGTTATAGTAGTAGCATAAGCACCAATAATATAATAGTTACAAATTAAATTTAGTAGTAGACAATACAGTTAAAAGCAGTTCATAGCTATATATTAGCGCTATTATTTCTCATTTGTAGGTTTTTATTATTTTTAAAGAATTGCTTGTTTTACTTAATTTCTGTACGTATTTCGTTTGTTGTTATTCAGTATAGAAGTGATAAGATGGTAGTGTTTAGATTATTAGCTATTGTTATACAGTATTAAACCTTCTCCATTATTAGATTTTACTTAAGAAAGTTGGATATATTCTTAGAACTTAAGTGTCAAACTATTTATTCGTAATTAAAAACGTTTTTTTAATCTACTTCTAATTTATTGTGACAACCTATATATTTTGAAATAATTACATACAAATGTTTTTGTCGTAAATAAACGTGATAAAAATATTATATGAAGTTTTATACAATCTAACCATTTTAGTATATCTGAAAAGAATTAAAAACACCAATGTCTGTATGTTACCTTTTATTGCAATTTAAAGTTAAAGCTACTTTATCGCCTCTTCCTGCCAGGGTTCTTTTTATTAGGATTTCTCTGTCCCTTACCTCCTTTAGGCTTCTTTGCTGAAAAGTTAGTTGCATTTCCTTTACCTTTTGGTTTACCTTTCATAGGTTTCATACTCCGCTTCTCTTCTGATCTTCTGAAAAGCAATAATGCATAAACAACATTACCCTGAAATTTGTATGACAGAATCGTTTTTGTATAGCACCTATCAGCTTACATGAGATGTTACTTTTTGGCATAAAAAAGCTTTAGTTAAAAGTTAAAAAACATTAATTTCAATTAAATGTGTTATGCATAAACAAAAACTTATATAAAATCAGGAATTAGAGCTATAACTTACTGTACTTGTTCTTCATGAATATGTTTTGAAACAGCTTTTTCCATATCAATTTTAGGCCGCTTCTTAAGAATCCTGTCAATGATACTCAGATTATGCTCCTTTTCAGCAGCTGGAGTTGGTACTGGAAGTTTCCTCTTTCTTTCTTTTCCTGGAATAAGCTCATGGACTCCCTTGCCTCTGGCATCCTTTTCTTTAGGAAGTTTATCTTGGAATCTACCAAGAGATGCTGTTGATGCCTTTGCCACTGAGGTGGCTGTGGCCAACTGTAAATTAAAATACAACATAATAAAATATACTTTTTTATTATTTATTTTGCATATCTTAAAATAAAACTAAAATAATTCAAACCAGCTGATTTCAAAGTCAAAAATTAAAAATATATATATAGATGTAAGACAACTATTTAATGTCTTCCTGTAAAATAATGTTCACTTTTAACACATTAAAAACAAATTAAATATTAAGTAAACCATCTTTAAATAATATAAAAACAATTTGTTAATATTATTTACATAAAAATATAAATAAATATATGCCACACTAACATAATACATTTAGGTAGCTAGGCCATATTGTCAGAGTAGGCTGAATACGTAAAACTACCCTACCTGCCAAATAAATCAATCTAAATATATACATGAGCCACTTCAAAATGTTTTTTTTTTTTCGTTCAATTATTCATATTTATTTGGTTACACTAATTTAATGTAATATAATAGATCTAGTTTCTAGCACTGCTTTTTGGATATACATAAGTGCAAATGTAAAATATATTAACATACCTGTGTGGATGAAGCTTTATCCGATGTGATTGGTAATCCAACTCTAGGTATTTTAACTTTCCTTGCTCTAGCAATATTTTTCAATCGTTGTAATTCATTCTTTGCTACCTTTTCAGACTTCTCTGACGCTTTTTTTTCATACATATCCGTCATTGGATCTAGGTTCTGTGGAACAGGTATCAGCCAGTTCTTTTCTTTTTCTGCAGCTGCTTTTTTGAAACTGTTAAAAGACGCAAGTAGTTAAATGTATACTAATATTTAGTTTTAAAGTATTATATTGCCGACCATAATGGCATCACTAAACAAAACCACAGTAGTGATGACTACTTACCCATATAATGGTACCCATTTCTGTAACTGTTCATCCCATTCTAACTTGGATTTTTTTGTCTTAGTTATACCCTTAGCTTTAGCAAATTCTTGCCATTTAGTTAATGGTTTAGGTTTTGGCACAGGTTTAGCTCTAGGTATGACAGTTGTTGGTTGTGGTAATCGAACTACAATTGCCTCATCTATTCTCTCAGTTGAAAGCTCCCATATTTTATTTAATAAAAGCTGCGTGTTGTCACGAGTTAATGACGCCAAGTAAGAGTCTCTGTCTTTTTCTGACCTGCGATATAACAGAAATGTATAAAATTAAACTTAATTACTTAAAACAAACACAAATATTAAAAAAACTAACTTGATAAGTTTAGAATCGAGATCATTAGTGTCAAAAGCAACGAGCGTGCCTATATCGAATTCGACATCCAGGTGTTTTTCAACTGTAATAGGCTTATACTTTTCAGCCTTCTGCTGCTCCCGCTCTAATATCTCGTTTACTAAATCCATTTCAAGAAATGAACCTACAATGAACAATAATCGAAACAATTCACACTAAACCACATGTGCTTAAATATTTGTCAGAATCATACGAATAGTTGACAATTGACATTATATAAGTCAAAAACAATATATTGACACTACAAGCCTATTGTTGCCAGTCACACCAAACTATATTATAATTTATTTGGCAATGAGCCACTCCGGATTAAACCAGAAACACGCCTCCGATAAATTGTATTATTTTGAATATATTATGTTGAAAGGAAATTAATCAAGTGTGATATTAAAATATAAGTATTGATGGTTTTATAAGAAACTGTCACATTGTATATATGCTATCTACTCGCAGAGAAATTGTGATTTCCGATTAAGGTTAGGTACTCTGTAACCCTTGCCATATATCTAATCTTTAGATAATATATAGCAATAAAGTTAGTAAAGAATTTGTAAGCAAACAAAAATTTAAATTGGTAATTCTAATAATATCAAGATAACATTCGAACGTAGATTATTCAGTTAATGTCTTCCTATTGTTTTATTTAAAAAAATTTAACTAATATAATATATTACCTCCAAGCTTATCTGATTTGTACAACTCTACATATAAAATGACTAGTGAATCAGAGAGAACATATTGCTTCAAAACCGAAAATAAATTCATTGTTAAAACTGGATGTAAAAAGCGTATGTGGAGATCATTAAAGCAAATTTTGGCTGCAGACAGGGCTTTACCATGGCCGGAGGATGCGGTTCTTTGTAAGTTTCAATCGTCGTGAAATACCCATATTTCTGTTGCTCCTTATATGCTGCATATGTTTACTGTCCATAAATATATCTGTAATTTGACTTTAATCTGTTCCAGATTATTCAATAAATGCCCCTCCAACTTTTAAACCAACTAAAAAATACTCTGATATATCTGGATTACCAGCACCTTACATGGATCGTCACTCAAAACTTTACTATAGTAATGCTGAAGAGTTTGCAACTGTTAGAAACCTTCCAATGGACATTACAGCAGGATATTTACAATTAAGAGGAGCCACAACAATTGTTGGATAAAATACATAAGCATAAATTTATTAATACAGACTAAATAATAGTAAGGCATATTTTTTATAATTCTTTTTATTAATCTAATTTAAAATTAAAACTTATAACAAATAAACCATTTTTAGCATTGTTTTCTTTAAACCATCTCCCTGATTTATGTTCCTGACCTACTGCTGCATATAACTGTTTACCGTCACTAGTAAAGTGCATACTGTTCACAAAACCATTTATTTCTACATTAAAAATAGGTTCTATCTTTTTATAAGCATCACATATTTTCCATAACCGTATATGACTGTCATATGATCCTGATGCAAAAACATCTGAGTTTAATAATGTTGTAAGACTAGTTATCCATCTAGGGACCCCATTTTCTGAACCATGTGCTTCTGTAATTGAATAAAGTGGTTTCTTTTTTAATACACTCCATAAGCAAATGGTCCCATTATCACTACCTGATACAAAATGTTCTTCATCTAGTAACTTGACATCATCTAAACTTCCTTGTGGTCCATTAAATATTAGCTGTGATTCTTCAACAATTTTCCATATTCTTACAGTTGTGTCTCTTCCTCCTGCTGTAATTGCTCTTTCTCTTGTAAGTGCATCAATTGCAGTAACAGGAGACTGGTGACCAAACAAGGTCTCAACATATGCCATTTCACTCAATGACCAAATTTTGACTGACCTGTCTTTTGATGCTGAGTATAAATCATGAGTGTTCTTTCTAAATACTAGACCAATAACCGTTCCTTTATGTCCTTTAAATGTATGAAGGTGTTTTAGTGAATGGGGATCCCAGATTTGAATATCATTAGAATCATCTGATGTTGCTAAATATTTTACATCAGTTGTAAGAGCTACTGAAGTGATTCCTCCTTTTATAAATTGTGAATGTGTTTTAAAAGTAACTACCCCAAGTTTTTTCTTCTCTTTTATGCCCCATTTAATTAAAGTACCACTTTTGCAGCCAGTAAAAGCATATTGACCATCTGTGCTTACAGTTATAGTTGTTAATGTTAGGCGATGTTCCTTGGCGCGAATGAACCGAACATCATTCTTTGAGGGAGCAATATACTTATTAGCTATTTCAATTCGTAATTTGCCTTTTTGTTCTAAATAGTCTCTTTGTAATCTTTTCTCTATTGCATCGTCTACATCTTGCAGTTCAGCTCGTTTAGCTTCTTCTTTTTCTATTTCTTGAAGATATTTTTTTGCTAATCTAAGCTTTTTTTGTTCTGCAGTTTCGTGATCACTTTCAGATTGTTCAGCGTCTGAGAATTGTTTTATTTCTAAATCACTGTCGGAGGATTCATGACCATTTTCGAGGTTAGGTGCATTGGGTTTTTTGACCTTCTTTTTATTAATAATTTCGCTTTTTCTTTTGTGTACTTGCCTAGATTTGCCTTTAAGAAAAAATTTTGAAGACATTGTCAATAGATATTTTTTAATAAAATTATAAACTTTAATACCAAATACACAAGTTTACACTTTCATGTATGATATACACGGTTGACGTTACGGTATACCACATTTAAGTGAAGTTTTATTTTGTTAAATGACAACAAAGCTGTCATTTATTAACCATAGATTAAACATTATATAGGATGCACTGTGGGCTAAGCTCTTTTGACCTTGTTCGAAGTTTCAATTAGGGGCTAGAGATAAAATCACTTAAAATAATGTGGTTTAGTGTGAATGGAAACAATTACGACTGACGGGATAAAACATAAGCTAATACAACTTCCATATAAATGTTTCAAGCCCCAGTAGTACTATTACAAGGATTTTTTTAAATTCATCAAGTCATTTTTGAGCAAAATTTGGGGTCGTGTTGGCATTCTACCCAGATACCCTGGGATTAGGTGCTACAGCAACCATTTTATTAATTTGATATTATCTTAAACTACAGTAGGGTTGCAATTCTTAGTTCCAAGTCCGATTTGCGGATATTTTCTCGCTCGCACATACAACGCAATGTGGTTCTTCCACATATCTTGATTTGTGTCTTGTTTAATTTATATATATGTGCACCTATAGCACGCAATGTTACGGTTTACACTGATTAAGTAAGATATCCGTGTAAGCCGTACTTCAAAAATAATTTGCAGCGCAGAGGGCTTTCAGAATAGCTACCTGAACCAAACTCCATCCAATTAGGCATTATCCTTCTTCACTTTATTTCAATGTCAATTTTTTCCGCTAGTTGAAGAGTCCATTCCTTTATTTCCTCCACACTATTCTACCAATACCTCTGATTCCGCAATAAAGTATTTTTCTCATGTAACTCACGTGCTTTACAGTAGCAACTTCGACAGGAATTCTCTTTTTTTTCTTTCGATTTCCGTGTCTGCGATCCTAAAGATAAACAAACCCAACAAATGTAAATGAAATAAAAATCATATACATAACACAATTAAAAAATATTCTTTTAATTTTATAAATGACGACAGTTAAGCCAATCGACCATTTAGTCAACATATTTCATTATGTCCGACGTTGACGTCTCTTACGTAGACAGACGTAGCAGTCGCGATTCTCATGAATTGCGCCTGGAGCACCGCAGTCAGTGTAATATTAGACGTACTTTTGCCACGGGATGGCTTGCCCGAGCCCAAGGGTGTAGTAGTATGTAGTATCTAGAGCCTCCGTTTCCGCAATTAGACTCTTAGCAGGTCCGTTGTGCGTGAAGTCCTGGCTAACTAAGCCAGCCTAACTCCTTCCAGAAGCACAGAAGCTTCCTGGGCACTTCGCAGGCTTCTCGGAGCGACCTCACTGTTTTGAGGATTTCTGTACGTTGTTTAGCCACAGCTTCGCATTCCAGCACTACGTGGGTGACTGTTTCCTCTGCGCTGAGACAGCCTCTGCACACGGGGCTATCTGTCACGCCTAGGACAAAAAGATGTTTGTTGAGGAGACAATGGCCCGTGATTGTACCTATCATTGTTCTGAGACTAGTTCTGATGATGATGATGACAAAACAGCTACTAAACCTTAAGTTTAGTAGCTGTTTTGTCATTTTTGGGTTAGCTGCCGGCATAGCCATTTTGGATTGCCTACAGTCCTCACTTCGTGACCAGCGTTGTTGCTGGAGTTCTTCTGATCTTTGGCGAATCCATGCTCGCACCTGCGAGAAGGGCAAGGGCAGGAGAGGATACGGGCCAGTAGGCAATATGTCCGAGCCTCTTCTCGCAAGTTCATCGGCAGCATCATTGCCTAGAGATCCACTATGTCCTTTAATCCACTGTAGGGTAACCCTGTTTGTCAGGGCTATTTCCTCCAGTGCATTATGACATTCTAGTACCAGCAAATTGTTTGTCGTTTTGCTTGCTAGTGCCAACAGCACAGACGCACTGTCGGATACAAACTTAATGCAAAAGTTGTTTACTCTTAGTCGCTGCACGACTCTGGCTGCTTCTGTCAGGGCGACACATTCGCATTGAAAAATCGAGCTGTGCGTGCCTAGAGATAAGTGTGTGTTAATGTTGACCCCAAGGGTGTTTTGTGCAGCACGGTAGACGGTTACCCTTGGCAAAGATAACTGCTACATGTTTTTCAGCACCAAAATTATGACTCCGATAAAAAATTACAAGTGGCAGAACGTAAACATTTAGCAATCTATGAAAATAAACAATTCTGTTAAGTTTTTTGTATTAAATAACCGCTTATTGCTCGTTTTAAATTTTAAGCTACAAAAAATACACACTACGTTATACGTATAAAACGTCCATTGACGATTTCAAGTGTAGTTACACTGAATTAATTACACAAACTGTTTATTAATTTCAATAAATTAATTAATTCCCGTTAATTTAAAATAAATACCTACCTAATAACTTAGGTTTGGTTTGCATTATGATTAATTGAAATGCAATTATAATAATAAAAATAATGTAAGAATCTAAACCCATCAACATATCAACTGGATTTAATTACAAAACATCAGGATCTCACCGTAGGCCTCGTGACGTTATAATCCAATGCAATAGATAAATTATCTGCTTAACCAATAAATGAATGAGGGTGATGGTTTATGGATATATTATATTGTAGGGATTAAAAATATTTTTTACTAATAATACTTTATTGAAAGAAAAAAGAGCTTCAAATAAACCTAGGTACATTAATTGTGTCCGCAACTGTTGCAACTTCTTTCTTGAACATAATTTAAAGAAAAGGTGATCAATTTGACAGATGAATGTTTTACCGTATTGCACCTTTTCCTTAAAATAGTGTGACCTTTGAAAGTACTTAAAATAGCAGGGAGGGGGTCCCGTTATACCGAAAAACCTAGACGCGATCTGCAAACAACAGGAAACAGCACAGCAAACTGCATCAGCAAACAGGCCAGCGGCACCACCGGCCTGCCGAACAAATCAAAATGTTAGTCTCTGCTTATGTTATTTGACAGAACTAATGAAATTTAACTGGCATTAATGATTGTGCTAATATCCAACTGGTATTAACACAATGCATTTTGTGAATTATTTGAAAATGAAATGAGTATGGCTCCCCTAAGAGCCGATGCGTGTCTCGGTTTGTCAATAATTATAAAATATTACTCATAACTTATGTACTGCAACAGCAATTCAGCAGTTGTCAGCAATCAGCAAACCCACCCCCCTGCACTGCCTCGCTCCACGCGCTCGCCACGCCCTGAGCATACCAACATCAAAATTAATTCATTACTTTTACTTAACGGTAAGAGAACATTAAGCTAATCAAGGAATCAAATAATTACTATTTGACCTTTTTTGTTCATTTTATTAATACACATTATTATGTAAAAACATGTTTGTAAGTAGTTACCAAATATTGTTGCTTTTTTATCATCCAATTTACAATAAGATGCTCAAAATTTTGTTCTCCTGAAATAAAGCTTCTAAAGTTCGTAATAAACTGTTAGTAAGTATACATATTAATAAAGAATTAAATTTGATTTCTACTACATCCGAAGTAATAACTTATAGGTACAACTACAGCTTTAGTTGAGATTATTTTAAAAACCTCAAAGTACAATATGAAAAGATAACTTAAAAACTAAAAGATTTTGTTACATGTTTGCCACTATGTTCGTCATAGTTATGTCTGAGTGCTTATTATAATTGAAGAATGATAGTACCTTAGCCGAGACTGCTTAAGATGGGACAAGTGCAGCATATCAGCTCAGCTCATGATCGGCACTCAACCTAAAGATATTATAAATCATTACATGACAGTATTAAGTTTTACTATATTTAAACATTTGGCTTATTTAAAAATTAAATTATATAATCAATTATGGGCAATAATAATGTCTTGACAAATAAATACATCAATATAATTCAAGCCCATTTTTTTTGTAAATATACAATTGTATAGAGCATGTAGAATCTTTTTTAATTTTTGATCTATAGTATTTAGTCAGACTAAGCCTAATTAAAGAATGTTGCTTATATAGATCAACTAATTAAGTTCCTGATCAAATGGCTGCTATTCATGCTTACCATAACTTCAATGCCTGGATCTTGAGCGTGACCTGGAGCGGCTGCGAGAACGCCCCCTGGAGCTCTTAGAGTCTGAGCGAGACCTTGATCTGGAGGCACGGGAACGAGACCGACTGCGTGAGTATGAACGACGCCGAGAACGGGATCTAGACCTGGAGCGACCACCACGGGATTTGCTAAAAATACACCATCAGCAAAATAACATATGGTTAAAAAATGTATGTTTCCATGTTACTTCTCAGGTAACAAACAATTTCCCCTGTAAAAGTGAGTAAGTTCCTCCAAGTCAAATAAATTCTTTAAAAAAAAAAATTAAACAATTATAATTAAATCGGTATATACGGAATATGTTTTGGTAAAATTATTTACTTTGTATTTTTGTTTATAGAGAAAGAAGGGTAAGAAAGATACATACCTGCGGCGACGGTCGTAGCGGCTTCTGTAGGGTGATGACGGTCTTCCATAACGAGCCATCTGGACACGCAGTTCCCTCCCGTCTAACATGCGCCCGTCGAGCGAGTCCAAAGCCTCTTCAGCATCGCGTCTATCAAAGAATCTGAAATAAAAAGCAATCATCACATAACCTAGAAAAATATCACGTTACGTCATGGAAATCTTTGAAACAAGAATAGAATGAAGATTTACCTAACGAAAGCAAATCCTCTGCTTTCTCTTGTATATCTGTCCCTAGGAATGTAAATGTCGCCAACATCTCCACATCTTTCGAAAACGCGGCGCAAGTCGTCAGGTGTTGTTCGGTAGGTTAAATTATCCACTTTTAGGGAAACCATCCCGTCAATACGGGGTGGCGGCCTTCCATAACTCATTTTTGTACAATTTATATACTTTAATCAAGGGCAACAAAAATATTTTAATTAATGTGCTGGACCAAACTAACACTTTCAAAATGGCGACGTAAAACAATTCCAAAAAATAGCGTCTACTCGTGTAGATGCCAAATCACAAAATAACCACAGAGGCACCTGGCACAGACAAGAAGCATAGGTTAATAGCTTGCTAGTGTTGCCAATTCCCGAAAACGAAAGTGCGGTGGAGGTTGTTGGGATTATATAAACATGATATATTTCGTTAAGTAATTACTTAGCTAAACTGTCAATGCCTGTTAACTGGCAATAAAATTTTTGGATTTTAACTGAACTAAACTTTACTAGATCAAGAAGAAGAAGCAATTTTGAATCATCAAAAGTGCTTTTTCTCATCTGCAACATAAAATCGATTCAGAAATAAAATGTAGGTATGTTGTTTATGCTCATTATTTGTGTAGGAAATAGCTGTTCTTCTCTGAGTAATCTTTCCTACTACTTCCTCGCAAAGTAGTATAAAGACATCTTCATCATAGATTCGCGTTTTGAGTTGCAGAGTTCCGACCGACAAATGGAGAAAAAACAGTCGCGCCCGCTGCCGGTACATCAATCGTCATAATAACTTAATTCTAACTCATATTGTATAGTTTATCCTGGCTGCAAATAATTATTACATAATATATTTAATTGTGCTTGTCGTCTGTTAAGTTGTAAAATTTTATAAGACGGTTGTCTTGGTAACGAAATTTTGAGTCGGTGAAAAACATGGAACGATATTTATTTAGTATTTATTAATCACCAAGTGTATTTTATTCTAAATCGTGTTGGGATTCTTTGTAAATTTCTTTAAAGTATTTTTCTGCTACTTAAAAATTTAAAAAATGTCGGACAAAACTAAAGGTGTCAAGCAAGTAAGAAATAAAAAACTTCTTCCTGATTTACGTAAAGAAGGTGAATTATCGAAAGACATTGTTTTGTCAACGAAAGAAAAACACGGAGTACCTACAGGGTCAAGGCTTTATTCGCACCATACTTTGGCCAGTGTTAGAAAATTAAGCTTCTTTCAGCCTTTTTTGTAAGTGTTAAAACAGTTTTTATATAACTTTATATATATTAATCTTTATTTATTTATTAAAGTCCGCCACATCATACATACATATAATACACGGTCAAAAGTATATGTTCCAATCTAAAATTCTAAATTACATGACAATAATGGTAAACAAATTTTACAAAAAATAATAAGAAAAATATTACGCTTCTAATTTTATTCCTAGCAATTTTTTGCTTAACAATGCGGATTAGGTACCAGGTAGGCGCTTAACAAAGCTTTTTTTTAAAATTGATCAGCCTGCTACTGTAAAAAAAAGAATCGTATCTGAACTGTATTGTCATTTATACTACTCTGCCTAAGGTGTGTTTAATAATAAAAATTATCTAATTAAATAGCAATGTGTATTTGACTATAACGTTTATTAATAGTTTACCAGAAGACAGTTTGGATATAGTATTAGCTGCGGTTTATAACCATTCGACGGAACGATTCGCGGACAAAGAAGACTTGTATTTACAACCAGAGACTATCGGGTGCGATACATGGCGTCGACTTAGGAATACCTATGACAAACTTCCACCGGTTGTGATACCATTGGTTAGTTTATATAAATAAAATCATACAACAATAAATGTATTATGTATTTACAAATTCGTAAACGTTCTGACATTGTCACAATATTATGTATTTTTCTGCAAGTTAATCGTTAAATTTGTTACTGTAGTTACCCTATTTCCGGGGATATAAAATTGATATTTTGTTCCGGAATGCATTAGAGTCATCTCATTAGATCATACATATCGTAAAAATCTATCAATAGTGAGCTAACTAATTATATGTTGAAAGGGTCATCCAATGAAACGTGGTGGTATAAAAGAAAAACGATCGCCATTCAGCGTGAAGCTTATGAATTCTGGAGTACATTCGTCTCAAACTAATCCTGGTTACAGCAGACAGGCGGCTGGTGGTGCTATATTCTTCTATTAATATGTGGTTTATTGAACAATTTTTTTAACGATACACTTGAGGACAAAAAACAATGTTAGACGTAAGATGTATGTTTTTAAATATTGTCGGTAACTTGAAAAACTTTTAACTGTAATAAAATTGATATTATTCCAATGTTTGTTTGAATTCATACTTGAAAAAAAATAGGTAATGAAAAAACATAAAATATGTGAAATATTTTAATATAAGGTAATAATTTGTGTTTACATTATTATTAGCGTGTATCTAATTTAATTATGTCAAAAAGTGGAATAATTCGCAGATCTTTTTGAGATGTCCCATTACTACCATCAATGTTACACTTCTGCTCAGTATTCTTAAATGAGTTTATAATGTATTCTTTGATTATTTAAAAGGGTAGGAGGCATTTTCTACCATGCTACCATAATAAACAAACTACCACATAATGTGATTATATTCCTACTGCTATGTAAAGGTTTGGTTAAAAATTAATTTGGCCACAGAAAACCTATAAAGTAATAATATAAACTGAATCAATCAATCAATCAGTGCTGCAACAACCTTTTGAGGTCTTGGCCTCAAATTGCCGTATCTATTTCATGATCATTTGTCATTCTAATAGACAAGTAGTTAGGAGCTACTCGCCGTCAACTTTTTGGGTTTAAGGCAAGCCGGTTTCCTCATGATCTTTTCCGTACCGTTCGAGTCAATGTTAAATGAGCACATAGAAAGAAAGCCCATTGGTGCACAGCCGGGAATGGAACCTACGATATCGGGGTATATCGAAACTGTGCCTTTTATAAAACCTCTTTTTATTGAATTAAGTACAAAAAATACGATTGTGACACTGTCATTTAAAAATCGCGGACAGCAGAGTGTGGCATATGAATGCCAATAAGAATTTTTCCAAATTTAGTTAGTGCTGAATTACTTTTTGTTATTACTGCTTATGGAGTATACGGATTTGAAAGGTACGTAAGAAAAAACGACGAAATATTTATTTATCCTTTATTGCCTTATACAAAAACATACACATAACAAAAATAAAAAACAGTTCACAAGAAATATACGGCAACGGGCGGCCTTATCGCTTACAAGCGATTTCTTCCTGGCAACCCTCATATCATAACTAACCTTCTTCCACCTTGAAATAATTTATTTTGCCTCAGACGAATCATGTAAGAAATCACGTCGGGTCCGGTCGTGGTATCTCTACGAACAATTTAAATCACTTGAAAAAAATCAGTTGGATGCCGCTCGAAAGCTCAAAGATAGATCATACCAGGAGAGAGTTCTTCACCAAGAGTTGAATGAGCGGCGATCGAGAAGAAGGTTGTGCGACCAGTTTGGTTTATGTCAAAGCGAGTCCGGATTAGGCCGAAATGGCGAGCCCTCTAAAACCCTTCTCAGTACCAGTACAGGCGATTTCTATGAGAGCTTCTGTAAGTTGCACAATGATGATGGCGATATATATAGTTGTGATGATTCTCAGTCGAGTAAAACGTATCAAGAATGTAGGGTTACTTACAACGATGATTTGAGCCACGTAGAAAGCGTCGCTAGTGTTATACAAAACTTCAGCTATGACGAAAATTTAACTGATTACGTCAAAGAAGACCTACAGAGTGTTCAAAAAAATATAAATATTGCAGAAGATATTAATCAACAGCTCGAGGCAGTTAAAGAAAATTTGGAATGTATAGAAAAATATACTAAAATGTGTGATCAAGGCCAAATATCTGAAAGCGAAAGCTTGGATTCTGTTGATACCCGTGAAAAGAAAACTCTGACTGAAGGGCAACTTAAGACAAAAGATAAAAGCGAAGTTGAATTTTTTTTGTCATTTTGGCCCAAACTAGTTCAATTTTCATTTAGAACAATGCAATTGAATTGTGGTACAGATTTTTTTTATTTTGTTTCATGTCAAATTCAAAAACAAGTGTTTTAAATTAAATGTTGGTAATAATTTTACAGGTAATTGTTATAGTGACTATGGGACCCAGATTTTGGTTGCCATTCTAGCGTGTGATATGCTTCGTCGCGGATTAAACAAAATGTGTAATATTTTGTTCCACATTAAAACTGTCAATGTTAATAATATAATTAAATTATATTGAATAATATGTAATTTTAGGTTATGTTTTACAGCCATTCATTTCACCGGTAAAGTTCTCGCCCAGTGAGCCGAAAATTATTGCAAAAACTTATAAAAACGTAAAATATAGAAACGCCAAAAAACGGAAATCATTTATTAAGGTATTAGAATTATTAATTGTACTTAGATAATTTTAATGCATTACAAGTATACAGTAATATCTTGATTTTTAGTTCTTACCTCTACATTGTTATCAAAAGAACGGCAAAAGAAATCATTCTGAAGGTACGAATTGTAGGCATAATAATGGGATTCATGACATATCACGGGGCCAAAGCGAACCAAAGGGACGAAGAGAATGGTGTAGTGTTCCCAGATTAACTAAGTCCGTTGAAAAATTTGAAAAATCCAGTAGTTTTTGGCCCGATGAGTTAAAATCAGCAAAATCAATTTGTAAATGCCAACAAATGAAATGTATGATGCATTCCATGGTGCAACTCTCTCGACAACTGGATAATGTTATCCGCGAAGTAGAAAGTGTTAACTGTACTTAAATTTTTATTTTATTTATTTTCGTAAAATTTGTATTATTATTTTCATATTATATTTTAATTACGAAAGCGTCTGGTTATTATGCTCTTGATAAATTTTGTGTACCGACTTATCTATCGGTAAAACATTATTATTTGAAGTCTAGGACAGGTATAAGACGCCTAAAGAAAACTAAACCTTTTGAGTTAATAAACCTAGTGTAGTGAATATAAACTTGCAAGTGAGGTATCTCAAGACACATGAACTTAGAAAGTATTATAGAACAATAGACTGTTGTTAATGAACCTTAGTTTAAGCTATTTATTAGTATTGTAGAAAATTAAGGCAACATAATATTACTTATTAGCCATAATTATTGTATAGGCTAGATTGTAATTAATTTAAAATCTCTTTTTTTTGTGAACTATTGTAAGAAAAAAAAATGAAGTCTAGAACGTTTCCTGCGTTTGTATTAGCAGCTCTTGAAGATAAGGGCGAGAAATAAAAAAAACAATTTAAAAAACGAATGTGTAACACTTTATTACACTGTGTCGTCTGTACAACAGCAATTTGACATAACAGATTTTATACAAATGATTTTAACATCGGTTCGTCAATCAAATGATAAGAATGCACCCTGCACCCACACAATGCTTAGTAACTGATAATTATTAATTTAGAATGGGTGATTAACATTTTTATAATTATGGAAGTGCATTTTACAAAATTATTGTTAGAAATGGAATAAGGTTTTAGTCGCTAAGGAAGCGATGTATTATCTATGATACAACATTAGCTATGGAAGACCATAACTTAAGCATTTTTCTTTTCACACTTTTTTGTATGCTATGAAATATTTTGTTTATGCATTGTTAGATTACATTCGTAAATAGTATCTATTATAAACTTAAATGTGCACACATTTAGAATATGAATACAACTTCAGTAAAACTTTACCTTAATAATAATGTCATAAAAATTCTTGTATAACTAATTTGACAGACATCATTATAGATAGATCATTTAGTTATGGTAGTTCAGGGCTGACTCGTATGAACCATAGTTTCTTCTTTAAAAGTAACGAAATTTTTTAACTACTATTTTGGATAACATATTTAAATTAATTATTACCATTATCAGATTAGAAAAGCTAACTCGACATTGTTATTCTAAATGGAATAGTTAAATAAATATTAATTTATAATAAATAATAAACCACACCAAGTGATTGTACTAATATAGATAATTTGACATAGGAGTCAACGACGAAAAACGGCAACACTGGTTGTAGTTCGACTACATGCATTTTGATCCCTATTGACCTAAACTGTGGTTAATAAATATCAACGACTACAGAGTATAAGTGTATCCGCCTTGTTAAGTAATCAGAGGCTTATTATTTCAAATTATAAATACAGGATTTTAAGTAAAATATCTTACTTTTCATTACAAATTCAATTTTATGAAAAGAGAAAATACATTAACGTAATTTGAGTGATTTAATTTTTATATAAAGTATAAGTTAGCTGTACGCTATCTCTTTCACACAAACGTCTCCTTAATTGAACCAGAAGCAAGTGTGACAGAGATAAACATATCCAACACGGTATTGTTAGTTATGAAATAAATTAAGATGCTCAATGGTAAAATATTTTGGGACCATACAATTTATTATTTGTTAAATCTAACTACGGTACATTTAGTTACTGATATATTACTATTACAAAGAATAAGTAAAAACTTGCACAATATACATACAATTTCAACATTAACCCTATAAACTTCACATAAACTGACGCACGTTAATAAGCCAACAGCTAATAGATGAGTTTAAAATGATACTTAAGTTTAATATGAAGTTCATAGGGTTGCAATTATTCCTACATAGACATTAATGTTGCCAGGATTTTCTGACTTCGTTAAATATAAACGTGCTAATTGATACATGTATAAGAAATCTACTCGACTATCGAATCGCATTATAAAATGGCAGTGAATGACCAATTTGAGTTACTCAAGGTGTCCCAGGATTTTTATTTGAATACAATAGATATGAATTTGTTTCTAACAATACTAAAGCAGTTTGGATCGTTAAACTCCTTGACATATAAGGCAACGTTAAGTATAGTGACTTCGTGTTTGATGGCATTATTGTCATGACACCATCAAAAGCGTTCACGCTTGTTCAAATCAATTTATAAATAAATAAATAAATTATTGTTTTCTCGCGTTTATTATTTGCAGAAACACAATTACAGACCGTTTAATAGCTTATATAGGATTAATAGGGAGGTAATATAGTAACTTAAATAAAACTTTACTCAATAGTTGTATGAGAATATTGTTAAACACACTTATATAGATGGACGAAATCCTTCGATTGTGATTGGACAAACGGACGTCATATCATGTTGCGTGCGTACGCGTACTGAGCAGAAGCTGTCTTTGATCACTCACAATCAAACACGTCGATCGTCTTTTGTTTTACGTATCTATTATACCACGTTTCAATACGGAACCAAAGATGTTTTTGAGTTACGCGATGATAGTTGATGATATACGCGTTCATTCGAGCCAAAACATGGCAAGATTTTGAGGATGCGCATGCAATGGAGGTGAAATACCTCAAAAATGTGATGTTTATAATTTTATATTACCTTCAAATCAATCAAATAATTACGTTAATTTATATTGATTCGAGCAAAAATTTGAAGATTTTGAGGATGCGTAGAAAGCATGTACGTAGTAAAATATCTAAAAACTGGGAATAGTAATTTATATTTTTTATTATTAATTTAATATATTTTACTGGGATACATGCGAACCTTTGACGTCACGATACACATATGTCTTGTTAATCTTCTGGTGGGTTATCAAAATAGTCGATTTTTGGCCGCGACTCCTGTCTAAGTGGCGCATTTCTGACCACCGCAGACGTTGAAGGTTGACTTCGACTTGCCCACGAATTATTCGAAGTCAACGTCGCCCAACCACCAAAAGATCTGAAAAGATAATAGTAGTCTATGAAACTGTCATATAATAGAGGGTAGTTTTTTGAAACGAGCCGCAGCCCCCTTACACAGATTAGTGTACTTAAATGGAATTGAAACCTCCTTGGTCGAGACACACTGTACTTTAATAATTAAAAATTAGTTTTATAACATTCTTATGTTAGAAGAATTGTATTTCATTTCATAATTAGAATATTTCCGAATGAGATTATATAAATATATGTATTGATTCTTATGGACTATTAAATTTTCCCTTCATACGTGATTTTTTAAATTAAGATACAGGTGCTATAAACATATATTTGTTATTTGGAATAAAGTAATAGATAGATAGGCTAGTCAACTCATTATTTATCTCTTCTTAACGAAAAAGGATTTGGCCCAAAATTCTTCAAAGTTTCTGCGGGACCGTTGCTCCCTTTACAATTAAAAAGATTTAATTTTTTATTATTTTCAAGAAAGTTGACTGCTTCATTAAAATTAGTATATTTTTTTTTAAGAATGTACGAGTGTGCCATGAGTCTGCGAGCTTCTAAAAAATAATTTTATAATGATCCGTTAAATCAATAATAATACAATTTTCTCTTTCTTAGATGCAAGCATGTATGTACAAAATTGTTAAACACAATATGTAATAAGTAAAGACTTACTTAGTAGCGGGAGCGGTAGCGGGCGTAGGCGCTGGAGCGGAAGCGGCGCTACTGGTCGCAGCGCGTAGTATTGGCCCCGGAACTCTTCGTTTACCTGCTTCACGAGCTAATACTTCCAACACACTCATCGCTGGTAGCCATGACTGAAATATTGAATAATATGATCCATGACCAAAAATAGTAGTAGATAGTGACAGCTGCTCCTATATTAAATTATTATTTAGACAATGTAGATTTTTCCACTTGCTTCAAACAATTCATAGTTTTGCCATTCTCTATACTTATATCTACTGCCCCCCCTGTCGTCATAGAAATAAGCACATCAAGTCGAGGCAGAATACGAAATTCCATCCGTATCACCTCGACGTCCGCCGTTCCACAACTGCGCGATTTTCAAGGCAGTTTTTGCCGCGCACCACCACTTTGTGGAACCAGTTGCCCACTGAAGTATTTCCGAACCAATTCGACTTAGGGTCCTTCAAGAAAAGAGCGTACAAATTCTTAAAAGGCCGGCAACGCACTCGCGAGCCCTCTAGCATCGAGAGTGTCCATGGGCGGCGGTATCACTTAACATCAGGTGAGCCTCCTGCCCGTTTGCCCCCTATTATATTTAAAAAAAAAAAAGCAAATGACGTCTTTTTTGCTTAACCATACATAAGGTATATAACAAAACTACATTTCTTGATTAAGTCTTAAAAAAAAATGAATAAAGCATACCTTCTCCTTATCAGCTGTGGCGACCACGTTGCGATTGGGCTCCGCGTCGTACGCGACGCTCTCACAACCAAAGTGTTCGCACATTTCGTGAATGAATTGACGTTTCGGACGATTCATCGACGGGAATGAGTGTGCGCGTGTTTTTTGTTTTGACTGTAAATTATAAATGGATGTGTGTTATAAGCTTTTGGGAACAAGTTTTAAGAAATATTATAATAATTGCTAAGAAATAGTCAATTGTATTATTGATGTGAAACATATATAGCCGCACGTAGAACCAATTTCTGGCGTGGCGACGCATCGCCACGCTATATGATGGTATATACATACAATCTATATGCAGTAGTAAATTTTTGTATTTAATGAAAATAAATGTTTATTCAATAAATAGTCATCGTTATCTGGAAAACAAAATCGTAAAATTTTATTTTATCATTATGACATATTTAGTTCCTATCACAATCTGTTCTTTTCTGCATATTACTTCACAAAATAATTTCGATGTTTCACATCTGCCAGGCGTCCCGTGACGGCTCACATTTTTTTAATTTAAAAATAAAATTGGTAAACTTATATACTCTTGTATCTCTTTACGTTAACTTATGTTTAAGCTGTGATAAACAGAGACAAACTTGAGTTAAAATCGTGCAATAGACTAACGGCATCTCATAAAATACTTTTCAATAATCGATCGATGGATCGTTTTTGTAAAATTTCTTCACTCACCTTTATATATGTAAATTTGGATTGGATTTAGTATATAAAACATATAATAAAGTATTGATGTGGTTAATCTGCATATGGCTTTAAAAGCGAAATGGAGTAAAATAACTTATTCCATAGTTACTGTTAAACCTTAGATAAAAAATATAGTTTTAATACGTCAGTCACGTGACACATCCCGATTATTCAAATGGACATGAAAATTGGTCTTACGGACCAATACTGGGTGTATAATTTCCTCGGAGACTGTTTTTGATCGAAATATATTAATTAAGAATGATAATGTAAAAAGCTCGAAGTCTGTTTACGTGTTTACAAGCGTGGCGCGTCACGGAACTGGTGCGTGCCATCTTGCTTGCGTTATAAATTATGAATTTTTAAATCGAAAATTGAACAGAATTAAAAATGACAATTTGTCTTGAGTATTGTAGTCACTAATAAACAATCTATGATGGGGTACTTGTCAAATATTTTTTATTGAGATTTTATGAATAGGGGGTATAAAATGTAGGAACACTAGAACTACCAGGCTTAATTCTTTAAACTTGCTTAAAGTCTTTACCTTTTTAGCCAATTGCACTAAATCAGTGAGTTTGTCATGCACATGTTGAGCAAAGCTTGGTTCCCTAGCAGCCATTGCTCTGCACGTATCGCTGTACCTCGGCGCTAGTTTTGCGGACACGTCCGGGTTCCGTATCTGCAGAGCGAGCGCGAGTTGACGGCTACGGGCTTCTTGACGGCATTCGTCATCGCATTCTAGCCTGTGTGGAAATTATTTCTGTATAAAACAATACATACAAACGACTGTTGTATAAAAATTGTAGCGTAATTACGATAATAAACGTGTAATTCAGTTAAATTTTTTTTTAATAAGTAATGAATTTCACAAATAATGCAATATCGTAAAAAAATGCAATAGTTTTTAAAAATTGACTTGTCGTGGAATTATTATAATTAATATTACAAGGATTGACTATATTATGACTCATATGTAATATCTATGTAAAATTCAATTTAAGACAAATTTGCACGCCATTGTATGTGTATAAGAATATGCGAACATTAGATTGTACCACCAACACATTATTGTATCATATTCTTGCAAATAAATATATTGTTATTATTATAAAGATAATATTCTCTCACAAGTAACTACATATGATTTGCTACAACTTGGTAAAGATTATAATGACCGGGAAGATTAATAAGATATCGTCCAAAATATAGGCAATTCACCTCATCACTTACTAATTGTCTATCATGAGCACAATTATGAAGCTCAGGCCTAAACGCTATAGCGCCACTGAAACCATCAGAGATGGAAGTATCTTTATCGTCATTAACAACAACATGGCTGTATCATAAGCAATTACTAAGTTATTTGTATGTAAATTAAGATTAACTGGTTTTGCGTGACTCACGTTTTCAACATGGCGCTAGGCCGGTGCGCGTCTGACAGGTCAACCATACCGCCTTCTTGAATCTTCGTCGCGGCCAGGGCATTTAAAATCCTGTAAATCGAATTGGTCATTGCATTTATTATGGACAATTAACGATATAATGTATAATTGAGAGATGACAAAAGGGGGTTGTACCCGTCAATCTGGTAAGTACCACGTCATTTACTCGTAAATTGACACGAGGGTAATAAGTGCAATACTTGATTTTAGTTTTGGGTTTAAAGTACGTATAGACATACATTTCGTATGAAATTTCGTTGATATGTACAGATTTTTTTTAAATAGTTATAGATTAAACAAAATAATATAAAAATAAAAACTTTTGGGTCGAAATAGTTTGATTTCCAACGCAATCTTCTTGAAATATTCCCCAATACGCCACAGTAGGGTGTAGGGACAGAATGGTCACTCACTTGGCAAAATCTCTAGCGTTATCGCAACAGGCCCTTTCGGCCTTCCTGCGTCCACAAGGACAAGTGGCGATAACGGCTCGCTTGCAATTCGAAGTGCTGGGGCATGGGCCGCCATTTGTCGCGTGACACGGTCCGGAGCAGGGATGACCACAGGATGACCTTTTTTCGTTACACGGCTGGTTGCATCTGAAAAGTTTTATTTGCATAAAACCTAAGGACATGGGACCTTTTCACCGGGAGTTACAAAATAGAGTAAGAAGATATAAACTTATTGATTTAATATTCAAAGCAATGCAAGCATCCAACAAGTCACAAAGAACACTGCCGCACGCACGTTATCTTGCGTGCACGCACACATACGCGCGAAACGAGCAGCGAGTTTCTTTAGTTGCGCGCGGTTGTCAATAAAGTTTCAGTAAAAATTAATATTAAATGTAAATGTTTGTATTTTCATAATGATAAATAAATTGGGAAATTAATAAATGTTAATGCAATAAAAATGCAATTATTTCAGAATACAAAAGCAGGTCACATATTGTATCCAATTATAGGTTCATGGCCATTTCGTTTTATAGAACATTTAATGGGTATGAGGCTCATCGGATCTGAAATGATACCACCGATTTACATTTAAATAATTGCTTTAGCTGGTTCTATCTTAGAATACTTAGACGCCAAATTGGTTCAGATAATGTCTATAAAATATATTTCATTGCATGCGCTGCGAAAACTAATGATATAATAAAAAAAAAATCCACAATATTAAAGAACATATTTAAAAAAAAAATATATCCACCCGTGCGAAGCCGGGCAGGGCTGATACTTTATTTGTATTATTTGGTGTGCTCAGACAATACGTATAATAATAATGTGTAGCATAGCAAAATGTTCCATGTTGGTATGTACATTAAGGAGATACGAAGTTCGCGGGGGTTAGCTAGTATAATAGAAATAATTAAGAAGAACTCACTTGTCAGTATCACACGGCCCCTTGTGGCAGATCTTGATACAAGTATGCTTTCCGCAAGGCAACGGCTTTCCACAGGGCAGACCGCAAGAGAACTCCTCTTGGGAACACGGTATAGTTTTCCTTTCCTATTAATTATAAACGTTCTGTTAGTCACTTTGACGATTTTCCTATGATAATCAAAACAAATTCAAATCCACGGCTACGGGCTTCGTATGACTTCTGTCTTTTTTCATCAAATTGATTTTACGCTGTGATGTAAAGAGACGGATTATTCTAAACTAGTGACCCGCCCCAGCTTCGCACGGGTGCAATGCTGATGAAAAGCAGGTTTTTATTATGTATTGTTATTTCCGTCGCTGGAAAGCTCCGATAATATACGCGACATATACCATATAGACATATACCATCACGGACTTTTCTGTAGACCTTTTCAATGTGTACAATACTTAGTACATTATTTTGATAAAACTCGTAGGGTTCAGCCTGCGTTTGCAATGTAAGCGGAAAAATGTAATTATTTACGACATCACATTAGAAACCTCAAAAATAACAGTACTTCTCCACTATTTAATGGATGTTAGTATACATATAAACCTTCCTCTTGAATCACTCTATCTATTTAAAAAATTTAATTTTCGACTTTCTCCTAACACTACTAAGGCATTCAGTGCTTTTTTTTTAAACGGTCTAATTAAACTAATGTTAATAAGAGGCTTAGTGAATATCAAAGAACAAGGCCAATGAATACATAATTTTTACATTATACATCAATAAAATTTCACTTTGACGCGCACATATACAGTTTTATAAATTTATTCTATTATAACGACGCCTTAAGTATTTCAGTATTTTAAGTTATCCAAAAAGAAATAAGTCGTTAATTTTTCATTTAGGTACCTCTAAACTCTGATTTTTAATCAGAAAACCTGCCGTCTAAGAAACGCCTTGTGCGTCCAACTCACCTCATGCTTTCCATAACAAGTCTTGGTGGTAAGCACGACGCAAGGGGGACAGTCCGCAGAGTGGCACGAGTGATGAGGCGGATGTCCGCAAGGCCGCTCTCGGCGACAAGGGGCACTGCACGGTGGAGGCTTCGCCCCACACCGGATCGGGGGCAGGATCACTTCGAGACCGCATTCACAGCGAAGCTCTTCAAATCCTGTAAAAAACTCAGACTTTTTTTCTATGGCCTGTTGTTTCTGTGTTTGCTTAGTCTAACAAATCTACACCATGAGATCGATTCATAAAAAGTTTTTTTTAAGTTCAAATTTTGTGGGCTCTTAACATGTCGATTCGACATTTTTCACAATGTTTACATAAATCATACAAGTAAATGTTAAATGCGTTAAAAATAAAATAAAATTTTTAAGGCAAAGTCCCTATGCAGAGTATTTAACCCATAAGTTTTGGCAACAATTATATATAACCAACCAATTGTTTTTATTATTATACTAAAAGATCGCTCGAGATCGGCTTTGAAAGCCCCATTTTGGAGTCGTACTAAAACTACTAGACTACTATTCAATATAATCTAAACACAGTGAAATATCATACCCAGCCGTTGACAAGGGGCACAGTGTCCTGTGTGACAGAAGTCCTCACATCGATGTAATTGACAGGATAAAGTACGCCCACAAACCACTGCGCAGCGGTGAGAGGATGCGCAGCAAGCTGTGCGGCAGCGATGGCGTCCACACGACATTTTCTGAAAAAATATTTTTATAGAATCTGACGTAAAGATATGTATCACAAGTTGACAGTTAGATAAAGTCGTTAGATCTAAAAGGTGGGCTGAATAGTACGTAGGCTGACACATAGATGGCGCTACTAGTATTAAAATTAATATGATTTTTAGACAGCCCTAATCTTTAAAACATGTGTATACATTTGACAAGTCATACTATAACTGTGTAAGATATAGTATATTGAACGAATGAAGTTATGTATGTTTTAAGAGACAATGGTCGCTGGACAAATTATGAGCTGATGAAGAGGTAATAGCTGTAACTGAATCCTGTTTAGAGCCTAAAGAAAAATCGTACTTTAAAAATGGTATAGTAAAATTGTACTATAAATAAAAATGTTTTTTCTATGTTAGCCATATATATTTCAGCCCAGCTGTTATTAGTTTGAAACAAGGTATTATATCAGGTAAGTACTGTAAAAATCATTTTCCTAAATTGTTTTTATTGAGTAATGATAGAGCATTATCTTAAATAACCAAGTAATTAATATTCTAGATTATCTTTTTACAAAAATTTAATATATTACACTTAACACTACAAATTTCTAAATGAAATTTGATTAGCGGCACAACATGAATCACTTTGCCTACCTTATTACACTTCTTTTGACAGAACACGTTGTCATAAGCACCGGGTAGATCTTTGCAAGGCACATCAACAGTCGAGTGACCACAGCGGCATTGAAGGACTGTAGTGTTTGGACACTCGGGGCATACTCCTAAAAAAGTAGTAATATTAACACCAAAATAAGATTTAAGAATTTATTTCTTCCCTATACTGAGTTTTATAAACTCAAAATTTTGTTAATAAGTCTAACCTAGGTGTACGTTATTAGGTGCCTTATTAGGTGTACGTTGAAAGAGTGGTATCGGGTTCGACTTCTGGTGGGAATGCAAGTTTATTTAACGTTGCATTTGTTATCTGCCTTTGAGTGTGAGCGGTACCTCGGCAGTGCTTAAACCGTACATACAACGTACGTACAACCGTACGAACACGTTCAAATGTCTAAAGCAGACAGAGAACAAACGGATCTTGACTGCTGTCAAATTTCTCATACTCCAGAAAAATGGTTTTACAGTTCTGGAGACTAGATTGAAGATGGATTGACATATTAGAATACGGGTCCTAGTCTTTAAAAGGTGTGTGGGCACTGATAACCTCGTTGATTATAATATTAAGAAAAATTATCACAAAAAAATAGAGAAAAATGACGAAGAGCTTGTAGTATCAGAGGTTTTATATGTTTAACGGACATGAGCAGGAATAATTCCAATAAAATCATTAATTCCTTCTAATAAAATTGTGAAATAAACACCTTAAATTATTTATCTTTAATAAATTTCATCTTTCTGCCGTGCACCACCTCTTTGTGGAACCAACTACCAAAAGAGGTATTTCAAAACTGATACGACCTAGGTGCCTTCAAGAAAAGAGCGTACCCGTACTAAAAGGTTGGCAACACACCCGCTAGCCCCCGGTGTTGCAGGTGTCTATGTGCGGCGGTTTTCACTTGAATTCGTGTATGCGGTAGTTAGTTATTTCGACTATGTATTTGATGTTACCACGATGCGTGCTTCTACCATTCCTAACGGCTGATAGAGGACAAATCTTTGTTTTTTATTTTTATTATTAACTAGCGACCCGCCCGGGCTTCGCACGGGTGCAATGCTGATAAAATCACGTTATTATTAAGTATTGTTATTTTCCTCGCTAGAGAGCTGCGATCCCTGCTAAATTCAAAGTGCTACAGAGGACCGTTTTTTTTTTAAATGGAATCTCGCTGTTGGCCTTGCTCGGCCTGAATGGGAGCCTCTACGGCCTTCGACGCGCTATTTATAGGCACGGCGGGCGAAAAACGAAATACTAACCTTCGTGGCACTTTTGCATACAGAAATGTTTATCATTATCCGGTCCACAAATGAGTGGTTTAGCGCAGATATTACCACACAGCGGTATTGGGTCCGAACAACTTTTGCGTTCACCTTCTTTTAATCTGTAACGAAAAAATAATTTATTGTTCATTATCAATATTATATTAAATTCTCGTGAATATTTTTATGACATTTTAAAGAGCTCACAGCCCCTCTGGGGGATAAAATTTACTAATACCACTAATATTAGTAAATTTTATCCTTATAGTGTATTTAAGTATACTAGAAAATTTTAAAAACATGCTGTTGAGTAAGATTCTTGGTAATCCCCCAGAGGGGTTGTGAGCTCTTCAAAAATGTCATAAAACTATTAATAGTTTTGAAATCTTAATATTTAACTCAGTTTTAATAAATCTAAAAGTTCGTTCTTCTGTTAATTTTAACTTTCATAAATGGATTTATGGTATAAGCGTTTCATAGTACATCAGATCTTCAAAATCTTTAGTTTTTTAATATTACACAAAAAATATTTTAGTTAAGCATATATAATAGTTAGAACGATAATCGTTATAGTTTAATTATACATTTTATTTTCATTTAAAAATGCTTTTATATCTAACAAACAGACAAAACATACTACAAGGACAGAAGTATTTAAACAAAAATCAATGTAAAACAGTTCATTGGAGATGCACTCAGTTTCATTTTAACCTAATGGTAATAGGGCTCCTGAGACCATACATACTTAGTGTTTCCACAGGGACACGTTATCACATTTTCCACACTCCGTGGACATGTTTTACAAGGCGGCGGATGACATTCGTCCCGACAGACGTGCGCACCGCAAGTCAGTACGCGCGCGCACGCAGACCCACAAGAGAATGTACGCTTGTCACCACTTTCTGGCGTACATGGTACTGATTGGGTTTTAGCGGCTGGGCAGTAGCATACTAGAAATAAGACAAAGGCATTTTACGAACACAAATATTTTGAGCAAGTTCGTTTTTACCGCAACATAAGTATTGACAACAAAAATCTGAAATACATTTGTTAAAGTAGTTATTTTTCATCTTTTTAGTAGAAATAAAACTTTTATATTAGATTGTAAATTAAACTGTTGAGATGTTATTAGTAGATTGATTTAATAAATAACTAAAATAGTTTCCCTAACTTTATCATCCAATTTGAGCATGATTGATTGTCGTTTGAAGTCCTATCACCGCCCAACATGGGGCCATTATGTAAGCAGATTTACTGCAATTTTTCCCCCCTACCTCTTGTTAGCAAAAGTAAGAAAAACCCTCAAAAATGCATTGTTTCCAAGCATAGACAATGTATGGGTATTATGTGTATAAACCTAAATAATTACAGTTGACGTCACTAAATAAGAAGATCATAGATTCCCCCTTACCCCTACCGTGCTTACGTCATACTTGAACGGCCCCAATATAGCTTCAGGGTTGGTTTATTTTTTATAATATATAATCCACAAAAACATAATATTTGGCGAAATAAAACATAATTTGGCGATCAAAAATGGTGGCAGCACTGTCATATTTTAATATCTTATTGACTATGTAAGATAATTCGTTACCTTGTTCCACAATGAAATCGCAAGGCTCGCACGGTCCATCATGACAATCATTTGCACAGCTATGAACACCGCAGTTAAGTTTGCGGCCACACTGTCTTCCACATTCCTGCGGCAACTTGCTGCTGCATAATACAGAGCGGGATTCCGCACCACAGCCACAATTCCTGGTCAATTGTTATATTCAAATTCATTGATTCATATAGGTAACACAATGTACACTTACGAACGTCAAAAACAGAAATGTATATGAAACGCTTCTAATTTTACATTTACTGCCAGTTCTCAAATCAAGGGCGTAAACTGTCCGCCTCTAATTTTAATAGTCAAGTTTTTGTATTAGACATGGTTATCTTTTGAATAATGTTAGTAGATAGAAAAACTCTTACGCCAAAAATGTCTATAAATAGATGTTATTATTGTATATGATAGTTCAAGGTAAAGATAGTCAAAAATGATAATATACATTGACCTTAAGTTTACGTAACTTAAAAATGTATTATTATTATTTAATTTATATTATAACACATAATCCATCATCTATTAAAACACTTCTTATTAATGGACGGTAAAGTATTTTCTATTACATCAATCAAATTCAGCCTCCGATATGTAGAACAAGAAGACTGAATTATTTGCGCAGTTGCGATGTTGAATATTATTATTGCAAACCGATAACATCATAAGGCTATTTAAATCGGTATTTAAAATTATAGTCAAATGAAAAGCTTATCCCTGGTATAAATGGGAAAGTTATGTAAGACTTACGTCTATCATACATGTTGTTTAATTGATTGCATTTAAAAATGTCTTCCCTCTTACTGATTGATCAATTTTTATGATAGCTAACGCCAGCCTGAATATAACATAATACTTGAACAGCCCTATGTAGCATGTGACAAAACTTTTATTAGATTTATTAGAATTTAAAATTAGAAAAGACTTCTACTTGACTTTCTTTAACTTCTTTTTTTTAAATTATTTAATTGGAATATCACACTTACTTTGCAATAGTAGCCTGGCATGGTGGACAAGGTCCTGGGTGGCAAAGCAAAGTGCATGGATGAGGGCAACTTCTAGGTCTTTTGCAGGCTTTACCACAAGTATGGGCAGTGTTGCCACCTCTCTGGTAGTCGGGATTACGAACTGCACCACACATGCATCTATACTCTGTAGGTATGTCTTGGCTGGTGTTTTGACATGCCGGACAACGCCATTTGCCCTCTGAAATTAAGACAATATTATTTATAACTTAGTCAATACTGAAATTGCTTCAACTATTAATGTCATTAATGACATCTATCAGTTAAATAACTGAAAAAAGTAATCACTTCATTTTAGTCAACTTAAAATAAACAATGTATAAATTTCTTCTAATTTATCTAGGTGTTCATGGTCAAAATGTGAACTCAAATTCACAGTGACAATAAAATATTTTAAAACACATAAAATCTAATATATATATATACCTATATATATTATATTTACTAAACATTTATGTAAGAGTGTATATATATTTTTGCTAAAATTTATATAAATTTATCAACTCACCAACCATACTGCTAACAGCCCATTTTCTAATACACCGAAGATGCATAACATGGTAACAATTAGTGCAATACCATACTGGATCCAACTGTTTTACTCGTTCACAGCAAACTAGGCACTCTAGTGTACCTTTATCAAGTTGTTCTGTTAGACGCTCTCTTTGTGTCATTTCTTTATTTAAACCTATTACAATAATTTAGACATTAGACTCTCTCAACTAATACAGATAAATAATTAAAGAAATATCTTGCCCATCTCAATTGATATCAATTAATCTAATCTAATTATTTTATGTGCAATTATTCATACCTGCATTATTACTAACAACTGTTTTTTTACTTCTTGCTGGACTTGGTACATGGCTCCTTCCTTTCTCTTCTCTATTTTGTAGATATGAATTTGCATATTGTTCATCTTCATAGCTGTAACGTTCATTGGCTTTAAGCCGTTGACTTCCAGGCCAGCGTTGCCTTCCAGAAGGCTCCCCTCTCCCATTTCTTACATCCTGGCTATCTTTACTCTTGTTACTATTATAGAAAGTTCGACTAGGGTCTGTATCTCTACCCATTCCTTTAGATTTACTTTGGCCCCCTTCTCTACGGTTTGAATCACCATTGTTATAATTATCATTTCTATTTTTTCTACTATAGGCATTAGTATCATTATTTCTAGAACTTTGGGGATAATGACTACTTTCTGGCCTAGTATGATTTTGACTATTATTTTTATCATATTTGCGATTTTTATTATCATAACGAAGACTGCCATTGCTATCATGTTCTTGGTTTCCTCCATTCTCATATCCATTAGTATCATAGGAACTATTTTGTGCTTTATTTTTTGGTCGTTCTCTCCAATTTTTAGAATCTGACGGTTTTGTATGATTGCTACTGGAGCCACTGCCACTGTGGTCTATGTCCAAAGGTTCATGCTGTATCTCATTAGGCTGATTATTTTCAGTTTGTAACGAAGAATTTTTAGGAATAAATTCAATGGCAGTTGGGGTTAATTTTGATTTAGAAACCATATCATTGGTATAATTATTACCATCAGGTGGAGGAATATACTGGTCTTGACTATTGGTTTCATAAGATTCAACATTGTTTGAATAACTAGAACTAGCACCATATCCAAAATTGGCTTGAGCATTTACATTTGTTGGTAAGTTCTGATAACTATTTGCATTATTATATTGGTTAGGTGGATAACTCTGATAGTGGACATTACTATATTGAGCTGTGTTGACACTAGGAACTCCAGACTGCTGCATTTGCGATAGAAATTCATTAAAACTCACATATTGATTACCACTAGGATCCATTTGCCTATTGTAGTAAACTTGACTTCCATATTGACCATTAGGATCAGAATTCCATGCATTTGGAGCCTGATTTTGGCTATTGTAATCATATGTATTGTTCCACTGAGACATCACGAAGTGCAAATGGAAAAGTTTAGAGTAATTTAGGTTTGATACAAGAAACTATGTATGTGGCTATTGCGAGAAGTTACTTTTTTTACAGAATATTGATGATATCAGGCCGAAGCCTGGGGCTTCGGGTGAAAGGTGCTTAGTCTACCTGAAAGAAAAAATAATTGTATTTCGTCATTACTTTCTCAATTTTGAAATACGTTTCACGGACATGTGGCACTTATAAATTTATAGTACTTTTAGTGCACTTACCAATAAGAGAACTTTTTTAATACACGGTTTGATAAAAAAACGTCTATATAAATAAAAATTAAACAAAAAAAATAATTTTGCAACTCAAAAAATATATTTTTATGATGAGATGTGTCAAGATGAATCGGTTTAAAAAGATTGAGGGGTAAGGGCAAAGGGAACTGAATTAAAGGCTATATGACAACTGACAAAACGGTAGATTTTATAGTGGAACCATAGATACCAAACGAAATCAATTTATATTTTTACCAGATAAAAAGCTAATTGTTACTTCTTTGCTTCAGTTCTTCTTGTTTAATGATGTATTTCAATCTAAAAAGAAGAAAATTAAATGATGTTACCTACTTTAAAACACCAGCCGTCTTTCTGACATTAAATAAAAATTGCCTATTTATTTAAAAATCATTACAATTATTATTAGTCTGTGCTTAGTAGAGTATCATTCATATTTCATTTTACAAACAATAAAAAGTAGCTATATACATTATTTTTTCGATTCCCGCCAATTTCAGTTTTCAAGTGCAAAACTTTTTTGTTCCTTTGTGCTAATCGTTAACATTAATTATGGCTTCGGTGAAAAAAGAATCTAAAAGTAATTTTGTATCAGAAGCAATTAAAGAATTTATGAAGTTTAAATCGGAAGAATCCGAAAAGGAAAAAAATAAAAAACCACAAAAACGGAGAAAATTGGCTACCGAAATAAACGATGATACAAATGATGAAGACACACAAATTTGCGGCGAATTTAAACAGAAAGTATTGAATAATATGAACCAACAGTTAGTTTCAAGGTAAGTCTACAAAACGTCCCAATTTTGGACATATCGTAGCGACCCCTACAATCTGCACCTACGAATTACTACGATAACGTACACTAAAACCTGTTAACAAAGTTATTTTAGCTGCTATGCTACCTAAGGTTTAAAATACAACTTATCCATCTTAGCCTCCGGGGGGCCATGTATTCAGTCTTTAATAAGTAAATAGGTTCAAAAAAATCCTAAGACTACCTATACATATTTTTATCAATTTCTTTTTTTAAATTGTATATAAAATACTAACTGCATTGATGTATTTCTCATTTGTACAATATAGCAGCGGGTTAAGGTTTACAATTTAATACCTCGCTTTTGAGGTAGGGGGAGGGTATACTTATCACCCGTAACCAATTTCAAGTACCAGAAACAGTTATTTCAATAAAAAAAACCAAAACATACATATAATACCTAACATTAACCGGGCCCATCGTCCTCAAAGTCATCCACATAAGCGGGTCGTTTACCAAGCAAAATTCACCAAGTTTAAAAAAAATTCAAATAAAATAACGCACATTCACGAGAAAACAAAAGAAATGTAAAAAGTAACGGCTTTTTAACGAATAATCTGCACTGTAACACTAACACACTGATCTGGCGGATTGTTTACAAATGTCTAATATTGCACAAAATATCGAAAAAAATTTTTAATTAGTTTTAATTACAACTCAAGCAGCATAAATTACTCCAAATCTCACGGAGGTTTTCGAATCAAGGTCCCTCGAGACTCCTACGTACTCAGTATAATCAAATTCAAGGTATTGAATTATAAACCCAACCCTTAGCAGCGCAGGCACACATCTAATATATAATTTACTTTCAGGAAAAAAATTAATGATAATTTTAAAAAGAACCTAACCGACATATCACGTAGTTTGGAAGAAGATTACTCAGTCTTAAAGAACAATACGAAAGAGTTAGAAGAGGTTACAACCGCCTCAATAAAATGCTTATATCAAACGACATCGGCTATAAAATTAAGCATTAGCAATTTAAAGGATTTGGAACGAACGTTTATAAAGACGTAAAGTATCTGTTCCTTTATTTTACAATAAAAACCTTTACTAATAAGAAACGGTATAATATATAATCTCCAAAAGGTATTTCAAACGTTTCGCGTTCTTAAAAAATTTGTTATCCTCTATCGTAAAGCAACAATTGCATTTTGAATGATGTACAGTCCGATATCGGATAAAGAGTTATAAGAATTCAAAGTCGAAATAATTTAAAATGTTATAGGGACGAAGTTGCAAATACTGTTGCAAATACTACGATTGAATTCGGTGGAATTTTTAATATTTTTTAATTATAGGTGTGATGATGTGGAAAAAGAACAATCATCACAAATAAGCCAATTAGATGAAGATTTGGACAAAGAAATGAACATAGTTAAAGAAAAATTGATTTCTGCAGCTAAGAAAAATTATCTAGAGATGCTGCAAAGATCTTTCCATGAAGCAGAAGCAAGCCTTCAGAATAATTTTTAATTTAAATGTTCTTCTTTTCATCTTAGTTTTTTAATAGAACTTTAATTTTTTGATAGTAATATATTCCATTTAAAATATGTAATAGAATAAATTATTAAAAACAATAAAATACATACGGATTTCGTACAATTAAAATTAGTAATTTTAAAATACCTGCACGGCACTATAAATTATATAAATTAAAACAATAATGATTTGTTTAGTCATTTTATATATTATTATTTCTAAAAAGACTTTCTATACCTGGCCCTGCTGAAGTAATAGAAAGTCTAGAGATCAGGCGGTTTGAAATAGATTCCGTCTACATTATGTTAAAACCTGGTACCAATATAAAACATATTGGTACCAGCCCGTGCTAAATCCTAATTCCTTAACAAAGGCTGACTAAAGGGCTCTGATTCATACACCGTAGCAACCTTGGCATATTTTCCGTTTAATTGCATGAAATGAAAGCAGTGATAGTCAGCGTACTACAATAACGCAAGGAGGTTGTACGTTAAAACTTATTACTGTAAGAGATGATTACTTATTAAGATTTCACTGTTTGTGAATTAAGGATAAACTGTTATGGGGTGCGCTGCTAGTGTCCAAGGAACTGAATCGCCAAAGGTAAGAAATGATATTTTAAATTTGGCCATTTATCATTGCTTCATTCAAAATTATTCGAATTCGATGAAAAATGTTAAATACACTATGTTTCATAATTTCATGAAACATTTTATTTTTTATACAGAATACCTATTTACATACTAATGATCTGAACACGTTTAAGTATCCTTTTACTTTATTAGATGGACCGCAGTTTAACCACACCGCGTCTGATGCCCACAGCTTAAATTTTGTATCAATAATAAAATTATATGGACTCTTATAACGAAGAGCTAATTATTTTACATTTAAGATATCAACTCGAACATTTAGAACTAGAATATAAGATCGTTTATTAAAACCTAAACGTAACAAATATCCAGTTTTTATTTTCAACATTTTCAAATATACAGTTTTTACAATTTACTTAGCATCCATATTAATAAAAAGTGACAAAAAATTATTAAAATGAGAATTCAAAAAATTTGGTTCTAGTGTCTCTGCACCTTTACCCCTGTCAGCATTTCCTCACTGTATTATGATACTTATTTGTTGAGTGAGAAAAGCACCAACTCTGGGGTCGCCGGTACTACCAGGCGCCAAGTTGTTTTAATTAGCGCCTCTGCTTTAAACCCCACGGCCCAAGAGTCTCTATTCCAATAGGAACACAATCGAAGTTGGAGGAAATACTCCTATATCTGAGCCGTTTATTATTTTCCGCCTGTTCTGTTTTCACCTACTCTGCTTCCGCCCCAGATTTTTTTCTTGTCCCAGGGAGACGGGGCTAACGTGTTCACACAATTAACATCGCATACCAAAGCCCGTCCCTTCTTCCAAGATATCAACGGCAAAAAAATAAGTTATTTTAATTTTTTTCAGTCAAATAGTTCGTTTCAAATATCGTATAGTAAGGATGAAACTGTGTTGGCTTCCCTGGTGAGATTTGATGAAGAAATATCGTCGTGTGAGGGGTCCCACCCTGTTCAGAGATTGGCTGTCATCTCGGCAGAATTACGGAGTATTCAAATTGTGATTATACATGACAAAATACTAAGAGTCTGTTTCACAATGTATGGATAAAGTACCAAATAGCTATGCAACACGTAAATTATTCGGAAGATAAAAGTTCCGAAGAAATTTCGCGCTAACTGACAGTCGTGAAACGCAAAAATACTGTTTATCCTACCAATAAGTAATAAATAGCTTATTTGGAACTTATCCGGACATTGTGAAACAGACCCTAAGACTAATATCATACAAATATAATAATAATAAAACAATCATGTAACAAATATTTTTTTCTATCCATATTAATACTTGAAAATTGTGATGAAATTGACTTGTTTTAGACTTAAAACTAAACATGTGACAGGTACAAAACATCTTTAAGAAAATAGTTAAACAAATGTACTAAGATCTATGGTCCATACATTTTTCTAGTAGAATGTTGCCACGATGATGATGCAGGGACTAAAATATTGTATTATTGTTCCAGGAAATTGCCGAATTTGATGGTGTTCCTTCTGAAGTCACTGACGCTAAATATGCAAAGACGATACATCAGGTGGAACCATTATACTTAGATTACTTTCATAAATAAAAGATATAAATACATTTAATAATATGTATCTATGTATTCTTTGTAGATGTTCGTAGCCCTGGACTTGTACAAACGGCCAATGTTAGCTGCTGAGAACGAAGATTTCGTGGCTAACGTCAACAGAAAAGCAAGTCTTTTTCAATTCTCAAATCTGACATAAATCTTTTAATTTAATTTTTAATACAGTATGTATATGTATTCGGGTCAAGGCAACATAAAAGAAAATAACACTTTTTTTTAATAATTTGTGGCCTGGTAACAAGACCTTTAAGCCAAAAAATAATTCAAAGTTAGATCCACTGATTTTTTTATAAAAAATATCGTTATGTCTATAATTAAATTAAAAATACTATTTTTGCTCAAGAGTCTTTTCATGACAAGTTTTATGTATTATTTTTATTAAATTCTCAGCAAACCAGCCATACACAGCCTTTGGCTTTTTTCACTCCTTTTTCACAAAAATGTAGTTGTGACTCCTTGAACACACGCCCCACCAAACCATCACTGATGCAGGATGATGACCACGTTTTACCTTTCCTACCAATTGAGCAGCTTCTTTAGAACTATGTTCATGTGTATTTTTACACTTTATGATTTTGCTAATTGGTGTGCCGCCCGTGTGTTGTTATATGTATTGATAGTACGATATACGAAGATACGTCTGATACCAAGCCTTTGGAGTGTCTGGAATACGACAGATGGCTCCATACCCATATTGTGCAAGGCCATCAATGCAATCCTATTTCTTAAACACTCTATTCCATATTGTAATTTGACAATTAACACCAAATACACATACATGAAATGGCGCAAATAAAAAATAAACGAATTCCTGTTTATAAGTATAAGGACCTACGTATACCTAAGAGTAAAATAGTGATTTCTTAAATTCTCTTTAATCTGTTAGATATTTAATGGTGAAATTGTTGTTTAAAGGAAATGCGCTACTTAGAAGCAAAATATTTACGAGTACGAGAGAGGGATTTGGAACGTGAGAGCCAACTGTTACACACGCAGCTCTTGCGATTGAAAACTTTATACACAAGTCTTCAAATGTTACTAGGTTTGATCTGATATTTTACGGATATATTAATTTTAGACTATACAATAAGATATAATTAACTGTCATTGATACTATTTAATAAGTAAATCGTCTCTAAGTACATTTATTTTTAAATTTTAGTTGCACGTGTTTTAAATTGTAAATTTATCCTATAAAGTTTTAGATCCAGATATCGATACTTATATCAAATCGAAATCTATACTTATATTTATGTTAGGAACTGCTACTGTTAAGCAGTAAAGCAGAAAAATTATGTGGCGAAATGTGGGTAATTTTTCAAGTTTTTTTTCTAACGATTATATTTTATTGTTTGACACCGCTGTCTGTTTTGTGGAGCATCCCGCCAGTTGCTTTATTTCTCACTATCGACTATAAATACATTTAATGATATATATAAATAGTTTGTTTTACAAAGTTTTCTGCTGTATTAGTATTAAGTTATTGTAAGAATAGAAAAAAAAAATCTCATCCTCAATAAAATCAATGTAACTACCTCAGATCATAAACTGGCGACACTCTAATGTTTACATTACAATATTCCATTTCAGATTCACTATGGTTCAAAAGATCACGACCGGGTTTATACCTAGAAAGTGCCTTGCAGCGTTCCCAAGATTTGCGTAACGCCCTGGCATCAGTTAGTACGCGGTTACGCGCTGCCTCTGAGTATGGACAAAACGGGATACGCCTTGTGGAGGCGGCTTTGCGAGCTTGGAAACTCGCTTCTATTGGAAGGTATAGTTATTTACGTATCCTTCGTATGCAAAGGTTACACGAGTGATCTTTCCCGCATAACACGAAAATCGTGTAGCATTCGTAAAAAAATTAAATTGATATTTTTGGCTGTTGAACATAATTTATGTAGAAGAGTGCTTACAAATTAGTGTGATATTCAGAAATGAGCCTTTGCAAATTGCATTTTCATATGGCAGTCATAGTTCGTCCCGTTTCTAAATATAACCTTTAACTAAGAAAGTTATATAACATTTTTTTATTTAAATTGTGTTTTCTATGCAATTTAAGTTAGATAAATATTGAAAATTAGACAATGACTAATATCAAAAATGAAGAAATCGGTCAATAGTTCGATTTCGTGTTAAAATCAAATTATTATTGTATTCCTGATTAAAGCATTACTTTAATAAATTCTAAATTCAAAAATTCTGATTACAGAAGTGGTTGGGAGCGCACATCATCGTGCGCAGACGCATGTAGTTTGCTAATTCAGGCGCGATGTCAGGAGCGTGGAGCGCGACGCGTCCTTTGTGCTCGAGCAGCCCCGAGAGCGGCTCGTTCTGTCAGACTGACACTTGACTATGCTTTTACAGACTGCCTTCACGACCACAAGTGAGGTTTTTTCTGTTTTACTTGGACTTCTGGGATAATTTTATACGTCTGTGTACAATGGTTCTTAATTATAAAAATTTATTGAAATTAAATTGTAAGATGTCTCGTCCGATCAGACTTCATGTAATATTTTTCTTACAGAAATCAAAGGGCCATTGAGACATTTATTCAATTTAAGGAAAACTTAGAGCAGCTCGTTTCATCGATACACAAGGTAATTTTTCGTTTTTTAAATAACAATATATACCTTACAAACAATAACTACAATTGTATATATGTCAAAACCTGCAAGTATAGAGACCTGGATATGAACATACAAGTAAATTTATCGTTTAAATCGCGCGGTAAATTTTAATTTTAATAAAAAAATGTGGTTAGATATGGGTGTTAAATATTTTAATATCTCCGCTGTTCCGTGTTGAAAATGAACGTGATAGTAATATTATGTTGAAGTTGGTTATAATGTATAACATATATGGGCAACCACCTATGTTGCATCGCGGGACATTATAAAAAACCCCAATTAAAAAAATTGGTTGCCTGTAAAGTCGGTATACGGGCGAAAGTTTTACGTGACTACGACTTTGAGTGGTAAAATAATTTTAATGTGAATATTCATTCGTATAGTAGGAAGAAGGATGAAATAATAGTAACAATTTAAAACATTTATTTATACAAAGAATTATATTTAAAACATTAATTTATACAAACAACTTTTTATGTCTGTCTCTCTCGCTCTTAGGCGGGCTAACCATGCCCGAGTGGACGCGTGCCTCTCACTCGCTCTCATTGTGAGCGCATAACGTGAGCGGAGCGTAACGCAGTTTCTTGAAGTGTCACCCGGCAAACCAATTTATAAGACGTTGTCACGTCAAAAATCACATCGAAAGATTTATTGCTTATCAATATTCTAAACAAGTTTATTCGCGTTTATTCTCTCATTTTGCCTACATGGGCTGGATGTCATAACGTTAGTTAGGTTCTATTTGAGCTACCGAGGTGATAACTTGGACCTAGTATATCGCTATACTAGTATAGTCTTTGTATGAGTGGAATTAATACAAATATCGATGGATTAGTTTCCCAAATTCTAGCTCAAGTGTCTCATTAATTTCGGTGTATGTAACTTGCGTTGTTTGTAACAATAATTGAAAATTTAATTGCAAGATACAGTTTTTTATAATTTCATTATGTTTTTATAATAAAATTGTCGTATTATTTCATATATTTTTATTTATTTTTATTTTACACATCAATTAAATTAGAACTTATGCAGTATATCAAAGGAAATAACTAAACAAACTACTACCACAAAATAAACAAAAAAAATTAATAATAATAACTTAAAATTTATAATAACTAAAACTTAAAAATAAAAATTAACAGCAATAAACAGACAAAATTAAACTTAAACAACATTAAGAGCCTGCAAAACAAAGTTCCGGTAAGTTGGTAGACTGTTGTAAAACACATCAATATTTTATCAATGTTTGTAAGTAAGGTGTAAGAGCGTGATAGCCTATTCACTGGCCCTTTAAAACTAGCAGATATTGTTTCTGTTATCCACGATCTCTCCATCTCGAACCCCAGAAGTAATTTTGGTCTCAGTTATACAGACTATGTCGAAATTACTATTAAGTACATTTAAGTAAAAATTGCCAAGTTTACTTACTTAGATATAAGATTTACAGAATGTGAACAGGGTAATCTGTCACTACTTTAAAATGCACTAAGTACTTTTAAACGCGTTCCGCGGACGTATTTGCACGATAAAGTTTGGCCCTTAACATGTCAAAGGTTGCCTATACCTGATGATGTCAGGGTGCCACGAATCGATTGATATAAGGTGTCCTCACAAGAACTGATAATCCTCTAATTGAGTATTCGATAACTTATCCAGCCCTAAAGACGTATTTTGTGAAGATTTTTAGGCAAAATGTTAATGTTCTTTGCGTACATTCCGAGGCAATCATTGTTCGTTTGGGGGATATATAAACCTTTTTTTAACAAAGGATCCACCCACCAAGTGTCATACGTTTGTCTAAACCTGACATAAAAAAGATTTTATTCTTTATAACAATCGATAAATATGTTTAAAACCCTAAATAAAATTTTGACTCGTCACTCTAAAGTATTGAAATCTCAAATAAGAAGAAACTCCGAGGATATTCCTATTTTTATAAATGGAAAAGAAATATGTGTCCCAAAGTATTTCACAGTTATGCAAGCTTTACGAAGAGAGAGGGTATCTATACCAAGTTTCTGTTATCATGAACGGCTTTCAATCGCTGGAAACTGTCGAATGTGTTTGATTGAAGTAGAAGGTATGTGGAAACCACAAATTGCTTGTGCTCTCCCAATATACAAAAACATTAAAGTATGGACAAATACAAAGAAAACTTCTACAGCCCAAGAAGCCGTGCTAGAGTTTATTTTAGTAGACCATCCCCTGGATTGTCCAATATGCGATCAAGGTGGCGAGTGCGATTTACAAGATCTTACAATGAAATTTGGAAATGATCGTACCAGATTTACTGATATTCATTTTCAAGGGAAACGTGCTGTAGAGGATAAGAATTTAGGTCCACTTATTCGGACAGAGATGACTCGATGTATTCATTGTACGCGTTGTATCAGATTCGCATCACAGGTTTGTGGCATGGATGTCTTAGGAACTTCGGGACGTGGTGGCGAAATGCTAGTAGGGACATACGTAGATAAAATGTTTCTTTCTGAGCTGTCTGGTAACATAATAGATTTGTGTCCTGTTGGATCACTGACGGCTATCCCGTATATGTTCAAAGCCAGACCATGGGAGATACGAAAAACTAATTCTATTGATGTCACTGATGCAACAGGAACTAACATAGTATTGGATCACAGATTCAATAGAGTTCTACGAGTTTTACCACGAGAAAATGATGAAATAAATCAAGAGTGGTTATCCGATAAGGGCAGATGGTCCATTGATTCCTTAGAAATGCAGAGATTAGTCTCACCAATGTGTCGCAGTGGGAGCTGTTTAGTACCCGTCGAATGGGACTGTGCATTGAGAATGGTAGCCACCACAATAAAAAACGTAAGTCCTGGTAAAATGATAGCGGTAGCGGGACCTTATTGCAACGTAGAAACATTGGTAGCTGCAAAAGATTTCTTTAATATTTTGGGTTGTGAAAATACTTTTATTGAAAGAAACCTTACACATACCTGTGGAAATATAGATCTAAGGACCAGTTATTCATTGAATATTAAAATGAGTGAAATAGCAAAAGCGGATAAAATTCTTTTAGTTGGTACTAATCCCCGCTTTGAAGCTCCAGTATTAAATGCGTGGATACGGCATGCATACACCCACAATGAGTGCGATATCTATGTAGTTGGTCCTGAGTGTGAATTTAATTATCACGTTAATTATGTTGGCCACGATTTAAGTGCATTATCAGGGGCTAATGACTACTTTAGGGGTGCCAAAAAACCCCTTATATTTGTAGGAGTAGATCAATTGGATACACCAAGTGGAGGCCAAATTATGAGTGCTCTTTATAACATCGCGAGTGGTTTTAAAGTTGAACCGGAATGGGGGATTGTAAATATTTTAACTCGCGAGGCAAGTTTTGCAGGGGCTTTGGAAGCTGGTTGGAAACCAGGAGCCCTAAGTGCCATTCGAGCTATTTGTCCAAATTTAATCATTTCTTTGGGAGCCGACGACATATTTTACAAATGTCAACCCTCGAATGATATAGCAGTAATTTACATAGGCTTTCAAGGAGATAAGGGTTCAGAATGTGCTAATATTGTTTTACCAGGCTGTGCTTACACTGAGTCTGGGGGTGTTTTTTTAAATATGGAATGCCGTAGTCAATATGCACTCCCTGCTATAACGCCACCTGGTAGAGCACGATATGATTGGAAAATAATACGGGCTTTGGCAGAATATACCGGGATAAGCTTATTTTACAGTGATTCCGATACATTGTGCTGTAGATTGGCACAAATAAGTCCAAATTTTGTGAATTTTAACAATTACCAACACAAGCCATTTGGGGAATTAATTCCATATCTTATTAAACCAGGTTCAGGAGGAGGCTGTAATTTAAACGTACCTATGAAGGAACTTACGGACTATTACTGTTCAAATGTTTATACATGTAATTCTAATACGATGAGAAAAGCCGAAAAAGCCGCGAAAGACCATAAACAATCGAAATATGCCGTTATTTAATATAATATCATTCTTATATCCCTCGTTTCTGTTAGCATATTATTTATTAATTTTAGTAATTTTAGAGATATTTTAATAAAACGTTTCTAATCTAACTTTTAGTTTCATTAGCCATGCCTTACTGTTTATTTTTTATTAACAATCGCATCCAATTCTTAAAAATATTTTATTGAATAGATAAAATCACAGAACTAGATTTAGATGCTAATTATAAATTAGTATTTGTTTCCATTTATGTGCAGGTTATGTTATCTAACATGGATAACCTACTTGTTGCTGAGAAGGAAGTCACAGAATATAGGCGACAACTGAGAGCAGCAAGGATCAACGACATTGTTCGGAATGGTTTGGGCGAGTTGCATTATAAAAAAGACGTTCTTAAACATCTACAAATGCAGATTAATTATATGGACACGTAGAAATGTTTCTATTCATATTCATCTCTCTCTATAATTAGCAGCTCATGTCTGAGTATCAACAACAAGCATCTGGATTATCTGTTTCTGCCGGTTTCTGTCCAGTGCCTCTCTTATGACAGTGTACAGTTTCGAGGACGATGAGTCTTTAACTGGAACGGTCCATCTGATTGGTGAACGGCTATCTCATCTTTTCCCCTTCTGTGTTACTTATCACGGTCAGTTTCTCCAAGTTGTCATTGTTTCTGCACATTGTATGGCCAAAATAAGATACAATTCGCTATTGGCATATGGGAGACAGGCAAGTCCGTATGTGGAGTTAGGTCAGGATAGATGTAGTGATGCGCTTGGCAGTCCACGGCATGAGCATTCACCGCCAGCATCACATCTCATAGGCATCGATCAGTTTTATTTTCGTTTTGATACCAATTCCTCTTTTTCTCCAGATATTGCCTAATGTGTCATGGCATCTTTCGCTATGTTGATTGGGTCCACACATATTTATATAAGACCTCCATTAAGGACTTATTAAGTTTACAAATTATTGTATCTAATATTAGTTACACGACGAAATGAAGGCCTCTAAGAACTATATGTACCTACTAATAAATGACCGCTCCTTGTTAATGGTTGTTTGTAATGATAAAGCATTAAACTGATATTGCAGTGGAATTGTGTTTATGAATAAGCTGTAGTTAATTAAATAATATAGTTAATAATAATTATATAAAACGAAGAAGAAGCCGAAAACGTAAGAGATGGGTGGACTGTTGGAATGTCTATGCTGCACTGCATTTGAATTTGGAATTATGTTTTGTTTACTTTTGATGTGCGGTGTCATTATATATTTAAATGTATTATTTACGTTTATCAAGAACGAACTTAAACTAACAGCCACAACTGTACAAGAGTCGCTAGAGATCAGTGGAAAGGGTTAGAGGGGCCTTTGACTTAGGGCACACCGGACTCCGAGATATACTGTAGTGAAAATATCTTAAATATCAGACAACAAATTAAAAAAAATGTGTGTATATGTACTTAATGTATAAAATTCAGAAGAGCAGAAAATAAAAGTCATTTTACAAAAACACAATCAAATTTTTATTAAATATCAAATATTGTATTGTCTAACACGATCCCTTATCTAACATGTTTCACATCAATATAATGTTAATTTATGGTTACAAGTGAAGGGCGAAATATAGTTGAAACGTGAAAGGATAGAAGAAGCATTAACAGTGACTGTAACTAATCAATAGGTACTTATATAAATAGGAGTATTTCAAATTATCTATATTGTCATGAAGGAACAAGAAGTAGGTGAAAGTTATACCCGTAATAAAATAAATCTTATAGTTACAGTAAAGAAAAAATAAAACTGAATGAGAAGTTGAAAAACACATTCACGTCATAATACTCATACACAATACATATTCTTATGTAAAATCTACAAAAAAGTTACACAGAGTACGACCTCAAAATATTACGATTATTATAGGGCTTAAAACTATCAAGTACAATTTGTGCGACAAAGCTCGTGAAACTCTGTAAGCATCGGGATATCAATCTACTAAGTACATGATTTAAGACGAGTATTAAAACACTGATATGTGAGATGATGTGTCACGTCTTATTGGTCGCTATTCACTACATAGCCCTTAGTCTCATATTGATAGTTATTAAAATGCAACAGAAATTAAAACTAGTTCTGTGGTCAAATTAAATTTGGGAACTCTATCCTTTAATTTACTATACATCCAAATAAACATTTAAGATTTGGTTCAAAAATTGAATTAATTTTGACCAAATCTTAGCTACAACTAGCTACAGCTAGTTATATTGTCAATCCGAAAGGCCCGACCAATGCGGCTGAATTTGCTAGTTAAGCAAAATCGTTCTAAGCGTTTTCATAAACATTTTAAAAACATGGAAGCACTCTCGCGGACAGACTGTTTGCAGATTTTAAAACTTTTGAAAACTTACGGATAGGATAAAATCTACTCCTACAGTATTATTCGATATGGTGGTTCGCCAAGGTAAAATTGTAGGTCCATATTTTTTAATTTCATATTAACATGGCACAATTTTGGTATTAGCAAAATATAACGAACACTAGACTTTAACAAAACAATTTTAGAGCTTAAACAATAATTAACAAAATGAAATTTTCATCACTGTCAACATTAAAATTAGTGAGATCAGCAATTCTCTCAATTCAGAGAAGCATCTGCCATAATATATCCGCCAGCTTACACTTTGGTGATTGACTTCATTCCACGGCTTTGGAGACATCTGAAAATTTTCAAACAAATTAAATCCTAGTTTGAGAATCTTTATAATACATAATATTGTAAGAAATGCGAAATGCAAAACAAGAATCCATTTATAAGAAATATAGAATGTGAGTTTATGTTAGAAAGAGTCAGGCTCCCGATGCAAAATTAATACCAAAAGCTTTGAGTTGAAATAGACGAAGAACACAATTTTGTTGAAATTGACAAAGGTTATTTATGATGATATAATAATAAGGTAGCTATAGGATTAGGACACTTAAGTAAAGTCCATAGCTTTGCTATCCTATATTTTAATGTTATTTATACAAGATTCGTATAGTTAATACTCATAAATAAATGACTACTGGGATTGTGTTAGCAATATAGAAGAAAATGATCTTACCTAACAAGTCCGCGGTAAGACATGACAGTTCCGTAAAGTGTGAGAATGACAGTAGCCGTCCACACCACTAATAGCATAGATGTGCTGCCCTCTATAAAAAAAATACTTATGTAATAGGTAACAGGTAAAAAAGTTCAAGGTTTGATGATTGTAGGCATGAACCGTCATGAATTTCAATATAATACTACTTCAATATTTGTAAGATATAGAAAATATAAGTTTGACTCTTTATAAATTATTGGTGTTAATAATAATTAATATATATGTCAACATATACATGTGTCTAGAGAAGGGACATGTCAAAGCTATCCATAATCGACGAGGCTGAAAGATTGTCATGAAAGTTGATGAAAGGAGGTATGTTGCCGTAAGGACCGTTGCAAGAGATCCTCTGCCGACCCCGTCAGGCAAAGTAGTATAGGTAGACAGATAAAAATATAATACAATATCGAAGCTGGAACATAGATATAGTATCATAGTAGATAATCATGAGAGAGTATTTGTCCGTCGATAAGACAGAAAATTGAGAATCCTTTATTATCTTACTCTATATTTGTGTATCTTGACATTAAGAAGTAAATCATAGTGGATTCTTCTTTTAACCTCGTAGTATGATATTGTATAAGACAAATAAATAATGTTGTTTTGCTGTTAACTCATATCGCCGCCCATGACTACAGCCAGAGTCACAGGTGGCCGACCTTTAAAGACACGAAAAAAGGTTCTCAATTAGAACAATTAAAATAAATACTATGTACCTATATATCCATCGTGGTAGACATTGCGTTCCTTAATTATCGTGGTATGGCGTAGAATGTTCTCGCGTGGTTCAATTGCAAGCAAATCGGGGATTTCATTTGCATCACCACTGCAGTTTGCCCATTCGATCGTAACATATCTGAGGAATATAGGATTAGCGCTTATATACATTTTAATGCTTCTACCAAACCGCACCCAATTATAAGAGTAGTCAATTTCATACCACATTAGGGTAAGATTGTGAGTTGAGTCGTAGCCAGTACTTTGGCTCCCGTACATCATCCTATTTGTATCTAATACATCTAATCTATGGTAACGTTAAACAAGAAGAATCAGTGACACTACTTGGTTTTTTCTCAGAATCCTCTGGGCATAGAGGTGAAGTACGTAAGTAGTGAGGAAGCAAGTACAGACATAGAGACGATAGAATGATTAAAACATACCTAGATGATGTCCTACAAGCCTTCCGAGGTGGAACAAGGAGTTGTCTAGTACGCGATCGAGCTCCACCGCGGCAAGGTCCCCACGAACCCCAGGGTCCCGGCTGGCCTAACTCGGCTTCTTTGCACCCACATTCCACTTCACACAGCTCATCCTCCTATACAATAATAAGACTTCTTTAAGAAAGATACATAGGTAGAAAGACTTAGTTAATATTTTTTTCCCGGCCGATTAGACCAACACCTAATATATAATGATAATCGTGTAAGCCGGAGAAACTAGTGCAGGCTGCTAGATAGGCAGGCTGATGGCGGTACGCCCATGGACATTGTTAATGCCATAGGATTCTCGGTTTCATTGCCAACCTTTTAAGTATTGGTACGCTTTTTTCTTGGAGGATCGTACCTCGAATTGGATAAGAAACACTTCAGTAGGCAGCTGGTTCCCCGCTTGGTAGATACTTAATAGAAAAAAGTCTAGAATACCCTTTCATTGGTTCAGGTAAGCGTCCTGCCTATTTGCCTCCTGTTACATATAAAACACTTTATCAATCCAATAAGTCCCCACAATCCTTTATTAAATCCTTGTTCATTCCTTAACGCTCCCATACTGTGCAATTATTTAACCTGATGATACATAGGCGGTGCTACAATTCGGCCCGGTAGTGCGGTCGAACAACGCCAGGGGTCAAGATAAGCTTCTGACAGTAGCTCGTCCGAGATACTTGTGAGCTCACAACGGGCATGGGAGACCCGCACTCCCCATCCGCAAGCGCTTTCGGCTTCTTCACCTGATGATGTCTGTGGAAAAATAGTCTTCATGATTCACGTACACTTGGAAATGTTTAATTCTCTTTTTTTATGAAGTTTGAATTTTTTACAATTGATACACTGTAATTGGACCGTAGATAAAAAAACTGCTGTTTTCATTTCATGGCTCTGTCAACCGGTTTTTTGTGACTTTATATTTATGTAACATATTTGATAAACTAGTTAATATCTATTAATAGCTAATACATTCTATTATTTTCTTCAGTATATCCTTATACTCTATTTACAAAGCAAATGGCTTAATAACTGAAAAATCGGACTACCCTACGGAAATCTTAAGATCCAAATTTACAAAATACTGCATTAGGCGTGGTCACAAAGTCCACAATACAAAATAGATACTATAGAAACACAAAAATGTTGTAGGCAACCAGTGAACAGTAGAAAATATTTTTTATATGTAGAATATTCTACCTGCACGTGACATCCCAGCATAGGCCTAGCTACAAGTCTCAAGCAGGGCTCCCTCGGACAAGGGGCACGCTGTTCGGTGGGCGGACAAGTACGACCCGGCCATACAGCTGAGCATAAATGTTGCCTAAAAACAAAATTATAATAATTCCCCCATGTTCAACGAATATAATATAACAAAAGGACCGGAAACGCACTCTCGAGCCCTTTGGCATTGAGAGTGTCTATGGGTGAGCGGTCAAACTATTTTCAAAGAGACTTTAATATTGAGCAATTTATAAACAAACTACGCTGATGCATGCATTCAAAATACAAAAAAATCTGGGTTATGTCCAGTTGGGGTAAATACGTAAGGATACACCATACAATTTTACTTATAATCGTAAGAAAGTAATACCTAGTCCTTCGCATATGGCGGGTAGAAGAAGCGTCTCCACAAGAGCAGGCAGAAGTGTCCCAAGGACTCCATTCGCCTACTTCGCAGTCTACTCCGCAAGGCACATAACACCATGATTCACTTGCTTCACGGGCCGTCACGTTCTGCGATAATCAATGTCATATACACACTGCTTTGATTCTATATTAGAAACTACATAAATGTCCTGCTATCTATGGGCCGTTATTTCCGTCAATCAAACCCAGAGCGTATATTAGTATTATTGTTTTGAAATTATTAGTTTTAGTTTAAATGTTAATGCAAAACGAAGCGCAAATAATTTTCAAGCAATGACAATTTTGAAAATTTTACCTTTACTCACAACCGTATGAAATAAAAGGTAAACTCACAGGACAGAAGGAATCGTTGACAAACACCCCATCACTGCGAAGACAACGTACTGCTCTTCTCTTAATTCCTTCTCCGCATGGAGAACCGCCTGGAATATAATACATTTATTTATAATAATTTAATTCTATTACGGTTGAACTAAACGTAGAAATACCAGTAAAATATTCAAAGACATTTTTGAAGAAATTCACGATTTTATTTGTTTTTTTAAATTAATTATAAAGTGTTTTAGCTACTTACGTCAGACGACAAAGTATCAAGATAGGTGATTTTTTTTCACCATAAATATTTTTACGTATAAATAGTGATGGAATGGTTCGCGATCCATTCTCATAAAATCAATCAAATGGCTTTCCATATCCAAATTACGAGTTGTAATTGCATTCTGTTAGATTTTCTATAGACCATGCATCAAGTTTATATGTGATGAAAATGTAACCTAAAGGTTGGCAGTCATCCCAAGGCGCCGTATGCCAAGAATGCACTAAGGGTTCACAGGGTTCAGCTGCAACTAACGGGCCACATCGCATGCCTCCAGATTTCGCGGGGCGAAGCACCACACGGGTTCGGTCACGACGACCGCCCCATTTTGTCTAAAATTAAAATATATTATAGTCGTTGTGACTTGTTAAGATATATGTTTGGAATGGGTAAAGTCTAAATTTGTTTCACCTTAGAAATCTTCATGCATTTATGCATTTTTTTATTATTATTAAACATAGGCACAAAAGTAGATTAGAGAAGCGAGGACGGTATCGTAAAAATGTATTTCAATAAATTGATTAAACGTATTTTGTTTATGGAACACTTAATAACAATTTCAGTAAAACGAATTGTAAGTGTAAACCGAATCAAAAGTACCGATAAAAACAAAAAGCTTTTTTAAGAAAATAAATATTATTTACCAGTTCACAGGGGCTCCACTCAGACCATGGACTGAGGACGCAGTCAGCTGGGCAGGGCATATGACAAGGCGTCACTCTGTCAGGAGCGGCTCCGGCGCCAGATGTCTCACAGACAGAGTCCTCTACTTTGTTACCTTGGCCATCGACACACCTGTGATAAAAACCAATGTTAATAGTTGTGTATATATTGTATGTAACTTTTGTTGATAAATAATTATACTATTGAGGGTTAAATATACAAAATACGTTGATACTCAAAATCGACTTACATCATTAAGTGTTAAAATTAATATATAGGGTGTTTCAACAAGAACTTTGTTTTCTAAAACAAAATAAAACAAAGAATTTAGAGGAAAATGAATGAAATTTTTTATTGTATTACAAAGAGAAAAGTTTGGCAATTATGAATGAAAAATGATATCTGGCAAATGTCCACCACGACCACGCTGACAGATGTTGATTCTTTCATCAAAATTTTTAATCACTTTTTGGCAAAATGGAGGGTCTATTTCGTTAATGACATCACAGATTTTGAGTTTTAAGGCTGCAATCGATTCGATTGGCTCCGTATAGACTCTGTCTTTAACATAGCCCCACAAAAATAATCCAGTGGTGTTAAATCACACGATCTGGCTGGCCACTTAACAGCTGAATTTCGCGAAATTCAAGTCTATACGGAGCCAATCGAATCGATTGCAGCCTTAAAACTCAAAATCTGTGATGTCATTAACGAAATAGACCCTCCATTTTGCCAAAAAGTGATTAAAAATTTTGATGAAAGAATCAACATCTGTCAGCGTGGTCGTGGTGGACATTTGCCAGATATCATTTTTCATTCATAATTGCCAAACTTTTCTCTTTGTAATACAATAAAAATTTCATTCATTTTCCTCTAAATTCTTTGTTTTATTTTGTTTTAGAAAACAAAGTTCTTGTTGAAATACCATTTACATATAAAAAAATATTCTTATTATTTTGTAGGGTGTTGCAAATAAATACAGTTTATTATAGAAAATAATTGTATCCATGAAACGAACGCAAGACTTGTTTGTTAGAATGCAAATCAATTATCAAATTATTGTTTTTGTACAGTACGATGTACAGTGGTTGAAAATATTAAGCCCAAAAATAATTAATTAGTCGTCTGTTCTCCAAAATATTAAACAGAAAAATAAACACACAAAGACGTGTGCAGTAGAATAGCTTGTAAATTATTAATTAAGTTGATTCCTAATTCTCAAGTATTTTCAAACAATGTAATTAATTAGACAATGTATGTTGTAACTTTGTAACTGTATAAAATAACATTATTAAAATAATAGCCCTTAAACCATCCCCTAATATTGCGATTAGCCTCGAAAAGGAAAAAATAAAAATTCTTACATGACATCTCTCTTAACATACGAAGGTCCACAAAGCGTGTGATCAGGCGTACAAACATCCCATTCCCCAGTTGACCATCGAGGATTTATTTCAGAACACGTCGCCCGTTGAAGAGTCGCTCCGCATTCGCGACCGCCCGCCGATCCCTCTTCTATCACCTCTCTAGTAACATATAGCAGACTGTGGTTTCTAGACATTGCATAGTATAAAACAAGGACATCTGTAAAATTAGATCCATGGAATATGGATGAGTTCAAGCTGTCAAAACTGTATATCGTATTTACGATGACAAATAGTTAAGAAAACTGCCGTAATGTCTATGCTAAGAACCCATCTTGTCTATAAATAAGAATCTTGACTAAGAGATTAAAATTCTAAAACGCATATATGATAGAATCGAAAGATTTATACCTTGTACGAAATCGGAACGCGGCTTTAGAGCCGGGCTCGGACGCACAAGGGCCCCACGCGGCCCAGGGCCCCACAGTACAGTCGCGAGCGCATCGCACAGTGCACGTACCGCGCAACAGTGACCCAAATTCTGTGTCGTATGTGAAGCCGTCTGTTGAGGCTTCTCGTACACGACGTGGGCCTGAAAATTATGCCTCCATAGTATTTATAGGATCAATGTAAAGTCTATTCTGTGGTTAATATAACATAGAGGCATATAAATCAATATGCGATCAGTATTATAAGTAATATATTTGAGTGAACTAAACGTTTAATATGTTTATTAAATAGACTTTTTCATATAAAAGTGGGCAAACGGGTAGTGGTTACTCACCAGGTGTTAAGTGATACCAAGTTGTCAACCATGAACACTAATACTGCCAGAAGGCTCGCAAGTGCTTGGCCCGGCTTTTAGGAATTGGTACATTCTTATCTTTAACAACCCGATATTCTAGGTTAGGAATTACTTCAATGAGCAGCTAATTCCACAAAGTGCGCGGCAAAACGGGATTAAAAAGCTGTGTTCTGGAACAACGGACGTCGGGATGAATATTCTCTCTCGATATCCGATGGTGAAACTTGCCAACATAGTTACGAAATCAAATTATAGTTCCTGTATACATTTTTAAAATACAAAACAGGGCGTGCGTTCCAAGTGTTTGTACTGTAATTGTACTTTCATTTTCGTTATACTTTGTATTTATAAATCTAAGTGCATAATAAAAATCCATGATTTATCTTAATATATATAAATCTCCTGTCACGATGTTTGTCCGCGATGGACTCCTAAACTACTTAACCGATTTTAAATTAAATTGGCACACCGTGAGCAGTCTGGTCCAACTTAAGAAATAGGATAGCTTAGATATTTAATTATAGTCGCAATTTTATTTTAATGCAAATTATTTATTTATTATTTGATACAATTCTAACAGATGGCGCTGTGTTAAAAGTAACAACGTTTCACATAAGCTTACTTACTTTTCACTTATGTTCTCCTACATTTTCCCTTGAATAGCTTACTACTATGTAATATAACAAAAACCTTAGCCACAGCAACGCTTGGCCGAGTCTGCTAGTATGTTTAATAAAAATGTATACCTGTTAGAGGATGGAACTTTTTACACACATCCATTGGCACGTCGCGACCGCCAACCATACAACGAGCCGCTCGCAGAGATCGTCCTTCACCACATTCCATTCTACAAAAGAAAATCTTACCTTAATATAAGGAATTTAATTGAAACATCATAAATACACTAAAGGATTGGAATAGGGGTAATTCTGAAATTTATATATTTTATTCATTTATAGAGGCTTGCCAACGCTCGGCACACTGATACATAAATACAATATTTAATGTGCACTTATAGGCACGCAGAGATAAAAATGTTTATAAAACTAAAGGAAAATTGATTGAAAAGGGGCGCAACTATGGAATCTGGATATGGGGATTGGCCAAAATACGTTCTTCTGAAAGAGACAAATGGGATGATGGGATGCCTGAGATATCTTGATGGTACGCGAAATTTTAATTCAGTTAAAAGATTGGAGAAAGAAACCCGATTCCTAAATATCTTAAATGCAAACGACATATCAATTCATTTTGTACTTTTCGTATGTAACCTTTATTCGGGATGAAATTGCTTGTCATTAATTTATTAAAATATACAAATTATATAAAATTAAATTTTCGAATATGTTAAGTAGACATACCCAGAAGGTAGAATGCAATCAGAATCCGCCGGTAGAAGTTCCAGGGTGATGTTTTTGCATACGCATGACGGTACGTCTGGGTCTGTAGCATCTAAATACCTGAAAAATACCCATTAACTTATTTCCCTCGACAAAATCAATTAAAAGCGACGAGACAATACGCAATTTTTATTTAAGTGTTTAATAAACGGTAATGTCGACTATTTGGTTAAATCATAATTCAATTAACATATTTATTATGTTATTTTCTTCGTAAATCTTACCTTAATATAAGGAATTTAATTGAAACATCATAAATACACTAAAGTATTGGAATAGGGGTAATTCTGAAATTTATATATTTTATTCATTTATAGAGGCTTGCCAACGCTCGGCACACGTTTCCACTCGTCAACTTATATACATACTACCACATTTGGTCCGTCGTAAGTATATAATTTTTTTATTATTAATCACTTAAGATCTTATGTCAAACATGTGTAATGGTTGCAGCTCCCTACAAACATTTAATAAAAATTGGCGATTAAAAAGAGTGGCGGAAAGTTTAATGCCAGTTCTTCTTGTCTGTTCTACGCCCTTAATTTGAGGACGGTGGTAAATGTAAAATTAGAAGGATTAAGCATTTAATATATACATATATTATATTTTTATTGACGTTCATAAGTGTACATTGATGCGTGCCTAATTAAATAAATGATTTGACTTTAATAAATAATACTCGTAATACCATATAATTTCATCAGGAAAATTTGATAGTTACAGCTTAAATTAATCAATTAAATTGTTTTTTTTTCGCTGTATTGATTGTCGGTGTGATGATTTATAGTAAATTTATAGTTTGATTACTAACTTCAGTGGTTCTTGGCATATCGCATGGCAGTCTAGTGGGGTTGCAATGTCACAGTTCACTCGGCAAGGGGCGACACTTGGGGGAACACTTTCTCCTGCGCACGCGCCGGCTTCTACGCGATGGGACTCTGACCCGCACCAAATACCTGAAAAGAAGAAATTTTTATTTGTATTCTTTCATATTACGTAAACTGAATGCTACTTAAGAATTGTCATTTGTAGAAACTTAATTAATTCTGATTTAAATAATTTTTATAAAATTAGTCCTTCAAAAACTTACTTCTAACTCGATATCCAATACCACATCTTTGAGCTGGTGGTAATTTACAGGTACTCCATTCTCCGGTGACCCAACTGGGACTCCGAGCCCCACATGATCGTGGTACTGGACAGTCTCGGGACTCTTGCAAGGGCCCGCAGTTGGGGCCTCCTTGGACACGACGCACTCGTACTTGTTTTCCTGGGTCTGTTATTATATTACGGTTATTCGAAGAAATATTTAGGAATAATATTTAAAGCATTCGTATTAATATACTGTATTGATGTTATGAGAGCAGTGTTGACGGAGTCGTTTCAGCGCGCGACTCTCATCCTTGAGGTCGTAGATTCACTGCATTGCACTAATGAACTTGCTAGGAACGCAATAATATTCGCTCGAACGGTGAAGGAAAACATCTTGAGGAAACCAGCTTCCATCGGACCCAAAAAGTCGACAGCATGTGCCAAGCATAGGAGGATGATCACCTACTTGCCTATAAGATTGACGAATGATCAAGAAACAGATAACTAAAAAGTTTGTAACGCCACTGATTTTTGTATTGATGTGATTATGTATTAATTGCTTTGATAGAAATAAAACATCTTATATTATAAAAAGTCAATAGTTAGATCATGTATACCACAGGTATTTGGACAAGGTGACCAAGGCATCCAGGCTTCAACACGGCAGCCCCGCTTGCAGCGAATAGTGCAGGCTCGACGAGAAGCGGGACGTTTTAATGGAGCACAACTGTAAAAAAATGTGAATATTATTAATTCAAAAATATATTTTTATTTAACACCACTAACCACCAATTGGACTTAAAGTCCTTCAACAGCGTACCATCGTCTTAAAAAATGGCAACGCTCTTGCTAGCTTCCTGGCTATGTGAGTGTCCATGGGTGGCGTTATAACTTATTATCAGATCAGGCTCCTGCCTGTTTGGCCTCCTATTACATAAAAAAAAACTAAAATTCCCCGAAAACTAGCAGAGTAGAGCAGATGGAACGTAATAAACGGCTTCAATATAAGAGTTTCCTCCAACTTTTTGCAGGAAGTTTGTTCCCTTTAGATTAGAGACTTTTGGGCAGTGGAGTTCAAATGCTGGTAATGTGGTAAACAGTACCGGTGATCCCAGCGCTGGTTCTTTATTTATTTATTCAATTTTATCACAACCTACAAAATACTGTATCTACGGTGTATGTTAAAAACACTTTTATCTTAAATGTACGACAATTTACGAAATAAAAATATAAAAAAAATATCTGAAATTTTTGTGTAGCAAAAAAAATATTGACAATACATTTAAATTGTCTATTTATTAATGCTTAATTATTATTATTGTGACTTGAACACTAGGGTTTTACGGTAGCCCTAAATGTGTCGTTTAATATATTTATTTATACTTTATTACCTTATTCAAAAACATACACATAACAAAAATAAAAAGAGCAGGTTACAAAAGTTATAAAGCAATATATCCAATTAAAGTTAAATAAGAAACTTTATAAGAAATAAATACAAAAAAGAGAGATATTACTGTCAAATGTTTGCATTGCATACGAACCACAAGAGGTTAAATAAATTATCAACTATATCAAACTTTACATGTTTCATATCATAGTGAAAATAAAATTTAGTACCACTGTAGTATTACCGATCGAGTTAGAGTAGTGAAAAAGATTGTATAAAGTCTAATATGCCTGGCAAAAACATCTGGGTATTAAACAAGGGAGTGGGGGAAAGTTTGCGCAGCGCAGGACACAAACGTCAACTGATTTACCAATCACGGGATCGACATGTCACTCTCTCGCCGCCTCCTCCTAGTGATACCTAAAAATCGCTTCTGCGCAGGCAAGGACGTTTGTTCAGGATGTTTGGCGGTATCTGTATCACTTAACAACAGGAGAGCCGCTGTCCATGTGCCCCCTGTTCTATAGAAAAAGGCAGGAATATAATCGAACTTCAAATATACTTACAGAGCCTCTCTTACAACATCAGCGTTATTCTGTACACACATAACATCTCGAGACATTTCTCCTTCCTCAATGCATGGTTCTTCATCATCGCTTTGATTATAGACGTCTGTTTCCTATAAGCATTTTTAATACAGCATTATTTTATGAACTACTTGTAACAAACATTTAAAATTCACCAATGTTGTTTTGGGGGCGTGCGAGTCTCAATCGTTAGATATGATAGAAGCAAATAATATTCTTATTTGATTTGTTCTATGAACATTTACTGTTATAATCCGATTGATATACATTAAAGCGTATATTACACTAGACGATTCTAATTTACTTGTAAAAACAGCAACTTAAGCGTAATGCACGAAAATATACACCAATCTTTTTATTCATCAAAAACACAGCAGTGGCTGTACAAGCTTTTCTGTCTGGGCCTCAAATTTCTGTACCTATTGCATCCTCATTTGTTCATCTAATAGACAAGTATGTGATGAGCGTCTTATACCTGCCACGCGCTTTCAAATATTTAGGATTTTTGCTAGCCGTTTTCCTTCACTATTCGAGTGTTAAGGCGCAGATAGAAAGAAAGTTTGGTGCACAGTCAGGGATCGAACCTACGAATTGAGGGATGAGAGTCGAACGCTAATACCAATAGGCCAACACTTCAGAGCAGTAGAGAGCATTCTCTAATATATTTACCAGTAAGTCGGTATAGTTGTTAGCAGGCGATTCTTGATTGCGTCGCTCGCAGGGTCCCCATGGTGTTGCTAGCCAGGAGTACGTCCCACATGCGTGCGTGTTGCATGTTTCATTTTGAATTAAAAGTTCTTGAGCGGGGCATGCCCAGCCATCTGCAAATGAATTATAAGATTTTAAATTTTGAATAACTACTCTAATAAGCCCTAAACGTTGTTTTATTGTAACCAATGGTTCGTAAATCCCTTTTCCACTGAACTATTACATCCTCTATCTGTCTATTGCAATTATTTCTTGGAATAACTCCGAATTTAAGCAATAAAGGCTAAAGCATTATTGATGTTCTAACACTAAAATAACTATAGTTATTAACTAATATACTAAAATTTAGCTTTGTTTTGATAATTTCTAATTGTATTATTTACTTACTCGGTGATGCATGGGCAACAATAAATCGCCGTCTGGTTCGAGTGGGTCTGGCATGGCCAGGAGCTAAACAGGGAGCAGAGCAGGCAGACCAAGAGCCCCAAGAGGTCACTACACAATCACCAGGACACGCGATACGACAACGTTCTGTGCGCGCTGGGGCACCGCTACCACTACACCAGGCCCGTTGAGCCTCTTTCTAAATGTGGGATATACAGTTATTTAAGAAGAATCTTTTGTATACAAACGTTATAATTTTGTAATGATATACCGAACAAAAATAATTATATTTTGATAATTGGTCACTTTAATTATTAAATAATAAAAATAAAAAATGCTTCCAAGATTTAACCTCATTTTTTTAAAAACTTCGTAAATTTTAACAGGACCAAGTGATCTTAAATAATCAAACATAAACTCACTCCATCATGCCCGACACATCTTAATTCCCGACTCCGTCGGCCAGCGCCGCACGTGCTATGTTGTTGATTGAGAACACATGGTCCCCAGGTCAGAGCCTTCCACGATGCGCATCGGGGGGTGCTACAGGTGCGTTTTTCCTCTAAAGGCGGGCATGGAGCCCCACCACCAGATGCGGCTGCGATTATACGCCGACGACGCACACTGTAACCTGAAATTTATTCAACCATTTTTAGGTTGATAATTTAACTAAATAGTGGTAATTGGATCTATGTATTACTTTTATTGAACGACTGTCAAAAGAAATTACAATTTTTTTTCAGCTTCACATGTCTCAATATAGTCGAATGTAAGTTTCTGTTTACATTTGGAAGACTTAATATATTGGGCCGCCAGTTGCCCTCCTTTTCATTTATTTATGTTAAATTTTTATTTTGTTAATAAAACTAAGTGTTAATAAATAAAAATTCAGCAAATATTATATTTTACCTTAACTTTAGCCTATTATATTTTATTAACCAACCAAATTTTAGTAAAAACTATAAATAAATCATTATTATTATACAATTTAACAGAAAATCGTATAAAAAGTAATGTTTTATATTACCAGTGGTAGTGAGTTGTTGAACTGGATATAAGGGGCAGCCGTCAGTCGGCTGACAAGCGCCCCATTCACTCCACTCCCCCACTTCACAGTCACGTGGGCATGGAACCTGTTTACGTAATTCAGTATTGATATGATTTTGTTGACCTTTTTCCAGATTTGGTTAGATTAAGTTTAAGTAATTTATCAGACAGAAAATATTTCCTATGCTTTCATCCATACTTGGAAAGTTTCTACAAATTTAGGCAAGTAGAACACATACAAATGAATTGCTTGATATAAGGCGCCCGAAACGTAATAAATAATTCTCGCTTATATCAGTAAAAACTAAAGTTTTGAGAGCGTTCACCTCACACGGCTGAACTAAAGTAGGCATAGTTGTGTGTGCGCACTGAGCAGGATGCAGTGCGCGTCCATCTGCGCGGACGCAGGTCGCTTCTCGCCGCTGTACTCCACCGCCACAATTCGCGTCAATGTCTTTCTCGCCCTCATCAGACTCATCATCTTCATCATAGATTGCGTCATCATCATCAGCATCATCGTCTTCATCATTTTCTATAAACACAAATTTTAATAAGGATTATAACATAACCTATTGTTTATTTTATGTGGAATAAAGATGTAATTTCATCTTTTTTTAGCATTTTCTATAGACCATGTAATTTAAACTGTATTAACTTAAAATATTAACTTAATTAACATGATTTATAATTTGTTTCCATTAACAAAAAAATAATTTAAACATTAAATCACGTTACATTACCACTTCGTTCCGCATACAATCACACAAAATCGTTTTTATAGAAGCATATGTCATTGTTTAAGTATTCTAAAACATCTTACGGGGTGCAGGTGTCGCGGATAATTCGACGGCTACATGACAGGACCCCCAGGGACCAGGAGTCCAATGAGCGCTGGCTTCCATTGCTGCAGGCCTAACCTCCTCGACCACGTCACACTCTTTTCCACCACCTATATTACGATAAATTTATTTTAAATAACATTAAGACATTTATTAAAAGTTAAATTTTAAAATAAGTTCATCTTACTTTTAATTTGCTTAAACAAACATAATTTTAAAAATAATAATTCAAGTTTCCTCCAAATGAATTCGTCTGCTTGTCCTTTCCTATAACAAGTCCGTCATCAACGAATAGTCCGATTATTATTGATTTATGAAAAATCATCGATCTGTTTTGTCTTGAATCCCAAATCAAACATCACTTGGGGAAAGTTTTGTTCCATGTCAATGGAGCTTGTTTTAATCCGTACAACGATTTATTTAATCGGCAATAACTATCCATGGCACCAGTGTTAAAAATTGTATTTAATAACTAGATTATTAGATTATATAGAAATACAAGTGACACGTTGCCGTAGACTTAAGACGTAATGATTGTGTACCTTGTGGCAATCTACGTAGTCGCCTAGTACGCACAAGCGAGCCATCCGGTCGTGGTCGCCATGGCAACCATTCCCCTAGAGAACAGTTTTCACGCATCACGCACACGCGGGTTGCGCCTATATTTGAAATACCAGCACCGCAGTACCTGAAAAATTTTAAAAAGTTCAAATATTGTATATTTTATTAATAAACCGTAGGATGTGGAAGAATTGGCACCGTTCTAGTGCTTTGAAAACACCTATAAGCATAAAAAGTGCTCGGGTCTTAAATATGTGTTTCATCGTTTTTATGCTATATTAAATCAGTTTTTCCTAAAATTTTAGTAATATATTGAATAACCAATAATTATACATTTTTAAGTGACCTTCACAACAACACACAATCCTTAAACTACATGTAATAAATAAATTTGAATGGCTATTTGCTAATGGTGTTGTATTTTTTTGTATATATAACCCAAGCTAAATAATTTATATAAGAAAAAAAGTCAATAAGCTACGAAAGCTCCAAGTTTCGTAGTACAAGTAGCAATCGATCAGCAAGTTAGTACCAATCTAGACAAGATCGTAGGGCTGCCAAACAAAAATTATTTATATCAATTTTTAAGTAGGTATGTACATCTTTTATAAAACATATTAAATTTTAATGTAATGGAATATAAGAAAATCATCGATCATAAATAAATATATATATAAGTTTTAAGTTACCCATTTTTTGCGGCCATTTGACAGTATTTATAATCTTACATTTCTTGACTAGGCTAATGGCTCTTCTGTTAACATAAAATAAGTATTCGTTATTCTTAACAAAGCAAAAACACTTTCTTCATTTATTAAAAACCAATATATTCTTAACCCCAAACAACTCAAGATCTTAGCGAACCGCTGCCTTCGTAAATTCCTTGGAATATTTTGTCCGAGAGAATCTCTAATCATCATGAAGTGGTTGAACCATACGCAGGGATCCAAGTAAGACCTCGAGTGGAAATTCAAGGCAAAAGGAAACGTGGACGCCCAAAACAGACCTGGCAACGAAGCAGGGATGACGTGGGGTGAATTATTGTAGGGCACATTAATTCTAGTTTAGCGTTAAATAAATAAATTAGCAAGCTTTCTACAAAATATAGAAAATCAGTTACACGACAACCCTGTGATAAAATTCAGCTCTCGAACTAAGATGATCTACAAAGCTCTTCTTTAGAGACGAGTATTCGATCCCGTTCGTGCATACTGATGTTGGTTTTGGCGGGAAAGCGTTCGCAAGTCGCGGTCTGGGTATTTACTTTGAAAACGTGAGCTTAGTACTCTATCGATCGGGTGAAGTTTCGTCTCGTGTCAAAGTATATTTAAGTCAAATCCTGTCTTCAAAAGTGATCTTGTAAAGAGAAATATCTGTGAGAAATACAGTTATAACTTCATAGATATTTAGTACCCAAGTAAATTACTTAGTAAAATAAATGGAGTCTAACAATAATTAAATTTTAAAAATAATATTTAAGTTTTACTTGAAATCGTTAACGAGCAGTAAGTTTACATGTCGTAAAAGGATGAGGGACAACGTGACAGATAAAGTAACATTTTTACGTGTATAAAATAATGTTTTTATGTATATAAAGAATTAAATCGACCATTGCTTTCAAGTGCTACCCAAAAATACCAAAAATAACTGATTAGATCAAATTATATTAACCTACGTACCTACTAACTCAATCTTCGTAATTCTTTTTATATTACGAAACCCACGCATTGTGTCAAGTCATATAACATGCGTACTTAATATAGTTCTATGCTTTAAAGAAATTTATAGTAAGAATTATATTTTATTTTTATATTCTAAATCATATTATATGCAACTTTTCTGTTTTTTCTAATATGCCAGTCGGTAATCAGCGTTTCGTATCTGACATACGCCGTCGATGTTTCTGGGGCTAAGGCATCCTGATTTTCTCAGAATATATTACTTTATCGTATAAACGAGCGCATATAGACAGTAAGTGCATTGCTTGAGAATCGAACCTACGATATCAGGAATCTCTATTATGTTAATAGAGATTCCTCTTAAAGTAGCCATCCTTGGTACTAATAATTTTTGGATAAATAAAATATTGGTACTCACATATTCTCGACATACTGTCCATCCTTCCTTCGACATTGCACTTGTCGTCTTTGTAACCCGAGACGAGGTGAATGCACCAGAGAGTCAGGTTCTACCCGGATATTGTATCTAAAATATTAAACACAGATTAACAAATATTTTTATTTTACGATTTCAAGTTCTTGTTTTAATTTATTATATAATTTATTTATTGTTTAATGGTATGGATTTTAAATTAAAATTAATCGTAAAATATTTATTATTGCTAAGTGATAAATTTGAGTATTTTTTAACATGTATTCCTTGAGCTCTGAAAAACGTTTAGAAAAACTAAGAAAAAAATGGTAAAAGCCTGACTAAAAAACCACATAAAAGCCAATTAATTCGCGGGGCAGCTTGAATAAAAAGTAAGTAGTTTTATACCGTGTAAATGATTAGTTATAGAGATAATAAATGCTACGCTATTTAATCAGCAACTAAAATACATGCTCTCTTCGCTCCAGCCGTGCCTTCCGTTTCCGGTTTTGCCATTGTAAGTAACGTTGTTATAGGATTTGATTTATTTCACTTCCCAATGATTTTGACTTCATTTGTTGGAAATTATTTGAGTTGTTCATACAATTTACACATTTTTCAACTGAATTAGTTTACATTACATGTGTTTACAAAAATTTAAATTTACGTTTAGTATTGTGTAGTGTAGTGTTGATAGTGTCTAAATAATGTTTCTGACTGTCTTTGTTGTTAATGCTTTCATTTGGTGGCAAAACAAACACAAATCGGGCAGGTAGAAAAAAATTAGTCGCCAACCCCTATCGGGTTATGGGTGTTACAACATGTGGTTTAAAATTTCATTTTTATATGTTTATTTTTACAAGTTCAAGTACAAGAAAACATTAAGTTTGTCTTAATATGTAAATTACAAAATAAAGTAAATGCATACTACATATTAGAAAGATTATTTATAAGTGCAAAGTTTATCTTATTTATTAATGTAGAATCCTAAGTAGCATAGCATGATAAAGCATAAAATAGCAAAACAGCATTAGCAATACAGCCTTCAGTAATGAAGAAAGCAACTAAAGAAAGTGTGCATTAGTGGGAGTGACCAGACTTTTACTGCATGACTTAATTTACGGCACGCCCTTAAGCGTGTAGCGATGTAGCCCGTAGCTACGCCGTAGCACCATAACCAATGAACCGCGTATAAGCTGGGAATGTATTTCATCCTATAAAAGGGTGACTCACCTTTCAATAGTTTTTGTATTTTCCACATCGTGAACAGAGCACTCAGTCCAACGGCCTACGAAAACGGTGAATTCGTCTGGAGATTCTGAAATGAAATTGAAAGTTATATAATGAATTATACATATCAAAATATTTGTTTTTTTATGTTTATATAAGTTGCTAGGACTAGACCGTAATGTATTTATGTAATTTCTGATTATGTCTGACATAATGTTAATCGGTACAAAACGATAGATATATATTTTTTTTACAGTGATACCCCATAGACACATTGCCAGAGGGCTCGTAAGTGCGGTGTCAGTAATTTAAGAATTGGTACGCTTTTTTCTTGAAGGACCGGAAGGAATTTTCTTGAAGGAGTTGAAATGGTTCGGAATTACACATAAACTGTCACCAAATGAAAGAATTTTCAATATTTCACCTACCATCCAATTAGGCACGTTTATAAATATCGAAAACAATAATACAAAAACATCTAATGAACAAAGAATAAAAACAAATAAGAAAAACAAAAGCCAATTAGGAACATAAGTACCCAATTAGCGATAACGAGTTTTGAATATTGTATATTGTTTCACTACACAGGCAACGTTTATATATATTATATGCGGTAAAGGTGTGTTATCCATACTGTAAGTAGGATTATATATAAGTCTAAAACGAACGCATTTAAATTGTCATATTCATATAAACCACCAAATTAGTATCGCAAATACAGCGAAATGCTGACATTAAAGGTACACTGCGATCAATATTTTTAAAATTTGCTTTTGGTTTCTATTTATAAATTTATTAGTATTATTGCTATGTTACGAATATTGTTAATACCGTATATCAACTATATATAAAAAAAGTATTCTTATATCCAAGATTTTATATGCTATTAAAACATTGACTGTGTAATCCCCCTAGGCGAATGTTAGATCCCGTGATGGAATCATAGATGGTCCGAGACTGCCATCATTTTGACAGATATCCATTTGATATTGTGATTAATTAGAATCTAATTGAAACACCAATCAACACTATTTAGCCCACGAAATTAGTATTTGCAATATTTCGTGTAATTGTAGCAAATTTTTATGTGATCATCATCGCTCATAGGACAACCATATTTTCGCTTTTATACCAGTTAAAGATGCTTGAATAAATTATTTTGTGAAATTGTATTTATTTATTCTATGATTGCAAATATATAAAAAAATCGAAACCTTACGTTAGGTATGTATTTATTTTTATTATAAAAATTATAACATTTATTACTTTTATGTACAAGATTCTGATATACGAGTAGGTATATAAGTATAGCTAATGTTATTAAAGAAATTTATTTCTATTAATATAAATTGTGTTACCACCTACATTACAAAACATTTGTTCTTTATATCAACGTTTGTCGTTTACGCAAATCTTTCATAAAGTGTGTTAGGTTTACTGCTACCATATCTCTGCTAGCAGGTACAGTTTCGCTCCTAAATAAATAATTTTATTCCGACCCTATTCAATTAAGTCTATCTCCTGAATAAACATCTTTTTGTCCCAGGTGCGACAGATAGCCCCATGTGTAGAGGCTGTTTCAGCGCAGAGAACGTACAGAAATCCTCGGAACAGTGAGGTCGCTCCGTGAAGCCTGCGAAGTGCCCAGGAAGCTTCTGTGCTTTTGGAAGGAGTAAGGCTGGCTTAGGTAGGATTTCCAGGGATCCACGCACAACGGACCTATTGAGAGTCTAAGTGCGAAAACGGAGTCCCTACATCCTACATCTATCGTATTCAATTAATCCTTAGTTGCAGATGCCATGCTCGTTTCTTTATTTATTGACATATCTGCATTAAAAAGAAGTTTATCGACGGTTATAAACGCTTCGGGATCTTTAAAAAAAATCCTTGAACAAGCCTTTAAAACTGTCGTTTAAAAATGGAACCAAATTAGTTTAACGTCAGCGTAATAAGTGAAAGTGTAAAAACATAATTTCCATCAAGGAAAACGACGCGAAAGCTGTTTAAAGCCTGCGAAGCACCCGCCGCGGAGGAAATTAACGACTCTGTTCAGTTTTCTTTAGTATTTCATTTAATTACAGATGCGGAAGATAACTCGATAAGGAAAAGAATTTAAGGATGTATTTTTCGATAAATGGATTATAAATGAACAATCGAGTTCTTCCGAGCTGATTAGATTACTTCGCAAAAAAGTTTTAATCTTTATTTATTTTCTCACAAAACTTCATACATAATAAGTTACAACTATTTATTCATGCATTTAAATAATTGTCATAATTATATTATTATTATTAAAACAATATTACTCTAATATTATCTCCTATTCATAAGAAAAATTCAATTATGTTTATGTGACATAATTCTTGCAAGCATTTTCTTCACTTCAAAAAATTCAATTGCCTTGATTTGTTTAATCTTTATGATTTGAAAATTGTAAATTCTCTTAATCTGTGTTATAACAATAAAAATAATAATAATTCAACTAGCAGTTCCAACAGCTATTTATAACATAGAGGATATTAAATAAACTATAAAAGGACCGACTGCAGCTCCATCTGCAGGGTGATTTGAATCTAAACCATCAAGGGCGCCACCCAAACGCATACAAAAATCCAATCAAATCGGCTAAGCCGTTTAAGAGGATTTCAGTGACATACATACGTACAGTAGAATTATAAATGTATAATTAGGGAGCAATATGTATTTTTTATTATCAGAATGGCAACATCATTGACATCTTACAGGATATAACTGTAAATATTAAGGTGTCAATCTGTCAGTAGTGTGTAGGATTGTTGAGTTTAAATTAATCTATTATCGTCTTATTTTAAAATCAATATAACATAAACATAGCAATCTCTTCGTATCTACGATATATATGTACCGTAAAATTATAGCAACAGAGAACTTTACATTAACAGCTAAGAATGGTGGGAACTGATAGCCATGCAAATGAGCGTCTGTTCCACAATCGCAAGAAATCATTCCTACACTTACAACTAACGCGATTTGCATGTCGTTAAATGTTCCTAAAGTGTTAGCCATTTTGCGGTAAAATGTGCGTTCGATTTCTAGATAAATACCTATTTCTATTTGTGAAATTAAGATTCCTTTGGTAAAAATATTGTGATTGAGAAAAAAAACGTTGTTGATGAGCCTAAGAATAGGCTCATCAACAACGTTTTTTTGTATGGCTTACCTAAAATTAAGTGATACCCACGGATGGTCGCCGATGCGTTGCTTATTATAATGTTAAGATTTGGAGCGTTTGAATCAGTTATTGATTTTTTTAAACTTATATACACGAAACTAAATAAACTATTATTATATTTCTGTCCATGTATGTAGTTTTCTCTATGCTCATATAAAAATATAATTTAATATATATATAAATACTATTTTACCAAAGCGAACTTCAAGTACAAAAGTGTACTTCAAGTAAATTCGTCGGTACGTTCATTACTTACTTACATAAATATGCCTTTTCAAGATGCTAATAAGAATCTTTGTACGTGAAAATCATTTTAAGTTTTCATTAAGTTACTATATCATTGCGTAAGTGTAATTATAATGTTTTTATATTTTCAGCCTAAACTAACGAATAAAATTATGTACATTTAGAGATTTCATCCAAGCAATCCTTGTATTTAATATTAAATTAACTGAGAGTATTGTTATAAGTGCAAAACCCCCATGGCGCAAATTTATTTTCGTGTGTATAAGTGAAGCAACGTTAGGTACGATATCAACAGGGTTGGATGTCTTTGATCCCTTGGAGAATGGAGGCGCTTTAGCATGGGACGCTATAAGTTAGATCTAATATGAGATATCTTCATACCAGACGAGTAAAAAAGCTGGTTTGCCTACAAAGTATGATGTAAGATAAATATATAAAAGTCTTTACACCGGTTTGTTTCCATTTGTGCTAAGTGTTCTTTCGTTCATGCATGGAAGCAGGTGCCTCATGTCACAATACGTAAATATGCAAACATTTAGGATGCTTTACCTAAAGGAATTGTAATGGTTTATTAGTTTGGTTTTATTACATAACAAGCTGCTGAACTTCGTTTTGTTATAATATGTATTTTTTACCTAGCCTACATTTTCAATAAGATTTTGCTACTCCATAGACACTGTAAGCTTTCCCGGAATAAAAACCTAAGTCATAACTAAATAAAACAATTTTAATTTTTAATATTATTTTAACTTTTCTTTTCATCAAAACTTTACACAGAGTTCAAGGCATGAATAATAAAACTACTTTGTTAGTAATGAATTGGTCCAACTGTGTTTAAGTTTATAGCTTAGCAACACCTTTATTATTACTCATTTATATTATGAATTTTATTCATAATGATGTCTAAAATATAGTAATGAAATTTGGATCATCACTGTCCTTAAACCTTCGTGTCAAATCGGGTCAAGGGTGAGTGAGATGAGCTGGTTTTGTCTGTAAGGTCGAGTGGTTGAAACTAGACCACAGCCCTGGAGTACTCTGAACATTTAAAAGGTATTATATTTGCTACGAATTGAGGTTTGCGGAAACACTCAAAGAGAATATTCGAAATGTTTCCATTTTTGTCAAGGTTCCGCTTCTTCGTGTTCATTTCTTTATTTTATTTATTATAGAAAATACTATATAAAGAACTCACTCATTTACTGAAGTGAAAACGTAATTTACCATTAGGCAAATAAATTTCTTTTGTAAATCGTCTCATTTTTACGAGATAAGTTATTAAAAATTTTCATGACATGCATTTTGTTTCTACTAATTAAAATGAATTATTGTTAACCTTCAAATACAACCCAGAACTTGTTTATACACCAGGTGGGTTAATATGTGAAGTGTGAAAATATTACGTTATTATTTCTATTTGTGTAATATTTTTCAAAAACTTAGGTATCTTCAAACTCAAAAAATATCTTTTTTCATATAGGTAAACATGTACACTTATGAACGTCAAAAAAAACAAATTAAATTAATTGTAAATTTACATTTACAAGCAGTAAAGAATCAGAGAATCGATTTGTATGGAACATGCGTTAAGGTGCGTTATGAAATATATGTTTGTAGAAAAATCTCTATATAGTAGCAGACTCATGGAATTGTGAACAACATATAAGCGTAGGTTAGCGGTAGATTACACCTATCAGTCTACCCTCTCCTACTTTTTTAATCAAAGTTAAAGAACAACAAAAAAACAGTGGCTTTATAATACTTTTATAGTCTCTCATTTGTTTTTAGAAGTAGGCAGGTGGGTAGGCTAGGAGCTTCCTGTGATCGACACAGGCCGTCTTTTTTTTTGTTCTTACAACTAAGCCTACATACCTTTTCCTACCTACCGGTTTCCTCAGGAACTTCTCCTACACCGTACGAGGGGAATATAAACACAAAGTACATGCGTTTGGAACCTACGACCGCGCGATAAAGCCACTACTTATACCAAACACTGCCGATCAACATTATACAGGAGTGGTAGAATCTTTATATATCTACAACGATATTATAAGCAAAATGAAGAAAGGAAAATTTATATAATAACATATATACATTGACTTATTAAGTAGAATACGGCGTAGGAAGAGATTCGCAATAAATTCACATCTAATCGATTTCTATCGGCAAAGCAACTGGATTCCAATCTTGGAGGGTTTATGATACCCAATATATTGAGGAAGCCAATCAAGTGCCTTCATCGTCGCTGTTAATAACATCGTGTTTGAAGAACGTTTAACTTATTCCTTCTTATAGAATTCCCAATTACTTTGTATGATTTCTTCGCTCGTATTTTTTATCTATTAAAAATGAATGAACATTGTGATATGTTTTGTTGCAACCTGAAAGGAAGCAGTCTAAATAATGGAAATACAATTTTACCGAAATGTAACATTCTTTTCATTAATTTTCCTCGGCTCATTTAAACCAGCTAGATTTATTTAACTTGTTTTTTATACTTAATGTAAATAATAGGTATAACGTTTGGACGTTTTTTTGAACAGTGTTGCCCTATTAGCTTCAGCGTGCAGCGAATCTTTCCCTGATGTCGTAGGTTCGATCCTCGGCTGTGTACTAATGAACTTTCTTTCTATGTGCACATTAACATTTGGACGAACGGTGACAAAACATCGTGAGGAACCAGTTTGCCTAAGACCCAAAAAGTCCTTGATGACCTTCGTCAGGCATTGGAGGCTGACCACCTACTTGCATATTAGATTAACAAATGATCATGAAACAGATGCAGAAACCTGAGGCCCAGATCTAAAAAGGTTGTAACGCCATGTTGATCTATTTTTATATTTATGTTTGAACTTCATTGGGTTTAATTTGACACATTGATTATAGAGATATAAATTTTATTGTTAATAAGGTTTGCAGATTTTAACTCATGCGATTCTCGGCGTGGCTGTGGCGATAATAAATTGTTATGCAGTTTCTGCAAAATTTAAGGCATTAAGAAAGCTATTTGACTATTTCCAATAATTTCAAAAAAGTATTTTATATTCAACCTATTTCTATCATAAATAAAGTTTTTATTATTAATATTTTTATCTCTTATACCATAAAACCTTAACAAATTATATACCTAAACGTATGAGTAACTCTATCCATTCAGAGAGATACAGATTTTGTTTAGAAATGTTGTGATTAATAAACAAAAAGGTAGACGTGTTTAATTGGGTAAGTACACGTGTTTAATTAGTCATAAACATTCTGGAATCTTCTAGTAATTGAGCTGTTTTTACGAAAAGGCCAGTTATACTTTAAAACTGAGTGCAAAGAAGTATCTAGTTTCCAACTTTCAACAACTTGTAATGAGAACATTTAAAGCGGGGTTCGGAGATAAATTTTAAATTTTAAGTGGTTTGTCAGTCCGACTAAAATATGGATGTTCCGTGTGATTTATTTATTGTATATTAAAAACAAAAAAACTTTACGGCTCTAGTAACTTTGTCAAGGGTGTGAAATTATAGTAGGATGAAAACCATTGGAAAAGGAGAATTTTAATTAAAAAATAAATCAGTGACGCTACATACTCTTTAGCTATGATACTCAGATTTCTGAATCTGTTTCATGATCATTTTTAAATCTAATAGGCAAGTAGGTGATCAGCCTCCAGTGCCTGACACACGTCGTCTACTTTTTGGGTCTAAGACATGTCGGTTTCCTCATGATGATTTCCTTCACCGTTCGAGCAAATGTTAAATGCGCACATAGAAAGAAAGTCCATTGGTGCACACCCGGGGATCGAACCTACGACGTCAGGTATGAGAGTCGCACGCTAAAGCCACTAGGCCAACACTGCTCTAATATTAATATAATATATATATAATATATAAATGAAAGGAAAAGTAATTTACGGGCGATTTGAGGTCGAGAAGGGGAAGGGGGTGAGTTTTAAAGGGTAACAGCATCTCGATTTTCAATAAAACTAAAAGTCATATGGAGAAAAGTCAAATGGCAAAGTTTTTTTCACTTTTTATTATTTTAAAGTCTTCTACTCTGGTCTATTATAAGTCCTGTCGATTTCGATTTCAATCTTTACCGAGTCGTCTTTTATTTCTTCTAGATTCACTTGATCTATATAGAGTAAAGAGAAAGATTAAGGGGACGTTTAATTTTTATTTTGTTTATCTTACTGCTCCGGAATTGTTTCGTGTGCTTTTACAAAAGACTAGATATTATAATTAACGAAAAAAATATGTAAAAGTAATAGTGAAATAGAAGTAAAAATCCATAGAAAAATATTTATTAACATAAACAACTAATACTTGTGTTAGTAATGTTGTAAAATATTAAGTTTATTATAAATACTTGTATTTATATATGAATCTAAATAATGTATTATAATCATTCTTTATGACATCAAGTGTGATTAACCAGGAATATAAACACAATGTTGCATCGATTTAATACATAGTAGAAATATGAACATATTTTAAACAAAAGATTTTTATCTATTGTTTCTAAAAGCGTAACAAAGATCGAAACATTTTAAGCCCGTATCTTTATAACAGACAAAAGATGAAACCCTTCACTCAAATGCCTACAAAAGATAAGTTATGTATGAAATATGGTTTCGCAATTCGAACTTCGTATAGAGATTATACTATTGTTGGACTCTCTTAGATATTCTTGTGAGGGCTTTGTTCAGGAAATTGTATCTGGGAGAAACTTTGTTACATGTTTCACGAGAGAGTTAAAATGAAATATATTGTAACGTTAATAAAATAATATATTTAATTGACGAGCGAAGTTGAAGCTTTGTTTTTTTCACTTTCAAAATATTTCGTGGTCAGTGCATTATTTCTATAATAGCTGAGATCAAATAAGCAGCGTTTAATCAGTGACTAGTCATGCCATCAAATTGTAACATTATTAACTGTTTGTATACTTTGTTTTAGCGAACCATTAAGACGGTACATATTAATTAATGTTAAAAAAAAACCATGATATAGCGATCGACCAGTAGGTATATCATTGTTGTAGCGATCTGCCGGATCCTACAAAAATTGAGGCTTTCTCTTCCTAGACGTTGCAAGAAAGCGGATACATTTTTTTACCTCCACTTTGTACTCACTTTGGGGTTCTATGCTCCACTTAACATTGGCTTGATTGTGGAATCGCCTATAGTGCCCGAACAATATAGATATCCTTGCTTTAATTTATTTGTTTTTCAGAATAATATAATAAAATCTTTATATGTTACCTTATAAAACCGATGTGTGTGTAAACGCGCCAAATGAATCATCTTCGGATCGCCCATCCGATTACAGGAAGGGTATTCTTTATAATATAAGGTCTTTTTTGTAATCCTGTAGTAATATTTGGTGTCGTAAAGTTATGTCTGTGCACGCAATCGAAATCAATTATCGATGATAACTATTTTAGAGTTTATTACTTTATTAGATTTTTAACACTTATAAATTTTAACTCATTTCTTTCTTCTCTTTTGTGTTTGTGATGTGTGGCCTGGTTGACGCCGATATTAATAAATAAATATTAGACCAAATTCCCATAACAACGGAAATATATATAAACTTATGAAATGTTTAAAGTAAAAACAAAATGTATTTTTATACATTTAATGAATGCAATTAACTAATGGATACACAGTGCCTTTTATATTTTATGAGAGACGTCGTTTATTTCCAGTAAAAACATAAAATAATCGGATGTAGATATATTCATATCTAACCTAACCTAAATTCTAAAGAAATGAGAATCCTGCAATAGGTTAATTTTAAGAGGAAGTTTTTTAAGAGGATTTTTTACAGTTATTTTTACTTCACTAAGGTATGTCAATTGCGACTCTTATTTTTTAGCTCGAAGTTTCGAACCTCGCTGTGCACCAATGGACTTTTCTATGTGCACAATTAAAACTCTCCTGAAAGAACACATCTGGTGGAAATAAAGCCTAAAGAATCATCGCTTTCATACCTATTTGTAACCAAAGGGTTGTATTGCTACTGGTTTATTGTCGATAAAGGTTGCTAAATTTATACATTCTTCATAGTAGGGAGATTGTTTGATGTGTTTATATAAAAATTATGAAGTGCAGAGTTTGCCTGGTGGCTTCAGCGTGCGACTCTCATCCCTGAGGTCGTAGGTTCGATCGCAATGGATCAATAGACAGGTCTATTTATTTTATTTTATTTTATTTAGTCTAGATGCGCATTTTATATTCGCTCGAACGGTGATGGAAAACCTTAAAAAGTCGACAGCGTGTGTCATTCACAGGAGGTAGATCACCGAATGATCAGATTAGATCATGAAACGGATACAGAAATCTGAGGCCGTAACATAAAAAGTTGTTAATTTAAAAAAAAATCGTAATCTACTTCTCTGAAGTCAAAATACTAATGAAACAATATCGCTAACAGTGCTTTTATCATAACTCCTGATGTTTAGGAATGTGTTGCAAGTGCATAGTCATTTAAATTCTTAGTGTTTAAAAATATGTATGTCTAGAATAATTTAAAACGAAGAAATCTATAAAAACACAAGGAAAAATATGGAGATTGTCTTCATTTAAAATGGCGACTGAAAAAAGTAACCAAGAAATTAAATTATTCAAGCTGAGGGCAACGCCTGCAGAGTAATTAATGAAATTTTCTTAATGATTGTCCGTCGATGGTCCATTATATTTAATGAGCAATTACGCTTGCTCCCGGGATTGTTGCCATGGCAACTACAGTCTGCACTTGATATAAATCGTTTCAAATTTGTTGCTGCACTGCAAAGATTTGGTTAAAAAAGGTCTGTTAAGGGCATAATATGAAAAATGTATCGTTCTAAACTTTTTTTTTTTAAATAACATATTTACTCATAATTTAAGAATTTATTCCCAGTTCTTCTTGTCAGTTCTACGCCCTTGATTTGAGAACTGGCAGTAAATGTAAAATTAGAAGCATTTGATATGTATTTCATAATTGAGGTTCATAAGTGTACATTGTGTTACATAAATGAATAAATGATTTTGAAGCATAGTATCTATCTGTAATTTGTTGAAAATAGGAACTTGAGTCTACTAACTCCACATGTTGCGTTCTACTTTATTTTCTATGTTATAATTGAATGTCAGTTGCTTCCGATACTAAGGGAAGTCACGCACGTTGTTTTATTTAATTATAATTTTATATACCTAAGTTCTATCTAAGTAAACACAAAGCTTTTACGTTCATAAATCAGGGAGCTTTGATAGAGCCACTTTACCACAATGGAAGCCTTGTGGTACGTGTTTTGTTTAATAATCAGATTGCCCGCCTTATATGCTGTATCTAATTATAATTTATTAGACCTTTAGAACCTGTTATAATTTACAGTTCAAGATATAAGTACTAAAGTGGCAGACTTGTTATCACATGGCACAATAAAGTACTCTATTAGAACGATACCAATGTTGTTTGCGTAATTTTTTTTATAGAACAGGGGGCAAACTAGCACACCTGATGTTAAAGTATACCGCCGTCCATAGACATTCAATGCCAGAGAGGGTTCGTTCGTTGCGTAGAACGTTGCAGCTATTGTATACTAGCTACTAGCAGTGCCGGTAATCTATAGCGATGCCGACTTCAATGTTGATTTTTGTACGAGATGGTAACACATCAATGTGGTTGTTAAGATAACAATATCGACGATTCACACAAAAAAGTCGGTCGTTAAGGGAAGTCATTTTATTATTTTTGAATTCTGACAAAGACCCGCCGATACCTTTATGGGTTTAAGGTAAGCCGGTTTCATCTCGATGTTTTCCTTCACCGTTCGAGCGAATGTTATATGCGCACATTGAAAGTCCATTGGTGCACAGCCGGGGATCGAACCTACGACCTTGGGGATTCATATTTCAAGGGAAGGATCCAAAAAGTGCATATCAATGGAGTCACCTCTCCGGGTTCGCAGGTGTCGATCGGCGTCCCCCAAGGCTCGATTCTCGGGCCTTTCTTATTTCTGATCTACATAAACGACCTCCCATTCTTTGTCAACGAAGTTCATGAGATGGTATTGTTTGCTGATGACACTTCACTTTTATTTAAAGTGAATAGGAAAAATATATTATTGAACGATGTAAACAATTCCATCTCTCGTATAGTTAACTGGTTTAATGTGAATAACTTACTGCTTAATGAGAATAAAACAAAATGTATTAGATTTACAACTAATAACGTAAAGCGAGAAATTGGTAACCTGAAAGTCAAGGACAGTGAACTAAACTTTGTTGACAAAACTGTTTTCCTAGGCATAACAATAGATAGTAAACTCCAGTGGGGCCCACACATAGAGACTCTTTCGAATAGGCTGAGCTCTGCAGCATATGCAATAAAGAAAATTCGACAGCTTACTGATAAGGATACGGCTAAAATTGTGTACCATAGCTACTTTCACAGCGTTATGTCGTACGGTATTCTACTGTGGGGTGCTGCTGCAGAGGTTCAATCCATATTTGTGTTGCAGAAGCGGGCTGTTCGGGGTATTTGTTGTGTTTCCCCGAGGGAGTCGGTACGGAATAGATTTAAGGAACTAAATATTATGACATTATCCGGTCAATATATTCTTGAAGCCTTGTTGTATGTACAAAAAAACTTAAACGATTTCAAAACAAATGGTGACTTTCACCAGTATAATACGCGTAATAGAACTAATTTGAGTGTGCGACCAACCAGGCTCCAGAAGATTAATTAATAAAGCCTTTTATAAATGTGACGAATACTTAAATGAACCTAATCCTTGGGATTGATTTGCTCCAGTTGAAACAATTTGTATTAAAAACTTGGCGATCGAAAAGAGTGGCGGAAAGTTTCTTGCCAGTTCTTCTTATTCGCTCTACGCCCTTGACTTGCGAACTGGTTGTAAATGTAAATTTACAGTTAATTTAATTTGTTTTTCTTGACGTTCATAAGTGTACATGTTCACCTATATGAATAAAAATATTTTGATTTGATTTGATGAGAGTCACACACTAAAGCCACTAGGCTAATTCCACTCAAAGTAACTTGTTACGTTTTTAATTATTTATAAATGAAAAGGCTTGCAAGATTAAACAGCTATTTATGTGTTAGCTGAGTTTAAATCACAAATAAAATAAACAGACTTGAACAAAATTATATTACTTTGGGTTTATTTTTGGCTGAGCTGCAAGAGTAGAGCCTTATCCCCTCGCGCACTGCAGCAGCCACAAGGGCTAAATAGACCTTCCCCGTAGATACCACCAACCGAAAAGGACTGGGCCCCGAACGGGTTTAAATAACCCGCCGCGAGGAGTGCAACAAATACAACACGTTTCTAACATTTAAATAGCTTTGGACTTTGCTCACATTCTAATGAGACTAAGCTACACCTTAAATGGTTTAAGTTCTAGGCAACTAGGTGGCTTTTTTATATTGGAATATTTTCTACAAGTACAGTCGAGTTGCTACGTTCACAAGTAATACGGAAAACTTTCATCTTCTGAAATAGAAGTTTGCGCCGCGTATGGCAAAGTTTCTAACTCCCGCGCTCTTAAGACATCCACATTACCAATAGTTTTACATACATTTATAATGAAGATTTTTGTTTATGAACAAGCAGTTTGTGTTGATCCAACTTTAAGAAATGACAATAAACTTCTATAAGTAATACTGACAGAAACCCGGTGAATGCAACATCAGCTGTACGCATTTACGCCCAAACCCACAAATTAATCCACAATCTCAGATTGAAACTTACCCTCTCTACGCCCTTGATTTGCGAACTGGTTGTAAATGTAAATTTACAATTAATTTAATTAGTTTTTCTTGACGTTCATAAGTGTACATGTTTACCTATATGAATAAAGATATTTTGATTGATTGAAAACGATCTGTGATCAGACCGTGACATTCGATAATTTCTCCTATCTGCGTCACAATAACCAAACCCTACGAAGACAATCTATTTTTGGCGAGGGATACAACGCAATATCTTTACTCTTTACACTCATATTTGATAACTAATATAAACCAAATAAAGTAAATAAAACTATACGAATAATATGAAAATATACATTTTTATGTTTAAAACATATCAAATAGCTTTTTAATTATTTTAAAAACTGATGTAAGTTAAAATCTTAAGATAGGATATTGACATAGTTGAACTGTCATTTTCATACAACGGTCTATCCACATACACCGATCCGACCTACCATGGATAGCTTGTATCGACAGATTTTACAAAATGTTGATTGGTTATTAGCACATTTTTATCAATATTTGGATTAAGATGTTTATCTCAGATGGATGTAAAAATGGATTTAGATAGGTTTTTGGGTTTGGGGGTTAGACAACTACATCGAACTTGCATACAAAAACTTCAGGAAATTAGGAAACAAAAAAAAAAAGAAAGTAATTATTAAAAAAAAGATGCTAATTACATCTTATCAATGTGGAATATCTGATACTTACCTATCGTCGTATTCTAGGCATAGACACAAATTTTCATTACAGGAATTTGAACAAGGTTGGGAGTTGGAGTTACAAAATCCGAATTCCTTTTACCCTCCGAACATACACGAAGCTGTTTTGGAAGATTATGATTACAAACACGAGAATTTTATTAACATAGATTAAATAATTTTTCACGATTAAGGTTTAATTTATTGAAGTGTATTTACGAAGCGGGTTTAGCTGTGTAAATTGAAGGATGCAATTACTGTTTAAGGGCTTTCGAGATTTTCTTTGAATTTTCCGATCTATTTGATCGTAAAGTTCACTACCGTCTGATAAAAGATTAAGGATTGAAGAAATTCTTCTAACTGTACTTAATGTTTTACAATATTTAAGTGAACACTTTATTGAACTTACACCTTTAAATTAAATTACTTCGTAATAAAAAGCTACACTATTTATTTATTTGGAAACAAAACAGATACATATTTACAATAAAAAAAAGTTAAAAATAAAACATAAAATCAACACAATCCACAAAAGGTTTCACTAATACAGAGCAAAGCAAAACAAAACATGACAACACAAAATTTATAAATCCGTACAACGACAAATATACGAGTAAGAAATAGGACATTAACAGTTGTTTTAAATTATTTTTGAATAAAGCAGTAGAGGAGTGCGAAAAAGGGTCGATGTTTTTGACAGAATCTAAAGCAGAACACATCCTGTGCTGTGAAGGCTCGCGGAACCCAATGTTGGTTCTGGGAATCGGAAGGTTAAAAGTTCTGTGTGAGCGTAGAGTGCTGGCAGGAACATTAAATGTTATGAGTTCAAGAAGATCTGAACAACTTATTTCATATACGCATATTTTTCTTACAGTGACGGATTACACTCATCATCACGGACTACCATGTCAAAAAAGTGCTGGCCGCTTCTCGAGACATGCCGCACTCAACGATATAATACGTCGGCCACCGTCAACGTGCCCAGTCTTCTTGAGCCGACTGGAATTGCTAGAGGCGATGGCAAGACCGGACGGTATGAGTTTGATTCCATGGAAAATGGGTCGGGTTTTGGTATGGGATGCATCCTGTTCAGACATACTAGCCCCTTCCTATCCACATATACCAACAACAGAGCTGGTGCGGCTTGTGATGCGGCTGAAAAAGCTAAAGCCTGCAAATACAGGGGTCTAGGCTCTGAATATGATTTTGTCCAATTCGGTGTCGAGACCCTTGGTCCGTGGGGTCCTAGCGCGTTAAGGCTTTTTAGGGAATTATCAAAAAGGTTAGTCGACATCACAGAAGAACGAAGAGCTGGCAGCTACCTCGCACAAATAATTAGTCTAGCTATTCAAAGGGGGAACGCTGCCAGTATCTTCGGAACCTTGCCTAAAGGGACTACTTTTAATAATATTTTTTAATAATCAAATTTTAAGGCTAGTTATTAGGTATATTTTATGTATTATGTTATTTGTATTGAAAGTTATTTATTTAATTATATACTACAAGTATATTGTAACAGATTACAAATGGTACTGTATTTTTTGGTACTGTAGGTAATGTATTTTAACTCTCTCTTCGCTATCTGTATTCAGCTATTCAATAGCTAGCTGGACCGTGTGATTTAAGACGAAGGTACGATTAAGTAATATATTTTCAAAACTGGCTTTCAAAGTCAATGTAAGTAATACGCAAACGCGAGTTTTTATACTGCTTTTTTTCCTAGTGCTTATATTGTTGTCACTTTATAAAATTCATTCAGGCATGGAGTGATCGTAAGAAAAGAAGAAGAAAGAAGTTTCACTTCTGACATGTATGCTTTTTACGCACGCACTTTTTTATATTTTCTACTGGTAATATTAACAAATTGTATCTATTTAGAACACCACACACAATTAGTTATAATACAGATTGAAACTAAGAAGGCTTTAGTTAAGAACCTTTACAAATTACGGTCTCTTTCATAAATCCTTAATCAGCTTTATTAAAAACGACTTCCGTACCGTCTTTGTTACCATGGCTACCATTTAATTGGAAAATACACAGTAACCATTGTAAACACGTTAATATCTGTTAAGCTGTCTCCCTCTTAGAAATTAATTCGATTAACACAATTTGATAGAAATGAGCGAATAAGCAATTTAGTGTAATGAATTTGTATTGATATAATGTGTCAAACTAATTTTTGAAATTGTGATAATAAAACGTGCTTCGTGCGTCTGTTTTTAACCGAATTATAAATACTTAAAGCAGATGGTTGTGAATTCGACGTATATATGTTATGAAGCAACATATTATAATATAATAAAATCTTACAGTTAACTATAAGGCTATATGGATAGATCCGTCAAATGTTTGATGCATCCGAGCGTCGTTTGGTCATCTTGCTCTACGTATATACATTTATAAACAATAATCTTACACATCTCGATTATTTTATCAAAGGCATGGTCTTCAGGATGTTTTGACAAGCTAATAGGATTCCTCAGGACCACCTAACCAAAAGGAGCACGCTAAAGCCTACAGGCCAACAATGCGCGTAAAAAAGCACAAATAAAAAGTGCGCGCGAACAAAGTACACATGTCAGAAGTGAAACTTTTATGTAAATTAATTATTACTCAGGTAAAAGCCCTAAAATATGATCTTGTACCAGCACGTGATCACTCCATGTCTTTGTATATTTATATTCACAATGTTTATCCACTAATCCAAATAAAAAATCTGCGTTTAATGCACAAGACTTTATGCGACAGAATTTTCATCTAAACTTTGAATATGTAACTACTAAACTATTACTTGATGTATTATCAAGTAATAGCGTGTATTTTTTCTCGATCTCCCTTTCTTACTCTCTCTCGATCGGTCTAAATTGCTGTCTCCGTTTTCTTTGACGAAAACGCTTCACATCTTTGTGATGATACGTAACAATTTTACCCTCATGCGCCTAAAGATAAATATCTTAGTATATAAATACTTCAATAAAACAGTTTTTATTATCCAGATCCTGTATTACCCCAATATTTTTCAGATCCTGTTACGGTCAATGGGGGATGAGGCAGAGATGAAAATGTCTTGATTTTTCGGTTATTGACAATGAGTACCTTACTATAAAATAATATCTATAGCTTGATGATAATAACGTTGCCGCGTTTAGTTATTAAATACGGATCGTGTTGCGTGTCTTTTTTTATTTTTGTCTGTGGTTGGAGTAGAGATTAAGCGGTATACACAATTGTTTTTTCATTGTCTCCTTTTGTATACTAAATAAATATGTGTTACCGATTATAACAAAGGACATTTTTTTACTAAAATGTCATATTGCGCCATTTCATACAAAACAAGGGTCGGTCAATAGGGAACTAGAAAGCTACTAACTCAGTGAGAACTGTCAATGACCTAAATAAAACTCATCATTCAGAGAATTGGCAAAAAGAAAACACAATTTCTATTTGAATTTTATTATTAGTTTTAACGAGAGTAATGTCACCTAAGCTTAGTTAAGTTACACATTTACAATATATTTTAGTCAATATTTAAAGTCGTAAACAAATGTATACAATCATCGGACACTTGAATGATGAATCCAATATGAGCTCTTTAGTTTTTATCGTACCATAAATTGTACTTTAACATTCTCGTTTCCGATAACGTCCAATAATATTATCATTTAGTTTTTGCGTTAAACCAGCAATGCAACCCCACTACCCCTATTGTTAACTTAGTTGTAATCTCATGTTTTTGAAAATTTAAGGCAAGTTGTTGCGCAACTTCAAACTGTTTCATATAACTTATATCTGAATATAATCATATAACAGCCGCCACCGAATTTAACTCGAGTAATTTCAAAATTACTTATACAGTAGCTGTATTGAACACATATTGCAGTGTCAAAGATAAATTATACGTTAATATTAAATTTTATTTAATAAAAGTTTAAAGTAATTTGGTACAGGCACGTTTTTGTATAAAATAGAATTTGTCTTACGAAATATTTTTTAATTAACATGTTAATCATTACTGAGAAATATTCTAGTAGCCGGGGCTGTCAAGATCAGATCTCGACATTTGTGCAATAAAGCCTACCAAAAAATAATATTATAATTCGCTAATTAATAAAAGATTAATAATTAATTAATATTTTATAAACACTTTCTATAAAAACAATAGAAACATCAGAATTCATTTGTTTTATTAAAATATAATGCGATATGTATCAAAAACAAATTAAAGTTTATTTTTAGCTTAAGTTATTAAAGCGTGTTGTCCCCACGACTGTAAGTGGATAGAGGACAAATCTTTTAATATATTTTATTCTTATTAATAAATGAAGATGTCATGTGGAACATGGTTTAATGGTTTCAGTACCAAACATTATATGAAACAAAAAAACTTGGATATTAAAAAGAGTGGCGGAGAGTTTATTGCCAGTTCTTCCCTTCCGTTCTACGCCCCTGATTTGAGGACTGGCAGGAAATCTAAAAATAGAAGCATTTAAGGTATATTTATTTTTTTGACGTTCATAAGTGTAAATTGTGTTACCTATATTAAAAAAATGAATTTGATATTTGAATTTAGAATACGCGAGCGAATTCTGCGAGCCCTTTTTGACAAATACCTCAAACTTTTTTATTTTCAGCATTTGGGCAAGTACATCAGAAACCAAATTACTTACTTTTAAATATGCTTCAAATGTTCTATAAAAGTATGATTATATATCGCCTCCATAAATTAGATTGTAAGAGAGATTACTGGATATTGCTATTCTCGTAAAATGAAAACTCGTTTTATGACATTTTTAATCTGCGCTTTCAGGACCCTTATAAGTCTTCGTGTAGGGGACATTATCAGAGCATTTTCTTTCAGAAAAGACATTGACACCTTAATACCGTTATAAAGTAGAAATTCTTTGTAATCTTAGTCGACTATGAAGAAAAAAATGTTGCTTGACTAGGAGAATCAACTTCATTGATAAAGTACATAATCGTTTTACTGTCATGTAAAAAGTAAAATAAAATGTTTTATACATACTTCGGGCTTTTTTATAAATTAAAGAGGTCAGTTCGGTGGCTTTTGTTGGAAAGATATTCAAATAAGTGAAACTCTTTGTGTGAATTGACTTCTAGCATTTGAATCAAGGGCTTATAAGGTAAAGTTAGCGGTTGCGACCCTGGACTTATAAAAATCTGTAACTTATTTAAGCGATGACGACATGTTCTTTCTCGGAATGAAGAATGATATGTTACAATGAGTGAATAAAAAACTAATGAGCTCATTTATTACTAGAAGAACTGACGTTTTACAATTTATTGTCTTCATGTGTAAGATGATTGTTAAAATTTACGTTTTTAATTATTAATTAAAATACATATTTGTAACTTAACTAATCTTAGATTACATAGCATAGGTTTTTATTTCCTATTTTTCTCTCATTCTGTATAGTTGAGTAGATCTTTTCATAAGAAGCCTGCCTAGCCAGTTTAGAGTATCCTTTATTAAAAAACTATTTAATTATTAGTTTAAATTGACAAGCATTATAATATTACATTAATAATGATTATTGGTTATTGCACAAATGTCTTCTATTATCACAGTAACTTCGTTGTGTATAACGTGGTATTGGCCAGATGAATTTCAGCAAGTACGAAGCTTGTTTAGACAAAATTGAGTATTCAGGGACTGAAACTTTCAATGGCCCAAGGGGCTGATGCCGACGTCAGACACCGCAATTCAAAGACACGACTCATTGCTAAATATTAAAATTATGATCTGGTTAGCTGACTTATGCGAATGCGAATAGGACAAATATATAGTTGCAAGTTTTTATGTCTAACTTTTATATTTAGTGTGGGTACAGTTAGATATGGAAGAAAATGAGAAACAAACTGTCTAATTTTAATAATAATAATAATAATTTATTTTCTCCCAAACAAAGTACAACAACAATAAGATTACAGTTGGGAAGGTATCGGGTGACTGGATTGGAGAGACTGGAGAGACTGGGAACCAGTGATATGCATATCCAGGCTTCTGTTCCACAGCAATGTTACACTTAGTCTTAACAAACCGTACATACAAATTTAAAATGGGTAGGCAAACAAATTTAAAGTTAAAACAAAACAAAACAGTCAACTAGTTAGAAGTTAGTAGAAATATAATGGTGTGTATGATAGTGGGAAAGGGTATGTACATGTGTGTGAGTGAGTGACAGGATACCACCTGATACATACCTACATAGGATCTATGTGGCACACGCCTGCGACGTAAATATAAAACACTATTAAGTATTGCTACGACCGACATTTATCTATGAAGGTTTCTTAATTTAAACAAAGAAATCAGTGTTTAATCTAATAATGTATTTTTTTAATAAATACCCTATGAATACAGTCTACATTGTGAATATTCGTATATTTCTACACAACATTGACCTTTTTCGCCCACGTCGGGCTACGTACACAAAACGCCATCCCAGAAAATGTTTAAATCCCAACTTAGTATACTGCATTACTTTGTGGAATTTCTATCGACCGCATTTAGTAGATAGATAATTCAACCAGGCTCGAACGCTGAACCAAATATAAGCGGAGTAGTGGTAATTGAGCGCTTGAAACTGCACTGATCATTACCATTACCAACCGTGTATCACAACGAGGCAGTTTAAATACATAGGTCACGTACCATCCGACCTAAATGGGAATAAAGAAAGAGAAGGAAAACCTTTGTCCGTGATGTCTTAGTTTTTCTTGCAATCGTGGGTCATTAAAATATCTAGAACAAATTTTGTCACCTGTAGTTTGAGCTTTTCACACTTGACAAGCATAAAATATTAATTGAGTGTATCTGCGTGCTGACTACTTTATCGCAAATCTGCTAAATCGATGTGCCGTTTCTGATGTGTATCAGATCAAATAATAAATATATAATAAGTATATTATTCGATCTAGCATATCTACTGTAAGAGCGTTATCCCTCTGTCCCTAACGTGCGACCGTCACCATCATCAGTGAGGTAGTAAGGTTCGATTCCCGGCTGTGCACCTAAAGATTTTCTATGTGCGCAATACACGCTCGAGAGGTAAAGGAAAACATGGTGAAGAACCGGCTTGCGTTGACCCAAAACGACGACATGGCTGATCACCTACTTGTCTATTAAATTGACAAAATAGTTCATGAAAAAGACTCAGAAATATGAGGCCAAAAAGTGTTGTAGTGTTAGTTTTATATATCGACTGTAATAACAGGCTTAGTATCAACTTGTATTTAATTTGTGGTTTAAACAAATTTTACTTGTGATTTAAAACATTAAAAAACAAGATTAAGGTGGCATAATGCACACAGAAGTAAAAATAATGAGGTCATGGACATATTGTGCTGAAGTGTAAATAATCTAAAATATTTATTATTATTATGACTAAAAAAATAATTTCATTACGAGAATTATAGCAAAGTTGTCGAAATAAGAACGGTTTTGTTTAATCAAGAGTACTAAGAAAATATTTATACCAACAGACATTATGAAACCACTCAAAGTACGTACTGAAGGACAAAGTTGCGAGAGTACACTCAACATTTCCCCTGCAAAGTTGTTACACATATGATAATCGTCTTCATTATAATTTAGCCCATATGCTGGCTACGTAGAGGTCAATTTGCCTTGCATAATTTACCCTGTGTATCATAACCAGGCTGTTAGAAGCACCCCTAATGCACGCTAATGGAATCAATTTTCCGTGTTTCGTAAACGAGGACGGCACTCTGTATATGCTATAATTTGTTTTATTGGAAACAGTTTAGCGTTACATATGATGTTTTAAATCGATACGACTATATACGAGATGAAAAGATAGGCAGTGTTGGCCTAGTGGCTTTACCGTGCGACTTTCATGCATGAGGTTCGAATCCCGGCGGTTCACCTATGGAGTTTTTGTCTATGTGCATATAAAGATCGCTTGAATCATAATGGAATCGTGAAGAAACCGGCATTCCAAAGACCTATACGTCGACGTGTGTCAGGCATGGAAGACCGATTACCTACATGCATATTAGAAAGAAGTATCATAAAATAGAAACAGAAATCTGATGATTAGACCTTAAAGGTTGTAGCCCCATTTATCATCAATTGAAATCTTTATAAGTAAAATTATTGTTACCGACATTGTTGTGGTGCTTTTTTTTATAGAACAGGGGCAAACGGGCAGGAGGTGGAGGAGGAGTGATACCGCCGCCCATGGACACTCTCAAAGCCAGAGGGCTTGCCGGCCTTTTAAGAATTGGTACGCTCTTTTCGTGAAGGACCCTAAGTTGACTTAGAGTCTTATAGACTTTCTTTGCGGGACATCCATTGAAGTCGTAGATTTAAATATACAAAAAATTCTTCGCAATACGAGTGATTTGTGGACGGGGAGTTGGCGTTTCATTTCCTCGGTTTCCTGGTAGGCCTAAAACGGACAACTTCTAACCGCCAATCTTGTTAAAAACACAATCTATTTGGCACGTTTTCAACCAAACTTGTTCACATTTAACTCGCATTTTTCTAGTTAGAATAAACTGAACTCGCACAGCTATTGCGCTTTCGAGCCAGTGTTTAATTGAGTCCGGCAGTTCAGATTTACATTATCAAAATGGCTATTTTTGTAGTATTTAATAGAATTGTGGAGCCCTCGCTACAAAATAACTGTTTCCAATAAGTCTGGACAAATGTATGTTTCTTTCTTATTAAAAGTATGTTTTTATCATTATATATTTTTTCAGCCTAGAAGGCTGTGGCAAACTTGATTTTGTTACAATTTTTGAACAGGCTGTTTTCATTATTTCATACATAATTTTTTTATAGGACAGGGCGGCAAACATTTAGGAAACCAAATAGGGCAGTCATCGCAGCCCATGGACACCCATTTTAGGTTGTGCATTGAGAGAGGAGTTTGTTCTCTTCACACAGTTCCGAGGTTGTATCTTTCAGGGAAGACCCCGACCGGAAGTCGATTGATATCCCTAGTTCGCAAGTAAATGTTTTGTGAAACACTTGTAGCAATTAAGGCTGAATTTAAGCGTTCAGTATCATTATTAAAGAGATTTTAACAATATTATTTATTCACTTAAACGATGATTGAGACGGATTATTGTAACCCCATATTAACGTATTTGAAAGATAAATAAATCGCAAGTAGATATTTACGCAAAACGGACCTAATTTGAGTCTAGTTGCGGAAAATAAGTCCAGCTACCTACCATCGCAAGTAACATTTCTTGCTACTATAGAATAGACGCTAGAAGCCAAGAACCATAAAGAGTAGCTTATTACACGTTTCTCTTAAATTGTCTCCACAGCCGTTAAAAGAAAGTATCCACGAATAAAACTGTCAAAGAAATGTTTGAAATATCAAAGTGATGTGGTATAAATACAAGCAGTTATATTTTAACCTTCTTACAGACCTTTTCCAATAAGCCGATATTGGTAAGCTGATTACAGAGACGGTTTTATTAACTCCCAATAGTTTCTGTATACCTCGACACCCTGTGACATATTCAGCTCTACACATATTGAGATAATTATTAATGAAATTTTATACAAAAACTACGCAAACGCTTTTTTTAAAGAACTGGAGGCAAACGGGCAGGACGCTAACCTTAAGTGCTACCGCCGCCCATGGACACACTTAATTCTAGAGGGCTCGTGAGCGTGTTGCCGGCCTTTCAAGAGCTTAGAATTTCCGTATGAATTCAAAGTATTACTTAAATCAAACTATAACCAAACCAAACGTGTGACTCATAGAAGTATGCGTCGAACGAGTTATGTTGCTTTACCTAAATACGTGAGAACTACTATTTACTAATTCAATTCGAAGCTAAGTGTGTATGTTAGACTAAATTACATTTAAATTCATTTCTTATAATTACTTTTAATTCATATTTCTTTGATTACTTTTACTTTAAAGTTTATTGCATGTACGGCTATCTTTCTATTCTGATTATTTTAGAAACAACTATAATGTAATGTTAATCTAAAGTATTATTCTTAAGTAAGCGACATTTATGTCCTTTTTGAGAAATAAAGTCTTTAAACCTAAACCAATACTCTTGATAAGAAACAAAACAAAACTTTCTATATTAAAATTTGATTCACATCAATTACTATGCCATCCGTCTTTTTTATACGACAATACCATTTATTTAACTAAAATTAATTATTACCTGGCTGGTAATCGAATCTACGACTTAACCAAGGCGTTCCATAGTCACAGGTTGTTAAATAATTAGCATACTATGTAAATAAAGCACGCATATCAGTAAAAGTGTCAAGAAATGAATGCTACATGAGTGTGACAAGAATAATAAATGAGTGTTCTCTTTGCATATAAATGTCCCTAATTTATTCTAGCCTTTACGTTTACTAAAAGTTATTTAATGATCTCCTTTGTTATTTACTTGGTTTATTTAATACATTCACGTTGAGTTAAATCGCTTTGAGACGTTAGACAAAAACATTTGCGGCAGATAAGACATTATACAAATAAATAATTAGGCGATTGCTAACAATGTTTTTGCGCAATTTGTGTCTATTAGTTTTTATTTGTATATCGTGTCATTTTTCTTAATGTTAACATGTAATTAATATGTCGTTTGCATTCAAGATATTTAAGAATCATTGATTGCTCCAACCTTTTTTTTTTGATATAATAGGGGGCAAACGAGCCTGTGGGACGCCCAATAAGACAGTCGTCGCAGCCCATAGACACCCACCCTTTTAACTGAACTTTAATTTCGTGGATCCCCTAGATATGTCAGGTATCTCATCATCCAATTTGTCCATCCATTCAGAAAATCGCGTTTTGGTTACTCACCGATATCCATATAAACTCTATATATATATATATATACGGTATACTATATAAACGAGATTGTGGATGTCCATAGTTGCTCAGACTTTGAAATCATTTTTCTCTTAGATTTTAATTTTTGAATCGATGTATTTTTCTTTCTTTTTGTGTTTGCCTATAAGTTTTTTTTAATTTTATTTTCTTAAGTAAAAATAAATAGGACCAATAAATAATAATCCTTTTTAAGGTTGGTAATTATTATAACTTTTTTAATTTTGGATGCCGCACTTCTGAACAATGACTAGGTGCTTTGATTAAACCTTATAGTTTGGCGAAGATTCTTAAATCAAGACAGGCGCCTGCGGCCATTTTTCAGTGGTAAGAATGTTTAGTGTTTTAGTTTAGTTAGATCGATCACATATCATGCCATGATCATATATCATGGCGATCATGCACATATGTGTCAATAAGGTGAACAACTATTTTTTGTTCAAAAAGAGTATACTTTGCAAGTATTTCATAGTTGAAAAAAGAAGAAAAAACGGCAAAAACTTAATTTTTCTTCGGAGTGGAATTTTTTGCTAAATGAAGATGTTGGTCTAATAATGTAGACATATCCGAACAACTTTTATTTTGCAACGTAAATTTAACTGTTAAGACGGATGATAATTTTTTATAGAAAGCTGCCACTTCTCAATGCTCTAATAATCATTACCTAGTGAAAATACCCTTTGAACGGCAGTGTCTGGACAACATAAGGAAATTTCACATGAGTAATTTCAGAGTGCATGATTTGAAAAGAGTACGGTTTGTGCTAAAAACAATTCAATACTTAGTAAATAAGTTGGTCACGATAGTTTAAATTGTAATTTGGCACAAGAGCACTACCACGAAATAGCTGAATAAAATGACCTTCCAACTTGGTTTCCTCTTTGAAATTTGTTTGTCTAGAATCACTTTAATACACAATTTAATTACACATATAAATTTCGCTTCCATCTTAGTGAGTGTAGATCGATCTTGAGTAATACTTGGCAGTAGACTGCGCCTGTTATTAAAATATCAAGTCCTTTTAGTACTTCGGCAGGCACGTAGCGATCTTGAGACATGATTGTATCTTAATCGGAAATCTTACAGGGGTCCTTATATATATCTATATGCCCTTGGTTGATGTATTAATAATAAAAAGTGGTCTAAACAGAGAACATCAATGACATTTTTCTGTAATGATGTTTACTCTATGGGGAAAAGCTACAGATCAAAAAAAAAAAAATTGTACAACTTATACTCGCTTTATTTTAATAGGTGTTACCTTTTTCCATTATTTATTTATTTTATTTATTAATGGCAAGAAACTTTTAGTTTACAAGCTATCCGTAAAAAACTGCAACAAAAGTGAAAAGATTCCAAAATATTCTGGATGAATTTGCATAGAGAATAATATTCGATAAACATACTGTTAACTCTGGTCTGCACAAGAAAATAACTTAATCAAACGGAAATCATATTAGTGTTATGAAGCGTGTACATCAAAGACGATTGTGAACCTCACACCGCGAGGGTGGGACCCCTTAATGAATTCCTCTTGAGTAACACCCCCTCTGCTGTTTGTCATCGAGATATTATATTACACCGCTTTACGAGCTATGCGCGTGTCTATATAGCAAGTACTACGGAAGGTTATTAAGTTTTGTATAAATACATTAATCTTTGGCAAATATAGTATCCAGCTGTCAAACTCAATAACTCACGATAACAATTTAAAATATATATATTGGAATACCGAAAGGTCATACTGTGAAACACACTTTTAAAGCATCTACAACACTCATCACAATACTATAGTAGTTCATAATATTTATATATATACATAAATTTATATATGCTTTAAGCTTTTGCCACGCCCCACCTCTATGTGGAATCAGTTGCCAAATGCCAATTTAAGTTCCTTCCAGGAAAGGCCGAATCACTTAGCTTAAATACTTGCGAGATTTCTGGCAATGTGTCGATGGGCGGTGGTATTTCACATCAGGACATCCTGCCCGTTTGCCATAAAAAATCTACAATCACTAAACCCAGCCAAATATAAAATATAAAATAAATTTCTTATGCTGATAACGCTAACTTATTCATTTAAGTCTACAAATTCACGTTTATCTATAAATACCTTGAAGACAAAATCATCCTAATCCATCGTAGAGTCTATTAAATAAATTTGCTACTGTACTGTACACTTAATATTAAGAGCATTTTCGAGAAAATAAAAGTAACGAGGTTCGTGCCAAGTCTTATAACATCCCCTCACTCGCGCCTTGTGATGTTATTTGCAAGATTATTTCGTGTAACATGAATTTAATTTAATTTTTATTTTTGGCACATAAATATTGTCATTCGCTGATGTAAAAAATGTAATAAATTCGATTTTGTATCAGTTTTGAGTAAGTTTTATTAAAATGACAAGTTTAATACTGTAATGTATAGTATACGAAACATGAAACTTTAATAAACTTAAAAAAAACATAAGTGTAAATATGTATGTGTAAAAGATCACTTGCTTTTAAGCTTTTACAGTTTAACTTGGACATATAAATCTTAAGTTTAGAAGAAAACAACGAGCTAAATCAAACGGTTGTGAAACAACTAGCTTTTGCTAATACTTGCTAATACTTTTTTTTAATTATTTACCATTTTTTATTATAATATATTAATGCACCGGCCTAGGCCTACAGAGCTAAACTACACCACTTACCAGAGGCTGTTTCGAGAAGTCCTTTAGGGTCGGAGGCTTCGTCGGCAACCACCGTTGCTATAGCAACGAGTATCACCAACATCTGGCCCGCCATTCTGTTAACAATTATTTCAATATTATTTCAAATATCCATATCCAGTGTCTAAACAATTGTGTACCAAAATAGTCTCCAGAAAGCTATGTTAATACTTATCAAGTTATTAATCTCAATATATTTAGATCAGCAATCAGTTATCAACAGTCTAAAAAGAGTGGCGGAGAGTTTTGCCAATTATTCCCTTCCATTTTACACCTTTAAAAACTAAACGTAAAATCGGAAGCACTAAATGTATATTTTTTTAATTCCGTTCATAAGGTGACATTGTGTCACCTAAATGAATAAATGACTTTGACTTTGAATTTTAATTTTTACAATGATCCCTATCTATCTATCAAAGGTCAAAGTTTGTGGTTGTGGATGACAAGCGACTTTGATTTTTGATAGTACAACATGCTGCTTTCCTTACAAAGCTTCACTGAAAATGCAGACATAGAAAGGTCTTAAGGTGCATAGTTGTTGAAGACATGACTTGACTTAGAATCCACACGTATAACTACTGAGGGAATTCTCATATAGATAGGTATATCGCTATTACTAATTTATAATATATTGGCCAGATACATAGCTGCATGGATGTGAGCGGCTGGGAGTGTTATTGAACGCTAGTATATGAATAGTTATAACGTAGATTGTATTTGTATAATCTGAAAGTACTGAGGCGGGTGCTCCAATAAATTTGCGAACACAAATATAGGTGGGCGTACAGTCTGCACTATTAACGGACAAAGAGAATGTGGATTATGGAAACTTTTAAGCCGCGTATTGAAATGTTATAGAGATTAAATTTTCCGAAAGTATATTAATATTTCAGCATATAACCGAATTATTAATAAAAATAGCTATTGCCAGGGCATTAAACTTTTTGAAGTGATGCGTGTGTCGTGACAAAAAGAAAGGGTGTAAATTGTATTCACCGAATCCGATTATCATTTGTCATTTTTTAAAAATGGATTTAAAAAAAAATAACTATGCATTTCTTTGCTTTGTATTATAAATAAATACAATTCAAAACTTTCAAATGTATCTTTGCACCTGTTATGCGCTAACTTAAAAAAGGGATAGATATAACAAAATAATAAATATCTATAATATTGATTCAATTTGAATTCCTGTGGGTAAACATATTACTCTTTAATAAGCTAGTATTCATGGAAATTTAAAAGATCCTTTAGTTGCGTGTTTTTGTACCAAATCAATAATTTCGTAGCAAATCATAGAGTACTTAGAGAGTTCTCGTAGGGTGGACAATACTTAATTATTTTACCGTTCGGAAAAGTAAATTGAATCGAATTTAAGTGCTATGAACTACTCAATAAAGTACGTATGAAACCAAATGCCAAATATCCTTTCCAAATTGTCTTAAGTTTTCGGTCATCTAATATATTAGATTCGTTAATAGCGTTTCATATGAAATCTTTCATTTATTGTTACCATTTCAAGTTATGTATTTAAGCGCAAAAAGTTACTTGATACATTATAAGAGAACAAAGGAACATTGTGTTTTAAAATAGGATATTCAGTAAATGTAGGTCCAGAGTTTCTTGTGTATTATTAAAACCAATCTCAGGCACAATGTAGGAAAGAATGGGGGCCAATTATTCCTTGCATCCCCGTGCAACTTGCAATGAATTTAACATTGCAACCGTGACACTGTTGCTAGATTTATACAACAGTTTCCGTTGAAATTGCATTGTTCTGACTACACCGACTGGGATTCCTTCTTGTAGAAAATTACCTCAAATGCACTACATTTAATTTCACATAAAATAAATCTTTGGATTCCTAGTAATACTGTTATTAATGGCATGGAATATTTTTATGGACGTCATTCGTACATTCGTAGAAAAGTCATCTATTTATGTGTGTCGTACTTCAGCACGTCGGGATTTTTCTGGTAATTAACGGCAAAATATTCAAGAGATGTTAAATATAATATATGAAGTAAAATATCAGAAATAATTGTGATTCGCTACAAAATATATTATCATAGTAAGTAATTATTTTATGCGTTAAATTTGAATAATAATCGCCGTATTTGTAAGTATTTTATTGACACAAAAGCTTAAAAAAGAGCAAAGTTATGAACACACGCCTACAATACAAGGGGCCTCACACATGCTTAGTTTTGCTTAAATACATCGATGGAATTGTTAAAAAAAACAATATAATTATAATTAATACTTTATTAAATTACGATTATAACATTTAATAAACTGATTGAAGTTCTACTATTCAAAGAACATAAAGAACCATGACTGGTTATATAAGATAGATAACAAGAAATCTAAATGGAATCTTTCAAAGCAAGATTTTATCATCCGCCCTAGAAAAATACATTGTTACGCCCACAACTGTAGTCAAAGGCACAAGAAACTTATTCATAGCCATCTATAGAGGAATAGTGATTATTCAAGCGCCCATAAGGTAAAATGGGTCACTCAAAACCTCTCGTATAATGTCTAAAGTTTGGGGTGAAAACGAAGTGCGGTCAATGTCCTTGTATATAATTTCACACATTACTAAAGAACTCATTTATGGAATGTTTTTTTTAAATAGCCCAGATTGCGAACCATGATTAGTCTTTAGAAATCTTTGGCGCGTTATAGAATTATATAACCTTTGTTCATCAGGGATAACTGGGGATCTAATGCTGATAGAATTCAAATGAGTCCTGTAGTTTTGGCCTTCTTACTCTCCCTACTACTCTACTACTCTTTCTTCTTACTTCAGCTATACAAATAATCTTTTAGATAAAATGCAAATGCAAAAATACAAATTTATAAAGCCAAAATGTAACTATTGAATATAGACCAATATGGAAAGTGTATAACATTGCATCATGTAAGCAGTTTAACCCCGTTCTATTAAAAAAAAGAGTGTGTGTACTTATGTACACGCGTTAGAAGTTATACTTCTTTGGCGTATGAAAAAATAACTAAAATGCAGTAGTGATTAAAGATAAATATTAAAATTAATAAAAAAGATTTTATTTCAATTAATAAATTATTAGTAAATACTGTCACCGTCGTATATGAAATTGATTTAATAAAAACACCAAAATAATATTTATTCACACTGTTTAATTGTACTGGTATGAAACCGTGTTCTAAATATAAAAATAATAGAATAGACAACTTGAACATAGTAATCGATATTCATGCCACCTAGAACTAAAATTTACGATGTTGAATTCAGATGTCGGTGTGCGCGCGCATTGTAAAAATTCACTCTCATCATTTTTCACGATCGCGCCAAAAGAAATATAACTTCAAAAATAAACAACAAAAAGTTTACAAAACTGATTATATCAATATATAAAAACAGTTTTATAAAGACGGCTTGATCACCTCATGGCAAGTCGTCTTTTATGAGATATTTTTCTTTACAAGAGGCCTTCTTCGTAGAAGCAAATGCAAATTGCGCTCAAAGAAACAAAGATTAATTTTTGCACAGTCGTGATTCGACCCCAGCTTGAAAAATGAACCATATAGCTCTTGGTCGCTCTTAAAAATTTTGAAAAATGTAGCTAACTTTTTAAATAAAAATTCAGAGGCACCACAGCCTTTTTAGACCTGGGCCTCAGATTTCTGTATCTGTTTAGTGATCATTTGTACATTTAAATAGACACGTAGGTGATCAGCTTAATGTGCCTGACACACGTCCTATTTTTGTTTTGCACTATTGGCTTAGCTGCTTTAGTAAGCAGCTAAGCCAATAGTGCTCACCTACTTTATAACGGTATATTAAAAATGTGATGTCTAGACCAATTTGCGTCCAGTCAAAAATTTTATGTCATTTTCACAAAGACAAATTATGTCAAAAATGCAAATCTCATCTAAAGATTGCATAGTTCCCAGATTACCTCATTATTAATGTTAAACTTCGAAAAATTATAACTTTAGTCTTTATCTGTTTTTTCGTATAAGTTATTAAAAAGAGCAATACGGCTTTTAAAAAAAACGTGTTTAGTTATAAGTTTGTTACATTCCAGGAAATAATGTACACTGGACATGTAGCACTTTTAATTGTTGTTGAACATTGAATAAAGAGTTTTTGAAATTGAATTGAAATTTGCGTCCAGTGTGAAGTCGGAATTTGATAAATGTAGGAAAACGTTGGCTACGTTCACTAACTTCTTACCAAGAAGCGTGAAATTAGTTTTCGACAAACTGAAGTAGTTATTATACAAGTTAACTGCGGGCTACAGTTACAGGAATTACTTTTGTGTAAAAAGATTTTAATGAGCTGTTAGAGCGTTTAATGTACCTTGCTGAGTATTATTGTGGTTTCTATTATAATATTATACTTTATTCTTTGGACAGGAGTTATGTAACCCAACTTTAGTTCATATATGTAACTTATAATACTCTTGAATTTAAAGTATTACTTAAATCGTCTTTTTAATAAAGTTTATATGTTAAATACAAACTACTATATACTAAGATGGGTAGGTAGGTTTCGTATAAAAAGATCTACACAACTATATTATTATTTTATTTTTGACGTTCATGAGTGTACTTGTTTACCTATATGAATATAGATATTTTTGTTTGTTTGTTTGTTGTTATGAATGAGAGAAAAATAGGAAAAAAAATTAAAAACTCTTACCAGAATTTATTATACTTGTTATGTATAGAGTCGCAGTGAAAGAAAACATAGTTCGAAAACCTACTTATCTATAAGAAAAAGAAGTTATCACGAAACAGATACCTAGAATATCTTGTGATTGTATCTCAACGATTCGTTGCCTAGTGTATGTTTACAACCTATAGAAAGTACAAAATGTAATGTTTTTGAGTCAAATATACAGTATACACATATATATAAATGATCCTAATCCTTGGGATTGATTTGCTCCAGTTCAAACAATTTGTATTAAAAATTTGGCGATTGAAAAGAGTGGCGGAAAGTTTCTTGCCAGTTCTTCTTGCCCGCTCTACGCCCTTGACTTGCGAACTGGTTGTAAATGTAAATTTATAATTAATTTAATTTGTTTTTCTTGACGTTCATAAGTGTACATGTTTACCTATATGAATAAAGATATTTTTGATTTGATATATAAAATTACTTAATTAATTAAATTATTATGTATATAGTAGTAATAAAGTAAGTAATTTTAATTACATAAATGTATTATCTTTATTTTTTGTTGTTGTAAATCCTACAGCTTACTATTCCAAACAGCATAGAAATTATTAGTCATTACCGTAATGCGAAACAGAAATATAAAATAAGAAATTTTTAGATAATAAATGTAAAAGATGAAAATATTTAGCAAGGATCATTTGTCTTTCCATAACGAGTTGAAACGTGAATAGGGTCAACAGCCTCATTATCTAAAGGGCCACGTGAATTGTTTCAGAATGACGTCTGAATATAGGTTTAAAAGGTGTACTATATTACCATGCAATCAGTTACATAATAGTTTTTGTAGAAAAACGTCTGCTGTTTATTTAAAATATATGACGTAAAATCTTCTTAAGGTTTTCGGGTATCAGATTTCTCCACCCACTTTATGAAAAAAACATCAGATTAGCATTATACATTACTGCAAGAATTCGCACCACCAGGGTTCATGTTATATTGGCATAGGCTGTAAAGATAATGTGTGTATTTCTTAAATAAATAAAATGTCTTGTTTGAATACTGCGCAAATACTGCTCTTATTTAACTGTTTAAGTTTAAAGTGAAAGTATTGTTATAATATTTGATATAAAAGGTACTTTGGCAATTATTAAATTGTGTTAATTAAACTTGTATCTGGTTTAATTATCATTATATTGGTTTCTTGTAAACTTAATTATCGTCATATTATAGATTATATTGATATTTTTTATTTTATACCAATTGTTACTTTCTGTCTATGTGCGTATATACTATTCGCTAGTGTAGCTACACCTTGCAAAGGAAAACATCGTGAATAAACCGGCTTGCTTTAGACCCGAAAAGGCGACGTGTGTCAGGCACGGGTGGCTGACTTGCCTATTACCAACCATTTCCTTTGGGCCAACACTTTTCATCAACAATAATATTTTATTACGAAAAGAACATAGTTGAAGGTATGGACAATAGTTAACAAAGGAAATGTTTTCTGGAAAGTTGTCGCCGTTACAACGCATGAAAAGCCTTAAAATTACAATCCCTAAGAAAGGTCGCACGTTGTTTTATCGATAAGCTTTATCTTTCGGGGACAAAATTGGGTCATTTCAGCTTATAGCATATTTATTTCGTTCAATATTGCGTAAAATATGCGAGCATGTATTAAAAGCGTCGTTATGGCTAATTGCTTTAATAAGATATTAAATAATAAGAGTATTTTGTGTATACCTTTCCAAAAATGTTTCGTTGCTCTTAAAAATAACAGAACCGATTGAAATGAATCATGAACTGTACCTTAAGGAGTTACCTTTCGTTACGTTTCTAAAAATTGTGTAGTCTGAATTGATCATCAAATATTAATACATATCAATATTATCACGTACGTACAAGCAAACAGCATAAAATAAAAAAAATAGAGTAAATTATACATACACACGATACAGTATCAGCCAGATACCCCAGCCATTGGTCTATAAAGTTACAATCAAGATTAAAGCACACAAAAGTAGACCTAATAAAAGAGAAAGATTACAAGAATTTTAAATAGTAATGAAGTACTCCAAAGTACAGTCATAAATATTTTAAATAGTTTTTTGGCAATACGGTAGGTTAGGTTAGGTTAGGTAGGTGGGCGCAATTTCCGCAAATAGACTCAAAATTGGTCCGTTTTGCGTATAGCCCTGGCTACTTAAGCCAGCCCAGCTCCTTCCAGAAGCACAGAAGTCTCCTGGGCACTTCACAGGCTTCTCGGAGCGACCTCACTGTTCCGAGGATTTTCGTACGAGACAATACGGTAATGACAAACAATTTATATGCTGTTTGTGAACAAGTAATATACTTCATTCGACTCAGAAACATTACATTTTGTAATTACATTATAAACATACACTAGGCAACGAATCGTTGAGACATTTTGTTACGAGCTAGTGGATCGGGTAGAAAAAGGGTCTTTTTGAAATAAATCATCTGAATACGAGAGTAACTTGCAAATTACCTTTTTCTGATATGTGACAGATCTTCTTCTGAAACGGCCATTACTGGTGGAAAAATCTCGAAACATTTCAGTCAACGCAACCGTAATGATCCAATAATATACGTTATATTTAATTATGTTTTTATCTAATTTCGGCCACATTCAATCCAGGGGTGGTGTACTGGGGTAGATTTACAAAGTACCAGGCGTCCCATCAGAAATCAGTAAACAATGAGCGGGTCGTAACATTCTAAATATCTAAGGTAAAGCTTATTTTAATTCTAACCCAACAAAGTCAACATATGTACAAAGACCTTAAATTCCACGATAAAAATGGAAATGTGCACGTGGTAGTAACAAACTGGAAACTCGCTGCACATAACTATTAATGCTTCGAGATAGCGCGGAGCGTAAAACTAAATTGCTTGGAACTAGTTCTTCTAACTATTAAACTATAGATGTAGATGCTAAGTGTTTTGCTTAATGTAGTGTAGACTACTATGTAAAAAGGTTCACTCGTCTTTCAAAGATTCTTCGAATTGTTTCGATTTTGTTGAAAAAAAATACATGTACCTTTAGATTGAAATTTTAAAGAATAAGCAACTCTCAACTCGCAAACTATAAGGTATGTGAAAAATTATTTTGGAAAGTACCTGAGCGCAGGTGTCTTGTTAGTGTTTTTTCTATCTTTTTATAATTATAAATAATAAAAATACCTGCTTATAGGTAACGAGCAACTTTGGGAGCGCCGAAACTCCGATACGCCACCAGATCAAGCGGACTAAGTCGAAATGGGTAGGCCATACACTACGAAAGGATTACAATAGTATCTCTGAACAGGTGCTTGATTTGGAACACACAAGGAAAGCGGAAGAGTGGCCGTCCAGGGCAAACCTGGCGCAGATGAGGCAAAGAAAGCCGGAAAGCCAGTTGAAGTACGTGGCTCAAGCCTGAACGCGATGGAGACTCACTGAGGAGGGCCTCTGCCCCGCCTAGAAGTTATATTATTTATTTCTTTATCTACTGATTATATTACAAAACCTTCCATCTAAAATATGACAATTAGAGTTAACATAAGTTTCACAAAAAAAAGAGCTTAAAAATTAATAAAATACAATTAAAACAAATATAAGATAAGCATATTATAAAATAAAATAAAAGTACCAGAAATGTTTGTCATTTAAAGCAGAAAAAACAATCATCAGCAAAAAAGCAAATTAGGTTCGCACCCAACAATGCCTTCTCTAAAAGCGATCAGCCCACTACCGAATATATCCAGCTCCGGATAAGCTGTGTTCAATCCGTTAGAATTCGAACGGAAGGTGAAACTGAACTCCTAGGTTGGTTTTGGCAGAATTTGGAAAAAATTGTTGATTTTAGCTAAACCTAGGGAATGAATAATGGACGACAATTTTAATTTCCTGTAAGCGGTCACTGCTCTGTATATGATTACTTAGCAATTTGTGTAAGTTATAGGACATTAAGTGAAGCCAGGCAGTGTTAGACTATTAAACGTGTGATTTCTAGCCTTGAAGACGTGTGTTAGAAGCTCAGCTGTGCACCAATTAAAAATTATTGAAGATCAGTCATGCAATAAATCGTATCAAATAGGGCTTTGGAATTTTGGAAATATTGTCTCTTATTTGTATTACAATTTCATATTAACGGAAATATATCGTGCTTCAAACTTACGCACATTAACGCTCAAATGAAACCAATCCTAACGACATTCGCATGAACGCATCTCTCGTTAATTATACGCACTCACACTTTGGCACACATTCAAAACAGAAGTTTAATTAAAGTAATCAAATCTCTCCCAAGATTGGTTCACGCAACTATCCCTAACTTATATTGGCTTAGTTTGATTGTATACCGTGGACATAGACTACTTAATTCGATTAAGGGCGTGGCCGCACTGCTGATTTTAAGAAACGTACTATAAATGTATTTCGGCCTATTTTTAATCTTCGTTTAGAAATACGGTAATCCTTATTTACCTTACTACCTTAAACCTTAATTGTGTCTGGCATTGGTTTGCATCCGTTTCTTTGATAAAATTTTATTCCAAAGACTAGTAGATGGACTGTCTGACATAGGATATAGATTTTTTGCATTTGAGACATGCCGTTTTCCTCAGGATGGTTTCCTTTACCGTACAAGAGAAATGTTAGATGCACATATAGACAGAAAGTCTATAGGCGCACAGCCGTCAGTCGAATGGTGGGTTTTTGCACTCACTGCTTAAATTTTTTTGAATAGTGGTTTATTTTTACAAATATCTTTTTTTTAGTCGCATCCATGTATTATTGTGACTGGCACGTTATAAGCACAAGAATGCAACAAGCATTTTCAAAATTAAATCTATATTTACTCGAATGGAAAGAAATCCGATAGCGTCCTTTATAGTTGTGTTATGGGCGTTTATTACCTGCCTATTCTCATATTGCAAAATGATATAGCAATCCTGTTCTAGCAAAAATCGATACGAAATGCTTTAAAATTTCTATGCAGCATCGAGTCAAATACCTTTTTGTAAATAATGTATATATCCACGGTTAATGTTATCAGAATTAACTACATTATTAGTTGCCTTCTATACCTAATGGCGTCGGTTATGTTATGGTGCGACCTACGTTAATATTATTAATGACCATGATAATGCGTTACCTTCATAACGGAATATTCTAACTTTTTAACGGTTAATGTTATCTAAGCATTTTTATCATGTTCGAATGGTTCATAAATTTGTCATGACTTTGGTAATTGTGCGATTATACGGTACAAAGAAGAGTAATGTGCAAACAGCGACTCGATTTTTTTAACATTACGAACAATTTTTTAAGCATTTTTTTTCATTTTGATCAGATTAAAGAAAACAGTATTTGTTTTGTATGATATGTCTAATATTTCAAGAGTAGTATTTACTTAATTCGAGAATAACAGAGGCATTCGATTATTATAATTTAACATCTATTAAATCGAATTTGTGTTAATAAACAGCTACTGTGTAATAATATTGTTCCGTATGTAATCAATTTATTTTAATATAGTTTTTTTTTATTTCGCTCTTGTTTCAGAATAAGTAAACGGTTTGATTCAGGTCTGACGTAAAAATAAACACATCATATGTGTCGAAATCTATAAATAATACATATTATATAGCCACAGGATATATGTAACTCGATATAAGGGTTGGAGATGCATAACAGTAAAATGTCCAATTACGCATATTTATAACAGAGCAAAATCAATAAACTAGCGATGAAGCGCCTTCCGTTTTGTAGTTTAGGTCGAACATAAATTCACTAGCTTCGAATATCTGGATATTGGAAAATTTAGAGTTGCAATACTGTCAGAGTAGAGAATCGAGCGGCATTCAGCTACGTGATAGCTATTCACTATTCGGGAGCAAAATAAAGGCAAAACGGTTGTGACATTAAAAACTCTTTGATGGCTTTATTTAAATGTCAACGTATTGTCAATTGATCTTCCGTATTAACAAAATATTCGTTTCAAATATATTCGAACGTCTAATTCCATAAATAAACATTATTATTAAATATATATACTTAGAATAAGGATACAGGTCTCGACCAATATATAGACTACAATTATAAATATTTAGTACCTTTTCTTCAGGGTTTTAAAGACGCACTGACGATACACCGGCTGTACGCTGTGTGGGTGAAAAGCTAATAAACATGTTAATAATTCCATCTGTTAGCTGGTCTGTGGTACAAATATATGCGATATATAAATTTTTAATTCCAACTATAAAAGTCTTTACGATATGGCATCGATGTTACTTATGACTGTGAGCCATTTGAACTAAACGACACGTAGGTAATCATTATACCGCATATATTATCGTATTATATAGGTGCATTAACATTACGTATTTTTAGACATATTTATTTATCAACAACTCTTTCGTTCTTTATCAAAATGAAAAAAACACCTCAAAAAATGTTCGTACTCAATTGAAAAATCCTAATTGCAATTTGCATATTACTTTTTCTTGTGCCTTGAAATCGTACAATTACCAAAGTCATGACAAATTTTTAATTATACACCCTTGGAGCATTTAATAAACATATAACTATGTGCGTCTAAGTTCGGAAACTGAGGCCACATTACTACTACACTAATGGCAGGGTATTTGTATCAAAAACGATTAATTCATTTCTCAATCCTGGCCGTGGGATCTAAACCTTGCTGTGCACTATTCATTCTTCGAATATGTGCGAGTGTTAACTGCGCACGTACTGTAGAGCAAATCAACGTGAACAAATTTGCATGCCGGCCCGTGTCTATTGCAGAGGTCACACCTTAGTTGATGTTTCATGTTTTTTTTTTCATTTTGCGTGACCTGCCACGCGTATATAAATAAGAAAACAGAAAATTTTAACAAAAATCTTTAATTTTTGCATAGAAACCTTGTGACCACATAAAAACGTAAATAGCACATAGAATTAAAAATCTCATCCTTCCTTTAAGTACCTAAAAAAATATATCAAAACAAATCTAGAAAAACAAAGCCATCGTCTATCAAGGATGGTGGCGCCACTATATTCAATATTAACATTATCTGATTTGTATTATTATTATTCATATAGATAGTTGTCGTAAAGCAAGCATATTTTAATGTTACAGGATCCGCCTACTTGATAAATAAGGATGCATAGTATTTATTTGCCAACAAAGATATAATTAATTTAATCTGTGACTTTAAAGCTTCGCACCGATGGAAGCGAGACGGCCATCTTGTGACAACCTGCGTCAAGCATACCGCGGCTTTTTAATAAACTCATTTACAAAAGGATAAGGATAACTAAGGTCATTTTCGTTTAGGTACCAGTTTTTTTACAAAAGTGTTTAGTTGTTGGCTGCAATTATGTTAATTCCGTAAAATTATTTTAATTCCGCAGAATAATACAGTATTGTTTCATTAACTTATAGAAGAAATCTGATATATGTGAGCGTAGGGGGCGGTTTATAGCAAAGCGGGATATTAGTGCAAAAACTATTTTCTTTGTATTAAACAAAGACTAGATTTTGTATTAAATAATATATACCGCCCCCTACGCTCACATATATCAGATTTTTTCTATAAGTTAATGAAACAATACTGTATTATTCTGCGGAATTAAAATAATTTTATTTAAATTTATTGTTTATTATTGGCGAATGTTATCTAGGTATGCTATATATAAACCTTAAAATAAACAATTAAAAAAAAACATGTATATCTATTAATTTGTGTGCTGCGATATGTGGATGATGAACTTCAGTAATACTAATCAAAAGCAATATTATGCATGGTACTGTGTCTAAATCTATGATTTGTATACAAAATATCAGGCTAGGCATTGCTATTGATAAATGTTTATTTTCAACAAAATCTCATTTGAAATCCCTATTTCTACGCAATACTAGACATAATATAAACAAAAATGTATTTAATTAAATATCTTTGAGTACAAAGGCAGCATTGTTTTGTCTTCAACGTGTCAACAGACTGGAAAAGTCAAATGAAAAACAGTCGAAAAATGAAAGCAGAGTAGACATACCAGTGACAACGTTTGCTTTTAATTAAATTCACGGAGCTTGCTGGATATTAATGGAAACCCCTGTTTTTGTTAAATCGTCACGTTTGCGGTGAGCTTTTTGTATAATCCCTATAAATTATGCGTTGTGTATAAATTGAACTGCAATCCGTGCACAATAACAACAGAATCAATAAAATCTTATTCATTTTAAGTTATATAAGTACTTATGTTTATATCGTTGTCATAAAATCTCTTAAATTGAGAATAATCTTCAAAAAATCATTGACTATAGCCAAATATAAAGAAACAACTTTACTTCATTTTTATTCTACTGAAATCAAACATAAATTACATCTTAGCAAGTTCGGTAAAAGACCCGTTTTTACGAGTATAATAGATGTTGAAGATTTGTCAACTATTAACGATCTTCCCCGGGAATCGTATAAAGAATTAGGTAACAAAATAACATCATATGGGCCCTTACAAAAATCCAAAACTGCATTTTAAGCAGCCTTACTACAATTGTTTGTGAATATTTTTTTAAACGAGTAATCGGGTAGGAATCATATGTTAAAAATTAACGTCACCCGTGAACATTCACACAGCCGGGAGACGTTGCGTTGCAGACACGACACGAAGAATATTTTTTGTAAGACGTATTTAGAGAACGTTTGACATAGACTTAAAATAAAAATAATACAAATTGGAAACGTTTAAAAGAGCCCATCTAGGCATTTATGGTCAGTCAACTAACATGATTGGTAAAAGCTTATATAAAAAGCTTATCTATAAATTCATCGTCGAAACGTACAAAACAAATAGTTGGGAGTGAGTGTACGCCAGTGAGTGGCAGACAAGTTTCAGAGATATTCCTAACAAACAGGATTTGTGCAAACACTAAATATTGTATAAGGTTTATCCGATATCTATTAATTTACATAATGTTACGAATCGAGTAATGTACTACATTCACTTGTATATCCGTTAAAAAGTTTTATTTCAATATTACAAAAAAATAAATATAGTATCACAACCAATACACTGTATGAAAGCGTAAAATTTTACGATGTTCAATTCAACATTAACATTCCACAATATATGGAAGCTGTGTGGTGAAAATTGTATGTAAAATTTATTACGAAAGTTAATTGGAATGAATTTGTAATTGAAGTTTAAACCACCAATTTAGCGTGGAATTTTTTTATCTGTGGACACAGCCACAAAAGTGGAAGCAATTTTCAACCAGCTGCCGACTGAAGTATTTCCGAACCAATTCGACTTAGGGTCTTTCAAGAAAAGAGCGTACAAATTCTTAAAAGGCCGGCAACGCACTCGCGAGCCCTCTAGCATCTAGAGTGGGCAGGCGGTATCACTTAACATCAGGTGAGCCTCCTGCCCGTTTGCCCCCTATTATATAAAAAAAAAAACAATTACTACATTGACGGGATTCGATGTCAGGTCTCCTGTTATATTACCAACCAACCACTATTAAGTTAGAAGAGCCTCAGCCAAGACTTAAAAGGTTGTACTGAAATTAAAAATATGAGGATTTCTATATCTGTTCCGTAATCATTTCTTATAGGCATGTAGGTGGTTCTGTGCCTGGCACCTTCCACTTTTCAACGCCCGGGTCTAAGGCATGTGATGTTTTATTTCACCGTTCAAGCAAGTATTAAATGCACACATAGAGAGAAAGACCTTTGGTGGAAAGCCGGGGATCGTGCCTACGTCCCCAGGGTTGAGAGACGAATGTTGAAACCAATAGGCCAACACCACACTTGAAGATCTTCTGGCAAACAGCACTATAGTCATATAGATCTTTAAGAAAATTTTATTATTCTAATATACACTGTTTATCTCATCAATATTAATAAACTATTTCTAGTTATAAATATATAATATAATAACTTTGATGTTTATGATTAAAAACTTATAAGTAAAAATGGAATTGTTATTCTCAGTCATTCTGTTTAATAGGCAAAATCAAATTTTATTCAACAAGGCTATTTGTATTTTTCTAATGTTACATAAAAATTTAAGAAATAATCTATGTTATGTGTCCTAGTAGTAATTCAAACAACTCAGTAGGGATGGTAAAAAAAGATCAACGTACATTGATTCTCATTGGTCAGCGGCACAGTTCAAATATTGACAGTATTTCTTTGATCAATCACAATCAAACGAAACACATCACAGTTACGTCTATCATTTTTTTAAGCCCTCCAGGTGTGGAGCAGAGCTTTATTGCTATGCCGCGTTCCCGAACAATTTCTCTCTCTCACATATTGAGTTCCGACAATTATTTTCTTCTCTTAATAATTTTGCCTTTTATACATACAAGTTTGTTTTTCCTTTAAAATGAAGGAAATTAATCACTGCCCGGTATTCAACCGATTCCATTTTTTAGACACTCAAAACTAAACAAAAAAATAATTGATTTGGCTTAAATTTTGATAGTTAGTATTTAAAAGATGACAAAATATGTTAAAATAAAATCGGCTTTTCGTTTGTGGCTCCACCTGTTGGAAAGCGCACAATATATTGAACGCTCTAGTATACTGGTCTAACACTTATTGAGAGGCCTATTAACTTTTATACGTATCAACCAGGTGATCAGGCAGATCTGTGGCTGAGGAGACAGCATTATTTACCTAAAGTAAGCCTGGTGGGCTTGGCGTCTCCCGCCGGGACCCAGGCAAAGCCTATTCTGGAAATGTCTTCACATTATTTATGGGCGAAAAGTTTAGGTTATCTTATATCTTTATAGATGAGGTTTTTTGATTGTCCAGTGTCTAAGCGTGCCCTATTTTACCCCAAGTTTGTGATCTACTCCGGTTATAAATTAAGGGAAATTCTTTCTCTAAGCACACATAAGGCGGTGAAGAAAAACGTGGTGCGAAAACGGACTTATTCAAGATTCAAACATTTTGGTATTAGAAATATCACCAATATAATAGGGGGCCGATGGCTGGCCATGCGTCATACTCGTGAACGGGTGCTACTTGTGGTGACTGGTCGTACTTGAATTCGTGTATGCGGTGATATATGTTGTTTATACTACGTATTTGCGTGTTGTTCTCACGAGTGTGTAAGTGCGTGCTCCTATTTCACCATGCCTCCTGCTGATAGAGGACAAATCTTTGTTTTTAATGTATTTTTTTATTCTTTATTAATCAATATGTCATATGGAACATGGTGTAGTGGTTGCAGCTCCTTACAAGCATTGTGTAAAAAAAAAACTTGGCAATTAAAAAGAGTGGCGGAGAGTTTATTGCCAGTTCTTCTCTTCCGTTCTACGCCCTTGATTTGAGAACTGGCAGTAAATGTAAAATTAAATTCATTTAATATTTCTTTTTTTTGACGTTCATAAGTATACATTGTTACCTACATGAATAAATAAAATTTGAATTTTGAATTTTTTGACCAAACAAATATGCGATGGCGTTGCTACAATTAAATACGTCCTAGTTATGATAGGAAATGAAAAACGCATAAAGCTACCTTTCACTGAATCACGTAATCATCTCATCGATAGCTTGATGTATGGAAGTCAGTGAGTTCAACGATGCTCGATTTCTCTTCAGCTGTTGGGGAAACAACATCCGCTCTATTGAGGGCTTGACGAGCTATCGAACCTATTGATGCCTTTGAGCTTTTTCGCCAAAGCTGCACTTCATTTTCTAATTGAACATGATATCGCATTGGATCTATTTATTTTCTCGATCATCGATGCCTAATATTAGCTAATCGATATCTGATAGATTGAGGATGATATCTGATATTTATTCATTAATAATATTTTAAGTGTAGTCGCAGATCGAGTCTTTAAAGTATAAATACACAATGATTTGACAATGACAAGCTTGCTCACAATGTTTTCCTTTACATTAAAAGCAAGAGTCAACTACGCATATGGTGCACAGACCGAGTTCAAACCACAAAGAACTAAAGCACTATTAAACAAAGCTAATAAAGACTATCTATTTTTATATTGATTTACAAATACTATTTGTTGTAAAGATATCTACAGAAAGAGACCTCAGATATCTTCGTTAATACAATATAAAAATCGTTAGTTCTTTAGAGATTGATATATTCATCGGCTGATCAATTTAATATTTTATATTGATCGTTTTTTTATAATTGTAACTGTATATCAGTACCACAATGCATATAAGATGTGATGTTTAATATATAAATAAACCTATTTTTTTTCACTATAAACTAAAAATAAATTAGTACAACCTTTTAAGGTTTTAGCCTTGAGTAAGCCTAGAGTCCTGCTGAGTCTGACTTTCGGCGTTTTGTGTCTAGGGCAAGAGCGATAAAAAAAGGCGCAAAAGCTATATATAACATTATTCGATATTATTACTTTGTTTTACAAACATACATTTTACTATACAAAACTATAAATTTGTCACTAAAATGAATCGTAAAAATAAATGTATCACCGCCATTTCCCATAAACGATATTTGGCACGACACAATGTCACTGACCTCACATACATATTCATATGTTTACCCGACTGTCGCCTGAAATCGATACCACACGTTGATGATCTAGACGTATTTCATTACATAGGGAAATGGATTAGATTCCTGCATTTACTTGGCTTACTTTAATAAACTTCACGCTTTTAGGTTCATAATTAAAAATTACCGGTGTTGTGTTTACGGAGGATGATTCTTCAAGTTTTAGCGCCTACCAATTCTTAAAAGGCCGGCGACGCACTCGCTAGACCTCTGGCATTGAGAGTGACGATGGGCGGCAGTATCACTTAACATCAGGTGAGCCTCCTACCCGTTTGCCCCTTGTTCTATTTAAAAAAAGAATGTGAAAAAAAAGAGTGATTTTTTTTTATAAAACCCGTGATAACAAAAGTCTTTTAACAAACAACCATTTAGGCTGTCTAATCGCATCCAAATCGACGTTGGATTACCAAGGTAAAAGAGACCGTTTCGCGGTGTGATGAAATCATATGTGAGGAACATGTATACCAACAATACAATAATAGACCTGTATAGTAATTTTATTCTGGGAGTACATCGTCTTCACATATAATTAATTAACTAATGTATACAAATATTGTAAATTTCATTTTAAAAGAGTCAGTGTGGAGTTGCCCATTCTTCCCCACACGGAGACCTTGATTCACCATGGAGTCCTGGAGATGATTCTAGTTGCCACACCATTTGAAAGGGGCAACTAAATTCTTTATATTTTATTTAACGTTCAAAAGTGCCATTTTAGGTGGTCTAATTGGAATAAATGATGTGATTGACATATTCTGGCAACATGTTGTCTGCAAAGTTCTATCTTCCTAACCCATCATAAGTCAAGTGGGTCTGATGGGATCTACCCAGTTGTGCTGCGTACTATGTGCTCCTGAGATGGCTCCGGTCCTAACGTACCTTTTCCGGTACTTGTAGTCGTTCGGCACTGTCCTGAAGTGCTGGAAGTCTCAATACCTCCGATCTCTAAACAAGGCGGTAGCTCTGATCCGTTCAATTATCGCCCAATAGCTATAACCTCCTTGTTCTCCAAAATAAGGGAAACCATTTTTAACGGCTAAGGGCTTCCCAAGATATATGCGAACTCCACCTTTGGATTGGACTGGCCGATTGGAGCATCTAGGTTGTCCAATTTAACCCATGTTTTCGGCAGTATCACTTAACATCAGGAAAGCTTTCTGCCCCATCTGTTATTCTTAAAAAAACATTTTCGAAAACTTTTGACCCAACGAAAGGAAGACGGATATTTAATAAATATAGAACCAAGCAATATCGTTGTTTACAAAAGTTCCGACAATTGTTTGTATTCTAAAAATTTACAATACTTTTTTCCGTTTTGACAAACAGAGCTCATCAAACCAATACAATGTATCTAGTGTATAGAGCATATAACAATCGGTTCTTTCATATACTGGCGTAATTCCAAGCTCATTTGTAGTATCTGGATTTCAATAATCCATGCAATGTACTTCCGTTAGCCCGGAAATGAGAATTCAATGCACTGGCATACAATGGAGGTTCAGATAATTGTACCATAGACATTGTGTTTTATAGATATTTTATAAAGTCAGTTTATTCGTTTTTACGTTGGAGTAGCTATCACATTTGAGATATTCTTAGTATAGTATAGTTTACTCCTGCAGTAAATGGTTTGTCAAAATTTTATAAGTCTCTATGCTGCCAAAAAAATTATGAAAAGTAAATTAAAACAACGATTGTTTTAATGTGTAGTTAAAAAAATAGTAAATACACTGAAAACTTGATTATTATGTTTAGTTACATGAATAAATATAGTACTTTTGTGTTATTATCTGTAAACAATTTACCAATTCGAGGTTCTTCGAGCGTACCAATTCTTAAAAGGCCGGTAACGCACTCGCGAGCCCTCTGGCATTGAGAGTGTCCATGGGCGGCGGTATTACTTAACATCAGGTGAGCTTCCTACCCGTTTGCCCCCTGTTTTATAAAAAAACTATTCAAAAAGTTTCATTCATTTTTAATTAATAAGATCAGAATTTCACAGCCCTTGTTAAAAGTAAATTAATTAATAAAGCCTTTTATAAATGTGACGAATACTTAAATGACCCTAATCCTTGGGATTGATTTGTTCCAGTTCAAATAATTTGTATTAAAAACTTGGCGATTGAAAAGAGTGGCGGAAAGTTTCTTGCCAGTTCTTCTTACCCGCTCTACGCCCTTGACTTGCGAACTGGTTGTAAATGTAAATTTACAGTTAATTTAATTTGTTTTTCTTGACGTTCATAAGTGTACATGTTTACCTAAATGAATAAAGATATTTTGATTTGATTTGATTTGAAGGACTCTTAAAATTTCAATTAAATAAACACCACATATATTTTGAATATACATGAAAACATTTCGTTTAAAATCATGTATGGGGTACGATAGCAAATCTAATTCGTTCATTTATGTAGAATGTCTTTCTAGAGTATAACTTACCCTCGAGGTATTGAATCAATTCTCGTTCCTACAATGAAACTAAGTAGATACGACAAGAATCTTGTTATCAGTACAGGCATTGGTTTATAAACATTGCATGAAAGCGGGCCATAATTGAACGACCGTCACAACTTGGTAAGTTTCTTATCATGAGTTGTAGTGTTATTCCGAACTTTTAGTTTGTATTGTTTAAATACGAGATATAATTTACCTCGACTTCATGCGGTATTATGTTTAACAACTCGCAAGAAAGGGCTTGGATACAAAAATAACCACGTAGAAATCTGCCTATCTGGATTCTCAATTTAAATTTTTTTATTGATTATAGTTACCAAAACACCTTTGAAAAGTCGATTTATTGGTATGTTTATATTCCGTTATACACACAGTAACCATCTGCTGCAGTGATTATATAATCAACTTATATTGCCTAATTATTCCTGTTTATAACTATATTTTGTAGTTATGTTTTACTATGTATTGAAACTGCATCATGTATCAGATATATAAAATGACGATATAACATCAATGGATAAGTAAATTTATTTTTATTTTATTTTAATAAGTATTTGTATTATTTGTTAACATATTAACTGCTCTTTTCTCGGATCCGAGTGGAGCTGGGTCATAGTAGCGGTGCCGCACATACACGTATCCGAGTATTCAGCACCCAATGTGTTGCACCACTCGGATCCGAAATTTTTTTTTTTTTATGAATATGATAATATAAATGCATACCTATTTTCAAACATTCATATTTATTTAATCTAAATTTGCCATAAATAGTTTCAATTTCCGACTATTACTTTGTATCCATTGTTTAAGCATTCAATGTATTAACGAAGTTGTATTTAAATAGTTTTAAATACATTTAACGCACATAAACGCATAATTTAATGAAAAATTCAAATTCGAGATTCAAAAGTAGAAATTCAACCTGAATAATTCAGGTGTCCAATAAATCTGATCTTTGATTCTCATCTGACGTCCAATGAAATTTAGAAGAAACATAATTTCAACTGAAATTTAAACTAATACCCAACGCATATCTCACAAGCTACCGAATCGACTGCCGCAATACGGTTGACAAGGTTGGAATATACTTAAATTTACTCAGTTATCTCTATATGACTTTGAGTTTCTACAAAGTGTGGGGCTTTTTCATTATCATAATTTAATCATAACAAACTTCAACAATACCACGTACATATAAGCCAAACTGACCTAGCCTCATAAAACTCTACATGCTCTATACAGAGAAACACCACATAGTAAAAATAGTATTCAACTATTACACCAGTAAAGAATATATTGAAAAGATTTAAAGATTCGGTTCGGATAGGTGTAATATTGAAACGCGTAGTAACAGTTTATTTTAAGAAACTAGAATTACATTATTAAATGATCTATGATATGAGTTGCTGACGTATGCATATAGTATGTAGTTTCAAATTCGTGATCCCAGAGCGTTTCAGAATTGATATTGTTTAACATTTCCTGGGCGCAATTTCCGGCAATTTACACCTTAACTTTCAATTTATAATGCAACGCCGACGAAGGTTCCATCCCAAGTTTGGTTTAATAGGTAAACTTTGTACAGACCTATAGTTTACTTAATTATGATTAATTTATCAATGTGTGTACTAATAGGGCTTGTGGGAAAAATTGGTGATGATGCATTTTTTAATTGAAATTATAATTATTTTAATAAAATAAATCAGTGGCACTACAACCTCTTTAGGTCTTGGCCTCAGATTTCTGAATCTATTTCATGATCAATTTTTAAATCTAGCTAGTCTACTTGCCTATTAGAATAGATCAGCCTCCAGTACCTGACACATGTCGTCGACTTTTTGGTTCTAAGACATGTCGGTTTCCTCACGATGTTTTCCTTCACCGTTCGAGCAAATATTAAATGCGCACATAGAAAGAAAGTCCATTGCTGCACATCCGGGGATCGAACCTACGACCTCAGGTATGAGAGTCGCAAGCTGGAGCCACTAGGCCAACACTGCTGCATAATTCTTTTTGGGAGTATAATAAGCACCTTTTAAGTAATAGTACATGTAACAAACATAAAAAATCTTCAATGATTGACATTATCTATAAAATCTGACTAAGATAACGATCTTGATTTGCTTATATGCGAAACGGGCTACAAAAATGTCGTATAAGGCTCTTTTATCTTACCTTGACTTTTAATATTGTACAATGCTACAATAATTAGCACATACATATAAGGTTTATAATAGCTTCGCCATAATAATTCTCCTCGAAATATTCAGAGTTAAACATGAAGTTGGCTTGTTGACCGCTACAATGAGAGCGCCTTTGTTATTCTCTACACGGAATACATAAACTGCGCATTGTTCCTAAAGTTATTCTAGAAGCTTGTTTAATATGAGCTGAAATTTCTCTTCCTACATAATTATAATTTAATAGCTATAGCTCGTGCTCTTTTGTTCAGGTGGATGGAAAGCGAATTAGAAGAGCTTAGGTAAGGACTGAGGATAGGATTCGAAGGCACTAAATGAATATACATGTCTCTATAGATATGGCATACGTTATAATAAATATTTACTTTTGTTTGTTTCCATAAAGATTCAAACGCATATACGGATACAAGACTAAAGTAATTTAATAAAATTGTATATTTATTATTAACCACTAACGGCTAAAAGCCCCACCACCACTGTTTTCAAATCAAGAGCTATCTTTGTTAATTTTAGCAGATATCCGATATTTCTTAATTTTATACCCTTGATGCCAAAGTTACTTCACCCATTCTTTTTTGGGTCTTCTGGATTTGGTGTTTTGTTTTTAAAGAAACCGTAGGTTATGATAACATTTCTGCGTCCATAACAATACTTTTAGTAGGTAGCGGTAACTGAGATTTCTCATGTTTTATATAACAAGTTCAAGTGAGTCTATTATTTTTCAGCTAATTCCTATTATTCGATATACATCGTCAGGGCTTCTTTCTAAAGGAAATTTGTAGGCCTAAGTAAGCCGATGTTATACTTTATATACAAATGAAGTTTTAGCTAAGTGTAAAGGTAATCTTAGTTAAACAGTATTCTAATATATTTAAGTAACTTATTACATAAAAAATATTCCAGCGCATAATTTTATTGGTCACTTTTATAACTAACATACAGTAAAAAGAAAATTCAGAATTTTCTTTAAAATATCAGTGAAGCGGTTTTATTACGACATTTTTACGGTTGGCAATAAAATGCTCTTGGAGGAAGAAATTGTATTTTTAATTTAATGAATATTTTGTTTGGAATGATGATTACATGCCTTGTGATATTTACTTTGTAATATAATATTAAATCATTTCAACTATCTAAATTTTGTATCTATAAGCAATGTTGGCGAGCGACTTTCATCGCATTTATTTGGTTGATTCTAAGTGGCGTTTGTGTTTTGAAATAGCTTATAAGATACACAAAAATGTTACTCAGAAAGATAAAGACAAAAGCAAGAAACTGCTATTTCATACCTTCTTCATTTCCTCTTGTTAATGGACAAAAGTTCTTAATTTTAAATGGTTACAATATAAGATTTTTGATTGTATTATACAGACAAGTGATGATTTTAATTTCACAAATATTTGGCGTCCAATAAGGAAGTACTCTAGAAGTCTTTCTAAATAAAAGGCTATATTATTATTATTATTATATAATAATAATAGCCTTTATTCAGATACATTTTACATTATATATTTTATATACATTTAAACAAATTTCCATTTTAATCCAATTCTGGTGCATCTGTGTGCCCTTTTTTGGCAAAGGCTTCCTCCAAATCCCGCCATTCCTCTCTGCACTGTGCCACTCTCTGCCATGTTCCACCTGCCGTTTCTTTAATGTGGTCAATCCACCTTCTCAGTTGTCTCCCTCTTTTGCGTGTGATGTACCTTGGGCACCAGTTAATTATAATATACAATCTAACAAAAATAATATTTTGACTTAGAGCATTTTGTTTCTGAAAAATGATATTTTGATTTGAATTGACGCATATATAAATTTCAGTATTGAAATAGGCGGGATATAGACACATGTTACATAATATTTAATTTAGCCATTTTTGAGACAGGATATTGACAAATAAGAACAATAGAAAACCCAGACATAATAAAAACATTTCCTCGCTCAAACTTTTGCAAAGCTACGTATTTTTTTATCGTTTAATTCATGGCTTACAAATTGCGGGCGAAGTTTTTAATAAGCCTGCCTCATTTAGTGCAAAAAGTTTACTCCCAAAACTAAATCGACTTCTTTTTCTTCTAATTCAAAGCTGTCATATTTTTTTTCCAAAACTCTCAGTGTATTATTGTGTGCGTGTAGTGTAATGTCAGTAAAAAAGTGTAAAATCCACATAACCTTAACATTACTAATACGATATAATTACACCGATTATTCTTATAAAAAAACATTTTAAAAAATGTGTGCGTGTAGGAACACGTAGAAAGTGAAACTTCTTTAGGACCTTTTTTTTTTAAAAATTATCTGCTATATGCAACGTAACAGAAATTGGTTAAATAAACTTAAATAAGATAAAGTTTAACAAAAGGCTTTTATTATTATACACATGAATACATATAATACAATTATTTCATTTTACCTTATTACTACTAAGATTATTACTGGTCTTATGGTAACTGAAATATATTGTTTAAGATGGCGCGTGATATGATAAAATATGTGATATGATAAAGACGTTTCACTTCCATAATTTATAGATCGTATAACATAACAAGCAGCTCTTGTGTAATGTAAGCATAACAGGCGTACTAGATTCAAATACCACAGGCAATTTTAGTTTATACTTCTATGTATATTATTGGTAAGAACAAAGATAGTATATAATCCTTTTAAAATAAAGTTACAAAGTTGGAATGTACCTAAATGACATTTCAATTAAATTAGTTTCTCATAAAACCCAGTCAATGGCTTTCAGACGTCAAACAAACTCGGAGATATTGTGTGAAACTGGGAAAATCTCTTCTGAAATAGAATTTCTTTAAGGAAATATCAAGTTTTATTAGTTGATGAACTCACATCTGCGTAAAAACATAGGTATTAATGTCGCTTTTGTTAATGGATACAAATACAAAATAAGAATGAATGATTACTTGAATTGTAATTCAAGTAGAATTGTAGTGTTAAAGATAAATTATGTTTATATTTTACAAACCAACTGTTTGAATTTTAGAACTAATTTGGTTTAAAGCCCAAGAGGGCAGGAGCAGAAGTGTTTTTAAAGTGATTGGTTCGCGTATCCAAAAAACATTATTACACCGGGGAATCGAAACTTAAAACGCCAGGTTCTCCAAAGGCAGATGTAGTAAGTTCTATTGTTTAACCAAATCGTTAACAATAATAAAAACAACATGAGTATGACGCAAGCTCGTAAAACGTTCTATTTTCTAGGCATTCTAAATTAGAATCCGCAGAATATTCAGAATAAAAATGGCCATAAACAATAGAGCTTAATTACGACAAAAAGAGGTTCTAGTTTTTAATTCGTGGTGAGGTCGAGTGGTTGCAAACTGGCGGAGAATGGCGAGAATGGCAGGACCCCTTCACTAAAGGGCTCTCATCGCGAACATCAACCGTAGGGCTGAAACGATGGCTGGTTGATTTCACATATGACTGTTATCAGAAATGTAAACATCGATTTTAAAACGCTAAATTTATAACCTTATCTGTCTAGTAATAAGACATTATTTGTGCTTTGTGTATTACTTCCAGTAGAAATTTAAATAAAGACAATTGTTTAAAATTGTGTTTCCTTTTTAGAAGCCCTTGGCTTATAATGCTGTTTTATAATTATAATTAGAAGCATCTTTATGGTTTTAATAATTCTTTTGTATACTCATTACACAAAGTAAATTAATTTTAAAAGTTCGCAAATTAGCAAGATTAATTAAAACTATTTTTTAATTGAACAGGAAGCCAAAATGATGACTATTTTTTTGTTATAATTTTAATGCGTTAGGTACTAAATACACATACAATGAGTTTTTACGATAATCACAGACAATTAAGAGAGTAATTTTTAAAAACTATTTTAAAACTTCGTTCTGAATCTTTTTAAAGATGTTCATTAAAACATCTTTTGGCATGTAACGAGTCCTGTTTTCATTAAAACTCTTGCGAATCTTAAAGGGGTTGAGTTATAAAAAGTTTTTTCTACCTTAGATTTAATTTTTTTACATTCAAAGTTTTTGTTTTTGAAATATATAACAGTGTTAACGTGGTGATTATATGTGCGATTCTCAAACATGAGAAGTACATGATACGTTCAAACTCCGGCTGTTCGTCAGTCAACAGTCAACAGGCTTTCAGTTGTGCGTGTTAAATACTGCTAAGGAAGGAATCCGAATAACTCTGGATAAGCTATCAACAAAATATTTGGTTTGACATACGAGTCTTACTTATTGCTAATTAATTGCGCATTTTTGTATGGCCCGCACGGTACATTGTGGCCCAGGGTAAACATAGGAAAATGGGTAAAAAAACATAACTATCGGATGAAAAAATAACTGAATTTGTCACAAAAAGGCACTGGTAGGTTTAAGTTTACTTTCATGCCTTTATCTAACAAATTATTTCAATACAGTAATCTAATTAATACTTTAAGTAACATACTTTGCTGCTAAAGATTTTCTTTTAATACAACAGCGTAATGGTTCTCGTATAACAAAGCGATTAATAGTGTAGTAGGTCAAACCATGATTGCAACCCTACAACAAAATGGCGGTTATTCGAGCGTAATGAGCGGTAAGTTCCTCAACCACACTGCTTGATGACTTTGTTACATACAAACCACTAATATATACGTAGTTTCCCTTTTTTTTTCGTTTAATATTAAAACTGCTGCTGTTCTCAAGGCTAGTTAACTATTTATCACTTTTCTTTCTATTATTATTATTTCAATAACATTCTCTAAATATAGTAAAACTAAATAATATGGTGTAAATTAAATATATTATATTAATTAATGAAGTATGAACTTGGAATTTATATGGTCGTCAAAAATTTTAATGTGAAAAAAACTCGACCAAACCCACACTCTGTTTTCATAAACTAATAGAGTTGTTTCTTTATACTTTATATTAAACATTATAGTGAATTTAGTTTCAAAGAAGACTATTTTAACATCAACTATGAATGTATGGAGAAAGCAAAAAGGAAACATTTAAGTTATAAAATATGGGTTCGTTACGCTCCGATGGCCACATCTAATCATTAATCATCATGACATCACTTAAAGGCACAAGATCATTACCCAAAATAACGCAGATATAATTAATGATAACAAAATCATTATAGTACAAATAAGGATATCAGTATCTTAAGCTATTTAATAATAAAGCACAAATGTACTTTAACGATATAATATATAATAAATTAAAGTCCTTAAAGTTTTCTGAAACAGTTTTCTGACACGAGCCGTAGGTATCGGTTAATAAATGATAAATAGAATAAGAATGATTTTTAAAAAACAAATACAAACATAAACCAAGAACGCCAACAACGTGCTGGCCGCTTCTCGAGACATGCCACACTTAACGATGTCATACGCCAGTCCCTTGACACCGTCAACGTGCCAAGTCTACTTGAGCCGACTACAAGATACGATGGCAAGAGACTGGATGGTATGAGTATTATTCTATGGTATGGGATGCAACCTGTCCAGATACGCTGGCCCATTCCTATCCACATGGAACCAAGAACAGAGCTGGTGCAGCTTGTAAAGCGGCTGAAAAGCTAAAGCATGCCAATACAGGTGTCTAGGATCCGAATATGATTTTGTCGCATTCGGTGACGAGAGCCTTGGGCCCTGAGGTCTTAGCGCTATAATCGCCACTGGAGACCGAAGAGCTGGCACCTTGGACAAAGAATTAGTCTAGCTATTCAAAGGGGGAAAGCTGCCATTATCTTCGGAACCTTGCCTAAAGGGACTACTTTTAATAATATATTTAAGGTTAGTTAATGTTTTCTGTTATAGATTCTTATAATTTATATAATTTTCATTTACCTATAAATAAGTATGGTATATAACATAAAGATAAAGAAATAGAGATTTATATATTTTTTCAGTCGAATACTTTTTAATTTATTCGTTATAAGCATACAAAACTTTCTTCTTTATAATATTAATACAAATACGGTTTACACTCAGCTGGCGCGGTTCTTAGATTGAGGGTATGAAAACGTTACACACTAGAAACATAGTGACGTAATTATTATTTCAATATTCTCAATTCCTAACCGTTCCTTTTTACTTCTACGATTTTTGGACTACAATTATTGGGTTCTTTTTTTCAAAATTTCTTATGTAAGTATATTCCTGTATTCGAGTACTATATAATCAGAATTACATTAAGTGCTGTGCTTAACATATAGTACACGACCTCCGACGGACCTAACGCCACCTCCAAATCCTTCCACTTGTCCCTCATCCTTCTCACCATTTAGTAATAACAGTCTATATATACCCAGCATATTCCACAGAAACATTTACCCTACACTTATTAACGGGCACATCAAACCCATTCACGTAACTAAATTAGTCGTAGAGGGAGCCGCTCCATCGAGGCTGTAATTTCAATACACTTCAATAAACATCCGAGGCACGTTCCTAACTAAATGATTTACATTTTCAATTGATAAAAAGATTTTGCATATTTAATCAGTAGAAAATGTATTTGAAGATATGTTGTGCCTAGTGGCTTCAGTGTGCGACTCTACGTTCGACCCCCGGCAGTGCACCAATTGAGTTATCTTTGTATGCGTACATTTCTCTCTCTGCGTTTTTTTTCTCGAACGGTGAAGTGAAACTATTGTAAGGAAACCGGATTGCCTGAGTCCCAAAGTCAACTTATGACAGGAGCCCCGGTCTGTGAAAGATGCTTGCTGTGTCAAGCATCCTCACAAACCAACAATGGGCGGGAAGAGGCGGACGCAACCGCCGCATCGCGTGTCGGGAAGCGGATAAGGCTCTGCTGTTACCGCATCTCGCATAAGGCGATTGTTGGTGGCACCTTGGGGTTTTAGTGGGTATGCACAATGGCGAGTCCCACATAATCCTTCTGCACCAAGCAGTCGCGCCGCGGAAGGGTATGCGCAATGCATTTCCCCAAGTAAAAAAAAAAAAAAGGTACAGGAGGCTGATCAGGTTACTAATGTTTTTTTATCGATTACATAAATATTGTGATGTAGTAGTATTATTACTTAAAGAGCGCGTTGGCCAGTAATGGTATAAAGTATCGAAGGCGTAAACTATACTGTTAAGGTAATTTATTTGTACGTCAGTATGATTGCAGTTTTCGACAGCGTACGTATAACATAAATATAATATAAATAAGACAAAACGCACTTCGAACAATGCATGAAGAATTCTTTACACATAGTGAACATAGTCGACGGTGCTTTTCTTAGGATTTCCATTACGACATCTATCGGATTTTATGTGTTAAGGTAGGTTCTTGTAAATTGGTGCACACTTCTTCCTTGAAGAGATTAGTATATATTCTATTTTTGAACTGAAAAAGAGAATGACGTAACTATGTGGGTGCATTTACCAGTTAGCAATTTAAAATATTTTTAATTATTGTATCTATAAAGCGAAACGTATTCCCAAAACTGGACTGTTTTTATGAAAACTCATCAATTTTTATGCAGATTATCGTCGCACACTGAATATGTTTTTGTAAATTTTTCAAATATCGGTCGCATTGAAAAATAGTTTTATGCATTGATTGGTCTTTTATATAAACTCTGATATAAAATACAAGCAATTTCCATTTCGCTTTAAATTTTGATGAATATACGAAATGACTCGGCAAAATAAAGTAATAAAATGCATTCATAATTATAATTTGATTATAAATCCCATTCAGTAGAATAGGGATCTTGTATATACTAAAGTGATTTCAAAAATGAAGTCTTTATTACGCACAAAATAAAAACAATAGTATCTTATTTTTTTTCATTGTTGTAGTTGTTTTGGGTAACTGTTGCTTAAACTGAAAAAATGCTGTACTCTCATCTAATACTTCTTTTGTTTATTGCCTGTTATTGCACTTTTTTTGTGTTGTTATATACATTTAATTAATAAGCGTTGATATTAGTATATTTTCTCATGTAAGCGAATGTTGTAATGTTCTTAATAAGAAATAAATATCTTAAACCGTAAATTTTCATTGGTATTTTATGATTTACTTTGAATTTACAAATATTATTACTTAGTATAAATCTGAAGAGTGTGCTCTTCCACTACATTCTTGTTACATAGCGTAAGCCAAGCAGAAGGCTACGTCGTAGAGAAGTGTCTACGTCGTAGCATAACGCCCCTTATTGATTGTAGAACGAGTAAAAGAATTTAATTATGAAAGACCGATATATATATTCATAATATGGTTCCTTGGCTGACGTCGTTTCGGTTCAATAAAAATCTTTCAGTTTTCGAGAAAATATATATTATTATATATGTATTAACATTCTTGAAAAATAATTAACACCTCTAATTGTGGTGCTCCAAATGATGGAATTATTTCAATCTCTTTGTTTCATAGTATGTATGTATAGATATGCTATCGATTGTAAACGAATTAATTATTAATATTCAAAAAATTCGTTCAAACAAACTCTTCAGCTTTTTAATATTCTATAATTTCATTTAATGATCTGAATCAATTGAACCATTCAACCAATCCATCGCAAACCATTACTAAACCACTGTCCAGTCATAGTTGTGCATTATTAAACGGCCGAACTGTAATTGTATTGTCGGAGCTAAGTGTCTAACTCGTAATATAATAACTGCTTTCATTTGAAGTAATTCAAATGCTTTATTTAAAAGCTTTTTTAAATATCATTGTATTAGAAATACTGCTGTAATATTCAACTCGTATAAAATGAAATTCATGAATACCTACGCACATCAATTAAAGCGTAATGCGAAAATCAGATGAGAAAAATCGTTTATGATTGACAATGGACAACGTTATAAAAATATACAAATTATGCGACATTGAACGACTACATATTTAATTTGTTCAATATCTGCTTTTAGCAGATCCAGCTACTGAAAGCAAAGTATGGAAAATATTTGTTTATTAACAACAAATAAATTCGCAAATATGGAGTTGTTCTCAATAATTCTTTATGATTCTCGGATATATATTTCACTTCAATATACTTAAAACATGAATGTCCAGTCATTTTAAGCTGGGACCATCCGCTAGTAGATTAAACAAAACTAATATCTTTAAATTATCTAAATCAAATAAAGCTTTATTGAAGGAATGCAATAAATTTGAAAGATAATTTAGTTACGATTATAATTTGTGATTTAAAATAAACAGTTTAACATGTTGCGATTTATTTAAGCTAATTATTGTGCGTAAATGTAAAATAAAAAAATATTTCAATCTGATACTTTATCTGTTTGCAATCACAGATTGTAATTGAGCTGGAACTAGAATTTAAGCAAACACATATTCAAATTCAAAATATTTATTTAGGTAACAAATGTTCACTTATGACTTGCATCTAATTTTACATCAACTGTCAGATCTTAAGGGTGAGAAGAACTGGCAATAAACTCTTCGCCACACTTTTCATCCATAGGGTCATGGACCTGAAACCCTAGTTAGCAATCGGATTACAACATAATGCGATTAAAAGATGAAGAGATTTCCTAGTGACTAAGCGAGAGGTTAGGGCTAATCCTGAGGAATTTGGCTCCAGTGTACTTTTCATGAAAGAAATCAACACTTGTTTACTCAGAAACTCGACGACGGGTCAGAGAAAAGACTTATGACGTTATTCATAAAAATAACTGATAAATAACATAGAAAGTTGCATTTGTCCCATTAAAGGTGGGTCTAAATATCTATATTGAGAATCATAAGTGATACCTAGATGATCTTAAAATAAACGTTTATTAAAAATAGTTTTATTCTGTTGAACAAATGATGTATTGCGTATACATCATTCACGGTTAATTCAATAATGAGCAAAAACTGGATTGGCGCATAATCGCATTGTGCTTAATGAAGCGTCTTTGCAAATCACTTCTCTTTATAGAGGAAATTGTGTAAGAGAATTCCTTAATCTGTATAGAAGGTATTAGATTTAATTAAACTTTTAAGTAGACAAATCATAATGTATAAGTTTAAAGCTCGATTGTAGTGGGACTTAGTATCTTGCTTTGTTTTGCAATAATATGATTTTTAATTAGTCTACCTTTATGAACTTAACTTTCCGTTTCCTTATCGTTTTGGAATAAAACTCTAAGAACAATTTTTTTTAATTATATTTTCCTCTCTCGGAATTAATTAAAAAAAAATCTCGTATGTGTGATTATCTACATTTATTACAAAGCCGATGTTAATACGACTCCTTATTTGTACGAGCGTTAAAAGAAAACATCATGGAAAACGGCCTGCCTTAGACCCAAAAAGTCGACGGCGTGTGTCAATTAGATTGACAAATGATCATGAAACAGATTCAGAAATCGGAGAGGAATTTCCTAAAAAAGTTTTCCTCTACTCCTTTGTGTTAGTAATAGTTTCTTAGTCAATTATTTATTATTAATTAAATGACTAAGAAATAGTTATGATGATATGAAGATAGCAGTTTTCAGCAGCATTCAGTTGTTTTGTGCTATTAGTATTATAGTACAAATGTTAAAGCGTTTCAATAATATTAGATACTATGTAGAGTTTATCTGTAAAGGATAAAGTTCAACCCCACTTAGGATAACAAACCCAATCGATCCGTTTATAAATAGAGCTTTGAGTTACATCGTTATTGTAACAAGTGTATATACTTGTTGCGTATCTAAAACATTTAAGTTTAATCCTCATTACTCTAGGATAACATCTCGATACGTTAATAAATATATAAGTTATTAAATTATTCAAAAAGGTTGTTTAAAGTCAATAAAATCATTACTAAATTAGAAAATATCTGATTGATGACACATAAGTTAAGAACATTATATTCATACCACACAAACATAAAAGAATCTTTAAGAATTATTGTAAAATGTGTATTCCCCGTTAAACACAACGCTGTTGAAATTTAAACAACTAATTACTGTGAGCCTGTATGGGTAAACAAACTGCGCTCATAAATAAATTGTTATAACTTACCTGGGAATATTTAGTGTCACCTAACCTTCCACGTACATACTAGTTAACACAAAACACATTAAACTAGCATAGTATGTATTATGTTATGTTTATGTAAACGTGTGTGTGCCTCCGCGACGCGTAGAACACTGACCACTGAAGGCTCCCTGCGTCGTTCTGGCAAAGACTAAAAGCCTGAAGTCAGGTGTACTTTTCAGAGATCAAGACACGACAAGTGTAACGTGACTAGTGTATAGCCTTTCCAATATCTTGCAACATATTCATTAATAAATGATACGAAGACCGTAGGATAATATACTAACTGTTGCATATTTTTTTCAGTTCGTTCGATCATCTCAAGAAGATATAATTACAGATTTCTCAAGAAAAATCGATGGTTTCAAGAACATATAACTACAGATCTCTCAAGAAAAACGTTTTCTATAAAAGCAGGCAGAGGATCTTTACGCGGTACTCATCTTCAATCGATGTACACGTTTATCAGATACTACACAAAACATATCTGTTTTCGCACACTCTATGTTCGAGGGGTGGCATTCGATACTGCGCGCTCCATCCGGAAATCGCTCGCCCTTTGCAGACCTTTGTTTTGCCTAGAGAGGATTCAGATCATTTTGTGATTAGTCCGATCCCTCACAGTCCGTGAAACTCATTAAATGACTTCTTAATGATGTTAAAATCTACCTGTTTGCTTGCTTTAATGTTAGCTAGTTCTATAATATTTGTTAACACAGCTATTCGAATATATTTATGATTCGCTTTCGATTTACTATCCGGTCAATATATTCTTGAAGCCTTGTTGTATGTTCATAAAATGTAAACCATTTTAAAACAAATGGTGACTTTCACCAGTAAAATACGCAAAATAGAACTAATTTGAGTGTACGACCAACCAGGCTCCAGAAGATAAACCACTCCTTATATTGAAATTGTATTAGTTTTTTTCAACAAACTCTCAAGCGAAATTAGAGAATGATCACTAAACAAATTCAAAGCCCTCGTTAAAAGTAAATTAATTAATAAAGCTTTTGATAAATGTGACGAATACTTAAATGATCATAATCCTTGGGATTGATTTGCCAGTTCAAACTATTTGTATTAAATCTAAATCGCAAAGTACGAATTTCTATTCGATTCTCAGCAAGCGTATTTTCGAAATTAAATGTAGATGACAAACGGATTTGCTTAATTATTAAACTCTACTTGATGTTGAAAAAACGATTACTCTGTGCTATAACTACAACATAATGAAATATATTATTTTCTTCATAGGCAACTCCAACAACAAATTAACTGTGTACAAATTTGTTTAAGAACATATTAAACAGATAATAAAAACTGTGTGTCATTATTTTTCGAACCCAGTTCTCCAATATCAAAAATCGGAAATGAGATGAGTATTTAAATTATATATATATTAATAAACATCAGGATGAAAAATAATTCTTCATAGAATTTCCATGTGTTAAGTGGTATGAATAATTTTCTTTACAATAGAAGTGTTGGCCTCGTAGCCTCAGCGTGCGACTCTCATGCCGGAGGTTGAAGACTTCATCCCCGGCTGTGCACCTATGGCCTTTCAGTATATGTGCGCATATAACATTTGCTCGAACGGTGACGGAACCGACTTGCATTAGACCGAAAAAGTCGACGGCTTATGTAGGGCAGAGAAGAACTAAAAGAACCTATAAGGTTAACAAATGATCGTGAAACAGATACAGAAATCTGAAGTCTATACCTAAAAAGTATGAAGCGCCACTGATTTATTTTATAAAATTTTTGAATACCGTAATAAATAATAATTAATTCTATAAGAATAAATTTATTTTAGGTCCCTGAATACGGAAATTAAAATGTAAGTGTTAAAGTAGCGTCAATGGTCATATATACCGTAAATAAACAACTATTTTCTTTAAAACGTTTTCATCTAACAATAAAGATGAATTTTTGATAACAACAAGAGTTATTAAGGGGAAGGCAAACGCAATATTTCTCGAATACGTACATTAATCTAACTCAACGGCGAACTGAGTAATACTCTGGAATATCGGGTCCATGTGTTTCATTTTTACGTGAATTTACAAGGAATTCGCTTCAATCGCTACATATAGGACAAATTTCTTGTTTTCTATTTGCTCATTTGTTTATTTGCATATTGTAAGCAAAGTATACTTATGAACATAAGTAGATAATATGTTAAATTGATTCTAATTTAACATTTACTACCGGTTCGCAAGTCTAGGGCGTAGAGCGGGTAAGAAACTCTCAGCCACTCTTTTTAATCGACAACTAAGGTTTAACGAGAGTTTAGAATTTATTTAGTGATAATTCTCTTATTTCGTATGTAAAAACGAATTTATTATATATATAATAATAAGGAGTAACATATCTTCTGGAGCCTGGTTGGCGAAAGTCACCATTTGTCTAAAACTTGTTTATATTTTTTTGTACATACAACAAGGCTTCAACAATATATTGACTAGAAGTCGTCATAATATGTATTTTCTGAAACTTATTCCATACCTATGGAAGATAGCCAAAGTTACACCAGTGTATAAATCTGGAGACAAAGGTGATGTTTTGAATTATAGACCTATCTGTATTCTAAACTTATTTGCTAAGATATTCGAGGGTTTTATCTATACCCATATGTATAACCATCTCAAACATATATTGAGCCCACGACAGCATGGATTTGTTACTGGAAGGTCAACCAACTCTAATCTTTTATGCTATACTACTTATTTATGTTCATCATTCAATGATAAAAAGCAGGTGGACGCTATATATACCGATTTTTCAAAAGCTTTCGATAGAGTGGACCATTTTGCATTGCTTGTGAAGGCTCAGCATTTGGGGATTCATGGGAACTTATATAGATGGTTAAGTTCTTACCTTTTGAACCGTACACAACTGGTTGCTCTGAGTGGGTATGAATCTGTGCCATTTTTAGCAACATCGGGCGTGCCCCAGGGGTCAAAGCTGGGTCCTTTACTGTTTTTGTTATTCGTGAATGACTTGCTTAGCAAAATAAGCAGTGAATGTTTGGCATATGCAGACGATGTTAAAGTCTTCAGACGTATATCCGATGAAAGAGATTGTGAGACCTTACAATCGGATATTAATACTATCTCTGCTTGGTGCGATGAAAACTATATGGTTCTGAATATTAAGAAGTGCCGAGTTATAACATTTACAAAAAGAAGGAACCCTGTCCAGTATGGATATAGTGTTAAGGGTATTCTTGTTGATAGAGTTGAGGTGATTCGCGACTTGGGAGTGATGTTTGACTCTGTGATGTCTTTTAGACCTCATTTTGATCACATATGTAGTAAAGCTAGCCGGATGCTATCCTTTATTCTTAGAACCGCTAAACCATTCAGGCGAGCCGACTCCTTGATTGTCTTATACAGCTCTCTCGTGAGAACCATGGTTGAGTACTGTTCAGCGGTATGGGCCCCGATATATAAAACTCATATAGATAGATTGGAATCTATACAAAGGCGGTTTATCAAAGCATTGTGCTGTAAGTATGGGCTTAGGCGAAAAATAAACCAATATGACCAGCGTCTTGCCCACTTTGAAATGGTAAGTCTTGAAAGGAGGAGGTGGATGAGCGACCTGTGCACTATACATAAAATAGCAAATGGCTCATTTGTCAGCTACCTTTTAGAGAAACTAGAAATCAAGGTACCGACGCGTTCTGTGCGCATCCAGGAATTATTTATGATACCTATAACTAATAACAATGTGTCCCAGAATGCTTCGCTCGTTAGAATGTGCAAATATTATAATGCTGTGTGTACTGAAGTTGATATTTTTCACAATAATATTTGTAAATTTAAAAAGATAGTTCATGGTGAATACTTGCAACCTTAAATACTAATTTGAATTAATTAATGTATATATATATATATATGCGTGTGTTCTTTTCTTCTTTTTTTGTCATTCAATTTAATATGTGTATGTTGTTTGGTTGATATTTAGTGTAAAATGCTGTGTACAGATATAATTGGATATCAGATTTTCAAATGTTGTTTAGTGTATAATAACTGTATGTATGTAATCAATCTGTTTTCTGTTTTTGTACCTAAATGTAAAAATAAAAATAAAATAAATAAAATACCGACTCCCTAGGAGAAACACACCAAATCCCTCGAACAGCCCACTACTGCAGCAGCTAATTTAAGTTATAAACGGGTTATTGATATTATTTCGTATAAGTAGAAACGTAACAATATCCCATGCACCGTTTAAGATCACGGTGGCTCATAAATTTATGAATAAACAAAATTCATCAGTCATAAAATTTCACGATTTAAGTTTTAACTAGCAAAACTAAAGAAAATGATATCAAAATAATGAAAGAAGTAAGATGTAATAGTTCAAATTCTGATGACATTTTGAAACAAATTTATTTATACGTTTTAAAACAATGCGTATACCTGAAACAATACAAGTAAATATCATAAAATAAATTTCAATGAATTTTCAATCAGATCAAGAACATTAGATTATAAGCAATCTATCAAGGGTAACATATTAACCCAAAAACCACAAAAAATACAATAATGATAATAACTAAAAATATAAAAATAACCAAAACTAAATTAAAACCTTAACTTCATTAAGATCATGTAACAATGTTACAGTAAGTTGACAGACTGTTGTAAAACACATTAATATTTTCATCGATGTTAGTTATCAAGTTGTAAGAGCGAGATAGCATATTCACTGGACCATTAAAACTAGCAGATAGACGAGGCGTGTGTAGCAGATAGTAGAGGACTTTTAGTTCTAGTAACTCTAGAATTACAAAGAAAGGAAGTTTTTGTAAGATAAGTGTGAATATTAAAGTTAAATATTTTACACAAATAAACTAGATTATTGTCGTCGGAGTTTTAGAGTATCGAATAAAAGGTAACAAAATAGTCGAAATAATCAAAGCACAAACAGCATTATGATCGTGCCTAAATAAAAGACAACACGACGTTCGTTCGACACGTTCGTTATGGAAATATTTTGGCGATTTTGTCCGGATTCATAGCGCCCATTTCCCTGTTTCCCTAAACATAAGCGGGGCAATAACTTCTGGACCAATCAGAACGCATTAGCTCCGTCAATCAATAACGGTGTCTTACAGCGTTCGCTGAAAAAGTGGTGTCGCGTGTAATTTATTGTCTTGTAATATTTGATAGTTTCTTATCACTTGTATGAACCCATGTGAAGTTGTGTAGCGTTATTAAAATAATCGCCTATGTAAAGTTTCATTTATTTTTTATCTTTTATCACTTATACCTAGTCCCCAGGACTAGTTATAAGTCTAAGCTCTAACTAAGGTCAGTTACAAACTAAAATTCATTTGTTAAATTAAGTAATGTAATATTTATAAAATTTACATACTTATTAAAGTCTCAGAAAAAAAATATTCTATTCGAAATGGCCACCTTTTGCTTTTATACACACCTTTAATCAGTTCAAATTAAAATCATACTCCATCGTGTTTCGCATCTCGCGAGATACACCCCGGCTATTTCTTTAATATTACAATAAAGATTGACTTCCGGCGGTATCTAGACTGTTTAATGAAAAAAGTAGTCTAATCGGATTGAATTGCTTTTTATATTACGTACTAAACTCGATATCCGAATGCTTTACAGATGTCGAGATCAGCATGAAGGAACCAATAATTATGTAAATAAATACTTTTCATAAATTTTTTTTTTAAAAATCAGTGGTGCTACAACCTCTTTAGGTCTTGGCCTCAGATTTCTGAATCTGTTACACGATCATTAAATCTAATAGGCAAGAAGGTGATCAGCATCCAGTGCCTGACACACGTCGTCGACTTTTTGGGTCTAAGACCGTTTTCGTTCCTTCACCGTTTGAGCAAATGTTAAATACGCACATAGAAAGAAAGTCCATTGGTGCACAGCCGGGGATCGAACCTATGACCTCAGGTATGAGAGTCGCATGCTCAAGCCACTAGGCCAACACTGCTCTTTTTCTGTATAAAATCTTTTTATACAAAATCTAAAACAATACATCCAGCACATTCGCGGACCAAACAAATTATGTTATTTCTTTGCACAGCAATAACTTATATATTTATTGTATAACAAAGCAATCATAATATACATTTGAAGTTATAAAAATTGAACGACTGGAATTGCAAGAGACGATGGCAAGATACCGGACTGAGTTTGATTCCTTCGAAGATGGGAGGGGTGCTGTTATGGTATGCATTCTGTTCAGACATACTGGCCCCTTCCTATCCACATATACCAACAACAGAGCTGGTGCGGCTTGTGATGCGGTTGAAAAAGCTAAAGCCTGCAAATACAAGTGTCTAGGCTCCGAATATAATTTTATCCCATTCGGTGTCAAGACCCTCGGTCCGTGGGGTCCTAGCGCTATAAGGCTTTTTAGGGAAATATCAAAAAGGTTAGGCGACATCACAGGAGCTGGCAGCTACCACGGACTGGCTGCCGATATCTTCGGAACCTTGCCTAAAAGAACTCCTTTTAATAACATATTTTAGTTATTATATTTTTAGGTTAGTTATATTTGTGATACATACAAAACATATCAAATTCAATAATTTTTGTTAGTCGATAATTATGCAATATTTTATTACTTAAAACTTAAATTGCACCTTCATATCTGGAACAATAGTTCGTAGAATGAATAAGGACACGAATGCTTCACGTATCGATCAGGCTGCACAGGTGCTCTCTTGAGTGAGCTCTCACACTTGCCTCGTTAAAAATTTACAACACCTTACTTTGTGTTGAATGTTCAAACACCTTCCCAATTGTTTGTAGGATTCTCTTAACAGAATATTATATACATGTAATACGACTGGCTGAGATTTAGTGCTTAGTAGTTACATGCTTAGATAATTGAGTTTCATTTTGTGAATTTATGCCTATAGAGACTGTTTACTTATCCGAAATAAAAACCTATATGAAAACTATTTCAAATTTTTCTCTTCTTAAAAACCTTCCTCGAAATTCTAACAATAAATGAAATAAGATACTTCTATTGTTCCAATTTATTGGTTCAATTTTTGCAATTCATTTTAAAAATAATATATTCCAATATGTTGATATAGCACATTATCAATGTGCGCAGTGTAGGGTTAGTGATTTCAGTGCGACTCCCATAATGGGTAAATGTTTGATCACAGGTTGTGTACAAATACACTTTTATGTCTACGCGCATTAAACAATCCCCCGTGAAGGAAAACATGGCTATGACCAATGCCTGATACCCAAAAACATGACGGCCTGTATTAAGCAAAGACTAAATGTATGTAATGTACTGAAGTATAGCGTTTACACACTCGTCCTGCCCACTTCCCTGCTCACTACGGCTGAATGTAAATGCGGCATAAGAACAAACCAAATGATCACAGAACATACAAAAACAGACCTTAAAGATTGTATTGTTACTGGTTTTATTGTCAGTGCGAATCAGATATTATTTATATTTATATACTGATTGACTTTAGAGAAAGATTTAAAAGTGTAATCATAATACAAAGACTCAATATCTGCCTTCTATCGATCCTACCTACACTTTTCTGTTATGGCTATAACTGTTAAAGCTATACAAAATGCAAGAAGAAAGTATAGAAGAAAATCGATTTAGTAAAGGAACAAACGATTTGCTGTTAATCAAATGCCGTGGCTATCGAGTTTCCTTGCTTCATGCACTGCGATTACTTTTTGTCTGGTTTTCCAAGATCCTTTCACAGCCAGCGAAATTGGATGCATACGGCGCTATTGCATTTTGTTTGACTACTATTTGAACTCGAACAAGATAGAGAGATAACATATTATAATTGTTTAAACTGGTCTATTTTTTAACTGAATATGGTCTTATGTCCTACGACGTATCAGCGCTACACTTTATTCGATATTACCTATTATAAATATTAATTAGCTAGATATTAGAAACCCGTAAAGTGTTAGCTTGTGTGTGTTCCTATCACGGGAGATTTACGTATATTGTATGAAGATTATGAACGAATAATATTTATTCTTGGTTTAGTAGACCGTAATTTTGAATGATTCGCATCACTGGCTCTATTATCCAAATATAATAAGATGCTTTAATAAAAATTGGGGATTACAGAGTCTTTGCTGGGAGAGATCTAACGTGAATAGATGTGTGCTAAAAATTGAAATTTGAAATCATTCCGTATTATGACTACGGCGAAAGTGAAACATGTTCACCGCTCTTTTTAGATACTAAGAATTTGTCCGTTTATTTTTCTATTACTCTAAATCGCAGGAGTAGTGTATAATATCATAAATTGTTGTTTTTTTTTGTAAAATATTGTATATTTGATTGTTATGTTTAGATTTGAATAAACGATTTCAACTTTAGATATAAAAAATTTCGTATCATGACAATTTTTGTCAAAAATCATATTATTATATCAAATACATACATATTCGATATAAGTATTAAATACTGACTATAACACATTTCAGACTATATAAGTCATAAGACTATATAGTGTTGTAGCCTTGTGTTATGTCATATGAACTGTAAGTTCAATGTCTATTATATTAGTACCCTCGAAGGTAGGTGGATTCGTAGATTTCTAGATTTGGTCACCGACACGCCATAAAATTTCAATCAAAAGGCGCAGAAATGTGTCGGTCATTAAGGCGCTGAATATGATTGAAACAAGAAAATAGAAGTTCTTTACGTCGTTTTTAACAGAGTCGTTGCACTAAATTTTCAATATTCATTTGTTTATAGTGAGAAACCGTAGTAGTGACACAATTCTGATTGCCTTTAAAAAACATTTTACCGGGAATAGCTCTTTGACGTGCAGTGAGCCTCCCTCGGGCACCAGTTGTGGGCACTGACAGAGTAAATAGGTGAATACTTATTGCACAATATATTCAGCTTTATTAAAATGCTCGAAACATTTCCTTTAAAAATTCTCTTGACAATTAAAGCTTCATTTTATAGGGAAAAGTTATGACTATAGCAACATATGACAACACGTTTTTAATGACAAAATTAATATTCAAATTTTCTCTGTTTCGGAGGCCGGAGTATAGGAATGAATACCCACCGTATGAGTATGTATTTCTATACAATACTATATCACTTTGAGGAAATGTATAGATCACGTCTATATTATTTCGTTTTTAATAAGTATAAGACTTTTCTATTAATGTTTCTGATAAACGTTAATAATAAATAAGTAGCTTATTCCTAAAAAAAAATTTTATAGAACACCGGGCAAACGGGCAGAAGGCTCATCTAATGTTAAGTGATACCGCCGCCCATGGATACTCTCAATGCCAGAGGGATCGCGAGTGCGTTGCCGGCCTCTTAAAAATTTTATTTTAAAAAATACACAACAATAATAAGCATTAGCGAGCGGTTTTCCGACGAACGATCCTCAACCAAGTGTGTGTTTTTTTTTTGTAAATGTGCAATTAGTGCTAACTCCTACGATGAAGGCAACGTCGTGAGGAAACTGGTAAGTCTCAAAAATCGATGTCACTGAAGGCACAGGTGTCTATAAAATTAAAGTATCGAGAAACAGATGCTATCTCATGCTCAATTAAAGTGAATTATTATTATTATTAATATTTATTTGGCTCCAAACTTACAAAAATATATTTTAATTAGGTACTAACTCCGCTAAGGTCTACGTACAACAAATATGTATTCTAGATGCGTTTAACTTAAAGCTGATTGCGGGTACCGGGTACCCAAACATTTTATATTAAGTAAATAAGGAAAATGTTTTGAATAAAACCCACAACCATATTCTATGTTCAAGAGAAATGGAACCGAAAATCAATACGCATCCCATTGAAAACATCGTCATAACAACATAACAGTGTTCTCACGCCCGCCCTGAGAACGTACTTTGAGTGGGCGGGAACGCCGCCGGTCATTTTAGTTACAAAACTTTGCCTAAGGGACGAAGCTTTTGTGTGCTCTTGTTAAAAAATTCATGAGTTAACACCTGCGCTATGTCAAAAGTGTATTATGATGCATATGATTTTGTCGAAATAGACCTTTATTATCTAGTAGGTTCCGTAATCACTATTATATATCTTAAATTCATCGTCGTAAGAAACTTTCCAATGATTGAACTTTACTTAGCAAAAACACAGTTACAGAAAATAATATACAAAATTAACGTGTACTGTTAAATTCTATTCTATTTAAGGTATTTTATAAAGTAGTACAGATTTCTTATTCCAAAATCAAAAATACAGTTCAAAATGACCATTATAATGTACCCTTTATTCAGATCGATTTAGGTACATACATAAACAAAGATCATTATATTCAATTAGATATCAGAAGGTTGAAAAAAACTATTATTTTTTATATTTGGATCTTGATCTATTATTAATATTAATATTTGGATCTTGCTTGATCCATCACACAACGTAAAATACAATCGTTACGAAAAAGGGCCTAAAGTAGAAGAATGGAAATGGTAATTCGCAATAAAGGTACATTTCAATTACCGCTATGACTCAGCTGTTTAATATTCATGAACGTTATAAAGCAAATCGAAGCGATTGGCCGAAGCTCGACGTTACTTTTATGTGCAAGGGTGGACTGGCGAAATATCCTTTTGTCAGAAAATGTAAGAAACAGTTGTTCTAAATTTTTGTATATCACACACTTTTGTCTTACAATTTCTACCACAATTGAAAAAATAATGTTATCAAATGAAACATTCGAACATAGCTTATTTGTAGTTATATATTTCTCTTATAGTAAATGCAATAGTTTCTAATCAAATGATTGAGCCTTAAAACACCTATTTTGAATTGAAAACTCGATGACAGCTGTAAATGTCATAAAATTGTCAATTTTTAACAAATTAATTTTGAGTGAAAACCGCTGCGCATAACACTAACTACAAATATAAAAGAAGTGGAAATGTGTAAATAAATAAATAAAATTGGATGTTACGGTTGAAACATATTTATCCCAATATAATTTACATTTATATAGAAGTTAAAGTAATAACTGTCATCGTATTTCGCGTGACATAGTCTGCAAGAATGACACGTCCGGACAGCTTTATATTGTTAAATTCAATATAAAATGTAAAATTTCAGTTGTATTTTCTTTTTGCGTGGATTTCGAATAGCTATATGACTAGTGAGAAATGGTTTTGAAGATCCTTTATTCACGTTGTCAGATTATCTATAAATCCTTTGTGACGCCACCTTTGTATTTCCAAGTCCCAAGGACATATTAGTCAGGGGTCATGGCAAATTCCTAGACTTAACATAATACTAGTATATACAATTAATGAGTCACGAAGGTTTAAGGTCGCTGAAGGCACAATTTCTTTGTACAAATTACTGTGTCATAGCAGTGACTTAGATTGTAATTCTTTAGTAGAAAACTATTTGGGTTTCTGGAACGTTTATTCTTTATTTAATTCTTGGACCCATTTTACGGTAATTTGACTTACTTTATAAAAAAATTTAAAACTAAATACCCATATCGTGAAATTAACTATATTTTTTCACACTTACGATAATATTTAAACGTAAATTATAAAATATCGTTACAATTCTATCGTCGTTATCTATTAAGTTTTTTGTACGTCTTACTCTTCATCATCAATCGATACCTCGAATGGTGTCACGATTAAATTATTTCCAGTTCATACTTGATGAAAAATTTATAACAAGGGATGACCTGATAATGGCTGCATGCTTTCATTTCCAAATACTTGCTTTAAAATTTAAAGTAATAAAAAATTTCAATAATTTGTATACCTTTACAATTTTGTATGTTTAAACAACCGCAGTATTTTTAAATAAAAGCTACCGAACATATGGAGTTTTATTACGGCAACTTAAATTTATAAAAATGCTAGAAGCTTAATCTTAATGCACCGCCTAAAAGCCAAGTCATCTCAATTAAGAAGTGCAGGGCCGTAATTCTAAGTATTCCGTACCAGATTTTTATATTAAAACTTCTAATGATCATTTCGCTTTTATAGTCCGACATAAAAAAACACTTAGTATTGTCTTTTATTACCATAGCTTTTACACATTTAAAGAAAACACTTTTTACCCATTTTAGCTGGTCTAATTGGAAAAAATTATTTTACTTTGACTTTGACACAGCTAAAATATCTCCACAACACTGTCAACGGATCTGTTCAGTACAGTTCTGCACAGTTTTGAGCTGAAGTCAAGGTACACTGTACAAGTTAGGCCCCCAGGGCGGCTGGTATCCTGATATCAGCCAAATGCTTCCTCCTCATCGTCCATATGGTAACTTCTACTATTTCTAAAGAAGACTCTATTTTTATAGACCACAAAGTTCGCCATATCCATTCTGGTGAAGTGGAAGCGTATATGCAAGAAGTCGGAGCGGTTGTTTAGATTGGCCAGCTTGAAGTCCTGATTTCAATCCCATTGCGGTGTTCTAAAAAGATGAGAAAGATCAGTGCAACCCGGTTCACAAAACATCAGGAATCTAAAAAGAATCATTGCAGAAGAGTGGGAATGTTCTGCTGAAAACGTTATTAAAAACATCATGGAAAAGTATGCCCAGATGGATTCCACCTGTGATTTTGGCAAGACAAGGTCATTGATCACACTCATTATTCAGATTTTAGATTTGAAACATTAAACATTAAACAATTGCCAGAATTTACTTCACACGATTGTAATACATATATACAACAGCGATCTTCGAAGAATTTACGAATTCGTTAAAATAATTTTATTTGCGAGCAAGGAGGTTTTATTCAAAACGTCACCGAGTTCAGAGACCAACAAAATTAAATTCCAGCAGTATCGGAAAAGGCAGATGAAAATATATAATTAAATCAGATTTTACCCTCACATCAGCTCATGAAATTTCCTTAGACGTTTTATATCTCTAATCATTTGCTTTGACGCGAATTATATTTAAAGGTTTCAGTCAGTATGAAACGTAAAAATAAATCATGATTTAGTTGAACTCGATATATTTTGTTAAATGATTTTATAATTATTTTGCATAAAAACGGACACCAAAGTCAATTAATGAAATTACATAGGCGATAGAATCTTTTAAACAACACTTGGTCAGAATCAAATGGGTAACTTTGCCGAGTATAACTTTTAAAAATTAACTTATTTATTTAACAAAATGAGCTACCATTAAAGATTACTCCAAAGCGGTCACTGTTCCCGTTTACATCACATATAAAACAATACGTAATGCATACGCATAGAAAAATACAACATAACATTATTATCATTTTTTTTATAATATGCCAAAATACGACGAACTTGCGAGGCTCGGAAATGATGATTGCTGGCAAAGATCTGCAGAACTCCAACATCAACGACAGTCGCGAAGTTCGGCCTGCAGACAGTCCTCTGCCAGCAGTTGGGTTAACTGGCAAAGCAACCTACAAACTTAAACAGAACGAATCTCAAAAAAATGATAGGGACAATTAAAGGCCATTTCTCCTTAATAAACATCTTTTTGTCCTAGGCGCGACAGACAGCCCCATGTGCAGAGGCTGTTTCAGCGCAGACGAATCAATCACCCACGTAGTCCTGGAATGCAAGGCTGTGGCTAAACAACGTGCAGAAATCCTCGGCACAGTGAGGTCGCTCTGTAAAGCCTGCGAAGTGCCCAGGATTCTGGACGGAGTTAGGCTGGGTTAGTTAGCCAGAACTTTACGCACAACAGACCTATTGAGAGTCTTAGTGCGGAAACTAAGTTCACTAACCAATAAGCCAAAATACGTTCATGCCATAGAAATAAGTATTCTTGCAATTAAACTAAGTGACAAAGAAAAAAAAATGCTGAGCAATATGCTTTAAACTCAAATGGATATAGGCAGGTCAAGAAGCCGTTATATAGTTGGCAGATGGTCAAAAACGCTAACTGGTCTGGACTGACTGGACAGTTTGAAGATTTATTGCCATTAAAAAATACATTTAACACTTATTTTTCACCCTACTGCCATCAACTCCCATTTCCCCAACACACAATAAGATTTTTATGTAACGACGAAAATATTATTCGTAGGCTCTAATTTCGGAGTTCGGGATTAACTTCAACTGCCTTAGACCTCTGTGAAATTAGAAAAATTGACAAAATCGTATTCATTTTTTCCGTCGTAAGAGTATAAGACCAAAACTAATCGATGCAGTATTTCTTTTCAAATAAAATGTATGTAAAAATCGTTTTTTTTTAAGCTTACAGCAATTCGGTTTATTGCATCAATACAGGGAATTCCGACTCCATTTAAAACTGTATTCTCTTTGAATAATGAAACATTGTTATGTGTCGGTAGGCTTATGTAGAAATTACGCGTCGATCAATCATCGTAAAAGGTTTGTTGTACGACCGAATTGAATACAAAAATATAACAATTGCACTTATTTAATTACCAATGCTGGTTTTACGGATTGTCATATAAATTCTTGCATGTTTGAAAATTTCAGGAATGTAATGTGGCAAAATATATATATCGAATTGCATACACGAATTTGTAAATCGCATGTTTCTTCAACAGTTATGGAAATAAATGTGAACGTTTGACAAATTCATTAGTCTGTGAAAGTCACTGAATATAACATTAATATAATTACTATCTTTGACAGTGCAAAACAATATTTAAAATTATGCTGTAAAAGTGCACCTCTCGTTTCTTATAATAAACGTAAGGTGAACTAGACAATAAATTATTTAACATTTTCCACGTAATTCAGTCTCTTTAATTAAAGAGTCGCCCGTAATTGTTAAAGCCACGTAGCAAGCAATTTGTCAGACAATTTCATAAAGCTGTCTGAGAGAAACAACTTCTCACCGCTTATTAGGTTGTTGTGCAGATGCAAGCGGCGATGCGCTCAGCAATCGATGTAGCCATGGTAACGTCGCCGACGGGGAAACATCATTAAGTGATACGATACGATAACTCTACGATTTATAAATAAATAATTTATTTAATTTAAAACTTTTGAACAACGCCGTTTTACAAAAATTATAAACGAACGTATTTTTATTAATTATTCGTTCGTCGTGTCGGCCGTATCGGTCGTATTAGTTTATACTTAAATTGTTAGAAATATAGTAAAATTTAGTTGTATTGCATTCAGAACAAAATATGTATAAAAATTAAATTATCCTACAGTGCGGACGATTGACAAAAATGCTTCAAATTTGTATTATTCCTCTTAATCGTAGCCCCGAATTATAAAGCTAGAAATGTATGATTAGAAACCACATAGTTATTAACAACGCATTTGTTTTTTAGATTCTTGAATATCACTTAAACCTTTTCATGTTTTAGTTTGGAGAAAACTATAAAATTGTGTTATATTACCTCTGCATAGCTTACACAAAAGTATCATGAAACACAGCCAAATATCATAAGTAGTCGTAAAAACGGTAGAGTATTTTTTTTACATATTATTATAACTATATTAAAAACTAGAAGAAATTTTAGTTTTTAATGAATATGTAAAAAAAGCCTTTTTTCTTTACAAAAAATATATATTTTAAGGATAGTTTATTATAATAAAATAACATTAAATAAAAACCATATTCATATCGTAGACGTATCGTATGGACTGAAAATATGCACAGAACAATATATCCACAAACGTAGACTAAGTAGCGGCATCTTCTCTCGATTCCTAACAAGATAATATAGTTTCGCGGTTATGCTTCGCTCGACACATACCGCTAACAATGTTGCCTCCCTACTTAAAGCTATGTACGGAAACTACCTAGCCCCTGTTTTAGGTCATGTTCTTTCCCCCATTAAACAATTATTTTATTTACTAATGTTGATCTTCCATAACATAAAAAAATTTTGTGTGATTTTATGAAACCACGGTAAAAGTGACACATATTTCACATTATAGACATTTAAACAAAAAATTTTGGAATAATATTCCATTAATGGTATAAAATCGCTTTATCAATCTTAATTTTATACTTGGAAAATTGGAATGATCATTGGACTAATAACAGTAGACTAAGTCTCCAACTAATATTTTTATTGAATTCTGTGTCTTAGAGAGTACGACATACATAATACTTAACAATTATTTAGATTATATACACATATTAAAATAGCGTGGAGCACTGGCACAAATGAAAATAGTCTATACACTACACGGTCAGCTGCTGCGAACTATGTGCGCCGCCATATTGGCCTTGGCTGCTATGACGAGCGCCTTTCACTTTATCCCTACTCCGCGGCCGACCGTCACGCGACATGTGCCACACAGACCAAACAGTTTAACGATGTAATAAAAGTTTCACTTTAAAAATATAATAACCTTTTATATTTTTAAACCTAAAAAGAAACCTAATAAACCTTGCTTAAAGGGACTCCTTTTAATAATATTTTTAATTATTAAATTTTAAGGTATTAGGTATATTTTTATGTATTATGTTATTTGTTTTGAATAAATTACTGTCAGTCAATGTAAAATTAGAAGCATTTCTAATACATTGCTGTGTTTGACGATCATAAGTGTACATTGTGTTACCTATATGAATAAATGATTTTGATTTAGAAAAAAAATATCATAACCTTTTTCCCTTTTTTTTTGTTTCCAAATAAATAAATTCCCATGAAAATAATGTTAAATTTCGTTAGAATTTAATCCCTAGCTCACGTTACTTTTCTTGATGGCTCACGCTTTGTAAAGTGTGCATTGTTTGTAGTAGTGGGTGACGCCTGTCACAAAATCCTTTAGCCTCCGGACCTCCGAATTACTAGCCAAAAAGGCGATGGAAAGCTATGGAAATAGACAAACCTAGTGAAAAAGGGCTTTCTATAGAACTTTTAATATCCGGTTCATAAAATTAATATATTCGACATAACTAATTATAACATTTTTTTATAATCTAATTGATACCTCTATCGAACATTGTCACATCCGATTTAAATTACAATGATGTATCATAATATATAATATTATAATAAGCAAAATCGGGGCGACGCGAATTTTTGTTCATTAAACAATATAAATTATGTATATACATAGATATGGCAAATGTATATACATAATTTAATTTTTTTTTAATGCAAATGCGATAAATTCGGTACCAAAATGTTACTGTATAGCCATACTTAACAAACTTTAACAGAGTTAAGTTTGTTAAGCTGTATTGTAAAATATTGCCTGTCTTCCTTGTTTGTCAAGTATCATAATTTAATTTGACAGTGATAGAGATGACGGCTGTCACTGACAAAATGGCAAATGAAGGCTATTCATTTTACGTTTCAACTTCAAATGTCAAATGAGCGTGCTTTTGTAAATTGTAACGCTTCGCGTCAGTCTCGGTGTTTGACGCGTATAGGTATTGTACCGAAATTTTGACTTTTGTGTTTTCAGCTTTGTGTTTGTAAATGTACTTATTTGTAACGTTGTAAGTTGTCTAAAGTTTTAAAAAATTGATTTTATCAATAAAAATCTTCAAGCTGTCCTAATTAGGTACGTGCAGTGCATTACTTACGTGTTTATAAATATGATTCAACTTTCAATAAGGTAGTCATCCCGGCAAACATGTAACCTGTTTGACAGGCGTTGGCTAGAATTTAATTCAGACACAAAGTTATTTTTACAAATAAATGTCTTTTTCATGATTATCAAATAATATGTATTCATAAATGTTATCTTACTGGTATCGTATGATTCAGCCCAAATGTATTATCTGGGTGCGGGCTAGGCGGTGCTCGGCGTGAGCACGATTATGACAAGCTGATTGTCGAGACTAGCGTACCAATCTAAATCTAAACTCAGTCGGCTTTTCGCTGCCGGTTGGTTTGCTTGTGTCGCGGTTAACCTAGCATGAAAAATGGTAGGGTTGTGCTTGTATGTTTGTTTTGGTAGTGTTTGTGCATAGTGCTAAGTGATTATCTTGTTACAGGCGGGCAGGATGTTAAAATTCATACGAGGCAAGGGGCAACAACCCTCTGCTGAACGGCAGAAGCTTCAGAATGAGTTGTTCGCTTTCCGTAAGGTGAGTACAGAGTAGCTAATGTTGCTGCATTATTCAAGTGTTCTATTCATGTGTCATCTGCTTGGCCTGTATAACTTATGACTTCTGAAATTTGATTGTTACAATATCAAAGTCTTGAATAAAATACTAATCTTATTCAAAACTTCAAAGTGTACAGAAGAAGTAGACAGGAGAAGTATTTAATATTTTATGTTTTCCTATTTTTAATCCTTATTTTTACAAAACCTTTTCCCTGCACTCCTTTATTGGGGACATACACTTTTAAAGTTTCTACCAAGACAAGCATTATTTTAATTTATAGTAATAATTATAAAAACAGTTTAGTAGGCTTTACTTTAGCCGCATTACTTAAAAATTGGATTCATTATTAAATTTAATATTTATTTTAATACCAGGCCATAGTTTACTCATTATCTTCAGAATAAATATATTATAATTGCTATTTAATTTTAATCACCAAGCAATAATTTTAGTTATCACCCATGGTGTTTGCACAGAGATAAGACGTTTTTATGCTGCTAATAAAATAGGCCAGGGCCATATTTAGGACTTGTGAAATATTTTATTATCTTGTTTAAAATTTGATAGTTTTTATAGCTGATAATATAGTTTACCAAAGAATAACAAATGTAATTATTTTTGCATACCATATAGCTGCAGCGTCTTGTCCTATTTTAAGTTAGATTGTGGATTAAACATATATGGATAAGATGTCACTATCACATAATACTAACATTACAGTTATATTCTAAAGTAATATGCCTTATAAATTATTTTAAGTCACATTAGTGTCTTTAAAATAGCATACTTTTGCCTTATCTTCTTTGGCTTCAGTTTTTAATAAAAGTCAAAGTATTTGTTACTATTTATGTTATTGATTTTAAAATAGTAATAATGCTATGAAAAGTTTACTAAATTATTTAGGATCATTTAGGTTTTGGTGTTTTAAATTATAAAAAAACAATTTTATAACCATGCAATATTCCATGTTGTGAAATAGTGAGTTTTTAAACTAAGGACAACTATTAAATACAAAAAGTAAAAAAATTGTCAGAAGCATCTCTGTTTCAGTATATTTAAACAAGTTAAACACAATATGCTTTGATAGGCTACTAGACTACCTTACTTCTAATACTAGAATTAAAAGTCATGGCCATCTACTGAAACCCATTGATTCATATAAGTAGAATTCATTAAATTAGATTCAAGGTTGTAATTGAATCTTGACAATACAGTTCAGTATAATGGGAATTAATTATTGAGTCATTCTTTAAATATAACACACTTATTCTTGGCATTTTATGTTTAATGTTTAAATCAAAGTATTGCAGCTTAATAGTTAAGCAACTATGAATATTTATTTTCCACCGCCCATGATAGCAATCTACTAGCAAGTAACCAATATATACACATAAACCTGTAGGTTCTAGGTTCATACCCTGTATAATAACAAATTCTCATCTCATTCTCATAATGTCCCACAGGCATAATTGACTGGCATAAAAAAATCAAGAACAGTTAAGTACATAGTTCCAAAATTTACTAAATTAGAACTAATTTTTATCTTTTAATATTATTAGTATTCTACATATTATTCTTTTTAAGTAAAATAAAAATTAAAGCCTTTCAAATGGGCCAATTTAGTTTTTGCATTTATATGAGTTCAGTGCTCAAATATCACCCCAGAAATATAAATGTCACCTTAGTGTAACCACTGTCACAGTTTTTAATTACTTTGAATGAATGAATTAGAATAGAGAAATTACTTTTAATTGAAATGATGTTACTATCGCTTAATTAAGGCATATTTTGAAATGTACTATAATTATGCTTTTTAATTACATATTAATTGATTGTCATGCCAATGTATTAATTATTTAAAAAAAGAGTTAGATGTTGTGTACTAAAATAAAAACATTGTTATTGAATCAAATTATATTTACTGGTGTTAAAAAGTGCAAATATTTAGTAGAGCCGAGTGCAAACATTGAGGACGGGCCTTATCGTACGTAACCGATAAACCGAGATAACGATACATAATCGATACCTTTTTGTGGTATCAGTGAACTCTACATCTTCTATGAATGCCTGGTACGACAAAGAATATATATATTTGTACTGGTTGATAATATATATTATTAAAGTATATATATATGGTACTTACTATACATAATATGGTAATACTGTATAATGTCTATGATTATTAGATTTGTAATAATGTATGTTATAAACTGCAACCCTATCTGAAATCAAACTACTGACGACTCAAGCGTGCATAGATAACATTTTTCTGTTTTCAATGAAATCTAAGATAAACTTATTTTAATATTTTACTTCTCTTAATGAAGTACTCTGAATTCCTACATTTTCTTAGAGCAGAAGAAGTCTTCATATGTCACATCGGTATTGGTGCAGCCTTTTTTATATCTAAACAAACACGGTTGTTTAGATATAAAAAAGGCTTTTCGAACACATACTCATATCATATTTCTTTTCCCTCTTTAAGAAACACAAACCATTGTACTAAATAACTCACGGCAACAAAATTTCAACACCGAGCCGTATCAATGCAAAATTTCATCAATATCACCTTGATAACTGGAAGCCACATTCCGTTTCACAAAGCACTTTCTTTGGCGAACTAGCTGACTGGAATCGATCCCCGAAAGTGCACTCCTCCCTCAAAGGCCGGCAACCCATCCATCCAAATCCATGTATATGTATGGTATCCATGGGCTGCGATGCCTGGGTGTACCGGAGGCTCGATAGCCCCTTTGGCGCGTAAAATTGTCCCGCATTTAATTTTGAAATACTACCAGATTATTAATCATACTTCCAGGCAATCTCTGGTGCTATCGTTTATCTATATAAGTTGTAGAGCAATAAACCGCACCTAACCTCGCCCATCCGTAATTAATATCGATAAACCGATACTATAATATATCAAAATGTACTTGAAGGCATTGGATATCCGTGTTACAGTACCGGTACCGTAGAGTAACTTTGTATTAATTCTTAAAAGGCCGGCAACGCGTTCGAAAGCCTTCTGGCATTGAGAATGTCTATGGGCGGCGGTACCACTTAACATCAGGTGAACCGCCGTCCGTATTTCCCCTGTTCTATGAAAAAAATACAGTTTTGAATGCATTGCAAATTTTCTAAATTAATAATAATCTAAATTAGACACCTGTATTAATATTTATTACACAGCCACTCTCGATTTCGCAAGCCGCAATACTTTTGTTTCTAGATCGCGTTTACATATGTTATCACAGTGTATCACCGATCACGTGTGTGTAACAAATTATTTTTAATGCAGTTAATGTTTACAATATACTCCTACAGATTTTTCCAAAGCTCTAAAATTTTATTTTTTTATTTTTTCTTCTTTCTTCCCCTTGATCCATGTCAACATTAACAAACATCATTTTCTTAGTCAGCAGTGTTGATTACTTATTTTTTATTGAATCGCTTAAAAATCTTTTTTATATATACAGTCAAAATCTGTTATTACGACATCGAAGGGACTACTCATATATAGTCGTTATAACCGGTAGTCGTAATAGCCGATAACATATTTACTAAGACCCTAATACAAAAGAATTCAACCGGGACCATTGATGTTGGTCAATATAACCGGTATGTTATTCTAAACGATGTCGTATACGGTTTTGACTGTAATTACATTTAGAAGTATCGCCCTTTATAATAATAAAAACAATCTACACACGTAAATATGTAGTTGCATACGAAAGGTTCTACCGCAAGTTACAATTTTATAATACAAAGTTGTACAACTCTGACAACTTTCTCTTGTCTCTTTGACAAGTAGGTTTATATTATTATTCAAGCTTGCATGACTGATAACACTAGGTTCTCCTGGTACTGAAATAGAACCTGTAAGCGATAAGTTTTATGAACAAGAAGAAAGTCTATTAAAATTTATTTTACTACTAGCAGACTCGGCCAAGCTTTGCTGTGGCTAAGGTTTTTGTTATATGTATTATATAGTATTAAAAATATTCAAGGGAATCGGTAGGAGAACTTATGTGAAAGGTTGGTTTTAACACAGCGTTAGAATTCTATTAAATAATAAACAAATATTTGCAATAAAATAATTAAGTAACACACGGTGTGCAAATTTGATTGATATAGGTTCGGTAGGCGTCGCGGACAAACATCGTGACACGTAATTTATATATATGTATTAAGATAATGATAGCCTAGGTAATGTCACTAATAAAGCCAATCGGTTTTCATATTTTTAGCTCGTATGTAATGTATTGAATACACCTAAATCATGAAATCAATTAGTCACTTGGTCTTATACTTTATGTACCTATGGTACCTACACACGCCTAGAAAAGCGCTGAACTCCCTCCAATTTCCGCTTTTTCTCTCGGCCTACACCCTCTGTCTTCTTTGCCGATGAGTAGGGATGCCTACAGGTTCGAATTGATTGACGTGGAATAAGTGATACCTAGATGATGTTCCAAAATAAACGTTTTTTTTTTTCAATAGATTAATCTTTATTGGAATGTCTCTAGGTTGGTATTTGCCCTTATGGATAATCTGTATAGAATATAGACTATTACGTAAAATAACTAAGAAACAAATAAGAAATTCTCCTAATCCGGCTTCGTTTGAAAGGTTTCTCGGAAAGAGTATCTTATCATTGTCAATACAATAATGTTTACGTGGAAAAAGGTGTGAATCATCATTTGACCCAAAAAAGGTCTAGCAAGAATAGAAACGAAAATTTTTAAGAAATGATACGTAAATGTTGTAAAAAATATACAATATAAGGTACAAAACATTTTAATAGATTCTGTCACCTGAAATACATAGGGTCTGCCCAGTCTGTGCATCAAGTGAAATGTTAAGTGCTTGGATGGCAGCAAGCAGACAGCAATTGTTTGGGATGATCCCTCCCGCTTCGTTTCAGCATCGTACGAACGTAAATTTCGCCAACATCACATTGATGGCTGGAAATCTCCCACTGTCCGTTTCACAAGGCATTTTCTTTTGCGAACTAGCGAACTGTGGAATCGACTAGCGGTGGGGCCTGCCCTGAGAGATACGACATCCAACTATTCAAAATTCGTACTCCTCCCTTAAAGGCCGGCAACGCACCCACTAAGAATGGGTATCTTTGCTGCTTGACTGCCTTTTTTGGGCGATCCACAGGCTCGTTTGCCCCCTATTATATAAAAAAAGACAAAATATGCTGAATACATTAGAACCAATTCAATAACTTACATCTCAACTAACTAAACTTAGACCGTCGGCTATCATTTACAAACGGGTGCTTAGCTACTTTGGTCATATTGTCAGTAGAGAACCGAATAGTTTCGCCATGCTGGTAATAGAGGAGTGATAGCAGAAGTTGGGGTCGATCGCCTACCCGTTCTGACCAAATAAAGACAGTTTTGGGTCTCAACATCTCTAATGCACTGAGACACGTTGGTAATTGAGTGGTGAATAAGAATTTATAAAAGAATTTTAGAAAGGCATGACAGATAAAGTTTGGGAATGTTTAAATCTAATTCAAATCTGATAATGGTGCTGTCTGTGTGGTGCTCTGTGACGACTCAGTTCTTGTTAATGATTAATGAGACCTTTTTAATCTTTTAATCTTTGCGACATAGTCTTGAATGAGTATGGATTCTTGTATTAAATTAGGTTAATCACCTTCTTTGTTACGTTTAAAGAAATGTGTAACGGATATTACAATTTGAGAGTTTTTAATTAGTAAATAACTATGTTTAAATATTTGTATTTGTGGTGCATGCGCGATCTTAAATTTTAAATTGTGATTTTGCTTTATCAGGTTTTAAAATAAGTTTAAAAATAACGAACCGTAATTAAGACTGATAGTACAACAATGTTAATCGTGAACATGAACTTATCATTGATTATAAACCAGTTTTAATAATACTTGTCACTTGATCGAATATGTATATCGATCTCCTAGGACGAGGTCTATTAAAATTATTGTATGTCAGTAGTATCGACTTATTTATATGTTATGTGTTTAATATTTATATGCCTGGAAGTGATCGCTCGAAAGCGATATGGCCGCCAGCCCTCCTTGTCATTTAATGATGTTCAATTTTTATATTGTAACGTAACGAAGTGTTAGTAAATTAATCAAATAAATAAGTAATTTAAATCTAACCTAATTAAACCTAAAAATGATTTCAATCTAAATCTATTATTGAATGCAGAGCCTTTAAAAATAGGTTTAGATCTAGAATAACACTACGTTTCCACAGCTTTCACTGTAGAATTTGTAATGTATATTTATAATATTCAGAAATAGACGGCCTATATAAAAATACACATAACAAAATTAATTCCAACTGCTTAAGAGATTCTATTATTTGGTCACGTCACCAGTTACCTCAATCTGATGTTTACGATGATAATTATTGTAGTAATTATTAATTTAAGCTCATATAATTATAATTGGGTCCTCGTAAGTAAATATTTATGATCTTGTTAGACTTTCTACTTTCCCTTTGTGGTTTATTTGTGGCGTAGGTATCTTAGTTATACGATAGTGGAGTATAAGTCTGTGGTTTCAAATACAATAATATTAGTTCTAAATATCTGGAAAAAAACTGTTTAAATCTCCACCGTTGCTCACATAAAGTGGAAAAAACATTGCTTCTTTCATAACTTAAAACTTTACTTATAATATTTAGAATAATTTGCCCCTCAATATGATATTTCTACTTATTTTACGTAGTAGCTATATACCAACATATTATGAACACTTTGCCAGGCTACCTAATAGAGATATTTACAATTTCCGAATAAAAATTTAAGTAGGTACTAAGTTTTTCCAACATTTTCTCTCCATAAAAACTTCTCAGAGTCTCTCCTCAGTTTTTAGGTTAGTAACATATTTGCAAATCATTTTTATTTATATAAATATCTAATGTTAAAATGCCCAAATATATTATGATGAATATAGAAGCGACTAGGATTTTGCGTATAAGCAAAAGTCTCTAAAGAGTTTTTCTGTCTTGTCTTTTATAGTACATATACCCTGTTAATATGGGTGCAGTGTTTTACTGTGGGGATGACGTAATTTAATACATTTCTAGCCTGTTACTATGTGTAACAGGTAAACTTTGTAAACTTTACTGCTTAGCTTCCGCACCCAAATATTAATAATTTTAAACAGAAATGTAGTTCAAGGACTGTGAACTAAACTTTGTTGACAAAACTGTTTTCCTAGGCATAACAATAGATAGTAAACTCCAGTGGGGCCCACACATAGAGACTCTTTCGAATAGGCTGAGCTCTGCAGCATATGCAGTAAAGAAAATCCGACAGCTTACTGATAGGAATACGGTTAAAATTGTGTACCATAGCTACTTTCACAGCGTTATGTCGTACGGTATTCTACTGTGGGGTGCTGCTGCAGAGGTTCAGGTTTTTCTTGACGTTCATAAGTGTACATGTTTACCTATATGAATAAAGATATTTTGATTTGATTTCAGTTCCGTGGTTACGTCACGTTAATATTAAATAATCATAACCAGCCATTTGAGCAAGTACAGATCGACTTTTTTTTTGTTTAAATTTAGTGAGAGTATTTTCTCGAAATTGTCAAGTAATAATGAAGGCCGGCAACGCACTCGCGAGTCCTCTGGCATCGAGAGTCTCATGGACGGCGGTATCACTTAACAGCAGGTGATCCTCCTGCCAGTTTGCACCCTGTTCTATAAAAAAAAAACTTAAACCACATTTGTTAGGTATCTTTAAATGCATAAGTCGTTTTAGGTTTTTGCTTCAAAAAATGCAAGCGCGTAATTTAATACCACATGGGCTAAATTCCGGGCCAGAGCTTCTGTCACTTTTGAACCCCGTTGTCAGTATTTAATAGTAGTAATTTTATTAAGTAATGATTTACGCTGCTAGAGAGCATAATTAAAATGCTGTGATAACTGATGTAGTTTCATAAGAAAGAGAAATCAGATACGCCAACGAAATAATTTAAATCTAACCTATTGTGGGCGCCTATTACTGCCGCAACCACATTCCTCAATACAACACAGGTTTTTACTCTTTTTATGTCTGACCAATCTATTAAGCCCTTATTACACAGTCATCCATCTTGTTAAGCTGTATTAGTCTGAATATAACAAGATGATTGTGTATAAGTACAATTTTCAGTTCTAAGAAAGACGAAAAGAAAACACAAAAATGCGTAGGACTTAAAATTCAATACTTAACATATGCATATAATATTTATAACGATATATTTTAAATGACATATATTCAATAATGGCCAAGTTACCCGAGGCTAGTTTTTCAAGCTAGGATAGCAAGCTAGTACTGTCCTGGCTTGCTGACCTGGCTTGGTACATGCTAGTTCTGTTTACATGAGGCTAGAATAGGATTATTTTAAATCAGTACTAATGCAGTGACTGAGGTGACTACACGTCCAAAATGAGCAGCAAAAACACTATTTGACTAAATGAAAAATATCTCGAAAACTGTGCCAATTCGCACTTGAAGATATAGCGCTACTAGCGCCCCCCACCATTGATTTCTTGTAACTCTTTATAGGATAGTAGCGCCGCGCTACTATCCTATAAAATAAAACTATCCTGGCTTGTAAAATAGCTCAGAAATGAAGCTAGTTTTGTCTACATGGAGCCATAAGGACTAGCTTGCTAGCTTACTGACACATGCTGGCTATCCTAGCTTGAAAAACTAGCCTCGTGTAACTCGGGCAATAGGTATTATATAGTATAACTTGTCACGGATTTTTTTCAAATATCAGTTGTTACCCCGTGTTCTCGACAATTTATATATCCGCGATTCTCTAAGTAGGCTAAAATGAAAACATAACAACGCGTGGGCGAGCTTTTAGGCGACAAATGGGACAGGAAATGATCCTCGTAGAAATGTACATAATAAATTGTGCGAAGTAGGAAACCGTGGGAGATCGCCGAGGCAATAGTGTCTAATGGAGGTTAAGATTTTTGCCCTCTAGTAATGTGCGCGCTGTGTTTGACGCAACTCAAACAGATTGAATGAGTTGTAATATTTGTGTTGATCGAGATATTGCCGCGTGATTGGTCACGCTAACATAATGATGCCCAAATTGCTTCGTGATTAGGTGCTAACGGTAACGAAAGCGTTCAATTCACTACGATTAAATGCGTTTTGTGTATTACTTTCTCGTCAGTTAATGGGATGATTTGTTAAAACTGTTTTGGTATAGTAATGGAGTTTTGTAATTCAAGGCAAAGATTTCTTTCGTTAAATTTTCGCAAAAGGAATCTATATTTCGGATGGCCATACCCTGATGTATACATGGCTAGAAAACAGACGATGAAAACCATTGAATAATTATTAATTTTGTAATTATTTGTCCTGATGATTTTAGAAAAATATTTTTGATATTTAATGTATTGCGTAATCGCAATAGTGTAGTTCTATTAAAAGCTCGTTAATCGAGTTGAGGCCGGCTTACCACGTGTTCAAATTTTATTGCCACCAATTCGGATGCCTCTGTAATCAAACACGCCTGGCCAGTATCAGCGTCTGCTTGAGCTATTGCGTGGTTTTGTTTCATCATTTAAGCGCCCACGTTGAATTCGAAAAGCTTATCAGAGTGGTTCAACTATATTTAATTTCAGTGAAGTTTGAAGATGGGGAAAATATCTATTTATTTGTACACACAAGGGGTTCACACCTTATCACTATATAACTGACGCTGTTTGGTTTTTGCTTTTCAGTAAGATGATGCAAAAGTTTCACTTTAATCTGTATTTATATAATTTCCGCGATGTTCTAGACAGCGATAAGCACCGGTTTAAGGTTCATTCACTCGGTCTGAACTGCCAGGCAGCGTACCTTGCGCTATCTTAGCTAATATTTGCTTAGGGCACAATATGTTGTCGTCATTTTTAACGGTTATCATTCGAATCGAAAACGGGCATTCGTAGAAATTTCGTATGGCTATAATACGCGTACGCAAGTAAGAATGGAATTATTGTCTATTATACATATTGAATCATTATAATTTGAATTACCTAATTATATTTTAGTAACTCATCGTGGTCTGATCTTATAACTATCTATAGTTATCTAAAGATGAAAAATTTGTATGTTTGTAACGAATTGGCTCCAAGTACTTGACCGATTTTAAAAATTCTGATTATCAATGTCTCCCGCGCGAAACCGGTACAAGACGCAAGTGTTATATATAGCGAACGCCTATATGTATTACCTATGGCATTGTGAACGAAATACCTTGTTATTAGGATGAAAAATACTTTGTATTATCGTGTTTAAAATACAGTTTACCTGCATGTTAAGGTACATTTATTACCTAAATGCGTACGATGAATGCATTGGCACGTAGTTATTGTTTGGATCAGTCGTCGGACCTATTTTATTCAAATGAAAGCCTCCCCAGTCAATAATGCCTGATTAATTGGTTTGGCCTTGTATTTGTTGAATACCATATTACTCATTACAGTAGTTAGGGAATTAAGGTTTTATTCAATTAGTACTAATTGATCAAGTATTTTATTACAAAATTTATAAGCACTTTTTTGTTTGATGAAATTATATTTTTTGTCGTTACCAATTTATTAGTAATTGCCTTATTTTTTATTGCCTAGTGTGATTAATAGTATGTTATCAATAGATTGCTGGTCCTTTGTGCCCGGGCGCTAACCTCTGAAGGTCGCCAGACTAGATCTTTTGTACGTTTAAAAGTTGTGAAAGAATTAGTGTTATGATTCAAAAGGCCACTTTATATAATTTTGCCTTTAATAATATCATGCAATTTATGCCTAAGTATAGTAAATCAAAATGTCTATTAAACGCTCATAGATTTTTCATCAAATCATTCCTCATTTATTTTTAATTCTGTCTTTGAAATAGCGTTTAAAAGAATTAAGATGTATTACTACGTTTTGACTAATCTCTCCCTTACTTGGCTCTATGCTTATAGTCTTCAGCACATTTTAACACTTTAATGACTCAAATATTGTATGTATTGTATTATTAAAATTTGATATTTCAAACACAGTGTTAAATATAGTAAAGTATGTATCTATAACAATGTCATAAATAAAAAATTATCGGATTACATTTTGTAAAGTTAAACTAATCATAAATAATTGTTTGAATCTTTAATTATTCGTAATTAAATATTTATATCGCTACAGAATGTTACTTAGAATTCAGACGCTCCTAACAAATAGCAACTGTACTTAACTTAATAAAAGTGCGCACCAATCCCTGTAAGGTCGGCAACATACCCGCAAGCACTGGCAGTTGTCCATAGGCGGCGATTATCATTTGCCTCCTGTCCTATAGAAAATCTTATAATCCTTACTACTACCGTCTCGATTATAATGTTTTCTTACTCAGTGCTGTTGTATTTGTTGGAACATAGATTCCTATTAAATCTTGACACGTCCAATACCCAAGGGTATATCAATCACTGGGTCAATATTGATTTACACTACGCCAGTAGAATTGATGTGGATGGCATGGTCCCATGAGGTCGCTCGTTTACGCTTCCATAAATCTGATAAATTGCATGCTATGAATTTTTATTCTTGATAGCTGACTGGTCAGAGCGCAAACCGGGGCTTTGATATCAAAGGATAGAAGATTAAGAAGTGAGATTTATTAATGAGTAAATAAATATTACAACACGTATGTTTCTATTTCATCTCATATTGGTCTAGTACCTGGATGACCTGGTTTTTTGGAAATTATATTTAAGTACGAATTACATATAATTATCTTTAAACGAGTAATTCTATGTTTAAGCTGATAAAACACGAATAAAATGACATTTTCTAGAAAAGATTCCTAGCTAGATCGATTTGTCACCCCCGAAATAGTATACGGGATACTAAATTTCACGAAAATCGTTGGAGCCGATTCCGAGATTCCAATATAATATTACATTTCTTAGATTTCATCTATGTTCTTGTATGTATATCTATATATATATACAAATATACAAGAATATAGATATAGTTCAAAAAGTATTTGATTTTTCTGTCGTGAGTATCTTTTTCGCCATATTCAAACGTGTCATTACGATTGTCTGTAAATGTACCTTGCGTAAGTGTTGTTAGTGTAGAAAACGTATATACTAATAATTATGGAGTTACCTGTCTCTGGTATATAAAAAATACGGGCAACGATGGGTCGTAAGCTTAACGGTGTTTTAAGTAAAACCAGTTTAAGTCAATATTATTACTCATATTCTGTTGTACTATAACAATTATGTAGAGTTTGTAATGTACCTGTTGATAACAAGCTTTGATAATGTTATCGTTATCTCTTATCAGCCCTCTGTTGTCCTTGGAAAGTCACATTAATTTTGACACACTATCGATCATAAGGGCTTGGTGTTTAAAATGGAACTCCCATCAACCATCATGGCCAGATGATACATAGCATTATTAGGCTTAGTAAAATGCTGTTTTGTTGAAAATTCATGATGAAAGATAAAGTTATATTTAAATTACGTATGCTATATATTATGTCCTTTATTAAATATCAAATTTCCTCTGTAACAAAGTACTACCTAGTTTGGAATCCAGTCTCCCAATTCCTTCTCAACTGTATTGTTATTGTTTGTTGCAAATGTTGTATGGGAGAAAAAATGAATTATTATTATTATTACTTATTAATAGAGTCCCTAATAATAATATAATTCCTTAGCGGAATCGGATTTCACTTATAAGCGATTGGAGAGAAGTGTTTTTGGCGTCGTCTCGTTAGTCCTAATTCCTAAGGTAGCGGTCATAACGGACACGCAGGTATCCCGATCCTTCTACCCTGAAGCTGTTACTAAATGCCCAATGGAATTGGAATGTATTTGACCTTTTATATAAATAGACGTCGAAAGCGATCTTGGATTACTAATGGAAGTATACAATTCTCGATAAACAAATGCTACGGCGAGCCAACAATGTTAATGTACTAAAAAAGTATTCATTAATTTAATTTAGATGCGTCCTAAGGCATGCTTATGAATGTCAAAAACGTTTACAAAATTCGCGAAAGAGCAAAACTACGCCATCCGTTCGCAAAACTATTAGGAGGCTTTGAGAAGAACGGGCAAGAAACTCGGCAAGTTTTACCCTCCCTCTACATAAAAATATCTCAAAGGAAAATGTCATAACCATCAAAGTCATAACTAAATCAAGGCATACAATGTTCCGAATATAATATTTTATGAATATATCACGCTTGATTTTCCTAAAGGGTGAGGCAGAGGCCACGCATCTCTACCATCGGTCCTCACATACCTCTGTCGCTTCATCCACTTCAATGCATGCTCGCCGGTTAAGGGTACTGTTAACTTGTCCCTTTTCTGTGGCATAAATGCATAACCAACCCGATCTCCGTCCATATATCTTGTATATACTACTTGTTAACCGATTCTCATTCATACGTTCTACACGGCCGAACCACTCTTCTATCACGCTATGTTACACACGTCTTAGCGCTCTCATTTTCACGGCATTTTTGCTACTCTCAAGTCTCTTTCATTTTCATGATGTAATATTTTAGCGTCTAAAATTCCTTGCCACCACAAACTTTGGTCTCAGATTTCTTTATCTGAATCATGACTTCTTTGAACAAGCCGAATTAGATTGGAAATATTGTATCTAACGGAGTATTTGTTTCGCACATAGTAAAATTCATTGCCCGTGGATCCAAACCATGCCGTTAATATCTCTCAACGCCTTTTTGGCGTATTAGCAACGTTATTAAATTCTAGTAACCGAAGCTTTTGACTAGAGATTTTCAATGACGCGTTCCGCTTGAAATTATCTAGAACGCCATGCTCTATTTCCTTCTTATGTAATGCGATTGCATATTTTTACAGATTGTTACATAGATACATATTATCATTCTCCATTTAAATTTTCAATAAGAGGAAACCGATTGAATGTTTTCCTTTTTTTATCAAATGAATATTGCAATATCATAGGTTCGATGTCCTGGTGGACGAAAATCTATGTATGTTTCCACCACATACTATAAACTTCTTTTTTTTTACGAACTATGTTATTAATTAATTCATAAGACAGAGACGTGGGGATTGGGTCCCTTTCTCTCTTGCTCCCCCCACGATATCCAAGCATATACGATTGTCATTAACGCTTTTGATCGGCCCTTTAATTTAATATTTTTATTGCATATATATCTGTTGAGCAGTGTTGGCCTAGTGGGTCCGGCGTGCGACTCTCATACCTGAGGTCGTAGGTTCGATCCCCGGCTGTGCACCAATGGACTTTTTTTCTATGTGCGCATTTAACATAAGCTCGAACGGTGAAAGAAAACATCGTGAGGAAACCGACATGTCTTAGACCCAAAAAGTCGACGACGTATATCAGGCACTGGACTCTGGAGACTGATCACTCACTTAAACTAATTTTTATTTAGACAGCCATTAAGTAAACTCGCGTGCAAAATTTGTATGTAAGCAGTTTGTTGTGGTATTTTTGCGTTGAACGTGATTCGAAATGCGGTTAGTGCAAAGGTTGAGGGATATGAGGTTGCAACGGTACCTTATATCAGCATTCTTGAACGTCTAATCAACTTCTGACCTTAAAATTAAAACATTTTATTCTCGTCATCTCTCTCTCTTAGATATACTGTTCCACAAAGAGATAAAGGAATATAAGGAGGTGCTCAACCTTTTCTCCAGGTCCTGAGACAACTATAATTTTGCCGGGAAACATAGCTAAACCTTTAATTATAATAAAGTTTATTGACTCTTCATAATATTGCATTTTATAGATTTACATGCTGCAGATATTGACCATTTTGGTGAGCCTGTAATAGGAGTTTAGAAGTCCTGTGGTCACATTACATCGCGGATAGATAATATACGAAGAGATCAACAAGCAAAATAAAACTTAATCATGAATGGTTATGGGTGTGAAATAATTTAATTAAGAGTCCACATCAAGTAACTATGTATTAAACATTTTCTGTTTAATCGAATTTACGGATTTTTTTATATTTAGAACAGCTATTCTACATTTTGTTTAAACACATGAGATATTTGGAGATGGTTTGCGAGTTATTTCTTAGTTTAAACTTAACGCCGTTTCTGCCAATTCAATGTCATGTTTACTACATAAATTATAGAATGGGTATTTAGCAAGCGATGTGACTCATGCGCATGCCTTCACAGAGCCCGGTTCATGTCAGATACGTGTATCTATACGAAATATGAATACCGACAATTCTTATTTTAAAATTTAAGTACAAATAAGTTGGAGTCTTGAAGATTTTAAATATTTATTATTTTACATTCACGCCATTTTCCCGAAGCGATTGGTAGACTACGTATCTCCATTTGTTACAGTCCTGATGTACCCAGTTTTATGACTATTGACCATGCATGCATGCTCGTCGGTTATAGGACCTTTAAATATTTTTAATATATCGAAACCAAAGTCATAAAAAATGAAACAATTTTTGAATATAATATATAATTATTTTAAAAGAGTCATAATGCATATTATAAGCATGAATAAACTTGATTTTATGTATGTAATTGAAAATAATTCAACGAGGAAAAGGATTCAAGGATTTGCAAAACGTCATCCATAGTTTTTACTGGTTGGTGATTCACGCTTTCATTTGCTCATATACTGTACTAGAACTAATTTGTACACAACTAGAGCTAGTATTTGTCTATTATGTTTTCTATTCAAACTATGTTCTTATGATTTGTAAGGCCAAGTCCTATCAAATCATTTATTTCAATATGACCTTTTAATGTGGCACTATTGTAAGTCAAAATAAAAAAAAGTCTCTTCCAAAAGTTTTATGTAGAGAAGAATGGCAAGGAACACAAATTTCTGAAAGCTATTTTTGTTTATTTCTTATTTTTGTTTTAAACCGTAACTGAACTTCCACGAATATTTACAGACCATAATGACCCAAATCGGTTCAGAGAGACAAACGAAGTGGTCCTTTTTTTATTATTTCCCTATTTTAATATTTTTAAAATATTTTACAGACTATACATTGCATTAGTAGTTTATACTTTATAGTCTGTGGACTATGTTTACTATGAAGTAATACTTTTCCCACGGAGATGGTACTGGTTTGTGGGGTTTTGTAAAAAGAATATTAAGTCACTATACTTAAATGGAGCTGGTTACCTAACATGACTAACAACACCACTAGCGGTATGAAGATGTTTTATTATCATTAGTTCGTATGAGTCTTTGGTGTTCTCTCTTAAATCGGCTTGTTGTACTTGTTCTGTGACCAAATTTATGGGCACTATAAGTTCGACAAATGATTTTATCTCTTTTTTTAAATTATTTGTTGTATATTGTTTTACCACAGGTGCTTGGAACGGCATTGCTTAAAACACCAAACACAATAACAATGCTCTTGATAAGCTAACTCGTGCTAGCTAAAGTTGGACATACAAAGTGTTATACTTTATACAAACCAGCGCATACTAATAAAATTGTATGCCTTAAAAATGTTACTCTAATATGTAAAACTGTATCCACATCGTTCCGTGTTCGGACTGCTGAAACTTTATTAAATAAAAAATCATGTGTACGGGAAAGAATTAAAAAAGTCACAGACAATAGGAGGTTATCACCTCAATACACATTCTAATCACGGAATATTGCATACATGTTCTGTGTTTTCTCAAGTTCGTTGCAGTTTTTATACAATATGTGTCCATAATAAAGTAATGAGCTTAATCGCCGACAAGTGGAACGTTTACTGAGCAGAGGAAATAAGTTAGGTTTCCTTATACAGTCTTAGGATTACGCAACTGGTTATGTTGACATATGCAGATGGCGCTTGTATAATGTATTGTTTTAATCAAGATTTCGTTATGTATGTTTTTATACTTCCAATTAGCGATGGGTACGCAAATCTTGAAGTCCTGAAATGGATTTCAATATTTGTTTTGATTATTTTTTAAGGTGTATTAGATTAATAACCTAAAATAATTTACGTTGTTAATGAAGGACTGCATCCTTACGGACACAACAGTGTTAAACATAATATATAAAAAAATCTTAAATCATCATATTTATTCAAGTAAAGCAAAAAATATTACTCTTAGAAAGTTTAAAAATACTTTATTTCCTCTAAGAAAATTAAGAGAATGTTAGCTGTGTACATCTTGTATTAAAGTGTTAGAAAATAAGATATTTAAAATTAAAAAAATTGTTAGTGGCTCTGCGAAATCGAATCAATTTTAAAATTCGAAATCGAAAAAGCGAATTAATTTTAAATAGTTTATATTTTAATATAAACTATATTAAAATATAAACTATTAAAAATTGATTCGCTTAAGTAAAGAAGCAAAAATACACAAACAAGCGTACCAATTCTTAAAAGGCCGGCAACGCACGCGCGAGCCCTCTGGCATTGAGAGTGTCCATGGGCGGCGATAACACTTAACATCAGGTGAGCCTCCTGCCCGTTTGCCCCGTGTTCTATAAAAAAAACAATATTTTACAATAGTGCAGATAGATGGCATCAATGTTCAGCAGGTATTGTGTGACTAATGAATATTAATAATTTCATAGACGCTTCCTTCGCTTGATTATATGAGTTACTCTAATTTTAATCACCGGACAGCCTCATATATATATATCGCTAATCTCGCAATCTTCATTGAAATTACCATTGAAGGCTTATCACGTCCGAAGCTTTGGTCAGTGCTCACATCACAATGGCATAGTACCGGATGTTGCGCAGGAAACCACTGTTCTGTGACACCTCGCGCGTGCGTTATTACCACTAGTGGTCGATGACACATGCTCTTATACAATAGTAAAATATTTACCAATAATGCAAATTTCCAAAGTTAAAACAGTGACTAACTATATTGTGAAGGCCAGAATTTTGGATGATACAAAAAACTTGGTTGAGAAATGTTGCATATAATTTTTTTTTTAATATCGCGGTTTTCGGAGTTTATTCGCAGTTCTTCCCTTCCGTTCTACGCCTTTGATTTGAGAACTGGCAGTAAATGTAAAATTAGAATCATTTAAAGTATATTTTGACGTTCATAAGTGTACATTATGTTACCTATAATAAATGAGATTTGATTTTAAATTTGGAATACAATGTATATATGGAATTACGAAACTTTATGAACGAACGAAATATACTGACATTACTATTGGTACGAATTAAGTATCATTGCAATAACTAGTTTGGCAGCCATACTTAGCGTTTTTCTGTCCCTGGATGGGGTCAGACAGCGCCTTCAATAAGCATCCAACGCGTTAGGTATTAAATTCTTAATCGCGAAATGCGAAATGCGAAACGGAATTGCACTACCATATTCAAATTTTCCGTATAAGCGACGCGCAAAACGCGCAACAGATTCGTTTTTGCGATTCCTACCAAAAATCTTCAAAATCTACTCATAACATTTTATAATTCATAAAACGAAAAATCTTTTTGCCAATTTATAGAGGTAGTATAAAAGTTGAGGGGAGTTTATGCGGCTTCGGAGACTTTGTTTTGCTTATTATTACGTCGAGAGCACTTATTATGACTTTTAAAAGTAACGATTGGTATTAAAATTTCTCTGAATATACATAAACAAACCGGAAATAATGTATTTTTTTATAATGGCCCAATGCTTTACATAAAGAGACCCAAAAATCTTTTACGACAGATAGCAAACGTGAGTATAAATAACTTAGAGTAACTCCAAATGACGTGTATGAAAGTTTATGAATGCGTTTAAAAAGTGTTTACTACAACACCTGAATGTATAATAGGGAAATACCTTAACCAAAATCGGTTTCACAAAGTAATGTAATGTGTGCGGTATAAAGTTCCTTATAACCGCTAGTAGCAATTTAAAAATAAAACAATTTATTCGCGCTAATCCTCTAGGTCTGGGCAGATTTTCATGTTCTTTCGTCGGCATTAGGCAAGTAAATGTTCAGCCTCTTGTGCCTGACACTAGCCGTCGACTTTTAGGACTATAGCTAGCCGGTTTCCACACCATGTTTTCTTTCACCGTTCGGGCGAATGTTAAATGCGCACATGGAAAGAATGTCCGGGAGTCGAACTTCAGGGATGAGAGGTTAACGTTGAATTCAGGTTACCACTTCTTATAACATTCTAGTAGCAATTTATGAAAATAAAAATGATTACTGTTCAAGGATGTGCCCAGTCGAAATCTAGACTCGTTGACGACTGTGAAAACAATTGAAATCAACACAGTGATGTCATTTGCCAAGGAAAGTCTAGTTGCCGTTATTGTGGTGTAGTGACATCATATCATACGCTGTGGGCGAATGCAGTTTACAAGAATTTTATAGTGGCTTGTTGGTGACATAAGATGGATCTATAGGTGAACCGGTTTTTACTCTGTTATATTTGGGTCTTGAATTCGCTTTGCTTGTTCAAGTCACGAACTCAATTTTGCTTCATGGAAAACTTGATAAAACTAAAGTGACCATTTATTCTTTGAGATATGGGACACTTCTACAATTGTACCAATTCTTAAAGGCCGGTAACGCACTCGCAATCACTTTAGCATTGAGTGTCCATGGGCGGCGGTATCACTTAACATCAGGTGAGCCTCCTGCGCGTTTGCCCCCTGTTCTATAAAAAAAATTGGTTTAATTTAGGTAAAATAATAAGTGGGCAATTAAAAAAACACTTTTTTAAGTTGTTAATTGAGTAAGTTAGTTGGCTTAAAAATAATGAATTACAAAATATGGGTAGGTACCAAAAATGTTTAGTAACATTTATATTTATCAGATGAACATATGTTTTAATATAGGTGACGAATACAATAAGAAGTTGTAAGAATACATCTCTTGGTACGATTTCTTTCTATTCTTCTGCTCAAATCTTCGCGCGGTTTCTGAAAACAGTACAATGTTGTTCCACAGTTAATTTGTACAAAAGATACATACAATAAACATTTTTAAGGACCTCTTTTTACAGTATAGCCTCCGTCTCCATCTCTCTATCTAAAGCTTGTCTATAACCAACTAGAAATTGTATAAATTACTTGCTGCTGATGTATCCCACTATGTATAATTCGTTATATTTTTTATTTCGTAAAAGAGAGTTAAGATCTCACCTTATATTAAACCCCTCATGTCAAATGACAATACAATTAAATGATTACCTAATTGACATGACGTGTCATAATTAACTGTAGGCAATTGATTAAATTCCGCGTGAGCTCATGAATATGAATGGACGTGATCATTTGCTGGTTGCGTTTATCTAATTATAACTTTAACACGTGTTATCGTTTCGGTATTAATAAATGTAACTCTATATTTTACGTTATTGTCTGGAGGAAATTGCGCTCAACCGTTAGCTTTTTGATATATTTTTTTTAATGATAATACGCACAGATCATTGTTGGCCTAGTGGCTTTGGCGTGCGACTCTCATACCAGAAGCCGTAGGTTCGATCCCCGGCTGTGCACCAATGGACTTTCTTTCTATGTGCACATTTAACATTGGCTCGAACGGTGAAGTAAAGCATCGTGAGGAAACCGACATGTCTTGAAGAAAAAGTCGACGACGTATGTCAGGCACTGGAGGCTGATCACCTACTTGCCTATTACATTTAAAAATTGATCATGAAACAGATTCAGAAATCTGAGGCCAATACCTAACGAGGTTGTAGCGCCACTGATTTATTATTTAATACGCAAAGTCAGGAAAGTTATAAACTTCTTAATTATGTATATGATGCTGCATATTATATATCCTATGCTATGTGAAGTATTATCGGGTTTTGTAAATACGTAACTTTCTATAATTACATAATCCATTGATGAGTTGATCTAAATTAAAATGTTACTCGGCCAGTTTCTAGATAGTCTCATTCAAATCAAGTAGATTCCACTCAGTTTCTAGTTCGGCGCGTCAATGGTAAGAAATTTGATTATATTTTTGGAGTGTGATTTTTATCCTGTTATTTCGTGTGGCATATAATATGGAGCAGTGTTTCCCGGCGTGGGGCAATTTGATTGTTATGGGGGGCTAATATTCCAAAATTTATTTGAAATTTGTAATTGAAAATTTACTTACTACGTTTCGTTAGCAATTTCCTAGTAATTTCTTCCTAAAACCTTAAGTGAACAATTGTTTTAACATTAAATTTGATTTAAGTACATAAAAAATTGAGTAAGGTGGCACATAATATATTGGGAATCAGTGAATTAGAGGATCAAACATAGGTGGTATAAGGCTTATTAAGAATAAAATTTTAGCAGGCTAAAAACTGTCATTAAAATGAATCTTGGCACTTTCGTTTCATCTTTTTACACACACTTTGTAAACAAGAAAACAAAAAATGGTGTTAAATCTAAATGCCGAGTACAAGTTCTTAACATTTATAAGCCTTGATTTATTAAGCCTTCTCTCAAAAAATAAAGTACTAGTAATTAATTAATTTACTCATTCAGTAAAAATTGCATAATATACAAACGGTTTACAAAATATAAAATAATCATAAAAACATTGATTGCATTACGACCTTACCGCAATTAAGCGATCTCTTCCATTTAACCCTTTTACATTTAATAATAGAATACACAACTATGAACAGAAATTAATTAACATATTCATTATGTAGCATTAATATTTCATATTTTCAGCGTACAATAATTGTACAATTAGTATGCTATGATTTTGTAACGGACGAAAAATATTAATTTTTAAACTATATAAGAGTATGTACTGAGATCTGGATTACATTGTACCTTGTATATCGAATCTAATCCCGAAGTTACCGACTTTCGAACGGCCTATATAATTAAAACCTGTTGTTCTTCGTAATCCTAGAGTTACTCGAACTAAAAGAACTATACGTACCACGGCTCGCTTATCTGCTAGTTTTAATGGTCCAGTGAATAGGCTATCTCGCTCTTACAGTTTTTGACAAACCTTGATGAAAATATTGATGTGTTTTACAACAGTCTACCAACTTACGTAACTTTGTTTTGAAGGCTCTTAAATATTAATGTGGTTTAAGTTTTCATTCTGTTTGTTAACAGAACAACAGTTAAACTGTAACAGTTGTTTGTTGTTACAGTTTTTTTTTAATCTTTTAGTTATTATTTATATTTTGTTTTATTTTATATTGTGGTCGATTCTTTAGTTTTTTTTCTTCGCTATATTGCTTAACTTCTAAAGTAATTGATGTGTATGTGTTTGTTAAATTTGTTTTGTCATATTTTCTCTAAACGCTTAATCTAACGGCGAACAACTGTTTGAAAGAAAACGGATTTTTTAATTGTCGGTTCAAACCAAGATTTTCGTAATACCTTTCAAAGTACAAAAGTAGCTTTTAATGGCATTGTCCTCTTTATACGTTTTAATTCACGCGAATATGACTCTTATTGCGATCATGTTAGCGGTTAAATTCGAAATAGTTTTCGTCAAAATAATAGCTGATCTAACGGTTTGGACCGGTCTATTAGCTCGATCGATCTGCGCGTACTCAGTTTTGAATTTATTAAAACCTTTGTATCAAATTTTGTATGGAATAAAAAAAACTGTCAGACATCAAGCCTGATATTGCATATCACAAATTGCCTTTTTGAAGGTGTTTCAATGGCATACAAATAATTAAAAATCTAACATGTTTGATAGTATCAGACGATGAATTATGTTTGCACTAAATCCATGTAAAGAAAAATGCATCCTAATGTTACTGAGCTCAAAACTCGAACGGTTCGGCCAAGTCGAGTAATTTTTTTCGGAACGCTGAAGAAGTTTTTTTATAAAGAGGAATGAAAAATCTTAAAACAAATCATTTTTTTTTTAGGTTTGAATTTTTTTTATATAGAACGGGGGCAAACGGGCAAGCAAAGGCTTTATAATAAAAAAATCTCGTAGAAACCGAGTGGAATCTACTTGTTTAGAATGAGACCATCTAGAAACTGGCCGAGTAACATTTTAATTTAGATCAACTCATGAATGGATTATATAAATATAGAAAGCTACGTATTTAATTCCATAAAAGCGAACAGTCTTTAGCATAGCAAAATGTTCCATATTTTGGTATGTAGCTATAGCTAATAACTAGCTTAGTTAGCCGTTCAATCAGCAGCCTAGCCTCTTAACTAAACAACGGCGTTTAACTATCTGCCTGAAAGATATTCAGCCGTAGCGTTTGTAACAACGTTTAAACTTAAAAAAATAATGCTTAGGCCATTCGTACGAGTAGAGTAAATGGTCACTACACTCTTCCATTGTACTTGTTGCTTTTCATTAAACTTTGTAGAACACCATGAATATTGTAGTTTGCCGACGCCATATTTACAGTATGAAAATTTTTGGCTTTGAGAGTGGCAGAATGTGGATTTAAAGTTAAAAGTGAATTTAAATTAACAGTCAACAGCCTAGGCAAGTAATGAAACGTCATCGATTCAAGTCATCCTAGCATGCCTAGCTGTTTGATCAACTGGCTGAATATCATTCAGGCCGCTAGTTGAACGCCGCGGCTTAGTTATGAGGCTGTTGATTGAACAAGTCAATAAGCGACATAGCTACTAAACAAATACTTTAAAAAAAAGCAAGGTATTGAAATAAAATTTGTGGCACTTTCTCTATACTTGATAATCTCTTGACTAGTTCAGCGTTTAAATCTAGCTCTGCCATGGCAATACCAGCGGCATGACTAGTGGCAGTAAGACCGACATTTACCTGCCCACTTCCCTGCTCACTTCCCCGTCCAACAGGGCTGAATATGCATTACATGCATTAAACTGGTCACGTACGGAGCTGTTTTCCGTTATTAGGTAAATTATTCTTTTGTAATCCATTCAACGAATACCAGACCGGCTTTCTCGATAGAACAAGTACTACACGTGTTTAGCGGCATTGCAATCAAAATGTTATATTCAAAGTAGTCTATGTTTAGAAAAGCGCTGGGCGTGTTAGAGGCCCTTTTATCTCTGACTTTTATTAAATTTAAGAAATGTATTAAAGAAAAGCTGTGTAAAAAGGCTTACTATAAAGATAGTGATTATCTAGTTGATGAAAGGGCTTGAGACTAGTGCTGGGCAGGCTACTTCTAATTAATTTTCTATATTTGTTTTAAATATTGTAGTATTGTTTGATGGTTTGCTTTTTTAAAAGAGTACCGAGAGTTTTTTACGACGACTTTTTCTCTTCTTTGCCGATGAGTAGGGATGCCTACAGGTTCGAATTTAATGACGTGGAATAAGTGATACCTAGATGATCTTATGTTCCAAAATAAACGTTTTTCTCTGCCCTCCAGAGTTCAAAGAATAAATTTTTTAAATCACCCGTCTCCCAGATTTGAACTTAGCAACATATTGCGATTAATATTTATTGACATACTCGAGTTATTAACACACCAAAATAGAATATTTACAATATTATACATATAGGAAGGAATTACAGAAGTACACACTTTTAAATTATCCAAAGGTGCGATAAAACTAATCAATATTATTGAAAACAGGAAGTGTTTTAGGCATTTGATATATCTTAGATATGAGTATGTAGAATTTGTTTGTATACATATAGGTATTGCACATAACTAAATAATGTCTAAGTTTTTTAAGTTAAGGCAAAGATTGCAAGCAGACAGAAGCATTGTTTAGTAAATCAAAATACGCCCAGTTTGACAATGTGTGGGTAATATGTGTAGAGAAGCTAATAACGTAATTGACGTAATTATCAAATAAGAAAATCAAAGGTATAGGTACATATATATAGTGTACTCAGATATTGTAATAGCTTCTCATTTTCTTTTTAATTTTATCATACTTACAAATAAAATACTAAAAAAACCTTTTTTTTATCTAGAGGTAATAAAAATAGTCAAATACTTTAATGATAGTAAGTAAAACTGAAGTAATTGGTCACCGCATTAAATGTGGTCACACGATAAGGCGATAGTGATAATAGATAACCAAAACTCATTAACATTCATTTACGCTTACACACTTTATTGTTTGACAACGAAAATTCTACCAATACATAAATACATTTCTCTTTTTGCACTTTCTGATATACAAATTTTTGTTAGAGATACAAAAGTCTTCGATAAAAATCTGGTTATGGCTACCTCATGCACCTCAAGATTGGAAAAAAATCTTGAACTGACACGAATTGGTTCTAAAATTATTATGCATAGTTTTGTCAATACTGTTTGCATTCGTAAAATTATTTAATTTATTTACAACATATGTAACTTATCTGATATTTTATTACTTATTCTGATATTTGAAGAATCCACCACAAAAGAGATAACTAACATCGGTAACTAACGCAACTTCGTTTTATATATTTAGAAATTATATATTTATAAGAAAACCTAACTGCGCTAAATTAAGCTAATTACTTAGCGTTCGTTACATCGCCTTTGAAACCATCACAAGCCGCTCATTCCCGGAATCCTCCATTCTGCGTCACGTAACATACAAAAGAGTACAATTCCCACGGTGTTATGTTTGTTCTACTTATAACTATACAATGACATAACACTTTCATTGTTATATTCAATGTTTTTTGCCTATATTGCGAAGGACGGCTTAAATACCTTCAATTGCATATGGTAATTCATCTGGGGACTATAACAGTCTACCTGGTTAGGTAATTGCTTATGTGGAAGTCATGGGTTCATTAATACAATAACCAGGTCTAGGTAATGTCTGTGTTGCAGATAGGGACTTAAATATTACAGTCGGTGCAACTCAGCCAATAAATTTTCCGATTTCATGATACGTGAAAGGATTTTTAACTGATGAATGAGCCTGGATTTTTCCTTAATTAATTAATTAACCAAATCCTCATAAACAACACTTCGTGCGGTTAGGGTAAGATTTAAAAACGAGACGTAGGGCAAAATTTTGTCTCCCGTTCATCATAAACATATTGGATTTTGACATGTCTTGTTTCTGAATTTCAGCTTCAGTTCAGAGGTGAACGTAAGTGACCTTTCTATTTTATATATATATATTATATATATACGTTTTATGACATTTTCCTTTGAATTATTGTTATGTAGAGGGAGGCTAAAACTTGCTGAGTTTCTTGCCCGTTCTTCTCAAAGCCTCCTGGTAGTTTTGCTGTTTCGCGAATTTTGTAAACGTTTCTGACATTCATAAGCATGCTCTAAGACGCATCTAAATTGAATAAATGAATTTTTATTTGATTTGATTTCAAGTTCCTATGAGACCTAAGGTTTAGTGTATTCAAGAAGTAGATGTAGTAGTACCCTGAATGCCCTCTAGTCGAAAATGTTTTTAAACAAAATACTCTGGCGACAATCCAATCTATAAATGTGCTTTTTCGTATAATAAATCGTTCGCACTTGAAAGCAGTTTAATGTAATTTATTAACTTATTATTCTGCATTTTTGTATGCACGTTTCTGTGATCACACTTTTAGCTTTGTACGGCCCCTGGATTAGTGAGTTAGAGGGTAAGTAGAGAAGCCTAGTTCCGTATTAATAATAATAGCTTTATTTTATTCTAAACGTCAGCAGTAAGTTATAAAATTAAAATGTTGTACTAATATATATGTAAGTAAAAGCCTCCTACAAACCATTCCACAATTATCTATTGTTTGCTAACTTCAGAAGTAAATAACTTTTACTATGGCAGAATTCTCTCGATGTTTTGCTTCTGCTACCAGGTTTTGTGTCCAGCCCATTTAAAAAATTTTGTCCTTTTGCTTGATGCCAGGTTCTCTCTTCATTAATAACATAACTTCTCTCCATTCCTCTTTGTGTTGTCTGGATTTTATGTTTTGTTTTTAAATTAAACCTCTAAGGTAACATTGCAAATGTTCTGTATCCATAACAACTTTTCTTGAGACTCCATAATCGTCTACGCATTCTGCTAAAGCCAGTTACGAGAATTATGATTAAGTAAGGAATGAAACCGAACTACTTATTCAGTTTGCGTACCTTCGTACATATGTGAAATCCCAATACATTTTGACATGTACGAAAGTCATAGTTCGCTTTCAATTTACACTTTAGTACAACAGTGACGATACGAAGGAATAAGACACATAAAAATCATTATCGAGGAGAGATAAGGAACGGAACTCATCGTTCTAATAGGACTTACAAAGTTGTAGCCAATAAAAATACCAGTACATTATAGAGTAAATATTTACACAGAGGCTTCCGTCTTGCATTAATGAAATAATTTGATAACGATAACATTTAACTATACAAAGTAGTCTATTACAACTCAGGCTCACGAGTATAATTGTTTATTTCAATGAAATTAACTAAACTTTAAAGCGCCTACCAGCGAACTTTTAGTCTTATCAATATGTTTCTATATTGATAAGGCTAAAATTGTATAGAATCGAAAAACTCAGTGGTGGTACAACCTTACTAGGTCTGGGCCTCATATTCTGAATCTGTTTCATGATTCTAATAGTGTGACACAGAAGGCCTACTACACGCCGTCGACTTCTGGGTCTAAGGCAAGCCTAAGTAAGGTTTCCATTAAGTCTAAGCAAGGTTTCCTTACGATGTTTTCCTTCGCCGTTCGAGTAAATTTTAATTACATAGAAAGCCTATTGGTGAACAATTGGGGATTGAACCTACCAAACACAAGGATGAGTCGCACGCTACAGCCACTACTCTTGTATGCGATTTTATAGAATATTGTTTATAGTTATCGGTCATCGCTAAAGTTCTAATATCTCTGTTTAAAACAACAATTATTTATCGTTTCTTGTGTATTTTATGAAGCAATATCGACCAGTTTTACAGGTGTAGTGTATATAAAGATTAATATTCTCATTGGATTGCATAGCACTATGACTCATACGAAACCACGCTCCGCCAGTCAAATTAACATGTAGGCTTCATTTGTCATTCAATTATACTTATATTAGCTGCTAATTTTGCTAACAATAAGTTTTTGTTATCAAGATTTATATGCCATTGACTATAGCTAATTATTGAAGTGAAACTTCTTTAGGCACATGAGGGTTTTTTTTTACGAAAAAAACGTCTCGAAGATGTGCAGCATTTTTATCGAGAAGAACCGTTTTTGGAGGGACTTTTACACTACTTGATACGAAACCCTGATATAATCCTCCTATTTATAGTCTGTAGATTTGCTTTTGTATTCTGAAACATCAATCAAACTTATTTGACAAGACGATTTCCTGACTTAGTAATTCAAACGCATTAGTAATTCAACCTTATTAAGGTAATAAAAATATATGTTTTTGTTTCTTCAAATTAGGGATGCATCCGATACCGATACCGATATATCGGCGACACTTTGGGTTTGCCGATTATCGGTATCGGCGATATTTGAATTGCCCATACAAATATACTTTTCAAATTTCGCACTATCGATACTAAATTAAATTAAATACAGGATTGCAAAAATCTTGTCTATGTTAATTTTAATTAATTTGTTTATTTTAATTTAATTATTACATTTAATTCTGAATTTCAGTCACTAACTTTAATTTTTCTCAAAGATTGTGAGTGTTTATAAAAAAAACTGTAAACCAAATTGGATATATGTTACCCTAAATTAATTAAAATTCAGTAAGCGTTGGTATCGGTATCGGCGATATTTCTATAAGATTATCGGTATCGTATCGGTAAAATAACGTATCGAAGCATCCTTCCCCCATCCCACTTCAAATATTGTTGACAAATGTAATTGTAATAGTAAAAAGCTTGGTATAGAAATGTTTCATGCATAACACATAATTAGGATTTTAATATTAAAAATTCTTATTTGTATTTTTCAGACAGTACAACACGGCTTTCCACATAGAGCGTCAGCACTAGCATGGGACCCGCTACTCAGGCTGTCAGCTATTGGCACAGCCACCGGCGCCCTAAAGGTCTATGGCCGACCTGGGGTCGAGCTGTATGGACAACACACAAACCCAGACGCGGCGGTCACGCAAATACATTTTATACCCGGTAAGATTTGTATTACAACCCAATAGATAAATACTTGAAAGTATAATAAATAATAGTTGTACTAGAAGCAGTCGCCGTTGACTCTTATTTTATTCACACAAATGAAAATCAGGATATAACCACGAGAGATATTTTTCGTGCCTTGTGTTTCGTCTTTTTCTGTGAACATAATATTGTTATTCTTTTAAGAACGTTAGTAATTAAACGTGAAGTTTGAAAAGAGTGAAAAAAATAAAATAAAAGATTGCCGATGTTTTGTTATAAAGAAAAATGTTTACATAAATTCATTCCGATGAAATATTTGTAGTGTTTGAATGAGTACATAACTTGCGAATCAGACGAGAAATAACTATTGTTATTTGACAACTGTCATCAAATGAACTAAATATTTCCAATAATTAATTAATAGTCTTAGTAAAATAAATAATAGTTTTGGCTTAGTGAATTCTACGTGTGCTACTCTCAACTCTCAACTCTGAGGTCGCAGGGTCGATCCCGGCGCACCAATGGACATTTTTTATTTTTTATACGTTCATTTAACAATCGCTCGAATGGTGAAGGAAAACATCGTAAGAAATTCTGCCTTCAGGTCCACTTCTCAATTATATCGACAAATCAGTATGAGTCAGAATTCTGAGAGCTAGACCTAATAAAGTTTAGCGCCACTGATTTATTTTATTTTTATTAAAAAAAAATTATACAGTTTTGCTTTACACATAAAATTCCAGGCACCGGCCGGTTAATATCACTGTGCGATGACAACAGTCTACACCTATGGGAAATAAATGAGAAGTCACTAGTGGAATTAAAAAGTCATGCCTTCGAAGGCAAGAATAAGAAAATATCAGCGATGTGTATGGAGTCGTCGGGCAAGAATTTGTTACTAGGTACTGAGGGTGGAAACATTTACACCCTTGATGCAAGCAGTTTTAATATGAGCGAAGACGTCATTTATCAAGATGTTGTTATGCAGAAGTGAGTATATTATGTACTCCAATAATATGTAATTCATCTTCTTCTTTATGTCCAATAACCCCTAGGTGGGGCAGAGGGCGTCCACAGCGAGTCTCCATCGCGTTCATGTAATTCATAGTATTGTCTTTTATTATCATAACTTTTACACATTTAAAGAACTCAACTTTCAACTCCGGGGAAATAAATACAGATAATATAACTTTTTCTACAGCTGTGATACTTTTTTACATTCAACCTTTGTGGTACCTTTTGTCTTTGCACAGCAACAGCAAAGCGATGCAAAACGTTGGGAAAATTTTAAAATTATGTAAAATAATTATAAGTTTATAATAAGACATAGCTTCAATTAATTGTAAAAGTGTTTTCTTTAAATATGTCATTCGTTTTAATAAGTAAAAAAATAGATCGTACAAAACTTAAGTAGAATTGTTATTCGAATTTGACTCTACAAATTGAAAAATACACTTAGAAATCGCGCCTCTGTAAGACGAAATTTTAGCAGTTAAATCATATGTATTTTTTTGTATTTCCCTTTATATTCGAGTTTAAGATATTCCACTGTATTTACACTTCCAATTTTAGTTTTTACTAGTATTTAAAAAATTGTTTAACTATGCGGATTAGGTCTGGTACGTAGCAAGTCTGAGCGCTTAACAATGTTTTTTTCTAATTTATCAACCCTACCTACCCTTACTGCCAAATAAATCAAGTAGGCTAAAGCCTATTTTATTTATTTTTCCAACTTCTTTATAATTTTATAACTAAGCCAATTTGATTAAAAGAAGTATATTATCCGCCTCCAACGAATATCTCTTAAAAATAAATTAAAACCTATACTATATATCAATACTTGAATGATGTTAAAAATTTAATTACAACTTCTATAGTTAAATACCAGAAATAATTTTTCAGTTCAAAGCAAATACCTTTTCTTTAGAACAATTTATGGTTCGTAATTTATTTATAATAATAACTGCAATTGGTTCGTCAAATATTGAACTCAGATATTGAAAAAATTTTGATTAATCTCATTGTGATTTTTTATCTTCCAGCTGTCCAGAAGACTTCAAAGTAAATCCTGGTGCAGTGGAATCCGTTTGTGAACATCCAAAAATTCCTACCAAAATCTTGATTGGATACAACAGAGGCTTAGTCGTTCTATGGGACAGACAGACATCCACACCAACACACACCTTTGTATCCAATCAGCAGTTGGAGAGCTTGTGTTGGAATGACGAAGGTATATTCTGCCGTATATAATTAGGGCTACAAAAGACGTGTGCTTCAATTTTTATGTCTGTTTTTCCACAAATTTCCCGAAAATTTAAGAGATATTCCAATCCAAAATCAATTCCGAAATAGGTAAATAATATTGCTTATTAGAAAGCATACTTTTATTTTAAATTTATTGTTTTTTTTTTCTAAATTTCAGGCGAACACTTCACATCGTCCCATAACGATGGCTCGTACGTTACGTGGGAGGTTGCGGGCGCCTCCAGCGATCGACCGCTCAAAGAGCCCGTAACTCCGTACGGGCCTTACCCTTGCAAGGCGATTACGAAGATTCTTAATAGGAATAGTGTTCATGGGGACGAGATCATTATATATGCAGGTAAAATTAATATATATATCTATTTAATGATAGTGAAAGTTTTAGATTTTTAATTTTTAGATAATAGCAGTATTAGTTCTGAAATTCTTTTTAGACTACAATCAACAATTAGCAATCTAAACTGAAGTAGTCAACACGAACAATTTTATTTAGTTATAATTTATATTTGTAATTAAATTTACATTTTCAGGTGGAATGCCCCGAGCATCGTATTCAGATAAATACACGGTGACAGTACAACAAGGCGAGAAACATGTCGCATTTGACTTTACAAGTCGGGTAAGTTGTTATTATTATAGTCAAAAATACAAAATACATGTTCATGCATATGAATAACTAAAAGTAAGCGTTGCATATTATTCTCTCTTGAAATATGTAAAGGCCGGCAACGCACTCGCGTGTTTGGTATTGACAGTGCCGATGGGGTATCACTATCATCAATATCCGGCCTCCTGCCCAGATGCCTATATTCTATAGGAAATTTTTGTTAAAATAGTTTTAATACGCGATTTTTTGTTCCTCGGTAAAACTGCACGCAGAGATAATGGCATCTGCCTTTTCATAAAAATATTTTTGAGGCGAATAGTAACTAGTCAAAAAATATTTTCAGGTCATTGACTTCTTCACAACTACCTCGGTACCGCCAGATGGAACGCCCTTGCAGGAAGATCGGCCACAGACTCCCACGCAGATTCAAGTGCAATCTGTGAATCAAGTTGCCGCTGCCTTGGTGAGTTTCAAGAAACAGAAAAGCCTTCTTAAATGCATGCCTCCCCTATTCACTTGTTTCACAGCACTTTTTGGCCCACACCTTTTTTTGATAAATTATGTTCATTATTATTAAAATAAGATATAGGTATCATTTATGCCACGGCATTAAATTTGATTCGATTGAATTCCCTACTCATCGGCAAATAAGACAGAGGGTAGGTAGGAGATGTAAGCCGAGAGAAAAAAGTAACAAGTCTCTGTACTGTTTTAAATAGCTAATTATCAAACAACACTTATTTTAAAAGAAATATCGTAAATTAATTAAAAGCAGCCTGCCTAGCATTAAGCCCAGGCCATTTATCAACTAGATAATCGCTAACTTTACAATAAGCCTTTTTACACAGCTTTTCTTTAATAAATTTCTTAAATTTAATAAAAGGCAGAGATAAAAGAGCCTCTGAGATTTTATTAAAGAAAATTAATTGAATTCAATTTATTAGGTTATACTTATCTTGCACCACTTAAGTTTTTGTTTTTTTCTTACAAGGTTTGCCTCGAAGAGATCGCTTGTTAGCGATAAGACTGCCCGTTGCATCCCTAATTTGTTATTATTTTAATATAACGTCAATAAAATATTATTTAATAAAATGTTTTATCGACAGGTGGTCCTAGTGGAAGAAGAATTAGTGGTGATAGATCTGTGCGATGCAAAATGGCGGCCATTGCGTCTGCCCTACCTCGTGTCGATACACGCCAGTGCCATCACTACCGCGTACCTTGTGGACAATGTGGCTGATACAGTTTACGATAATATTGTGGCTGCGGGTGAGTTTGACGTCACAAATAGCTTTGTCCTTATCACTCGTACGTAATTTTGCTGGTAAATAAACTGGACAAAAACGTCGATTTTCGATATAATTCTACTTTTAAATCCTAAAATTATTTACTTGTAATATTATTTTACGTCCAGGTTCATAGCATTATTAGAAATGTCAATTACTTAAAAAAATCTGAATATAAATAACAAGAGTATTGTATCATAGAATAAAAAAACGTTTACTTATATGTTTAATAATTATTATATACAAATATATATTTGTAATCAATCTGGTATTTAAAAGTTTTATTTTCAATGAAATAATAACTGCCTATAAAAAACCATCCATCTTAGTTCCATAAACCAAATCTGTATTTATGTGTAACACTTAAAAAAATAAATATTAACTATTTTAAATAATATTTTTTTTATAATTATATAACCGATTACTTATAACAGTGACTTAGTTACTTAGCCTTTGTTAACGTTAAATGTAAGATCTTATTCCAATGTACCAGGTGAGAAGCAAATCGAGGATGTATACTCGGACAGTGCTTGGCCCATATCCGGTGGTGATGTGGAGCCAAGCGAATCGGCCGATCGACAGATCCTCCTAACTGGCCACGAAGATGGCTCCATTCGCTTCTGGGATGTCAGCGGCGTGGTTATGACGCCCTTGTACAAATATACCACTTCGCATCTCTTTAGGTCAGTTCGACTTTATATTTCAAGGGGTTTGGGACTATTCAAAGTAGATTTTGCGTTTTCGATAGTAATTTGGAATTATAATTGTTTACCATAACATCAACAAGAATAATTAAATAAAAAAGGCATGTAAGATAACATCTCACAGTATTTAATTAATCTTTGTTTTAAAGTATTATTTATCTGTTTGGGGCTGTTCAAGTATTACGCAGGCGCTATAGGAGCTAGGGGGGATCTTTCATTTTCTTATTAGGTGATGACGGAAGGACAGTTAATGTCCATTGTTTATGCTTGGAAAGATAATGCATTTTCGAGGATTCCTACAAAAAATTAATTATATAAATAATTTTTTGACAGTGGTTTGGGGGGGGGGGGGGGGGTATAAATTGCAGTAAGTCTGCTTACGTCGATTACGTATACATGAACGGCCCCTTTTGACTAATCTATAATAATACATTGTTATATTTACGTATTTGATTGCTAGATATGATTATTTGCATTCATATCCATGAATTTGCTTAAAATGTAGCTATAATTACTATGCTTTTTGATGCTTGCTTCAAGTGGACTGAAAAGATCGAGCGCAAGGTAATTTAGCTTAATATATCAGGCTAAAGTAGATTTCTCTTCGCTTTTTCCCTGTTTACATGCGTTTTTTGCAGCTCAAATCATAGATTTTCACTACTAAAGTGCTAAATCGTTTTTCTGTAAAAAAAACTTTTTAGTACTTATAGTTTACGTTTTGTATGAACTGACCCGGCGAAATTCGTTCCGCCTAACAGTAAAAACATATCGTGTTATATACGCCGAACTGAGTTCATTACTTTATTAGAAATTAATGCAAAGATTCTTAGCGTCTGAACGCATGAATTTTTGACAAACAATATGTAGTCAATCCTTTTTATTATATCTAAAACACGCCATAATTCAAATATGTTTTTTTTTTAATTTGATAGGAGAGTTTACTGGAAAATATTTAAAAGTTACGTAACCCGTGAATATTTGTATTGACTTTTTTTCTGCTATTCGGGACGGAGACGAATACACCAAAAAACATCAAATGTGGTCTAGCCGTGCTTAAGTTATAAGTGTTCTAGAAAACCCAATTAATATTCTATTTAGTAATGACGGGAACTTAAATTAGACATTCCGATGTCAAATATAATCGTTAAAAACCATTTTTATGGCATAATATGAATTCTTAGTTGATAATTGACACCGAGGGCGGAACGGGGATGGATATATGCGAGCTATGTTCTTGTATTGGACTCTAAATAAAAATGTTATTGTTACAAAATAATAGTTTTCAGATTCTTTATAAAAATTATGCCGGTTATTTTCGAGTACAACAATATGATAGATGGTCTCACATACCTGTGTGACTATAAAGATAGTCACACAGGTATAAAGACAAAATTTTAATAGTGATATTATAACAATAGCTTTATATTCTTGCGTCTTTTGACGTCTAATAAATCGACAAACGCCGGTACTGCGCTTGCGCCGAATCTATCTTTCACTTGAATGGCCTATGCGTCCCAGGCGAAGAAAGAGAGACACTACCCGTGAACTGTGGTTTTCATTCTTTATTACAACAATAATTTCAGCAATAAATGTTAAGGTTTATCAATTAAATTGTAGATTTCATTTCACTTCTTTGTATCCATACAAAATAGTGATAAATTAATAAAAATTACGACTTTACAGGCAGCCATTTTGTAAGAGGTTATAATAAATATATAAATATTACAGTGGTGAAGAAATCGGCGAGAATAATGACAGTCAAAACGAAGAAGAAGAATGGCCTCCATTCAGACGCGTCGGCACTTTCGACCCATACAGCGATGACCCGCGACTCGGAGTCAAACGGGTGAGTTCGTCGAATTAACATGTCGTAGTCTGAATATAGATTTTATATTCATTTGAATTGGCGAAGGATTCTTGGAATTTTTCTTATGATTTTATCAGTCTTAGCGGCCCTGTACTTTCGCATTAACTATATAAGCCCAGAGATTTGTACATCGATTTGTATAGTGAAACTATTTTCTTCGTTAAAAACATCAGTGTATAGTTAATATCATAAATTACTAGCAAAGCTACCAGTGAATATACATAATATATAGGTGGCGACTGACATTGAAAATTCGCTCGATGTGAGCACGTAACAAGTCGAATATTCGGCATGTCAGTACATCGAGCCGAGCAGCTTGATACAAGCGCCGAGCTCCCGATCGCACTCCACTCGGCTGTCGGTTTTTTGGCGAATCCCTTTGAATGTTACATTACAAGTCAGTCGCCACCGCCTCTACGTCCGCCAGTTTGACTTCAATTGTGGATTGGATGGAGCACAGGGGAATCGCGAATATGCAGATGTTGTGAGCGTGTTCACAACGAATATTCAAGCCAATATGCACATCGAGCGAAAATTCGATGTTAGTCGCCACCTTATGATATATAAGAATACTAGCGGAACCGACAGACGTTGTCCTGTCTACACGTCTTTAATTTGAAAATTTCAAACTTTTTTTAATAAGCTAAATTAACATTCTGGACCATTTTGATGAAAATTATTATTCAAATGTTATGACAATATCTAACGATCCAGCACATGGTCTACAATAACACAATGATAACAAAACTTTTTTTTTAATTTGATCGCAGCGCTAACTGTCGGGATAGACTAAAATTAAAATTCGAATATTATTTAAAATTTGACACTGCGATGGTAGCGCCGTCTGTCGCATCTAATGTAAAACATTCCAAAATCAACAACTACTAATAAAATTAAAAAATAATTAAAAAAACATTGTCCAGCGGACAAAATTGTGAATCTAAACCATTCCCAGATCCCCTTGAACACACAAAAAATTTCGTCAAAATTGGTCCAGTCGTTTGAGAGGAGTTCAGTCACATACACACGCACAGAAGAAATATATATATTAAGATTTGTTATTAACGAATTGTCTTAACAAATTACAGGTAATACTGTGTCCATTATCCGGTATGCTGACAATTGGTGGTGCAGCGGGTCATATAGTTATGGCCAGTTTGAAAAATAGTCCTTCCACCGCTGAAGTTAAGGTATGAGAGTATATTTTAAATATTTTTTCATTTATCTTTTGAACAGAGACGTAATCGAAGAGAATGTCGACGATTTAACGTGCTGAAATTCTACTAATCCTTCTCGATTCCTACTTTTTACGATTCTATTGGAATAATCTGATGATTCCTTAGCCATATCCGCCATATTAGCCATGCCTATTATAACAAATGATAAGATATTTTAAGGCCATACCTTAATTTTTCTAGAGCCACTGGTTTTTTAATAAAATAAAATTTATTAATTTGCATTGCTAGACATATAGTATTATTATTATTTTTTTCAGTCATTATCTGTGAACATAGTGTCAGATCGCGATGGCTTTGTATGGAAGGGACACGATCAACTCACATTACGTTCGGGTGCGCTTACTTTCCCTCAAGGATATCAGGTAAGAATCGCCCATACAATTTTTAATTAAAGCAATTTAATTTTTCTGGTATTCGCTAACATTTTGTGCCTCTATTCATGTTTTAAATACTTAGGCCGTTGGTTTATAGAAGTCAGAGTTCAAAAAAGTATTTGATTTTATCTCAATTATTTATTTATGATGATGTGTCATCGGTGATCGTTAATAACTGTGCAATTTTTGAATTGCCTCTAAGCTGTAACGATTAATACTTCATCGTCTAAATATTTTCGCACAAATTCTACTTTTTTACAATTTACTTACTTTTTTAGTACTTTTAATTCTAAAAACCCAAAAAAAAATTTTCTGAAACTTGACTATTACTTGATTTACTGATGTTATTTAATATGTTTAAGGCAAGTGCTGTGGCCCAAATATCTCCCCCAGCGGCCATAACATCGTTGGCTGCGCATTGGGAGTGGGGCGTGGTTTGTGCGGGCACCGCCCACGGTCTCGCCCTTATCGATGCATTTACGTCTACGCCTCTAATACACAAGTGCACGCTTAATCCACATGGTAAGATTTTCTATTTTAAATACAATTTTTCTATACAATTATTATTAATTTTGAGTATTTATTCATTTGTTTAATTCTTATCGTTTAATGTCATGCACTATTGTAAGATATACTATACTTTATAAATAAACAATAAAAACTTGGCGATCACCATGGTTAGTGGAGAATTTCTTACGAATGCTTCTCAATGCCATTCTTTTGACGACTCTTAGTAAATGAAAACGGTGTGCGTGCGCATCGTAAAAATTAACTTTCATCATTTTTCCCTAACGTGCCAAAGGAAATAAAACTTCATTAAATATATTTTATAAAAAAAAGCAAGTTTTATGTCAGGTTAAACAGAATTGGTCTTAGTATATATTAATTGTTTATACCGCGTATTTGCGTGTTGTTCTCACGAGTATGTAAGTGCGTGCTCCTATTTCACCATGCCTCCTGCTGATAGAGGACAAATCTTTGTTTTTAATTTATTTTATTATTCTTGATTACTCAAGATGTCATATGGAACATGGTGTAATGGTTGCAGCTCCTTACAAACAATGTGTATAAAAAAAAAACTTGGCGATTAAAAAGAGTGGCGGAGAGTTTATTGCCAGTTCTTCTCTTCGGTTCTACGCCCTTGATTTGAGAACTGGCAGTAAATGTAAAATTAGAATCATTTTATGTATATTTCTTTTCTTTTTTTGACGTTCATAAGTGTACATTGTTACCTATATGAATAAATGAATTTTTTGTTTGTTTTGTTTGTTTGTTATAAAATGAACTGAAAGTACATTGCTTGCTTAATTTTTAAAAATGAATAGTATCAAACTATATTTATAGTCCACGTTTTTAAGCCGCCTTATTTGTGACTATTTTGTTCACTGGTGCAGCTGTGTTACAGTGAAGTTTACTAATTTAGTTTTTATGAATGGTGTTAATATTTTTATAATTAATTGATTATCTTTAGACCACTCTGGAGCGGGTGATACACCTATATCTAGAAGAAAATCCTTCAAGAAATCCTTGAGGGAATCGTTTAGAAGACTTCGAAAAGGACGTTCACAAAGACGGCAGACGACTGCAGCCAGTCCGACATCACCAGCACAGGTACATATTATATAGTTATTTTTGCACTGGAATCGCTTATGTTTAAATATGTATGTTTAAAATAAATCGTGTGTGTGTTGGGGTTCAAACTTTTTTAGGCCTGGGCTATTTGTAGATACAGATTTCTGAATCTATTTCACGTTAATTTGTGGATGGAATAGATCAGTCTTGAGTGCCTGACACACGTCAAGTGTGTCTTAGGCAAGCCGGTTTCCTCACGAAGTTTTCCTTCACCATTCAAGCGAAGTAAATGCGCAGATAGAAGGACAGTCCATTAGTGCACAGCCGGTGATCGAACCTACGAACTCAAGGACTCGCACGCTGAATCTACTAAGCCAACACTGATCAACAGTACATTTAAAATATCACAATGTATAATATGAAATATGGTTAATTTAAATGATTGAATAATTATAAATATTTATAGCCAGCCAAGAAGGTTGTTGAGAAAATAGCAGAGAACGACGAGGCGGTGAAGCCCGTTGAGCGAGCCGTTGAAGCTAGATCCAATGATGACGCCTTTGGCTCCATGGTCCGATGTCTCTACTTCGCACGCACTTTCCTTATTAACAGTGAGTAATACGAATTAAATTATCTCTTTTACGTGAATAATAGGTTTATTAATTATTAATACTTAGGGTATGTCACAATGTATGGAGAAAGTACCAAATAGCTATACATACATAAATACTCTGCGCCGCTGATGTATTTACGGAGATTACGTCGTCGGGGTGGTGGGGGATACCGCGAAAGCAGACACGTGATAGCTTTAAGGGTTAATCACATTATTCGTTAGATATAGAGAAGGAAAAGTTCCGAATAGGAAATTTCGCATCTCATGACGGTATTTGACCGCCGTAAAACGCAACAATAGTGTTTATCACAAAGTATTAGATTCCTCCTAGGTGACTATTGGGCATTACAAGATGATAATTGAAAATAGCATATCAATTCTTAAAATACCGGCTACGCATTGCGAGCCCTCGGGAAATATGATTGCCTATATGTGGCGGTATCATTTAACATCAGATAAGCTCTTTGACAGTTTACCCTTGATCTATAAAAAAAACAATTTTGTCGTGTTTTCGCTCAGACGTTAAAAAAATACTTCTTCTTACTCTTACTACTTATTTTTTACGCCTCTTTACGCTTTTTTACGTCTGATGATGTATTTCCTGACGACAATAACGATGAAACCACATTACACCAAAATACCTTTACTTAATTCCAGCACAACATTCAGTACCAACACTTTGGGCGGGCACGAACAACGGAACCGTATACGCGTTCACTATTAACGTACCCGGAGCGAATAAACGGAAAGAAGATCCTGTAAGTCTTAAATGATCCTTAAAAGTCCAAAAAGCTTTTCTTAAAATATGTTTAAATTATGATTATTAAATAAAAAAGAAACATTTTTTTTTACATTGACGTTCCAAATACTATCGTATTATTGTAAACATCAGGAAATTTACCTTTTTTTTTAAATTTTCGTGTTATTTTTTCAGGTTACATGTCAACTAGCGAAAGAAATACAATTAAAACACAGAGCGCCCGTGATAAGTATTACAGTACTTGATGGTGCGAGTGTACCTTTACCTGACCCGTTAGAAGTGAGTATATTTTTAAAAGCAGATATGGTTTCAAACAAATTGTGTCAAATTAAAATTTTCAGACAAAATAGGTCTATAAAAATATATAAAAAAAAATATAGTTAAAAGTCATAATTAAAAAAAAATTGTATGTCGTGTCAATTAGTATTAGAACAGTAGGATTTATAATTTATAGGTTGTATGTTCGTGTGTTCACCGACATTTAAATATAGTAAATCCTTGACCAGGCATATATAATACGATACATTCGCCTTTTAATGCCTTGGATAACGCATACCACAATGCCTTTTAAAAATGTCTATTTTTCAGAGTTTTTAAACTAAAAACAATTAAACTCCTTTTTTAAACAACATATGTAATTTTAACTTACTACACGCAAAGGTTAACTAGTCACCTCGCTGTAATGACGTCATAGTGATGTACTAACTGCATAAAAAAATCCAGTAATCGTTAAGGCCCCTCGACACTCGCGATAGTAGGTATCTATTGGTTATTTATAATATCAACGTTTATCAATAAGAGGCTTAAATGTAGGTTTATTTTTTGGTAACAGTTCTATATCCATAGGTAAATATAACTTTGGTTTACTTTTTAATAAAATGACAACGTAGTATTTAATTTACGGATCGTTCTGTCGTGTCAAGGGCGAGAGCGGTAGGCGGTGGGGTGTGGTGGGAGGGGAACACATTCCACGCAGGTGCCAAGTTGATTTGTGCGTGTACTACAAGTATATTTATAATACAGGTCGAAAGAGGGGTGGCCCCACTGCCGGAGAGCGGAACCCACCGAGTGCTGATCGTCTCTGAAGAGCAGTTCAAAGTATTCACGTTGCCCTCACTGAAGCCACACAACAAATACAAGCTCACAGCGCATGAAGGGGCACGGGTGAGTTTAATTTTCAAACAACATATAATTTATATACTTCACAATATATCTTTATATAAGATTATAAAACATGGACAAACACGGTGGAACCGAGTTTGTTAAGTTACGACGCATTTTATTTTCAAGTTGGTTTCCATGGTAACGAATACCAATCTTACTTTAGTCGAGATTTAATGATAAAACGTCATGGGGTAATGTTTCTGTGAACAAAATTCATTCATCACGCATGGGTAGATTATTAAATTATAAAAATGAAATAAATCCAATTGACCTCTTACTTAAAATAATCTCATTTCTCTCTCTGTCAGCGTATTTTTTAATGATGAAAAGAGACAAGTGATAAAATCCTGCCAAATTTGACTGATTAATTATTTATAAGTTGAGTTTGCATCACCTTGATGAAGTCTATCACGGGCCGCTTCACAAGACACGTTCTTTTGCGAACTGAAAAATGTCTGGACTAGGAGGGAGAAACGACCTCCAATTGTTTAAAACAAATAATACTCATCCCTTAAAGCCCAGCAACTAACACACGGTGCTCATGGGCAGCGATGTCTGCCCTCTTTGGTGCTCCCGTAGGTTTTAGCTCCAAATTACTTTTCTCCGTTAAAAGTTTCTATTCTACTTCAATAGGTCCGACGTACATCATTCGCTTGGTTTGAATGCGCAAGCGGTTCCGAAAGACATCGCGAGTGGTGCCTGATGTGCCTCACCAATTTGGGAGATTGTCTGCTTCTCGCCACCGATCTGAGGAGACAGGTTAACGCTGCCGCCGTCAGGAAGGAGGATATCAAGTGAGTTTATCAGAAATATATTGACATCGTCTTTAGCGGACTGTGGACGTCATTTGGGTACAGAGCGCGCTTCAAAAACACAAATAATAATTGTCGTATAGTATTTATAAATATAAATTCAAACTTACACATACACATCAATTTCATTAGAACATAACCAATATATCAAAGAAAAAACTAAACAAACGACCACAAAATAAACTAAAAATGATTGAAAACTAAAAATAACAGTAATAAACAAACAAAAAAAAATTAAACCACATTAAGAGCCTACAAAACAGAGTTACGGTAAATTGTTGACTATTGTAAAACACATTAATATTTTTATCAATGTTTGTAATAAAGTTGTAAGAGCGAGATAGCCTATTCACTGGACCATTAGAACTAGCAGATAAGCGAAACGTTCATCGTTACTAGTAGTTAATTTAGATTGATTCCTTTTTCAATACAAATAACACTAGCTGAAATTATAACGAGGAGCGGGTATTTTTCCCCGATCTCACTTATAATCACAATCCCATCACTGCAATAAACCACAGAATACTCAATCAGTACGTTCCTGCGTTCAGTACTATCCAAAGCAAGATGGCGTCTCGACCCCACTCGAGGCTTTGCTCTGATTGGTCGTATATTCATACGTTAATGTTTCCAAACTATGAAACAAATAATAACAAGACAAATCAAACTAAATTACGATTACTAAAAGTAAAAGAAGGAATCTGAATTCTTAAACAACGCAATAAAAATTTACGGTACATGAACCCGATCATAAAATTTCATCACCATCCGAGAATCCATAAATTAAAAAAAACTAGATATCTGTGTGCTTGGCAAAGGCCTCCTTAAATCCAATTTATTATTACTATACAATAAAAAATTAAGGGATATAAATTTCTTACATTATTTACATAAGTGTTTTTCTACAGCGTGAGCTGTCACAAGAGATTGACAGTTCTGACATGTGACATTATGATTTTCATTAATTTGTGTTCTCATATGTACGAGTGATTTCTTCCTAAAACCTTTTAAGTTTTTTAAGTAAACAATTAGTTTTTTTTAATTAAAATGTGTTACATAAGGTATGTAGTGTAAGTAAGGGCATAAGAAATTGAGAAAGAGTAAGGTGGCACAAAAATATTGGGAAACTGAACTAGTGTGTATTTTTTTTTATTAATGCGTTATATATTAATTGTTTCAGTGGCATTTCAACCTTATGTTTCTCGAAACGTGGTGAAGCTCTCTACTTGCATTCATCGTCTGAACTTCAGAGAATAACGTTGTCAGCTACTAAGGTAATATTTATATTATTTTTTTAAACTGTTAAACATATAGGTACCCTCAATTTCACACCATCAAACAGCCGAATTAGGTTTTACATATAACTAATTTTTTAGCCTTAGAGAAATATAGAATTTTGTTTTAACAAAAGTGCGTTCCTACAAAAAAGACAACATGTCAGAAGTGAAACTTCTTTGTGAATTAATTATTACTAAGGTAAAAGCCCCAATAGATGATCACTCCATATATTTGAATATCTATATTCACACTGTGTACACACTATACATGCGACAGAATTTCCATCTAACGTTCTAATATGTAAACTAAACATCATCAACCAATAGCGTGTATTTATCCTCGATCTCCCTTTCTCAATCGATCTCTCTCTTTTCTTCGACAAAAACGTTGCACATTTTCGTGACGTTCCGATAAAATTTTACCCTCTTGCGCCTAGAGAAGATTCACTTCAAAAAAGTTTTATGAATTAGAAATTTGCATTGTTTTAGGTGACGATAGCACAATGCCACGTGGCCCTTTCACCTTGGGCTTTAGCGTTAAAAAGTGCAGTCGAAGAAACCCCTCTCACTAATGGAGAACATAAGGTATGGTTTAAAATTCATTAATATCAACAAAAAAAAAACAATAAATATTTGAATAAAAAAGAGAAAATATTTGCTGGTTTAAAAGTGTACCGTGACTTTTTAAGCGGGTTCTTTCTCTCGGCCTACAGCCTCTGTCTTCTTTGCCGATAAGTAGGGATGCCAACAGGTTCAAATTTAATGACGTGGAATAAGTGATGATCTTATGTTCCAAAATAAACGTATTTTGTTTTTCCTCTTGGAAAAAACCAGAGCTGACTTTATCACGAATATTGATGACTTTTCAGATCGTCTCCAGTGTGTGTGTGTGTGTGTGTGTGTGTATTTAAGAGAATTATATATTTAGTTGACATGTCGCTTAAGCTACAAAGAAATGCATTTTTTTCTGAATTTTTCCTGGCTAAGGTATTTTGTGCACTTTAGTATAAACCTGTAGTTAACTAATGTATGTATGCAGGAAGAAACAACAGAAACGGCTCACGACGTAACGGCAGCGTCAGCCGACATCACTGTAGACTCAGTGAGGGACCACACCCAACCCACCTCCGACGTACCACCGGAACTGAATATTAATTTGCAGGTATTTCAAATTTCCCATTAGTTATTTCAAATTCAAAACCCGTTAAGATTATACGTTTAACCAGAAAATAATGCATGGTATGTTAGCTAAATACAACAATATATTATACGTACAGGTGAAATTTTACTAATTTAGCTTATTTTTTTAATAGTGTAATTAAAAATACGATATTTAAATCTGTTATTTTAGGAATCTATAATTAAAATTAATTTTACAACCCAGATATTTTACATCCATGTTTTTATTATATAAATTATATGTTATTTTTATGGAGATTTTAGCTCGTATTTATAACGTATACGTAAGTGCATGCTCCTATTTCACCATGCCTCCTGCTGATAGAGGACAAATCTATTTTTTTTATTATTATTTATTACTCAAGATGTCATATGGAACATGATGTAATGGTTGCAGCTCCTTACAAACATTGTGTAAAAAAACCTGGCGATTAAAAAGAGTGGCGGAGAGTTAATTGCCAGTTCTTCCCTTCCGTTCTACGCCCTTGATTTGGGAACTGGCAAATGTAATATGTATTTCTTTATTGACGTTCAAATTACATTTATAGAATTCGCAAGTGAACACAAGTTCCATGGTGGTGAAGACGACGACTCGGACGACAGTCAACGAAAACAATGTTGATGGCGCAACCACAACCACTAACACCACATCAGAAAACAGTGAGTATACAAACAATTGCCCTAATAATATTCCAGGGTGTTAAATCTGTTTAGTTCCAAATATTCCCACGGAGCGCTGCTCAATTTTTCGATTGTAATTTATTATTTAAATGTATTGTCGAGTAACTTTAACTTCTAATAAAAGTATTTTAAATAATTACAATAAAATATTTATTTATTTATACTTCGTTACGATAATATATATAATTATACATATAAAAAACAAAAAGTAAGTAGATTATATAAGTTATTAGGTAACGGGCGGCCTTATCGCTAACAAGCGATTTCTTTCAGGCAACCCTAATATGAAACAATAAGATATGGCGTATTGCAGAAATTTCTTTTATAGTATGACTTCCGTATGTCACAAATGTATTAAATTTTCCAAGTGATACTAAGCGATGATTTTTGATTGAATGTTTAAATGAAAGAAATCTCAGATATATTATATTAGTATTAGACGTCATAGATATCCGAGCTTTAGCCATATTTAGCCAAGCTCTTTTGATTTTAATATTTTATAGTATTTTACATACTCATATTAGCGATACTTTATATATTAATTCCGATTCCAGTATTTTCCCCGATTTTGCTTGCTAGCTATAAATATATCAGAAATATATAAAGCCTAAAATATATTACTTAATTATTCCTCTAATAATTAAGTAATTTAATATAAATTTATACAGTCGTTTCTGATATTATTCGTTACAAACATCGTTCCTCCTGCGTTTTAAATATACCCCTAGTCAACAAGTTTTAGACTAAACATTCATGTATTTATCATTATAATAGTTTAATAACGTAGATAGATATTAAACTATTATAATGATAAGTTAATGAATGAATAACGAATTTAAGATATATATATATATAGTAGAGTAACGTGTAGCGAATTTCAGTATGTTTACTAAAAAAAGAAACCTACTGAAGAAATTTGCATGCGGTTTTTGCTATGTAGAAGATTCTGTTTGGAGGAAAAAAAATATTATACGTATTTCTTAATGTAGATTTTGAAATTTACGGTGATATTAAGCTTAAAGTATATAGTATCGCTTTTTCCCGTTTACTATTCCAAATCAAATAGAATTTGATCACTTGAATGATTGTAATGTACAAAATATACACGTCTCTTTCATTATACGATCTACAAACAGAGACGGCGATATTTACTTCGCGAATGAAGAATATATTAATGATATTTTGTATTTTATAATCAGTTTAGATTAATTTATCGCTTCATATACCATTATACGTTTGTTTGTTGTTGACTGGCGCTTTATGTTTTGTTTGTAGTCCTAGAGCACAGTCGCGAGGAAGGAGTCATCACGCGCATTGAGGTATCCCACACTTTGCTTTAATAATCCCTTTGTTTGTCAAAAACACTTTTAAACGCTTTATAAAGTACGTGTAAGCCACACCCTTTTATGAGATTTAGGTTTAAAATACCCTTTTAACTGGGTCCTTTAAAAGTTGAAATATATATTTTAAAATCTTTGTGTTTTTAGATGTACTTTAATCGCCGATTGGTAAAAGGTGGCTTTGACAAATAAATTATTAAATAACCTGTACCATCAGACTAATTTAATTAAATTATTAATTATGAATAATTGAATGAATTATTTTAAAAATATAGTCTTTATGTTTCATTAATAATATATCAGTCAATTTTGTCTGACACATTTGTGTAAATTGTAATTTTCTCATGAAAATTTTCGTCCGAAATGTAAATGATAATTATGATTTTATAAAATGCCTACGTAATTTAGTTGATAATTACGCTGAATCTTTATTTTTCTAACAAATGTCGTGATCCTAGTTTGATGTGTACAGGTCTTTATGAAATTCAAAGCTAATATTGAAACCCTTTAAAATATTGCAATTGATGACAATTTCTTTTTATTTCTAACATACTATATTATTGCACGTTAAATTTCTTTTAACTACATTAATATATTAGCTCTTGTACTGTCACATGTACTCCATAACAATAGAATTTAATATAGAAATAAAAGCATAATTTTTATTACTTTATATATCTTTACACAAAATATATAAGTATAGTTGAGACATCGGCTATAAACGAGTTTGACACAAAAATTACTGAACTTTTTAAAAACAAATCAATTCGTTATTCTTTGGACTATTAAGTATATTAGACGTACGTCAATAAATGATTAACATACTCAAATAGTTCCGTAAAATTAAATCTATTGTTTATATTTAAAAAAAATAACATAATTGTGACAATTTTGTACATACGCTAAAAATTCTATTGGAATGAAGTATGCCTAGACTTCCACGACGTTATAGTTAACAAATACTAACCATTTCTTAAACATTAACTAACCTTCATGTGGCGTCCGCTAGTGTCCAATGTCGAATCATTTTCATTTAGTTCATACATAGAGGATAAAAATCCGACAGTTCTTAATATATGGAATATGCGTGTGTTATTTTAGATTGTTTATGATTAATGAATAAATGCAGTGTTGTTATTACAAATATTTTTTTCGAAATATATAAAGCGTGTATATTATTTACGATTGTAGAGCAATTGTAGTATTTTAAATTATGTATTGGATTGGATTTACTAAACAGTAAATAGATATTAAGGTAATAATACAATAAAATTGTAACGATTTGATAGAAACATGCATATTCCCTATAAAGATTCGAAATTTGTTCAGAGCTCAGACACTTGCGAGCGCCACGCGTTGTCGAGAAGAGCGTGACGTGGTATTCTGAATGATGGTTGTCTGACAGACGGGAACCGTGACGGTCCCAGCCGGAACAGACCCGAAGCTGATCCTCGAAATGTTTGACCGGCAAAGGTCCCCCCTCGCCGTGCCCGTTCCGCCCGCCGCTACGCCCACCGAATCCTAAAACTAAACATTCACGAACCACCTTTTAATGTAATATTGGACATTCACGCAAGAACAGATGTTCAAATCGAATTATATTTTGGTCTACCGATTTATACACACCTTAACGATTGGATCAATTGTTTTTTACTTATATCCTATATGTTTTGGGGCATGTGACTTTGAATGTCCAATGTCAGCTGTCAAGAACATTCGTTATATCATTTTATGCGCTGTCATTGTACAATTGTGTTGTATGTGACATTTTTTTTTAATTACTAGCCCCGATTTCAATTTGTACTAATATATCGTATAGGAATAATTTATTATATTTTGTAAATTTTATTCTTTCTTGTAAGCGTATTTTATAAGTACTTATTGCATTTTATATTTACGTAAGATTTATATTTTGCCTTTACAATTTTAATACGAATGTTTGGCGATTATTATATTAAGTTTGACAATGTTGTAATTGCAGTACTTAAATTGTACGACTTTTTGTATTATTTATATTTTACCATAATGTTAGTACAAAAGTTTAATGGCCATAGCACTTGTACTGTTCAAGTGGAAATTTTTCATACAATTAGTTTAGTTGCAATATTTTTTATTATGTACCAGCTTGTTTGAGTATTAAAGTTATTATTTAAGTGACAAGTAAGTTCTATTTTCAAAATAGACATTAATTTAAGATCGCATTTTAATGATAATCAATTTATTTTTACCAATTATTAATTCATAATTTTAGTTAATCAATTTAAATTGGCAGCTTTATTAATAAAGTTTTGAATTTGATGTAAATAATTACATGATTATTGCAGTATTTAATTATGGCAACACTTGATTTTGCATTTTACATCACAATGTTTTAAGGGAATGATTATTGTTTTTAGTTTTATATTTTATTTTAATTATAAGTTGTATGTGCCTAAATGCCTCTTAAATTGGCATTGTTCGTCCAGAATGCTTCAGTTTTATTATTGTACAATTATCCTTGTGCTATTGTAGTATTTTTAAATTTGATACGAAACATGCTCTTTGTATCCAATTCTTACACAAAAATAAAACATAAGAAATAAAGACGTTTTTTTTTATTTTTCCCTGTGTAAGGAACGATAAACAATCCCACTGAAGTATTTAGGAACCAATTCGACTTAGGGTCCTTCAATAAAAGAACGTACCAATTCTTAAAAGACCGGCAACGCACTCACGAGCCCTCCGGCATTGAGAGTATCCATGGGCGGTGGTATCACTTAACTCCTGCCCGTTTGCCCCGTGTTCTATAAAAAAAATACCTCATTTTACATATCTTCGTACATTTCTCACGTTATGATTAACAGCTATAAACTATAAATTGTAGCTTAATTAAATACTTAATTTACGGCCAACTAAAATAGGTGAGTAGTGTTGGCGTAGTGGTTTTAGCGTAATCGTTCCTGAGGTCGTAGGTTTGATCCCTGGCTGTATAACATATTGGGTAGTTGGGTCCAAAATTCAGTCACTGGCACATTATTTTTGAAATTTCGACCATTAGTTTTAAAAAATAATGCACTTTATTTTTGAATGTTTGACGATTGTTTTAAAAGAAAAAACAATCACTTTACGTAATTTGTCACGATGGAGTGGACATTAAAAGAAAACCGAATAGCTGTTATTCCGTTGTTCTGACTGATCTGAGACTGATCAAGAGTTCTGATCGCTCTAGAGTCTAGACTATTTGTCAAGAAAAGTAGTATAATATAAGAGTTGACTTTGTTTATTAGTGTGAAAATTTTAACATGGTTCATACTATCTATAAAAGTTTTCAAATCAATCTGCAAGCGAAACTTACGCGTTAATGGACTCTATATAAGGTTTATTTTAGTAAATACAAAAGGGTTTGGTACATACAAAGGACCACAGAGTAAACAGTATCTTGACTTTGAGATGCGCATTCACAGAGCCTGTTAGGATACAATTATTAAACTAAATTATTTTAGTTGCTTAATTTGAAATAAAAATATATCACTGTTCATGTTTAAATCCCGCTTAATCTTTCGACAACAAACTTTTACAAATTCAAACTCCAACATGGTTTTTGTTATATTCCGGAGATATACATATACATTAATGTGTACCTTCCAATCTCGAAAATGTTATATAAACTAGTTCAATCATGGATGTTGTATTGATGAAGTAGTTTAATTAATATGAATGTAGTGAACTTTGTACAATTATGAATTATAACTGTTTGCTGAGTTGTACTTAGGTAAGTTCAATGATCCTTATATAGATTTCCTTATAAACATGATATCTCGCTGTTACAGTCTAAGTATATTTCCAGTTCTATAGATGTAACACAATGCATTTATGACAATTTACATGGAACATGCAATTGTCATTTGATAAAGTGCACTGACTTTGTCCTTTGCCTTTCCCATTAGGGATAAATTGAAAAAAAAAAAAAAAAAAAAGTGCACTGACTGCTGACTGCTGTGGTTTAAAGTTTAAAAGTCATAACAAAACAATGTGGATTTTGTGTAAAATTTGGTTATAAAATAATAATTATTAGTTATGGGTCTAACTAAGCAATATCTTCGGTATGCACCAAGTGGAATTTTTAACGTCGTTGCTAGCTCAGATTGTAACATCAGCCATGTAACACTTAATGGCATATCTGGAAGATACATAGCAGTAGGAGCATGTGAGCATGTTATTATTTGGGACATGCGATTGGGAGAAAAGGTAACGATTTGATATTAATAAAATTGCGTTACACATACATTGCATTTTACATAATAAAACAAAAATAAATACCACATTCATACGACGTATATACCTCAACGAAATTTTATTTTGTTTTCGCACTTGCAAAACATATTAGTCAACTTCAGTAAATTTATATATTAGTTCCCCCTTTTCTGTTTGAATGTTCTTGTTCTAGGATCCAACAATTTTCTAGATTTCAAAAAAGCAATCCTGAACTACCAGCATCAAATAGATCCTTGATACTATAATAACTTAAATTCAATATGTTCAAGAGTACCACTGAAACATAAAAATTCATATGAGTTGGATATTTAAAAATAATCCTTGCCATTTGCTTTGTCTCAATTTTGATCTTAAATATAGAAGAAGCAAAAAGTTGAGGTGGACAAATAAAAATTTAAGGAATTTGTTTCATATACTAGTCCAAATATACAATACTATTATTTTAATTTTAAAGGCACAAGTCATTACTGGAGAGAAAGTCGCTGTCTCCCAAATAGCATGTAGCCCTACAGGGAATCATATGGCTGTAGGCTATGTTGATGGTAATATCAATGTATATGACCTAAATAGTAATGAAGTTATATGTGTTTTTGCTGGGCACAAGTCAGCTATTACTTGCTTACAGTATGACGAACAGGGGCACAGAATTGTATCAGGATCAAAGGTATGCTGGCCACATTGATTTATTTGTAAAGGTTTGAACAACTAATTAGGCCCATACACATTTGGTGCTTGTCTATTAGATCAATTGTATCTTTAACTTGAGATAGTAGAAATCTACAAAAAGCAAATTGATTAATAAATAAATGATAAAATTAATTATAAATATAAAACCAATATAAACATTAAAAATAATGCTCATGTTTTATAAATAACATCATTTCTGATTTAAGATCATTTTTCTGGGTGGTTTAGTGCGTTACAATATAACCAATATTGGTTTTTTTTTTCAACATTTTAATTCTTTTTCTCTTGAGATAAATAATAACTTCATAATATTTTACAACTACTTTCAGGACACCGAGGTAATATTATGGGATGTGGTCTCAGAAACTGGTATAGCCAGGTTTAGTGGACATAAGGGAATAATCACCAGTGTACTTTTCATAAATGGCAAAAATTGTGTGGTTAGCTCTTCTAAAGACACTTTTGTGAAGTTTTGGGACATTGAAACTAAACACTGCTTTAAAACACTGGGTGGACATCAAACAGAGGTATAATATATCAGAGTAAATGAACAATGTTATAACTGAAAAAAAGGGCTAAGGCTGGTAAATTTAGAGAACTGTCACTAAATAAATTCAAAGCCCTTGTTAAAAGTAAATTAATTAATACAGCCTTTTATAAATGTGACGAATACTTAAATGATCCTAATCCTTGGGATTGATGTGCTCCAGTTCTAACAATTTGTATTAAAAACTTGGCGATTGAAAAGAGTGGCAGAAAGTTTCTTGCCAGTTTTTCTTACCCACTCTACGCCCTTGACTTGCGAACTGGTTGTAAATGTAAATTTACAGTTAATTTAATTTGTTTTTCTTGACGTTCATAAGTGTACATGTTTACCTATATGAATGAAGATATTTTGATTTGATTTGATTTGAAATGTTGAAAAACACTATTCTAGAGTTACTATTACTAATATATATTATTTTGTATATTTATTTCATGTAATACCCAAACTTTATTTAACTCTTTGATCTTTAGACTAATAATACTTCTAAGGTAATTACATTTTATTAAATTACACAGTAATTAATGTAAAAAAAAATGTTTACAAAAAAAAAAGTAGCTAAACTAGGTTAATTATATTGCTCCATTTTGTTCGAATCAACTTTGCATGAAATTGCTAGATTGAAATGAAATTCGAAATTGATATTTATTTACAAAAATTATTACTTATCAGGTGTGGTCAACCATTTTATTAAAAGAAGAAAGATATTTAGTAACTGGTAGTACCGATCAAGAACTAAGAGTATGGAAGTTGGTATGGACTGATAAGATAAAAGATGAAGACAAAATTACACAACAACTAGAAATTATTAAACTAGAAGATGGAGATTCAGAAGAAAGTTCTGTAAGTTTTATTAAGATTATAATGGAAATCAACACAAGTAAAAAATTGATCCATTTTCTAATAAATTAAATGAAAATTTTTTATTCCAAATGACTTTGAAGTGTGCTAAGTGCATTACTTTTTACACAAAATCACTGTAATGTTTATATAAAGCAAAAGTATGTTACATTATTCAGCTAATCAATTAATTTAGTATTTGAAAACTTAATTTTATTTAATTTTTTTTATCTCCATTCACTCTGCAATAAAATGGGTGATTTTTGGGCTGCAGCATGCCTTTCATGGCCGTCCCATAGGCTCGTTTATACCCTTTTAAAAAAAACGTGTGGCACTCGGGGACTACCGCTATAATGCATATAACTGCATAGTATTTTTTACAACTTATGCAGTTATAATTATTAAATAAATAATTATACTGTATAACATTTTTTTTCTTTAATATGAATTCAATCTACCCCTTTACCAGCCAGACTAACACGCCTATATAGTCTGTCGCACTCTAACGCACCTGCGCTACGTCACCGATTATGCCAGACCTATGTGAGATGCAGCATGCGTCCCGCTCTAACCTTCATTATGTCATCTTGTGTTAGGTTATTTTCGTTACGCAATTTTTTGATTAGCTCGTCGCGCTCAAAGCCCGCGAAGAAAGCTATGCAAAAACTTGAAAAAAACCCTGTCTTGATGTCGAAAAAGAGAAACTTTACCTTGAAATTTCGTCTTGTTACATAAATTTATATATTCATACATTTTTCAGGTATTACAGTGTCACCAAGTTGGTACACTTATACGAGGTGGCAAAGGCCGTGTAGTCGGAATGGCCACCGACCCAGGGCAAAAAGTATTAGCTTGTTATGGCACTGACTCACTATTGGAACTATTCGCCTTCTGTTCCGATGAAGATGCAAAACTTAGGATGAATAAAAGGATTAAGAAGCAAAAGAAGAGGCTTGCGTAAGTAAACTGTTTAAAATTAAATTAAATAATGTTCTACAGATGAAAAATTATCACAATTAATATAAATTAACGATGTCGTGGGTTTTTTGATAAGATAATATAGGACTTAATTTTCTCCCTTTAATTTAGAATACACACCAATATAAGCTAACCTATACCGAAAAAACTTGGCTTTTATTACAAAAACTCAGTATATCTAGTTCTTGAGTATTTATAGTGTGAGAGTCTAAACCTAATTCAAATTATCAATACTTGTAAAAAAAATATGGATTCGGTGACGTAGTATATTTTTTCTTGCATTAAATGGGACTATATTTATATATTAGTAAAATAATTTCCAAAATCAGTTCAGAAGTTTCAGAGAATCACAAACAAGCAACGCGACCTTTACTAGAATTAAATAGAGTTGCCCTATTTATTCCGTATACTACTAGCATCGCAATTTTATCTTCAAAGTATATTGTAAACAGTTTATAAAAGCTTGCCTTGGCACCAGAAAAGTAACATACAATATTTAATGTGACAATCACTTATAATAGGCGAACAATAAACACAGATAAAAAATAAACTATAAAAACTAAAGTATAATCGAAAGTCTGAGGGAAGTAACTATGGGTATCACAATACAGAACGAATAATTGATTACAGATAAATATTGGCGAACCAAATAAACTATTAACATATAAATATATTATAATGCATTATCTTCTTTCATAATCAGTAATAATATTAAGATTTAAATAATTATTATAATATATATTTAAATAAGTAAATATTATCCTTATAATTAGCTTATCCCTTTGGTTTTTTTAATGTATTTCTTTATTTTTTCTCGCGTTTAGTTTCCCTAGCTTTTACTTGAAACTGGCATAAATTACTATTGCATAAAAAAAAACATATAAATATATATTTTTATAGGAAACAGGCAGAAGAGTCCGATAATGCAAATGAAATTCTGGACGTATCGGAAATCCTAACGTTATCCGACGAAGTGCGAAGATTGACGTCAATGAAACTAACCGGGAAAATAAAATCTACGTCACTCCTATTGGGAATGTCTGGGGAGTTGAGAGTCGGTGTGTCCCTGGCTAGTAATACAGTGGAGATGCATAGTTTGAATATTTCCGAGTCGAGTGAAGGTAAATATTAAATAATCATTTATTGACACAGAACAATGCTGGCGTGACATTTAGAGCTCGTTCCCACTATGTCGTCTGTCAGGACGATTTTAAATCGTAGCGTAGACCATTTTATATGAAGCTATTCACACTTGTCTGACAACGATTTTTTGTCGGATACGACATAAATTATCGTGTGTTTTGTCAGCCCTCCCGTTCTGAAAATAAACGCGTCGGATCAACGCTCGCATATGATCGCAAATGGCGCTGTTCATATTTGTCGTACGTCGGGCTGACAATTTTAAGTACTCATCGTGTATTTAGTATTTAATTTAACATCATTAAATTTATAAAAAAATTGTTTCTATCTCTTGCAGTGAAATGTCTGAAGCAGATAACTATACCAGGGCATCAGAAAGAGCCAAGATGTGTAGCATTCAGTTCTGACAATCTCGCCATAGTGTCGGCGTCTGTCGACTCAATCAAGATATGGAACAGGTATTATAAGTATTTTAATTTGGAATAATTTATTTTTATTTATGTTAACGGGCCTTGAATACATCTATAAAACTTCGATGTAAATATAAAGCATCCATATTGTTCACAATTACACGCATCTCTATACATATTTGTCTCTTTAGTCAGGTAGAAATGTCTTCAATGAGTGTAAAAAACGTTTCGGGGAAGGAATTCTTAAAGAAATTAACAACTATTTATCCGCCCATTACTAATTTACAGAAATAGCCAATCATGCCTCCGTACGATTCCGGTACCCTGCGGTAGGCCTGTCAGTGCGTGCTTTGCCCCAGGGGACAGACACGCACTGGTGGGATGTGTGGACGGACAGTTACTGCTAGTTGACGTAGCCGCTGGTACCATCTTGGAATCCGTACCAGCTCATACCACTAATTGTGCTGTTGTCGGACTAACACCAGATTTGGTAAGTCATGAGAGATGGTTATGACATAGCTATTAAAATCCTCAAATACCTCACCTCGACGACCGCCGTTCCACAACTCAGCGTTTTTCAAGAGAATTTTTGCCGAGGACCACCACTTTGTGGAACCAGCTGCCCACTGAACCACCACTATTTCCAAACCAATTCGACCTAGCGGGCTTCAAGCAAAAGAGCATACCAATTCTGTAAAGGCCGGCAACGCACTTGCGAGCCCTCTGGCATTGAGTGTCCATGGGCGGCGGTATCCCTGAACATCAGGTGAGCCTCCTGCCGCTTGCCCCCCCTGTTTTATATATAAAAAACCAAATGCTTAATTAAAATCTTTTCTATAAAAAAAATATATATTTTATATTAAGCATTTGGTTTTTTATCTCCTTGTTTTAATATTCTGAGTATTTCTTTTTCAGCGAGGATGTTATTCAGGTGGAGGCGATAAAACTGTGAAGCTGTGGCAATTCGAACTCATAGACGATCCCACCGGCGAATCTAAGGCAAAGGTATTTTTTAATTATGATCGTCTAAATCTACAAAAAAAAACATAAAAATGTGTGCATGTACTAGTGTACACACGTACCTAAGAATTAAAACTTCTTTATAACTTTATTTTTCTAAAAATGATCTTCGAAATAATTTATATATATTTTTGTAATTAAGTACTAGGTAATTAATTACTTAGCTAATTTTTACAGGTTTAAAATTATTAATCGTAATACAATTATTACTATTTTTGTTATTATTTACATCGAATCTCTTCGATTCAACCGTGGTAGTGACAAGAAAAAGATGGCGCGTAACGGAAACATGTGACGCGTAAATTTTTTTTTAACGCCGTCAAAGAAGTTTCACTTCAATAATTCTTTGTCTATTTTTTATCTATGTCTAATTTAGTCTGTGTTTGATTGTTATCAGAGGCAACAAAAATACACTGATTTCTTTTGTTGACCAACTTTGTACTCATGGAAGAGACCTAGGGTTTCTTCAAGAAAAAAAACGAAGCAATCTTTAAAACACAAACATCATCCATCCTTCTCGCATTGAGACTCCATGGACCACCATGTCACTTACGGCGGAACTTCTTGCCCCTGGTTGATAAAAAAAGAGACTAAGGGCCTGTTTCACAGTGTATGGATAAAGTACCAAATAGCTATGCAACACATAACTTATTCGAAAGATAAAAGTTCCGAATAAGATACTTCGCATTTCATGACAAATAGCACTATCTGACAGTCGTGAAACGCAAAAATACTTTTTATCCTATCAATAAGTAATAAATAGGTTATTGTGAAACAGACCCTAAAAGAACTTAATAATAATCAAATATAATCTATTTTAATGAAGCGTTTTCTGTGTTGTGTCTGGGTGTTCATCAGAACACCCATCAGGGTGCTTGCCACGATACGGTATAGAGCAATGATAGCCCCGTAGCAAGCGTAAATAAAACGAGCTAGATAGGTTTTTTAGCTTGTTATAATATATTTACGACTATAAAATTTATGTGAGTGGAGGAGAATTTATTGCCAGTTCTTCTCTTCCGTTCTACGCCCTTGATTTGAGACCTGGCAGTTAATGTAAAATTAGAAGTATTCAATGTGTACTTTATTTTTGACGTTCATAAGTGTGCATTATGTTACCGACATGAATAAATATTTTTTTTATTTTGATTTTGAATAAAAGTATATTAATATACTAAAGTATTTTTTTTTATTTTAGAACAGGGGGCAAACGGGCAGGAGGCTCACCTGATGTTAATTGATACCGCCGCCCATGGACACTATTGATATTAGAGGGCTCGCTAGTGCGTTTCCGGCCTTTTAAGAATTTACTTTTAAAAATATGCTTAAGAACAAATTAAAAACGTAAATTAATATTTCTTGAACCTGAATCTGAATACAAAGATTTTTGATACTTGTATTCACACATCCCTTGCAATATGATATGCGAAACTTCGTGTCTGATAGTTAGTCATAGAGAAAGATTTGCGATGTATTAAAGGGCTAATAGGCTAAATTAATTAGAAATTCGGATATTAAAAGAAAAACAAAAGCTACGGATATACTAGCTCGTATAGACCACTTAAAGATGGAGATGGAAAGTTCACATGCTGAAATACAAAGTTGATAAGGGGCAAACAGGTAACTCTTTGGTATCAAGAGATGGGAGAAGACAGATGCGCCCAAAAGCAGGATGGCAAGATGACATTAGTTATCATCATGATAGAACTCATTGGAGAGAGCTGGAGGAGGCATATGCCTCTTTGTATATTCCTCCTTTCCTCCCTTAAAGGCCGGCAACGCACCCACTAAAAATGGGTGTCTATGGGCTGCAACGACTGCCTTTTTGTGCGTCCCGCAGGCTCTTTTGCCCTCCTATTATTTTAAAAAAAATTGCGAGATATGTTATAATAACGAGATGTTATGTAAAACTTGTAATTCGAAAATCAAAGGCATATTTGTTTATGAATAATGATTGCGTCTGTATTTTTGTGTTTTCTTTTATTCAGGTGCTATCCCTCCTGCACACGAGAACATTGGAGCTAGAGGAGACGGTGACAGCTGTCAAAATTAGTCCAAACAGTAAATTCATTGCAGTCGCATTATTGGATTCAACTGTTAAGATATTCTTTTTGGATACCTTTAAAGTGAGTTACGATTAATCAAATCAACACTTTATTTATTTTAAAAGTAATTCTTAGAAATGTAAAATGACACATTTTAGTAAAAAAAAGCTAATATATTTTTACTATTCCACATTAATTTCTATATATTCTGTATAAATATTTGTTCCAACAAATAGATTCGTACGCCTATAGAGGTTTTATGCCGAGTTTTTGTTAAAGTATTTGACTTTATTTCAAAACATGAAAATTATTGATATGCATCACTTTTTATACTTACGACACACGCTTGATTCGCGTATGTTATAGCCTAAAAGTAGAAATATTTATTTCATGAATTGACTATATTGCTATTTTGTCAGAATTACCAAAAGTTGGCAAGCCCGCCCCGGCTTATAAAAATGTAAATCACATCCAAAATCTATAGATAAGGTTCAATTTCTTTAATCGTTAAGTTTTTTCTATTACTCATTCGGGCCGAAATCATTTTGAAATTTTTATTTTAAACAAAAACACGTATTGTTTTTCAGTTCTACCTGTCTCTTTACGGTCACAAGCTGCCTGTTTTATCCCTGGACATAAGCTACGACTCAAACCTCATAGCGACCGGTTCAGCAGACCGAAACGTCAAAATATGGGGCATGGACTTTGGTGATTGCCACAAGTCAATTTTCGCTCATAACGACTCGGTGACCGCCCTCCAATTCGTTCCCAGTACACATTATTTCTTCACGGCCTCTAAAGATGGAAAAGTGAAGCAATGGGATGGAGATTCATATGATAATATTATCATCCTTAATGTATGTAATTTTTTTAATGTTTTTTTTAGTTTTTTCCTTATGGAGTGAGTTTAATAATAATAAACCATTGACATACAACTTTTGCATTGACACCGCTTGATGATTTAAGGTCATTTTCCACCGTAAAAAGAAACACATTAGACCAATGTTAAAGTATGATTTTTTTTACTGTTTATTTTTTTCATACAAATGAGCGTTTCAGATAAATGACTATCAACAAATAAGATACAGGAATAAACGGTAGTATATGCCTGCCCGATTAATACATTTTCTACCTATTATTTTATATGTTCATCTAATATCATTAATTGAGGTCCTTTTTTGGCCTTTCCATTTACTGCCAGTTCAAATCAACGAAGAACGGACGAAGAGATATAACAATAAACTTTCCGGCACTCTTTTAAATCGCCAGTTTATTTTTAATAATTTTTTTAACAACCATTATATCAGAGAGACAATTCACATTTACAAAGTTATAAAGTAACTTCTATTTATCGCAGACGTTTATTTTAAAATATAAAATGGTCCTTCGGTTCGGAATTAATCAATGTAAACATATTTTCCAAAAATATGGTTACTTCAATGATTAATATAATGTTCGTAGGGTCACGCAGGGGAGTGTTATGGGTTGTCGGTTGGCGCTGGAGGTTTACATGTAGCTTCATGTGGTTCTGATCGCGCATTAAGACTATATTCTCGCACTGATGAGCCCCTGGTACTTGGAGACCAGGACGAGGAAGAAGAAGGACTGGCAACGGGAGATCAACATGTATGCATTTATTAATCTTAATCTGTGAAACTGTTTTATAATTAAACATTATTTTGTTTAACTCTTTACTGTAGTGATTTTTCTTAGTGACTAAATAAGTAGTTTTAATATTGTTTCTAACTAAAACATAATAATACGAACTTTTTTTTTAAAGTACGCAATTAATTTAATAAATTGAATTATTTTACAGGCTCCTGTACCTGGGTTACCAGGTTTAACAATGCCCACAAAGAAAACAATTGGTGCTGAGAAAGCTGTAAGTATTAATCAATTTTTTTTTACTTGTCCTAAATTATTAAACTCTTTTTATAAATCAGTGTTTTTGGGACGAAAGAAATATGTATGCACTTCACCACATAAGTGAAAATAGTATGAGGGAAACAATTTCTACGTTATAATACATTAATAATTCGAGGTTTAATGCCGTCAACCATGCTTGACGGAAGTCATATTTGAAGCGAAATTTCATTAGAATCATGCCGTAATCTGCTGATGATTATTTTTATAAAGACGCTACAAATTAAACTTGACGAAAGACCTTAAAAAGTCCATGTTAATAATTTTTAGGCGGACTCAATTCTCGAATGTCTGTCTGTGGGAGCGGAGTACGCATCTCAAGTTGCAGAGGCGAAGGGCGCGCCCGTACAGCCTCCCGTATTGATGGCTGCTTACAATTGCTCTACCGCCGAGGACTTCTTACTTGCGACTGTTCGGAAGATACGCTCCAGGTGAGTCATTTATGTATGAAAAATTTACACTTGAAGTCGGTTAAATACTTTTTTAGATATAATTTAAAGTAGGAAAAACATTCTAATTAAGAAAAAAATTATCGCATTTTGTAGTTTTCACAATTCACACAAATATTTATAAAACAAATAGGGACTGGTACTGGGACTAGTGCTGGGCAGGCTACTTCTAATTAATTTGCTATATTTGTTTTGAAATAAGTATTGTTTGATGATTTGCTTTTTTAAAAGAGTACCGAGAGTTTTTTCGCCGTCTTTTTCTCTCGGCCTCTGTCTTCTTTGCCAATGAGTAGGGATGCCTATAGTTATGTATTATTGTATTTAAACTTATAATTATTCAGACACGTAGAAGACACAGAGAAAGTATCACAGCTGTAGAAAATGTTGTATTATCTGTATTTATTTCCCCGGAGTTGGTATCGACTAAAAGATGTAGGGTAGTCGATACCAATAAATAATTATAAGTTTAAATACAATAATACATAACTATAATCCGTAAAAAAGTGTTTTTCTTTAAATACCTTGATGATCTTATTTTCCAAAATTAGTATTTCATTTTTAGTGCTTATTTTTTCAGAACGTGTACATAGATATTTGTACGTTCTTATTAACGTACTGAATTGAATTTGCTGTTGAATGTTTTGTCACTTGCACACAGTTGTCTCTTAATTTAAGTTTTCTCTTATGTAAGGATAGAACAATGCTTTATTAAACGTTCAAAAAGTTTTAAATAGACACCCAAGACAATGAATTGAAATTTGCACCAAACAAACTTTATACTAATAATAAATTAGAAGTTATACTTCTTTGGCGTATGAAAAAGAAATAACTAAAATGCAGTAGTGATTAACGATAAATATAAAAATTAATAAAAAATATTTTAATTAAATGCGCGCATCGTAAAAATTCACTCATCATTTTTCTCCATCGCGCCAAAAGATAACTTCAAAATATTCTAATTTATTTGTCTTGAGTAAATTATTGTGGGGAAAATAATGTTTCCTTCCAGTGACCTTGAAGAATCGCTCCTCCTTCTCCCGTTTAATTCTGCGTGTGAGATTGTGAAGCTTCTTCCAACTCTGTTAGAACGCGGAGACAATACGGAACTGTTATGTCGCTTAGCGTTCTTCCTCGTTCGAGTGCATCACGCCCCGCTCGTGGCCAACCGGCATTTGCTGAAATATCTCATACAGATCCAGGCGAAGGCTAATATGAGGCTCACAGAGCTTAGGGTATGTATTACGTTAGAAAGTACTTGTAAACCTTAAAAAACACATTTGTCCTTGTGAAAATAACTAAATAAAACTTTTTTTATTTATGTATAAATAAATTTTGTGAAATAATTTACAGTTGAGCGTTCTCGCACGAAAGTGTTATTTTGTTCTTTTTAATTGAGATTACAATGAATAGCTCTTATCTAATAAGAAGTTAGAAGAATGGAAATAAAAAAAGTATTTAACGTTCTTGATTATAAATTGTATTCTTGTTAATTTTTATCAAATTTTGGTTTTAGTTAGATAAAATAGATTATAGATAGATTAAACTCACTAAAATAAAAAAATTGAAACATAATGAAAAACGGTGAGTCCGTATTCGAATTGCCAATTGCAATTTGAACCCCACGTTGGGAAATACTGATTATATTGGTTCAAAGATACGTCATTCGTCGAAGAATTACACTCACTTAGTGAGAAATTTAAGAGTAGGTTAGTAAATACACTATACCATGAAATAATTAAAAAGTATTCTATGTATATAATACAATAGAAAACCAATATGTGAAAATTACCACATTAATTCAAAAATACCTTATCATTAACTTTTAATTAAAATGTTAAGATCTAGTTTAGATTCATTTTAGATATAAATATCCTTTCTCATTTGTTTTATTTTATATTATTAACTCATACTGACGTCATCCTAAGGGTTTTAATGAATTTTATATGTATTCTACATGTGAAGTTGTCCGTGTCCTTATCTACTATCACAATTTTATTTTTTCAGGACATGGTTGGTTACAATCTACATGCTTTACAATGGTTACAACGTGACGTCGAAGCCAACGAGAGCGAACAACTGTTCCGCGAAGCAACGAACGAACGACGAGCCAATGAGAAACGCACGCGCAGGAAACGAGCGCTAAAACGGCCTATTGTTACTGTCACGTGATTTACAATAAAATTAATTAAAAATATAAAAAATTCGTGTGTTTTTTATTCGTAGTAGACATTGTTTTTATCAGTCTGAGATATTATTATATTTAATAATTTCCCAGTGTAATAATATCGTTTTCTTAATTTTGATTTACACGGTGTGTTTGGACCCTAGTCGTGTAGAAATGAATTTTGTTTCCCACTTGTTTATACTTACTTATATTGTGCCAATCGCTGACGTGTGTTAGATACAAACATCTTATTGAATTTTCCGATAATGAGTAATGAAATAACTGCTAAAATTGTTTTTTTTTTAGTTTTATTAAATTAATAATGAATTATTGATTTGTGCTATGAACGTATCAAGCGCAGTGAACAATATTCTAATAGTCCATGACCGCTCTTACCATACCTAAGTATGAACCAGTTATTCAAAACGTTTTTTTGTAATTCTTAGTATCGCGAGGAACTTCAACATCTAAACACATACAATTTCGCCGATAAAAATTAGAATCATTTACTTACAATGTACACTTATTAACGTCAAAAAAATAGATTAAATGCTTCTAATTTTACATTTACTGCCAGTTCTTAAATCAAGGGCGTAGAACGGTAGAGAAGAACTATTAATAAACTCCGCCACTCATTTTAATCGCCAAGTTTTTTGTTTTACACAATATTGGTATGGAGCTGCAACCATTACAATAAGGTATTTTTGTATAGCTTTCAAAAGCAGCAATTAGAACGTTAGTGACAGCCATTATTAATAAAAATGATAGCATGCACATCCTTCACGCTGTCACACAAACAATGCGTGGCAATGTATGTCGAAACCTCCTAGACACTGATACTTGTTTGTACTTGTAAGGATTCAAGGTATTGAGAAATAAAAAACCCCAGACATAGCTGCTATAATTTATTTGTAAAAAAATATTCTACTCACTACATAGCCAATATATCAGTTTTAATAATTTAAGTATCCATCCCTGCGTAAGTCACATTATTTATCATCTATACAACAATAATAATGTCTCATGAGTATTCCGACGAAAATGTTTCTGGTATAATATTATACCGATAATTTATGCTGAAACTTTAAATTCAAACAACAAATGGTCCATAAGCTTAATTAAAGAGTATTTATACAATAATAATACCTCTTAATACATAATTTGAGACGTTAATGTTAGTAACAGTAAAGGTGAGAAATCTACAACGAAGAATTCTTATAATTTAAATTGACTTGGAATTGATTCTTACTGCGCACCACAGACGCACAACTGAGCTCTTATATATTTTAAATGTCCAATATTATAGAAATCTTACTAGCTTAATGACATAAAAATTCATTAAAAAACAATAAATGTTGTAGGGTTGTAATTAATATTGACTTAGGGTCGACTTAACAAGTTTTTATATACCTCAGTTGTAACCGACCGCGCAGTAAAAGATTAATTGACATCTAATATTATGCAGTGTACTCTCAAAGGAGGCGTACAAAAATGCCCATCTCTACATATTATCACAAATTTATTGCTTTTCGGGAAATACATTCTACAACACATATCACATTTCGGTTACAATACTTTTACGATTCACATCGAATGGAAAAAATTCAGAGACTTTTGCTTTCAGTCTTAATTGCTGTGAACGTTAAATGGAATTTAACATCAAGATTCAATATATGCAGTGACGTAACATTGACAAACAGAAACGGGTTACCATACAAACAAAAAAATAACTCCTTAACAAAATTCAAGCTTCTTTAGAATTTTTGGACAGGGCAAGAATCATCCTTCAACACCTAAATTCATAAACAAACCAATTACATATAGAAGAATTAGGTCCAGTATACGATTGCCACGGCACTGCATCACAATATTTCAGCATAAATTATAAGACGAAGCTCCATTCTCTCAAACACACATTTGTTAGTTCGAAAGCGCACACTACACAACCGGTACGTTAGTAACTTAACACGTTATACCAATAAACCGTAATAAATTAACCTAAACAATAATAAATAACCAATTGGAAGATCGAAAATAGCTGCACGAACGGAATTTGATCTAGTGAGGTCTAGACAGGACTTATAATAACAATGTACAGAATAATGAATAAAATAATACTGTATCACTACTGCGAACAGCAATGTAAGTGAAAATGTTGCTTGCGTTATCTAAACACTACTTAAAATAATTTCAATATAACTCGGAATCAAGAGAGCGTCAGAGAGCATATTTATTGTCAAAAGTATAAAACAATTCTAAGTACTAGGAATATCCCAATCCGAGGGTACATAATCTCAAAAATTTTAAAGCTTTTTAAAATACGATAGACGATCCTGCAAAGAAATTACGTATAGAAAAGCACAAAGCGATATCACAATGTCACAGAGACTGTTCTACTGGCCCGTGGGGTGATCGTAAAATAAATTATAACTAAATTAAGTAGAGGCGTTAAGTAGGACGGTAAATACGAAAAACAGCCCACAACGGAAATCTCTGTAAATGCTCAAAACTGACCATGAGGTTATAATGCCACGATTTGGTTTCAACCAGATTATTTCTAACTTCGATTTTAACACGGAATATTAAAACCCTATTCTATAGAAATTATGGTAATATTGCTCCAAAGAGATTCTATATCTAATTATTTATATCCGAAAAGTTTATTGCTTCAAAAACCACATTCTCATTTGAGATTCGAATACTGACCGAAATCGGGGCAAAAATAAATTATATATAAAAAAAACACTACTCTAGGTAAGAAACAATATACAATACAACTTAAATCTATATGAATACTTGCTTCCTGCAATGGGTAACCGTAATAATTTCAAAAGAAAAGAGAGCAAAGGCAAGGCAGACATCGGCCCGAACCGATTTCACCAAATAATCTCAAAATTCATTCGCCACTCATCACATGAGGAATCCGGAAAAATAATTTTCATTTGCAAATGCAATAAATTCTCAATATGCAAAAGGTCAACGACTTTTGACGAATCTAACCCGAACAAGCGAGTACAATCAAGCCTTTTATTTGCCTTTATAGATAACTCCGAAACATGTATTTATAAGGGTCTTGACAATGTACCCCTTAGCCAGGTTCGAATAGTGTCGTATTTTCAAAATACTTTTAATATAAAAGACAATTTAATTTGCCTTTAATAATGCCCTGTTTAATTAATACTTCATTGTCATAATTTTCAGATAATCATCATCAATTAGTACTTAAATTTGAATGTTGGTAAAAAATAACTATTGATAATACTCCTTATGTACAAAAATATTTAGTATATATTTAACCAGAATACTATTACTTTGATGTAGGAATAATTTCAAATTTAAGTACTTCTAGATCTTCATAGTCTTACACTGGCCTTAACTCACTACTGGTATAAAACGAATGGGAACATTCATAAAAATATATACCTCATTAAAAAGGTTATTAAACAAAAAAGATTTTATATCAGATCTACTAAAATAATCTTGTTTATACTTGGACTATTTTTAAAGGGCGTTCAGATTTAGATTATTCTCGGCCACAGATTATCATTCTGATTGTATATATTCTATGCTTATATATAATAACACTATTGGCTATTAAAAGGCGGGATGGACCACAGATAACAGCTTTAAAAAACGAAATGTCATATAGATTTTTTTTAAACCCTGGCCGTAAGGAAAAAAAAGTACGGCCCTTTAAAAAGGTTCCAAATATAAACAGTCTATGGTATGAGTAACTGGCCGTTTGTACACGGGTGCGGAAAGATTACGTGAGCGGTCAATGCGTTTCTTCGGCCACGTGATTCGCCACTAGGTTCAGTGGCGCTTCGTCATACTCTGGCATACTGCGGCCCATCTGAAAATATAATTAAAATATAATATTTTAGTTTCGGTGTTTTATCAAAAAATAGTTAAATTTTATGATGATATATGTCTTTATACATTAAAAAGTAAACACGAAAGTTCAAAGAGATGGATGAATAATTGAAATTTTTCATATAATCATTTTAATCATATAATATTTATTTAAACGTTATACTTTAAAAAAAATCTTTTCTCTGTTTTTCGTCTCTTTCTGTCAAATTATGTTTAAGCTGTGATGAAAAACGACTCATGACTACTTAAGTAATTATGGTGCAATGAAATTAATTGTTACAATTAAGACAATATTAATTTATAAAATAACAAAAACCTGTGCTGGTCGAGTGCGCGCATGTAAGGCGGCTAAGAGGTGCGGCTGCAATTGCCTACGAAGCGCTGCCAATACTGCCTCTTCTGCCCCTTCTGATGGTGGAGCCCCTGGTGCCCCACCAGCTGGTTCACTACTCTCAGGGACCTCGGTACTGGCGCCGCTGACTCCTCGTCGCCCTGAAATTAGTAATTTAAATTTTACTTTACTTCTGAACTCAACTAGATAATATGATGCTTCGAGTGAATAAGTCGAAAGGAAATGAAATTATCCATATCCATGTAATATTTTCCGTTCCATTTTTGTATTCCAAATATTCTCTACCGCATTCTTATTTTAAATCAAAAAATCACTCAAAGTAGACTAACGATGTAGAATCCTTTTTCAAACTAAACAATAACTGCTGCCAAACTAGCGTTCTATTTTTAAATTATACAATTATCTATATTAAATTAGCGTTCTATTTATAATTTTTTTTTTATAAACAATATACTCACTAGATCGAGAAGACTTTGCTTCATGTCTGGGACGACGGCGTCTAGTGTGTATGGTGTCTCTTCGCATTGCGGTAGGTCGTGGAACTCCATGGAGTTTGTAATACAACCCGCACGCGTTACACACCATTTCGCCTCTGGCATCGCGACGCCAAATGGTGGTCGTGTGTGTACCACAATTGGTGCAGGAGAGCTCGAAGCGCTGTGATGGGTTGCGATTTGAGTTTGACGTGTCTGTTGCTTCCTGTAGATAGATAAAATGTTTTTTACAGTATTAGTAATTTAAAATTATACATTAAACTCACTGAATGTTACATTAACAATTCCTTATTGATCTCTTCCTAAAACTGATTATTTAAGCGAACAATTCAATTTTTTAATTTTAAAAAGAAATGTAGCATTTTCATAAGAATTTTAGAAAGAGAAAAAAACGTTTGGAAACACTAGTTTATATATCAGTGTTGCCAATGCACTGAAACTTTGTAACTCCCAATGGAAAATGAGAACCTCGCTTCGATATATTTTTTTATACATAAAAATTGCATACAAATTTACGGCATCCATATTATTATTATTTACGGCATACTATTAAAAGTAACAAAGAACGAGCGCAGAGCCACTTTGTAAGCATGGTCACATTAAAAAAAAATATAAGTTTCGCCAATGAGTCATGTACTTAATGCTAGAGATTTTGCCTAATATATTTAAGGGGTCAGGCGTGGTATGCTGAAATACAGGTTCACACCTAGTTCAGCATCAGATAAACCTGACTAATTTTGTTTATATAACTAGCTCAATTAGATACAAGTTTTTCCTGTGAAACAAAGTTTAAATAAATTATTATTATAATCATTTACTAAAAAATTAAATGAATGAGTGGCCTTTTTAGGCCTGGGCCTTAGATTTCTGTAACTGTTTCACGATCATTTGTCAATCAAATAGGCAAGTAAGGTGATCAGGCTCCTGTACCTGACACACTACAACTTTTTGAATCTAAGGCAAGCCGGTTTCCTCCGATGTTTTTCTTCACCAATCGAGCCATTGGTGCACAGCCGAGGCTCGATCCTACAAGCGAATGAGAGTCGTAGGCTAATTTAAAAGAATTCATAGAAGTTCATACATTTTCAGTGTTAGTTGGCCAAGTGGGATGTTGATCCTGCAAGGGCTGAGCTCGTGCTGGACAACTCTGTTTCCTTCTCGCTGTTCCACCTGCGCCCATGTTACCACGACCAGGACTCGGCCATTCACCGTTCTGAATTATTAAAAAAAATATTATTTATTAGCTGGACATGGATAGGTCATACACTCCGAAGAAAATACTATCATAACCCCAAGCAGGCGCGTGATACCCGCTGGCGTCGTATAGTTTGCAGATGAGGCAAAGAAAGGCGAAAAGACTTGAAGCGAAGTGAAATATAAGGCCCTATGCGATGGCTAGGGTCAAAGTCCATAATATAGCACCATTATATTGAGCCTCAGTTCTTTCAGATGATTTATTTCCAAGAGTAATGACAATTAATATGGCAGGCCTTTGTTAGACCTAACCTAAGCATAACTAAAAAAATTATTAGCGTATTATTAATTAAAAACTTGAGAGGTGTCAAGGGACACCCGGATAGAACAAAGTTCCTTTCGATTTATTAATATTGTAATTGGTATCATAACAGTATGATAGATTTTCTCAACACCAATATTATTAAATTGTACATTAAAGTTTTAAGAGACCAGGAATATTAAAATTGGAAAAGAAAAAAAAAGTCAACATAACGAAGTGTTCCCAGTCGGTCACCCATCCAAGTACTGACCTCGCCCGACGTTACTTAACTTCGATGATCGGACGAAAACCGGTGCATTACAACAACTATAGCAAAAAAAGTATCCTGACAACTTTTCGTGAGAATTTTTTCCGTCTAGCCCCCTGTCCCAACGCGCGATAAGGAACTTCGTTCCAATAATAATTGTATTTACCTATTATTTGTAATTAACTTTCGTAAATAACGACGCAGGGTGCGTATGAAAAGTTAATTACGGTCAAATATAGGGAATAAATAATAATAATCATTTAATTGCAATGACAACGGTACATACTACATTCAGATTGATTAATAAAAAAAACGCACATTCAGCCATATAAAACTAGTCATACAAATGTCAAAATCATAATTACCTACTAGTAAGTACAGTCAAACCTGGATAAGCGAGAGTTCAAGGGAGCACAATCTCAATCTCGCTTATAGAGGTTTCTCACTAACCCGAGTTTCTCGGTAATGCATGGGTAGTGTTTCTCTCTTATAGAGGTCCGCAGCAATAACAAGTCACAGCAATTACGAATGTAGTAAATATGTTATACGATAAAATTATGTGAATATTGTACACAACATATATTATGAACATATATATTTTATTTTATTAAGAACTTATTTACACTTAAAAAATCCTGAATGAATGAAAATGTTAAATTTGTAAGTTGTGTTGTTTGTCATTTGTTACTGTATGTGTGTATCTTTTATGTATGTATGTATTTTAATTGTAGCTATAGTTCCTCCTAAATAAGATAAATATCGCTCGAGCTAGGTATAGATAAGTAGCAGTCTCACTTACGGAGGTCCATGAGGGAAAAACCACTCTCTCTTACACAGGTTTCTGTTTCTCGCTAATAGAGGTTTTGGGAGCTTAAAATGACGGGTGCTTTACTCTCACTTGTCCAGTTCTTACTTACCCAGGTTTGACTGTAGTTTCATTTGCTTTCTTTGAGCTCCTAAAGTTACTTTTAATGGTCCAGTGTATTGCTATTTCCCTCTTATAACTTAATTACTAACGTTGATGAAAGTATCAATATATTTTTCTATTGCTATGGTTTATTTTGTGGTTGCTTATTTATTTCTCTCTTTTAGCTTGCTATGTTGTAATATAATTGACATTTAATTAAATGTGTATGTTTAAAATTTTCTTGTATAATTTTATGCCTACTCTTTGTTTCAGAACTTATATAAATAAATGAACGTAAGAACAGTTAAGTTATTTATAATTGTTGCCAAAACTTATGGTCAAAATACACTCTCGTAATAAAAATGTATAGTCAACTAAAAAATAGCACGAGTCAGTTATAAATAAAAGTTTTTTCATCAAAACAAGATACAATACAATCATATTTACTATCTTGTATATTTCTTGAATAATCATACATTAATTATAAATATTCACAAAACACACCACACCCATAGATTATTATAATTTAACGTATTTAAATATTTATATTTTACTTTACTTTTACATAAAAGTATAAATAATAATCATACATTATTTTTTACATTAATCATTTTGTATTGCTTTGTTTTGTATGTATATTAGTTAATATATACGAGGAGTATATATTAACCATGGTCAGATTTTAATGTTATTTTTAAATAGACAAGGAATAAAAATATTTGTGTCGCAACATACTATCATTATCGTTACTACATATTGAATTTACATTATGTTGTAACATGATATAATCTAGAGTTGTCCATAAAAATATTGTATTTTATAAAACTAAGAAGAAACTTTATATAGGAGAAGAATACATATGAAACTACATTTTCTTAATACTTCTAACCTTTGACTAGGAGGCGACTGCGCCCCTTTAATTGAACGAGTAACTCCAATTGACACCCAATCGAATAGTCAGGAATAATTCATTTATCTTTACATAATGATTTTCAAATCGAATAACAAGCTGCCCTGCGAACTTCATTTCGCTTATAATTTTTTTAATTAACCTACCTTTATAGTACATGACAACATATGGAATAAAAACCTTAATACTAAATAAAACTAATATGTATATTGTTTAATTATATATTAGAAAATTACTCCACTTGCTCCAGCCGTATTCTTGTTTTGAGCTTAGCTTATTTGCTATTAAACGTAAGTATAAAGTAACGTAATCATAGGATGAACTATACACATGATAGATACATAGAATAGACACATATTTGTTCACATACGAAAATCGCACAAATTTTGTACTAGGCTTAACTTATACGTCGGCGCGAGTAGATTGTCGGTTTATTAAAACAATATATTGCATTCGTTGTTTTATAAAATATAACGAAAGTTGTTTTCAAGTCTTCCGGTTAATTTTTAAGGTCCAAATATATCAAAATCCTTAATCCCTGGATTGCCTATAAAAGATCGCTAATAAGTGATAAGGTTAGACTAAGCCTTTAGTTTTATTACCAAACAATATATTCCTACTGACTCGATAAAGACAAATGTCTTAAGATAAGGAAATCCTTATCTTTTGCAGTCTTAAGATTACTCGGAAGTTGACACTGCGTCCTGAATTTCAAGTGAATATAAACATTTATTTCACATGATTTATGAATACAAGTGCGATAGCATATTCAAGTACAGGCAAAATTTCAAGTTACATAATTTAATCAGTTATTTAATCATAATTGATACAACCATAGTTTCTTCCAAGGCTTATCGAAAAATCAATACAAAATGCAAAAACACCTATCGACTAGTTACCTTTTAGAACACATAAGAAAATTTATTCTCAATGTTACAGTAAGGATAATACATAGGATATTAAAAAAAGTTACCGCCTTAACCTTTCAAGGTTAGAACAAATCTTATGATCTCAAATCTGTACCTGTTGCGTAATCATTTGTTTTTCTAATAGACAAGTAGGTTCAGTCTTCTGTGCCCGACATACGCCGTCCACTCTTTAGGTATAAGTAAGGTAACCATCGATCGTCAATGAAAAAAGTACTTTTAAAGTTATTTTTTTTGAAAAAGTTACGATTCACAAATATTTATCAAATAAAAATTTATATATTTATCAAAGGAACAAATTTGGTTTGGGTCGGTTTTACAATGCCCGGATAAGTTCCAAATATTAAGCTATTTATTACTTATTGGTAGGATAATCACCACTGTTGCGTTTCACGACTGTCAGATAGCTATTCGTCATGAAACGCGAAATTTCTTATTCGGAACTTTTATCGTATTTCTGTGTTGTATAGCTATTTGGTAGTTTATCCATACATTCTGAAACAGACGCTTATGACGATTGACGGTGGCTGGTGACGATTTCAAATAAGAATGAAACTCTTGGCACGTTCTTTTTATACACTACAGCTCAACTTTTGGCGTGGTTTCTAAAATGGGACAATTTTGCGTCCGATGGGACTGGAAAAACGGCACGTCCGGTCACGTTAGGTATAAGGCCTGTTTTCTCAATGTTTCACCACGAGAGAGTATTAAATGCGCATATACAGGAAATACAATGGTGCACAGTCGGAAAAAGAAATGACCTCAGGGCTGAGAGTCGCACGCGGACGCCTCTAGGCCAACACAACACTTTTATGATTAGTAAACTCACATAAAAACAAAGAAAATAGTTTAAAACATTTGCTACAACGACTACATACACATCTAACCGCGTCTTACGAATAAACTAAACTTAAACTTACTAAATAACAAATTTTTATTTCTTTTCTAGACTATAGACCATAATTTATGCTCATTTTACTATTGTTAGTGATTTATTTAATTACAGTTACATTAAACATATTATTAAAGTTATTCAAAATGGATAAAATCAACGCAAATATAGTGAAACATGCAAGCGGCCTTGTCTAAACAATCAATGCTTGAACAATAAACCTTTAAACAAATAAGATATTTCATCTCAAGGAAAATCTGTTTTCCAACGATACGTTGTATGCATCCTTACTATGTCTCGAGATTTTGTTTATAACGGTTGTGTGAAAAGGCAATTTGTGATAATCTGCGTGTTATTTTAGTTTTGTAACCGAACATGAATTATAACGTAAGTTTTTCAAACATTATAAAACGAATTCCATCTCAGTTCAGCAAAGTATAAGAGCAAAAGAACAGAAAGAGACGAAAGATATTTTATCAACACTGATTTCGTTTTTATGAACAATAATAATCCATAACTACATGGATCTAGGTTATAGCCTGACAAGTAGATTAGTCTTCCATCAGGCAGATCGATTTTAAGTTTTGAGAAATGCCGGTTTCCTCACGATGCCTCGCCGTAGGAGCAAATGCTAATCGGATACATACACAAGGGCACAGCTGTCTTAACCACCACTGCATTATTATTAAGTAATCCTACAGCCATAATTTTTTTTTAATACATTTAAAAGTAATTCCTGATTCGTCTCTGTTTTGTGATGTGAAAGTGAAGGTATGAAATTAACTTACCAGATTTAAATACATTAAACTAATAAGTATTTTATTATTTTAATACTAAGTTCGTTTCTATGAGGAAGATATTTTTTTTAATATATAAGTGCTTGACAGTCAGTGCATCACAGTTACGTGTTTGATTTGCGATTTCCGAGTTCCGTTCAATTAACAGGAAAACAAATAACGATTTGGGTTAGGTCAATATATTTTTTTAGATAAGTAATTTAAAAAAATTAAAATTATGTACAATAATTATAAGTTTATAATAATGCATAGCAATGTGTAAAAATATTAAAAAAGACAATATTTAACTAGATAAACTATTCAGCTAAATTCCTTAATATGAATGTCCCGTTATATTTCAGTTGATAAAAACTGTTTTATTCGAAACCTAAAAACCACGAAAACATATACCCAATACACTAAAAAACCTATAGGGACCTCAGACATAGGATAATTTTTTTGAAGGCAAAGTAAACTGTTTACACTACATTGGTTACTTTAAGACCCAAGCCTAAAGCCAGAAGCCTAAGCATTATATAGATCAAAAACGCATTGAAATTTGACATAATATGAGTACGCGTGAATTTTACTCTTAAAGAATTGTACGAGTTCGTTTTAATTGCACAAATAAAAGGAAAAATTGGCACGCAAGTTGAAGACCGCTTGGGAAGCTATCACTGCTGTCAAAAGAAAGTTTTAGTATATTTCAAGTAAATCCAATATTATTAGTCGCAAAGCGCAATCAATAGTATTGTGTTTGAGGTAAAATTAAATACTCACCGGTGAAACGGTGCCGTTGGGAGTTTGGGTTAGTGGTACAGCGAGTCCTCTCAAAGGTGACACCGTCATTCCCGTATGTTTACTGTTAATCAGTCTCCTTAGAAGCTGTGTTGTTTCACCACCGCGACCTAAAGTAATATTTTCCCATGATAAAACAAAAATACCATGATAACAAAGAGGTTGGTTGTAACGCCGATACGTTAATTGTTACTAATGAACAGCTGATTGAGTTCGTGACCTTTGTAAGGTCAATGACCTTAAGAAAGAGATTTACGCGTAAATCTTTTATTAATTTTTACGAATTCCGTAACTTTATTGATTCATAATAATTGTTTTTATATTGTGTGTATTTACAGAATGTAAGCGACAGATTTTTTTATTTTAAGAATTTCATTTAAAAAAGTACTATTTACCACGGAATAATTGGAATCTAGTCACCCACAGGGGATTCTCTAGTGTCGAGATTAGTTATAGAGTTTTATCACAACCATATTTCTGTCATCAATAAAGTTTTTATTATTAAATATGTTTTATATTGAGCGTACTACCAGTAAGCTGATCAGAGTACGCCATTTTATATATTATTTTTAAGATTGGTTTTGACATGCAAGCATCCATTCATCGTATCATACAGATCCCCGAACTTCCAAAAATATTTCAAGATCATAATTAGCCAAATGGATCCAGGCATTCTTGAGTTTAAACGAGACATACAAAGAGCAATTCATTTAAATATAACCCATATAGATATATCGAGTAATCGGGGTGGGAATGTAAAACGAACGCGTTTTGATTCGTTTGATTGTGATTGGTCAACAGCCAATCGCTCTAATCTCACGATACGTCAAGATACGTGTTTAACCATCAAAGGCACGATTTCGATTTTACATTCGCACTGTTCTCTATAATTTTGTTACCGTTTTGTTTATGTAGAGCATGCCATAATGACTCCTTTTCTTCCGTTTCGTGTGGTGGTTTTGGCGATGACTGCGCAGACGGCACAGATTGTGTTTCTTCTGGATCGTCCTGGGAAAACAAAACGAGGCTTTGGTCCTTGCTAACTACCTTTAAACGAATCTTTAAGGGACACGTAAATCGATATAAATTCTAATATTAGCAACAAAATTAAAATTGTTTTTAACAACAACAAAAAAATTAGCAATCGTAAGGAAGACGTCCAGGTCACACCCAGAAATTTTCTGGTTGAAGGAGTTTGAAGTCAAAGCCGCGGAAAACCGGGCTGCCGCTTGCTTGTAAATCTAGCTATCCGTGAATCCCGCAACACATCAAACATTAAAAAAAATCCTGACAAAGGCCAGTCGCCCTCTTGGAAACACATACAAAATTAGGGAACTTAACTAATGTTCATTATCTAGTTTACGGAATCTATAAGAGGGGTAATAATTCAAATTTTAATCTCGGTGATTCATGGCTAATTCAAAATTTGACCACAGACTTTCGTAATCCGAATTAATTTACTACACTTTACTCAATTAATTGTATTCATTATAATAAGTATCATAAATGTAATTTGTAGTCAATTTCGTGACTAGTTTTATCGTTTTTTGGAGTATTATCATCAACTACACAAATGACGTCACTAAATGTGACGTAATCGTACATACTTTTAGGCTAAAAACAGTTGGATAGAAGATATACAAGCATTAGCAAGATGCGAAAGGAGAGAGATACTTATAAAAACCCGAAGTAGGCCTCCCGTGAAAGAAATTCGATCAATAGGAAGGAAGTTAGGATAACAAGATAAAAAGTATATCACAAATCTTAACTATACTCAACATTTAAAATTGAAAAAAACGGGCTTTATTATAATAATAAATTATAATTAATTTTAGACGTTTTAATTAACGTTTAATTACACAATAAATTACTTAATAGTTTCTTCGAATCACTACAATTAAATGGCAAAATTAAACGAATGAATCGTGTAAGGAATGTTCTAATGCTTAATAATAATAATCGGTGGCGCTAAAACCCTTTTCAGGTCTGGGTATCAGATTCCTGTGCCTGTTTCATGATCATTTGCAATGTAATAGGCAAGTTGGTGATCCACCTGTACCTGACAAACTCCATCATTTTTTAGATTGATCGGATCGAGCGAACATTAAATACGCGCATAGAAAAAATTCCATTGGTGTACAGCCGGGGATCAAACGACCTCATGGATGAGAATTACAATCTGAAGCTACAAGGCCAATACTTGTCTACTGTGTATTTAACATTTTAATTCAATGTTAATTACTCACAAAAGTATCTACTGATCGACTAATAAAAGCACACATTATTTTTTGGACATCAAATAAACCATATTGGATCAGCTCCATTCTTCATTTATATATTTGTTTTGGGTTAGAAGAGAAGGCAAATTCGACTTAATATAATCCACAAATACCTGACACATACCTAAATAACTTTAAGCAAATAATAAAATGTTATCTAATATATCACTTAAATAACAAAAAACAGATAAATAGGAATCACGTGGTATTATTTACTAAGGTCATTACCATGTACTGACAAAATGTTAATAATTATTTCCTCGAGTATTCAGTAAACCGACCACAAATGGTAAATACGTGTATATCTTTGTCTCCATATAAATTTGAAAGCTTAAATAACAAGTGCGGCTTATAAGTGAGCCTCAGGCTTCGACTAATACATAGTGTATCTGTGTGTTATAAATACAAATGACAGTTTTTTATCAGGTACGCATGAACTTCTTCCAAATATTTTAATTATTTTTACAATTAGATTTTTTTGCACTTGTTTCGTATGTTCTATTTACGGTTTTGATATTTTTGTATGTGCTACAATTTATCCTGAACAAATATCTATAACACTTTTATTTTTTAACGCAAAGTAATATTAAGTATTAAAAGTATATACCTGCGACACCTCCGATATGTCCATCTGAAGTCTGTCCGGATCTGAGCCGCTACTGCTTTGACTACAATCCTCATACACCGAACTCTCTTTCGCCGGCTTTGTCCTGACGCACGCTCTGGCATAGAAATGCTGCATTTTGTCCTTATGCGAAATATCACTGGTTCTATGTGTGTAGGCATTGGGCTCCCTGCCCTGATCGCCGTCGTACTCTGTCTTACAAGAGTATAGTGAGAGGTCCATCTCTCTGTGCTCCTCGTTATTGGGTAGATTCGTGACGCTCTGGGGCGTATTCTGAGCATACTGTTCGTCCACATAGTCCTGAGTATATTCGGAGGCCGCGTGCGTTTTGTCAGTAACACCCGCATAATTTGTCGGATACTGAGATTCCTCGTTTTCACGCTGTGCTACCGCGACAGCCTTGCTAATTATATCTATCACTGTCGTACAATGCATTACCTCACTCGCTCTATCGGAGGGCGGCAGACTGACTGTTTTGAACATTATATTCGAGTTCTCTTCCGTCTCGGGTTTGACAACATATTTCGTTGGATCGTAGTTTTTTATTTGGAGCAGTGTTACAGCCGCCTGTCGGCTCTCGAGGTTTTTCATCTCTTCGGTTGAATCAGGCGAGCCGATTTCTGCATATTTACTTTTTGACAGATCATACTCATTATCGTTCAACGGCTTAATTATCTCTTCCAGTTTGTCGGCCGTTATACTGAGGACCTCCTAAAAATAAAGAACAATGTTTGTTTAATGCTTAATGTAAACACGATAACACAAATAAACGTCTCACCAATGGGGTGGCGGCTTTTTGATATCTCATGATATCAGTCGGCTCTAGGTGATAAGATAAAATCTTTGTATGGGGCGCGAACAGTGTCATTTCTAAATTCAATGAAAATGTACTTTCTACGTAATACATTTAGAGTGAGTAAATATCGTTTCGTTCCTAAGAATATAATTAATTGTTCATAATTTGTACTTCACGTATTAATTTGTTGTAGGTGTCAGTGATATTAAGTGTTCTAGTTTACGCAGCACACGCTCAGAGTGACTCTAATGACCGAAAGAGTCCTTGTGATGTTTCTCTTCAAGATGGCAACAATCTAACGTTAAACTGCTCACGGAGGGATATCGACAGTGTACCCAAATGGCCTCAGAACCTCGAGAGCCTTGGTGACAAAGGTACTGTACTATATTTGTCTCTAAACCCCTAACAAACTTGTTCTAGCTTTTACGCAAATATTAGTTAAATACAAGGGCGTTTTAAATTCTGCTCTAAACTTAATACAAATAATTAGAAATAACTCCACAATTCCTCTGTACATCTTTTGTTTGTTGTTAAGCGTAAACATACACGCGAAAAACTAATAAAGATACAATCGCACATACAATCTTCATATTTATACACACATTTGAAGTGAAATATCTATATTAAAGTATTCCTTTGTTCATTTTATCATATGAGTATCTCGGATATTAAATAATAGCCCGCATTTACCTTAAACATAGGACTGACGCATTTCTATTGAAAATTGGGTTTGATTACACGAAAAAATAAAATAATCTACGCATTAATCGACAGAGAACAAAATACTTCGATTGCAATTGTCTAATTATGGTGATTACTCATTTCTAACATTTTATAAATGAACGAATAATAAGTAAAGCGATAGTAATATATTTAATATTCAAATAGAAGTTATCTGATATAATTTTTTTCTATGTGTGTTTCATATGATAGAATGATCATAAATTGTGTTTACTAAAACGTTTCGGGCTTCCTTATAAACAGTGTCAGCAGTTTAATATTAGGAAAAATTATACAAAACTAAGACAAAACTAATTACGAATCTCTCTCCGAGCGGCTTGATCCTTTGGCGTTGCGTTAGATGTGGGGTCACTCCGCATCTTCGACCGCATTTACTATTCAGTGTTCAGAGGAGTTGTTTGGATTGAATACCTGCAGCTGAGTTTCATCATCGGACGTCGAGGCAGAATACGAATTTCCACCCGTATCACCTTGACGTCCGCCGTTCCACAGCTGTGCGTTTCTCAAGGCAGTTTTTGCCGCGCACCACCAATTTGTGGAACCAGCTGCCCACTGAAGTATTTCCGAAACAATTCAACTTAGGGTCCTTCAAGAAAGGAGCTTACCTATTCTTAAAAGGCCAGCAACGCACTCTCAAGCCCTCTGGCATTGAGAGTGTCCATGGGCGGCGGTATCACTAAAATCAGGTAGGTGAGCCTGCTGCCCGTTTGCCCCCTATTCTATTAAAAAAAAATCTGAAGGACTTTAATTATTTCCGTATTACGTTTACTACAATTTAAAATTTTGCACATCGTTATAACCGCTAACTTTAGTACCCACGCGTATTATGCTCGCGTTATTTATATAATTTGCTAACAGTTATTTTTTTTCTATCGTTCTTTACGACTTGTATGTAACCCAAGTAATATTAAAGAGACGCATGGCTTTGGACCCCTTAAAAATCTTAATATTACATGCATGCTGTAAATGAGATTTTCTCAATTAAAAAAAAACTTTAAATGTGAATTTTAAGTTCTACATTGTATATAGTAGATTATTTTTTATTAATTAATGGCTTGTGTAATTTGGATGATTGTACAAGTAACAAGGTCAGATTCTTAGAACTGTTGGCCCTGTTTAAGACGATGTTTAAACCTTTTTATAAAGACTATAACATCCTTGTCATCGCCAATAAAGCTTCGCTGATGGGATGAAGTTTTGGACCTCGATACAACAGAAATGAAATATGGGATACATTTACTATGCTGTATGATGATGATGATGCTCAAATTTTTTATTTTATTTAATCATACTTTATGCCTTTTTTACATCTTCAAGAAGTAGTATGTTTGAATAAATAAATAAACCAGTGGCGCTACAAACTTTTAAGGTCTGGGCTTCAGATTTCTGTATTTCCTGATCACTTCTCTAACTATTAGACAAGTAGGTGATCAGCCTGCGCACACGCCGTCGACTTTTTGTGATAAGCCGGTTTCCTCACGATGTTTTCATTTGCCGTTCGAGCGAATATGTGCACAGAAAGAAAGTCAAATGGTGCACAGCCAGGGATCGAACCTGCGACCTCAGAGATGAGAGTCGCACGCTGAACCAACTTTTTTATTTTATTTTCGTGGGGAAATGCGTTACGCATACCCTCCCGCGGCACGGTTGCCTGTGAAAGGTTATGTGGGACTCGCCACTGTGCATACCCACTAAAACCCCACGGAGCCACCAACAATCGCCCGAGGCAGGACACGGTAACAGCTTAGTCTTGTCCGCATCCAGCCATGCGATCAGCCGTTACAACTCACGGTCCTCTGCGGCCATGAATGATGTCGAATGGACCTTGGCTCAGCAAGGGCCATTCACATCGGCCAATTCACCCTGTTTAATGAAGCTGGGGGAGGCTAGGTACAATGCTTGCAGGGATACGTCAGCATGCCTTCTTTTAGACGCATGAGCCCCTGTTCCCCCGCTGAAGCGACTGTGTGCCCAGGATTACACACGCTGAACCAACTAGACCAACATTGCTCATGTAGCTATAACTGGGACTTATACACAGCTCGTACTCCGCTTTATACATTATTATGTAACCAAAAATAACAAATATCTACCTATTTCAGAAAGCCATGTATTAATAACGTTCTTCAACAATAGTATAACAAATGTGACCCACCTAGCCCCGGTGCCGGGTAATAGAATAGCAATCAGCTTCAAGGGAAACAAAATCGTTGAAATAGAGGACGACGCATTTAGAAATATCGACCGTATGGTCTATTTAGATCTTAGCAACAACTACATTTCAGGTAAAGTATATTTATATCTTTATTTATTTATAAAAATCTGTACCAAAGATACAGAGAAAGATGGAATGTATAGTCAGTTTTGTATCGCGGAGCCAACAACAACCAATATTTAAGACTTGACTTGTTTAACGTCATACCCTCACTTACACCACCACACAACACAACCAAATTACGTATTACTTAATTAAATGTATTGAATAATTTTTATAAACATTTGAACAAAAAAAATATCTATTTCTTCTTTGTCCATATTTTCATGTAATTATTTGTTTTTATATAAGAATTTCTGATAGCTGCAGAATTACTAAATAAAACAAACATTTACAAAAGGAAAAATTCAATAAAAATGATTAAATACATTTAAGTTATACCTAATTAGGCTGTGTTGTGTGATGGTGTTTGTGAAGTGTAATTAAGATGATATGTAATGTAAGATGTAATGTGATACATTGAAACTACGGCATAATTTTAGTAGATTTATCCCTTTGCTACCGAAAAAGCTATAACGGAATTTCTTAGCTGTCCTAGTCAGATCAGCTCCGGTATTCTATCATTCTTTTTTATTTCCTGTACGAACGAATATAGTGACGTTCTTTATTAAGATCGCTTAATTTATAGAACGTCTTAGGGTCCTTCAAGAAAAGAGCGTACCAATTCTTAAAAGGCCGGCAACGCACTCGCGAGCCCTCTGGCATTGAGTGTCCATGGGCGGCGGTATCACTTAACATCAGGTGAGCCTCCTGCCCGTTTGCCCCCTGTTCTATAAAATAAAAATAAATCTTCATCAATTACATTAATGCGCAAACGCATGCCGATATCAGTTGGTTTTCGTTATACGTAACACAATTTCATACTCAAAAATAATTCCAGGCGAGGTGTTAAGAAGCGAGATCTTTCAGGGCCCTTATAATAACGGAATCTACAGCGACATAGCCCTCGAGACCCTAAACCTGGGCTTCAATGAGATCCACTCATTGGACAAATACCTGTTCCAGCACACGCCGAATTTAACACGACTATATCTTAACAACAATCCAATTGAGATTCTCGATCATGTGACTGTGTCAGCGTTGTCAAGCGCTATTAAACTGGAGGTAAATTAATTAATTTAAATGCAATTCTAAAACAAAACAAAATTATCTTTATTCATATAGGTAAACAAGTACACTTATGAACGTCCAAAATCAATCAAGTGTGAATTTACATTTACTGCCAGTTCTCAAATCAAGGGCGTAGAACGGAAGAGAAGAATTGGCAATAAACTCAAAAACTCTGTAAATAATCTAAAAAAAATATAATTGTAACAAAAAAAATATTTAATGCGCAGAAGATGGACAACTTTTCCATACTAAAACAAAATAGCAAAAGCCTGCTAAATTCACCCTTACGCAGCAGTTAAGCAGTTCGACCCTTTCGTATGATGTTATCTGTAAGACCTGGTTGACGAAATGTTTTGTAACGACTGATTAGTATACCACTCTTTATTTGGAAATTGTATGTGTTTTTATAACAAAAACGACGATTTTTTAAATGATTATAATCCTTGGGATAGATTTGCTCCTGTTCAAACAATGTATATGACTCAAAACTTGGCGATTAAAAAGAGTAGTGGAGAGTTTCTTGCCAGTTCTTGCCCGCTCCACGCCCTTGAGTTGCGAACATGTAAATTTAGAATGAATATAACTTCTTCTCTGTTGACGGTCATAAGTGTTCTTGGTATATGAATAAAGTTATTTTGAGTTTGCGTTTGATATAATAATGTATCTTTACACCCACTAAACCAAGAAATATAACCTTCGAAATATCACAAAATTTTATCACAAAACTCGGCCACTATTTTATAAACATTGGCAATAAGCCAGTGCTTCTTTATCAGTGCATTTTATTTTGATTGAGTTAAAAGCCGCGCATTCTCCGACGATTACTTATCACATGCACCGCACCTTGATGTTTTGATTCTAAAAAGTTTAATGACGTCATTATTTTTTCTATCTTTATTTAGCTATTTACGATTTATTAAAACTTGTTTACATTTCAATTACACGTTCGGACATGTGCACCGAAAAACAAACGATAGAACCCCGAGGTCCTTACTGAACTCACAACCTGGTGGCAAGAAAAAACAGTCAACCGAGGCTGCAATGGTGGAAGTTGTCTGGGACATCAAAACAATAGGTGTTAGAAGTTGGACGCACGAAGCAAGAGATACATTGTGAGGCCCACAAGGGGCTTAATAGCGATTGATTTTGATGATGACCATGCTGTCAAACGGAAGCATATTCAATCAAAAATAATTCCTATATCTCCTTCCAGGTCCTCGACTTATCAAAGACGGACATTGACAGTATACCATTGGACGCCTTTAAAGGTCTGGTGAACCTTAGACAAATCGACCTGTCTGGAAACCTTTTCCTAAACGTTCCAGAGAGTCTAAGTTTACTTGGCAACACATTGCAATATCTCACATTCAACAACAACCCACTTGTCGAGTTGAACGACGACAGTTTTATTGGTAGGTACTCGTATATTTTGTGTTGTTTGTTTTGTTGTGTGAAAGGAAATAGTGAAAAGCCGCCGAAATTCTACTTCTAAAAAATTAACAAAAGGATGTTTTGGTATCTATTACACTGGATTTGGTATTCATAAGAATACGCCAAAATTAAAATACATGTAGTTTTTTAAATCCATTTGATTTACAAATGTTTGCTTATAACTGGCTGATATATACCTACTTTATATAATTTATAGCCAAATTTTTCCACCATATTATATATATAAAGAGGAACTTGCATGTGATAAGATACCAAAACTGAATGAATCTATATGATAGAAACTTCCAAATTTATGATAGGTATATTTGACGTAAATTCTTCATCAATAACTTTCGCTCGAAAACCGAGAAATAAGTTATATATGGATTTTGCATAATCTGTAATCGAATCATCTGTTACGTAAGCAAATTCTAATTGAATGAAGATCACCAAACTTTCTATTAGTTATCTACAAGTCAGCACTTACGAAACGAAAGTATAATCAGACATTAACACAGTAAGATTCCATAGAAATCTTAAAGCATTTAAGATAATACACGTGTATGAATGTCTACGTAAGAGGACCACAGTTTGATTCTCATCTAAAAAAAACCTATTATATCGATAACTAATTGGGCATAATTTTATAGCAAATAGCTATTGAATAGTCAATTCTCTTTAAAAATAATCGAGAAACTATTCTACAACTATTTGGGAGTACGATTGTCACTACATATCCCAATAGAACTGTGAATATATAATAATTCGATATAACTTTTCTGATAGTCTTTTCGGCAATCAAAATAATATTATTTTTATATTGCTACTAACACGGGGACCTTGCAAACAAACGTCCTCTTGAATACTGTCGCGAACACCGGCTTATACAAACATAATACTTAATGATACAACTATTATTATCAATATATTCGTGAGTAACGATAGAATCACCAAGATTTCGTTAAGTGTCTGTTCACAATATATCCGGAATGCTTCTCCGACTAGTCATCGTTTGTCGGTTCGATGCGTGGAATTAGATTAAATCTATGAACATCATTTTAAGTATTCATTTCTCGTTGTTAATAAATAATTTATTTACATTTTGCTATGGAAATCGACCGGCTCTTGTTTTTTTCATATTATACATTAAAACCCCGTTCACAAACCATATTAGTTTTTGTCCTATATATTCTTCTTATATGAGCTTTTTAAAGCCCAATTTCGGGCCAGAGGGCAGAATAATACTCTTCCGACGTACAAATAATCTTATATGTACAAAAATTAGACTATAATATATCATACGATTGCGTAAACGTAGCCGATATGGAAACTTGTTAACACATCTTAATTTTACACGCTAGCAAGACATCACGATTTCTGAGCCTCCGTCATAATAATATACTTAATTCGAGATCCGTTCAAACATGTTTTTTTTCAATGCCACGTGACCAAAGCCTAACCTAGCCACTTTATTTATCAATAAACATTTGTAAATGCATATTTCAGGATTGACAAGCTTGCTTGAACTGGAAGTAAGCGAAAACCGATACTTGGAGGAAGTCAAACGCAGTACATTCTCGCCGTTAAAAAATCTAAGAGTTCTGCATCTTTGTCACAACAAGAATTTACGGTACATTAGTCACAATGCTTTCAGGGGACTTAAAGATAGATGGGCGTTGAAAGAGGTAAGCTATAGACAATAAACATTTTGGTAATAAGGATATAGACTAAAGTGATTAAGCGTGCTCTTGCTTTTCCTTTATAAAGAAGCTCATGTCAATAATGAATATAGAGTTAAGAACACAATTAATTTAGTCTATTGTAAATTTTGAAAACAAAAACCGCTTTCTGTGCAAAGCCGCAAGCTGACTAACGGAATTATATAAGAATATTTACGGATTTTTTTACAATCATTTAAATTATTTATTTTTCAATTTACCTTAGATTTTATCATATTCGACCAAGCTTCGGTAAATCCCAAACACTTTCATCTCTTAGCGCCGGTGTAGCGTAATCAAGCTATCTAATCTATCTAACAAGACGGATGTATTATAATATCCAATCACGTTGTTCCGACCTTATACTTTCTAGATTATTCACACGAATACACGCTTATTACAACATTTTAAATACGATTAGTCATTACTTTTATAGATACTTTTTACTTGTATATACTCCTACATAAATTAAATTAAAATAAATCTCTAGAATTACGGAAGTGAAAAAAGATTCACCGGAAGAAAGATATATTCTGTGTGACATTTGATTGTCTTTTATTTTGTGGCCACTTAAAAGTCTCGCGGGCTTAGCTAATCTACACAATATTTATACGAGTTGTGAAACATTATTAAGATAATGCAATTCCAAATTTCAACATTCGTGTCGATTTTATAAACATAATCCTTATCTGTATTTTCAAATACCAGTTTTATTTAAAAATATTTTTAGATAAAATATTTCGCGTATGCAATGCAATAACGCGGTTTGGCCCAGTTCGTGAATCTTTAACATCAAATAAACTAGGTTAGCTTATTAATCATTTATATTTGTTTTGATAACAGTTGATTGCTAAGTCTCAGAATTAGAATATTGCTAAAATATCTTTCATAACGTCTAGTGCATTGACAATGTTATAGCAACAATGAAAAACTTGTTTGGAACTAAATTATTAAAAAATATAATTTTTTATATGAAGTTCCGTGATCGATATAACAATGACACAGACAGTATCTGTTTTATTGATGTTTTAATTATAGACAGGGTCCAATAAATATCGCCGGTTTATGGATTACACAATTATTGGAAACTTACGACATTTTTCTTCAGCGTTCGTACGCGCAACTTACGAGTTAGAACCGCTAGTGTAACCTACTAGTAAGCAATTTCTAGAAAATCTTCCAAAAATAAATTCACTTTCGCATACATACGTAACTTATAATAATGACGCATCGTAATCAAAATGATAACCAAGTGAAAAATAATTTTAAGAATTTGTAAGAAAAATTATAATCTAATCTCCGAGGAGTCTTTAAAAATACCTGCATGTAACTTAACATTGCCTACATGTAACTTAATATGTAGAAAAAAGGATTAATCTAAGCCTCTACCAGTCAAAAACTGTCCATAGATAAACTTAATAAATATTCCAGGTATACCTCGATGACAACAACTTGAGTGAACTATCAACTGATCTTATGCCATGGAACAGGTTGGCGGTGTTAGGTATGACTGGTAATAACTGGCTTTGCAACTGTGACTTGGCCAATATTGTGACTAAACAGGAGGCAAGTACTAAGTTCAAGCCGGGAAAAGTACCATTGTAAGTACAACTCAATGATCACTATAAGAATAAACAGCGAATAAATTTAGTATAGATTACAATCATATTCCATAATTTAATAAGACATTATGGATAAAAAAACCATAATTTATAAACATATTAGTTTAACTACATGTCTTTGTCCTCTTTACTATTTTTTATAAATAATTAGAAACCAGACTGAGTTCTATGCATTGAATTCACAGAATTCATTAATGTTATATGAACAGTTTAATTGAAGTTGGTTATTTGAAAATAATTTTTGTGTGAATTTCTTTACACTTGATGTGTTAAATCATAATTAAATTAATTATAATCTAAGATGGCTAGTAAATTTGTATTTTATAAATTACCTCATGGTACTAGTGACCATGTAAGAACTAAGTACTAACTGACGATTCAAGGTGTGATTTATAATTTATAATCCTTTACTAGAATATATGTATACAGACATAGTATTATGTTATCATGTAGAATATGAACAAAAATGTCTTAATGAATTTTTGCAAAGCACTTCATATTTAAAAAAATGCTCATCAGTAAACAGTTAAATTTTTAGCAAAGCCATTATTTTTTCTCCCTATTCTAAAAAGCAGTACCAAATTAATTAATAATTTGTAGTGACCTAAAATATATTTAAAAGCAATAATGTTTTATAAAAAACTATTTTTTTATTTTTATAATTTTAAGAGCAATTCTTGTAATAGGATACACATAAGACAGTTATTTTATGTACTAGAGCATTTTTTTCATATTTTTTTTTACTTTTTGCAGTTGTGCAGCACCTATGAGACTGAATGGAGCCTATATAACAAACATCACTATATCATTTTGCCCTACATTTGACACAACCTTTGCACCAAAGAAACAATTCTCCATTACTGATTTAAGACCTAAACATGTTCTGTGGAGTATTTTAGGAGTGGCTGCAGTAGTTGGAATAGGAATGATTTGTGGGATAATTGTAAATGCTGCTAAAGCATTCTACAAGAAGAAGCTAAGTCAGCCTATTCGCTATGTAAACATCAATAATTCTGAATCAAGCTTTGCTTGATTATTAAGGCTGATGTTTGCTAGTATATTAACATATTAACAACCATTTTAACTTTAATTACTATTTTATGTAAGAAGAAATAAAATTAAAAGATTTAGAGTGTGAAATTTACTTAAAAAATATTAGTTGTAAATTAAAAAATGTATAGACTATGTGCAATATTATATTAGTATAAAAATTTAGAATTAAACTTTTTTTATCAATATTGTATTTACATACCTCTATAGGACCTGATAGTGAGTTAGCATAGTGTAGAAATTGTTCCAATAATCTTTCAGATTTATGTGATAGTTCCCTGAATGTATGAAACTCATCGAGTTTGTTTGCACAACTTCCACATACAACCTGCGGCAACATGTCTTCTGGAGAAACCTAAAATTATAATATTGTTATTATTTTCCTCTTATTGAAACCAAATAATTTGTTATAAGTTGAATTAAGCAAGTAATTTAATTTATTACATAATAGAATATCTAGTAATCTAGGTAAAATTGAGAAATAACTGAAAATGTCAATATATAAATAACAGTCTCCCATAGGACTTAACTTCTATATTTAGTTAATATAAGCTCTGAAAATAGAAGGTGGTTAGTGAGAGGGAAGGAATGAGAGTGTGTATCCTTGTAGCTGTGATTAGAAACGTAGGTGTGAAGGGTGCGAGGGGGAGCGCTCTAGCGATCTCATACAATGATCTCCGTGCGCTCCTTTGTTATCACCGCGCGGTCACTGATATAGCGAACAGCCACACGCCTTGCCTATCACTTCCAAGAACGACATTAGTCATACACCCGAGCACTCGACGCGTGGGCCGTAACATGATATCACAATGCGAAAATACCCAACACCCGCGAGAAAGTTAATGGCGCTTATCAGTATCCACAATCTTATACGCTAATGCTAAACTTTCACATGAGAAAAACTTGGCTTTTCGCATTCCAAACACCTTATTAAGGTATAAATATTTACCATTATCGATAGATAAGCCATTATCATCTCGGAAAGTCGTGATTTATCCTTATCACGGTCGAATATTGGAAGTTTAACATCACTGCAATTATCGCCACAGAATGATAAACAAAGGCGACACACTGAATGGAACTTCGGCGGCAAGTTACACATATTTAGAAATCAAAACAGAGAAAAGTTTTCACAACATAAGAAAACATTTAGAAACAAATCGCCTAATAAATTTATAAATTAAAAATACTTCTTGAAAATATATCTCAGCGTGCGATGATGTAGGATATACATCACATCGCGATTGTCAACCAAACGAGCAAGCTACACACATACACACACACACATGCACAAAAATACACCATTGTTTACGGTACGCTGACTATTGCGCTGCGCGCCGTCGTGTCGCTAGTATCGTAGAATTGACATTTCTATGTGTTATTAAAAATGATAACGTAAGCATAGTAACAAGTATTTTTAAAATATTATGAAAATCTGATAATTTATATTACTCGACAACTTTTATGCACTTCTTATTTCTGAAATCTTATAGTTAAGCTTAAGACAACGTTTTTAATCTGCGCCTCTGTATTAGGCGCTTTTCTCCAGCTCCTTCTTCTATATACAAGATAACAATATTAATGTAATAAGATTATATTTTGGAAATGTATGCCATAAATTTAGTTGAGCGAGTAATTATTTATAATTAACGAGTATCGATTGTTATTCAGCAACAAAAACAATCAAGTTGAGATGTATAAAAACTGACAATGGCTTCTATTTTAACTTCCAACAGTCTTGAGTTTAGGATCTATTAACGATCTCACTCTACGGTTATCCGTCAATCCGTCAAATTGGGGACAAGAAAACATTCACGTTTTTTTGTGATGTACTTGGCTAAGAATCCATTTTGATGGAAAACCAAAACAAATAGATTTACTTAAAGTTCACAAAAAACTATAAACTATGCTACAATAAAAAGCAGAAATATTAACTTTTTATAAAATAAAGCAGATGTTTCTGACTAATAAATAATTATTATGAATAATTATGTATTTATTTAAATAAAAATGAATAATTTAGTCGTTAATTGGTACACCAAGATTATGATTGAATGACATAAACATAAATCGCAATTGTTTGTCAAAATTTGTGTACATCACTACACTTTTATATGTGGTATCATTATTTTACAAAATGACAGTAGCTAATGTCAAATTCGGAATTGAATAAAAGTCGATGTATAGTCTTTCTATTCTATTGGTTTGATTCATTGTTTATAAGATCTGCGAATAATTAATCTAAATACCTAATACAATAAATTGTGTTTTTTAATGGGTAGAATTCATTTTTAAATTTTAATAAATATTTTAACTGCGGTGTGTTAATTAAATCAGTGTGTATACCACATATCTACTTTAAAATTTAATCCAAAAATAATAATTGTTTTATTTAGGTCGTTTTCATATTTTTTTTATTTCATATCTTTTACATGTTTAATAAGTAACTAGTGTATGTATTAGTTCAAACACGTGTATTCATATATTGAAAATGTAATTTATTATTTATAAAAGGCATAATTTTTGCATAAATTTATTGATACTGAAATGGATAATTCGAGTACTGAGATTACGAGCGAGTGTACATCTGATACTGCCCAATTAATCAGTAATGATGAGGCTAGTACTTCAAATTATGCACAGTTGAACCAGACAACAGATATCCAGGCAAGTAATAATAAATGTTTTAATGATTTAAATACTTATGGTTATATGACCTTACATTATACATATATATTATTATATTATTCCTGTTATGCAACAGGATACTGAGGAAGATGACTTACAAGGCAGTCATGGAGTTAGACGCAGACAGCCTATACAAAAAATTGAACCTGGGTCAATGAATATTTTATCAGCAAAATATGAGGTTTGTACCTAGCTTTGTATTGTAACTTTAAGACTTACAACACCATAACATATACACAATAAATTAAAGTATAAAATGTTAAATTAAGATCTTATTTTTCTAATAAATAATATTTAAATATTCAAGAAAATAACTGACCTATTGTTTCAGAGTTTAGATTATGATACCTGTGAAAATCATTTACTTCTTGATGAAGAAAGAAAACGAGGATATCCATTTGTTGTATGGAAGGATATAGCAAGATGGTTTATAGTGTTACAAATAGGAGTAATAACAGCTCTTATTGCATTCATAATTGACATATGTATTGAAGAATTCTCAAATATTAAATATGAACAACTTAAGAAGTGTATCCTTTTGAATCTGAAATATTTTTTATATATAAAATAGTACTGATATGTTTGAAGTTTCAGGTGTATCATGTTAATTCTGTATTTTTCTGTTAAATTTTACTTAGACATTTTATAGATAAGAAGATTTTAAAGTTCCAATAAGTATGATATTCATAATATTAATAAATATTTATTTATTAACACTTCGTTGCATTACATAAAAGGAAAAAATATTAAACATAATTTAATGAAAAGCAACTGGCGGCCTTATCGCTTGTGCTATGTGAGTAAATTACATAAGGTAGGCAAGAAGTGCAAAAATACATATTAAAAATACAATAGGAAGGAAAAAACATACTTAACAAACAAAAAGAAATAAAAATAAACTAAACTGATATAGGATAAATAATAAAAAAAACAAAAAGTAAAAAGTGCACATGAATCATGAATCATGATAATCATTACTGACTTATTGTGGGTATTTAGATTGTGATGTTTTAAATAATAATAATAAACTATATAATTTTCCTTAGTTGCACACAGCTGTAGATAAATATGTACTCTTAGATGAACTTTATATTCCATATTTGCTGTGGGTTTTGTCTAATATCTCTATTGTATTCTTTGGATCTATGCTTGTTGCTTATATTGAGGTAAGATACTTTTATTAAGTTCTTTTAAAAATATGGGTTATATTTTTGATACAAATATAGACAAGATTGGTGGTCTACAAAAAACTAAGTTTGTATAAGTAAGAAGCTGTTTAAATTACAAGATACCGTTCCCACACACCCTGGGTTTCCCTATGACAGTGATAACTTTGCAACTATTTCTGATCGCTGGCTTCCTGATACTTGTAGAAAGTGGCCAGCTCACAGGTAATCCCTTGCATTTTAAGAATCAATCATTTCATATTTCAGCCTGTTGCAGGAGGCAGTGGTATACCTCAAGTGAAGTGTTATCTCAATGGAGTTAAAATCCCAAGGGTTGTTAGAATCAAAACCCTATTTGTTAAAGCTGTTGGGGTTATATGTGCTGTTGTGGGTGGACTAGCTGGAGGCAAGGTGAACTAAATTGTATTACAATTTTAGAATTAAGTGGAATGTTAAAGTGAAATCCTGATGAATGCCTAGTTTTAATCCTCGCCACCTAAAAAGTGCCCAAACGGGGAAGCAGGGTTCCATGCGTTCAAAAGAAGGGAAGGTGACCCGTCCCTGCAAGTACTGAACCCAATCTTCCCTAGCTATTTGTGAAAGCATATGGCCCGGTTTGTGAAGGATACTTGCGGTATCAAGTATCTTCAAAAGTCAACAATGGGCGTGGGTGGAGAGACGGACGCAACCGTCGCTTGGCATCGTTGGAAGCTATCGTTGGTGGCGCCTTGGGACTTAATTCCGCCATAACCCTCATAACCCAGGGTTATGTGGGAAGCATTCGCGCCGCGGTAGTGTATGAGCAATGCATTTCACCAAGTAAAATAAAAAATGTAAGCTGAATTATGCAATAAAGTTAAGGTTAAACAACATTTATCCCTTTCTATAAGATATCTTACTGACAAATCGCTGTAATATGGTCAACCACATCGACACAACGAACGGCTTACATGATAATGTATACACGTATGACATACGACAAACTGCTATAGCTTAATATGAGAGTAAAAATAAGTGTTTTTTTATTAAAAAAACAGGAAGGCCCAATGATACACTGTGGTGCAGTCGTGGCGGCAGGTATCTCTCAAGGCAAGAGTACAACATTCAATAAGGACTTCAAGATATTTCAGTATTTTCGTGAAGATCACGAGAAACGAGATTTTGTGTCCGGAGGTGCTGCGGCTGGAGTGTCCGCTGCGTTTGGTGCACCTATTGGTAATATATAGCTGTACTTCCGGCAAACTTAGTCCTGTCATACTTAAGATTTTACATGTTTTTTTTTTGTGGTAGAAAGGTAAAAAAAATTTTTTTACTATTATTATTAGAATATAATTCTATAATTATAAAGGTAAATTATTAAAACAATTTTTTTAAATGTTTTTTTTTAGTGAGCTAGTCCAAAGTCGTCTTTAGTTCTCCAAATGTGTTGAATAAAGTAAAAAATTCACAAGTATAACATTTTTTTAATGGGATATAATTCAGAAACAACAATTTTTTGAATACACATATACATTATTCACTTATCAACGTTTTCACAGGTGGGGTATTATTTTCTCTCGAAGAAGGCACCAGTTTTTGGAACCAGGCCTTAACATGGCGGACGTTTTTTGGCACAGTAGTGTCTACATTTACTCTCAATTTTGCGCTATCTGCCTATCATGGTCATCCAGGGGACTTGAGTTATCCAGGTATTTATTTTTTTATAAATTCAGTTCATATTAATTATAACTTATAAATATCTTGATTATATAGGATGCATGCAAGCATTTGTTTTTTTTAAAGGCACTTAAGTTGTAACAGTAGTTTTCGCAGTGCATGCGATAAAAGATATTTTATGGATTTTTTTTTACACCTTGGGTAAAATTTTTTTCGTTTAGTTAAGGGTACCTTATTTTTTTCTTTCAATTATTGTTCTGTGATAATGTGTAATTTAAGTATTCAAATGGTGAAATAATTTTTAAAATCGACCAGTACTTATTGAATTCGTTACAAATAATCATTGCTCTTTATAATATTAGTATAGATATAGATAAATAAACCATAATCTTTATATTTATTCTTTACAATTATACTATAGTATAATATAACATTAATTATGTAATAACATTTTTTTAGGTCTCCTGAATCTCGGTAAAATGGAGCCATTTCCATTTCAAATCTACGAATTGCCAGTTTTTATAATATTTGGTGTTATCGGAGGTTTGTTGGGTGCCCTCTGGAATTATATTAACTATAAATTGGCTGTTTTTAGAATGAGGTAATTGTATTTTTTTCCGTTTCCTTGGCAATAATTTTCCTGTTATGGTTGTGCAAATTGATGCGATAGAGGACTAATTTATTTATATCTTTAAATATATTTATTCCCGCTGGTAGTGTATGTAAATTTAGAATCAATTTAATGCCTTTTCTGTTGACGTTCACAAGTGTACTTGGTTACCTATAATGAAGTTGTTTTGAGTTTAGTTTGAGTATGAAAGTAGCTTTTTTGTACTTACCAAGCTCTTTAACATTTCTCTCTTCTGAAACATTATCATGTCAGTAGAATTCAGTTTCAAAATCCTTTATTCATATAGGTAACACAATGTTCACTTGTGTACGTCAAAACAGAAATATATATTAAATGCGTCTAATTTTACATTTGCTGCCAAGTCTCAATCAAGGTCGTTGAACGGAAGAGAAGAGAAGTTTATAAGGAGCTGCAACCATTATACTATGTTCCACATGACATCTTTAAGTAAAGATGTGTCCTCTAGCAACAGTAGGCATGATGAAATAGGAGCACGCACTTATCATCCCACAACAAACATCCCCACACACGAATTCATAGATCCAGAGATACCTCGTATAACACAAACTTTACCTGTATTATAGACTTTGTATTTAGTTTATTTATTTATTTATTTCCAGTAAATTTTCCTATCTTAACAGTTACAACTAATGCGATAGAATTCCAATATATTTCCCACACCAACTAACCTACATACAAACATTAAAAATTTAAACTTAAATTCCTAAATCTTATAACTAACAATATAGCAAGCAACTCTTGTGAACTCAGCCAGCGTACAAACAAATAGGTCCACCTCATTGGAAATTTTGTTAATGATCTGTATTGCTCGCGTGAGTGGCGCTTTGCTAACCAAGTTGGAATGTGCGCGCGGTACATCCAAAAGCTTAGACGTAAGCCTCAGGTTTCTACTTGGTACCCGTAGACCCAGTCTCTCCATTATATCCGGATTATGCACCCGACCCGTAAGTATTTTAAATATATAAACTGACACAGCTAACTCTCTTCTGAGGCGTAGCTGGTCGTACCCCACCATACCCAGAACAAACAGGGTCGGGTACATAAGCGGATACAAGGGATACACTCCATACAGTCTCTTGTAGAGGTAGCGAGTGAATTTATTTTGTACTCGCTCTAACATGAGACTGTATTTAGCCTCATATGGGGCCCACACCATTACGTTGCACTCCAAGTGACTTTAAGTTAATTTATTTTGATCAAACTGGTCTTGTAGTCAAACACATGGTAAAATATGGCTTAAAAATCATAAAATATATAACCTTCTCGTCTACTTACGTAAGAACAAGCTAATAAATTCTAGGTTGTTTTAAAAAATCTACTAAATCTTTACTTAATACACGGCAGTTGTTCTAGAAAAATTGTCGAAATAACTTTTTAAGTGGCTACCCAATTTCAGGGCTTCTCGTTTCGATATAATCCCTGTAATCAAAGTCTAATTAAATATTCATAAAAATTTCTAAAGACCTTAATGGTGGCCCAGATTCTTCACGCGAATGCTGGGCCGGATATAAAGGTCTAGAGGAGTTAGGGCAACAAAAGAGAAGACCCAAAATTATTTTCCATATGTGGTAATAAGAAATAACTTTGAAGGTATGTAGGTGAGCCATGGTTACGCGTCGTCGAAGCTTGTCTGGTGGCAGCTGTCAGTGCCACCTGCGGCTTCCTCATGATGTTCCTTCTAAACGACTGTCGGCCTTTGGGAGAGGATCCCACTAAGGTGCCTCTGCAGGTCAGTAATTGTTCGAACTGTAGGTAATCCGACACAAAATCCGGACCTTGTGATTAATATGTTTGTTTGTTTCAGCTATTCTGTGCAGACGGCGAATACAACGCAATGGCTGCGATATGGTTCCAAACCCCAGAGGCATCCGTTCGGTCCTTCCTTCACGATCCTATGGGTTCCTACAAACCAGGATCCCTAGCGATATTCGTGGTCTCGTACTTTCTACTTTCCACCTGGACTTTTGGATTAGCAGTCCCCAGTGGTCTTTTCATACCGAATTTACTGACTGGTGCCGCTTGGGGCCGGTTGATGGCTATTTGGATTGAATATGCGATACCGTCTTTGGTGGGTATTTTTTATACACAGACATGCAAATACACACACATGATCACCTTATTGGAGACTATCTACCGTCGTAGTATTTGATTTCGCTGCATTGCTTATATTTTTAGTGTGGACAACACTGTTATGTCATTGTAGTTCGACAGTAATTTTGACAATTAATAAATATGAAAAAACAAAATGTATATTTGTGTGAATAAGTGAAACGACACACACACAAACATACAGTAATGGAGTCTATTTTTAACTTAATTTTTTCAATGGGTTATTGAAAAACTGAAATACTGGCTGCAGTGTTGCAACTGAAACATATCAGAGGTCGTAGGATCGGTCCCCGGCTGTCTGTTACATCCATTGTCTATGGGCGCATTTAACACTCGCTCGTACGCTGGAAAACATTGTAAGAAACCGTCTGCTTACTTGCCTTTAAAAAAAACTAATGACTGAAATGATATAATAATCCAGTTTTATTTTAATTTTTTCAAGTAAATGGTAGCCAAAACGGTTGTATACAAAAAGCAATACTATAATTATTAATACAAATACTGACAAAGAGAATGCTATTATAACATTAGGTGTGTGCGTTTTTTATGTGATCTTAAAAAACTCAATTAATAGATACCTGATATATAATAGATTACCCCTTACTTATCTAAGCAGATTTAAACTAATTAAGTCACATCTCCACAACCTGTACATTTAAATAGTTACATTTTCGAAAATTAACTTCTAAGTAAAATATTTTTATTTCACACGTCACAAAAACGTATAATTTTTTTCCTTTTTTCATTCTACTATTAGAGTATAAACCCAGCAAAATACGCTTTAATCGGTGCAGCCGCTCAACTAGGCGGTGTTGTTCGAATGACAATCTCCCTGACAGTCATTATTATTGAGACAACGGGACAGATATCGAACGCTCTGCCCATCATCGTCACTCTGGTGGTCGCTAAGTGGATCGGGGACTTCTTTAATGAGGTAATAAAAATTAGTAACAACCTTTACTTAATTGACATGACAACGTCTAATAAATCGAAAAACGCCTGAAGCACGCACGTAAAAGCATGACTCATTGTCCCGTTACGCTCATTGTACGCTTACGCCGCATTTATCTCTCAGTCCAAGACAAGTGTGTAATCATTTCATCATCATAACGTTGTGTTAGAACGTTGTCTCCGTAAACTATCGTCCGTAAACCGATTTACAGGCAACCATTATTTATTCTTTTTTGTCCTATCAATATTTTAGAATGAAATTTGCATACCTAGTTTAAATAAAAACTATAATATTTATATCATAAATGGAGCATCTTCATATCATTTAGTTTCTGGGTAATTTGTGAACAAACAAATATTCAAATATATCTCAATTCATCAATTATTTGGGAGAGAAATACAACGAAGATGTTCATATGTTATTAATTTTTGCCTTCAAACGAGTGAAGTAGAAATTTTTATAGAAATTACTCGTTTAATTTGCTTTTAGAATAACTTCTCTTTTGAAATACATTTAATAAATAATCATTTTGCATAAAACCAAAGACTTAGTAACAGCCTTACTTTTTTTTTCAATACTCTATGAGGCAGAAAATTAAACATTGTATTAACTTGTTTCACTATAATAAACATGTTACAATTTACTTATTTTACATAAGCTATCACTTCAAAGTTAGACGTGTGTGTCGTAGTTAGTTTTATATTCCGTTCACCGAGTCGACTTCGGGCGGATGTTTGAACAACTATGACACATGCTCATGTTCAGATCTTAAGAATATGTTTATATTTTTCATTAAAAAAATATATGTAGTATTGAAATTATATATATAAAGCTATCGCTTATTATAATATGCCATAAAAATATCTCTTCTTCAACCTGTGAATTCAATTAATCTGTTACGTAATCATTATTACTATACAATTTTCTATTATCCGGCGCTCGTCACAGAAGATTTCTCCCTTATTAAACGTCATCGTGTGCATGTTAATAAAGTGGTAAACATGGCAACTAACGCTATCTATTTTATTATTAACTAATTTATTTATAATTTGTTTAGGGTATCTACGACATCTTGATTCAGTTAGCGGGTGTCCCACTTCTGCCCTGGGAACCCCCTCCACTAGCGCACAACATTTATGCGTCCGAAGTAATGTCACATCCAGTTTTCACCCTTCGGACGGTGGAGAATGTCGGACATATTGTGGAAATGCTTAAAGTTGTTACGTACAACGGCTTCCCGGTTGTGGATCCGCCGCTGGCTGATGAGGTTTGTAAAGAATGCTTTAAGTTTGCTTTATTTCAATACATATATGAAAAAAAAAACATTATTTATTGTTGCTTAAAAATGTATTTAATATCTCGTATCCAAATGAGATTAGGGTATGTTAGTTTAAGTAAGAAAGTTGGAAAAAAAATTAACCAGGAATCGGGCTCAGACCCTCTGAAGAAAAGATATTGCGGTTTATTTCGTAGAATTTGAAGTTATTTTTCTTTCTAATAGTAAGGAGCTATTCTGTTAAATCGTTATTTTTATCTATATTAAAGAATAATATTATATTTGATTATAATATAAGATTTGTCTTAATAAATATTATATTTTTAGAATGAAGTGACAACATACAAGCGATTGCGTGGTATGATTCTTCGTTCTCAGTTAATAGTTATTATACAGAACAAAATATATAATGAAAATGCGAACACTACGTGGTCGAACCTCGAAGTCGACATGAATATGTTCAGGAAAGAGTATCCTAGATTTGCATCTATAGAAGAGGTAAATATATACTTCCAACTTAAATTATAATATTCTGACATATGCATATATACGCAGATTTTTATATCATAAAATTTTTCTATAAATTCATAGCATTATCTGTCACTGTCACTTTGACGTACGCCAATTTCACAACTGTATTTTATATTCAAATATCAAACGGAACTAAAAATTTCCAATCAAATCAATAAATTGATTGTTAATAATCCCTAATATTGATTTTTCTTGCAGCTAGATATATCTGATTGGGAATTGGCATGTACAATAGATCTTCGTCCGTTCATGAATCCGTCTCCATACACTTTACCACATCGCGCCTCCTTGCCTCGCCTGTTTAGACTTTTTAGGGCGTTAGGCCTTAGACATTTGCCTATTGTCAACGACGTCAACGAGGTATGTGAATGAAGTACAATTTTTAGGTAGAACTGTCATGACTGAAATATACACAAAAGGTAAGATTCAAAGCGCACGGACTCTCGTATGTCCAGTATCTCTTTGGTATGCTAAGTATTTCCGAACCATTTCGACTTAGGGTCCTGCAAGAAAAGAGCGTACCGATCCTTAAAGCGCTCTTGCGAGCCTTGTGGCAGTGCGTCTGTCCATGGGCGGCGGTGTCACTTATTATTACGTGAGCCTCCTGTAACATTAAACAAAAATTGCCAAATAAAAAAATCAAAGACCGTTCCCTGTATTGATTAGTTAATATTTGCATGTCCCCATATACAATTACAAAACTGTTTAGTCTTAACCTTCTCAAGTTTTGATGTGGCTTCATACGCATGTAAAACATTTTTTTAGTTATATTTATAAGGACAATTTCACTTGAGTTTTTGATGTATTAAATGCAGCTGCAATTAAATAACCAAGGCATTTTTCATGGTACAAATTTTGTTCATACACCAATCTTTTTACCTGCTAATGAAGTACCATCTAATCAAAATAATTTATGTTCCTGGTTATTTACTTAATTTTTTTCTAATTCTGGGACAGAACTACACTTAAAGTTTATGTACTAACAACATAGATCAAGCAAGTACAGATGCATATAAAACTATTATATATTACATATTTGTCACAGGTAGTAGGAATGGTCACCCGTAAAGATATAGCAAGGTACAGAGTGTGGAGACATAGAGGGCACATGGGAATGGAGGAATTATTATTGTCAAGTGAAATATAACATTCATGCTCCAACATATTTAAAAACAGACAATAATATATCTAATATTATTTTTAGGATTAAAATATTTTCCAGTTTAGTTTTAATTACTATTGATTCTCATATTACTAAAAGACATAATTACTTCATGTTACCTTAGCAATAATTGTAATTTAAACTTGTATTTTATTTAAATGCTCAAGATTGAAATTCTCAAAGCAAAATAGTTTAATGTCTTTATGTAAAGATTTAGCAAGAATTATATACATTACTGTAATAAGTAACTTACAAACTGAAATTGTTTAAAGTTCATGCTTAACTCTGCAAGTAAATTTCAAGATTAGTCAAATTATGTTTATTTTGAATATCATTTTATCTTTTTTATTATTTATATCATATAAAATATCACTTGCACTTATCATTAATAAGAAATCATATTCACTAGATGCCTCATCCAACTGTGATACAAAAAGTATATATGTATTAACGGCTCAGATATAACATCAGAAGTAAATTATTTTTTTACTAATTAACAATGACCTAGAAACCAAAGACTCTATTTATACTATGTCATGTAAGCAGTAGAAATGCTACAAATTTTGTGATAGTATCATTTATTATATAATATTTCATTTTTTCTTTTTAATATTAAGCAAAATATAGCAATATTGCTTACATCAGACATTGTAAATAAATAAATCATATTAGTATAAAATAAATGTATTTAAAAATCTAATTATTAAAAGGGATATTATAATGTATTGACTACTTATTCATTCTAGACAGTCTATCCTGGCCAACATCCTTAGTTGTTCACAAAGAGCTCCCAACCAATACCAGCCCATAAATTTATGAACAGTATAACAGGAAGTATTACTAATATAAGAAGAATATAATTTACGAATTCATCCATGGCGTTAATTTACTTAGAAAATCAATGCTGCAATCCGTAGTCTTAGTCCATGGGTTTTTCTTGCTTCCAAATTTCCACTAAATTTTATAGAAATTTTGACAGTTAAGAAAGGAATGGATAATTATTACAAAATGGCAAAAAATATAGTCGTATTTTTGTTTATAATTAACACTGCAGAAGCGTTTTATTATTAATATTTATGTTTTCAATAGCCATTACACGTTTTGTCAATGTCATTTATTAATTAAAATGTTGAAATTTTGACAGTCATGAGTCGTGACTGTCAAAATTATAGGCCTCTCTACAAAGTCCACTCATAAGGGGGTCTAGTCAAGACAGCTTAACAGTAATGTATGTAGAAAGTCGAAAACTAAATTTGTATGAAAAATGAAAATGACAGCTAGTAGTTGGTACCAACGGTCGACACTAGCTGTCATTTTCATACAAATTTAGTTTTCGACTTTCTACATACATTACTGTTATAAAATATCGTATCCAGGTCATAAGTATACTACAGAGCTATAAAGATAGTACGCGTAGACGGACTATGGTATAGACCAGGCATCAGCGTACAGCGTGTGAGATAGCGAATATTATAATCCAACTATTTACAAAGAACACGAAGTGTGGCAACTACCTGACGTTGGTAACATGATTCGCAATTTAGTCGGTTTGCACTGAAAAAAATGTTTGGAATTGTCGTTTGTGAAGTGTTGTTGTGTCGAAGTATTAATTCATTGAAGATTGCTTATTATTGACCAAAATACACATCCGAATGAATAATTCTTGAACAAAGTTACTGAGTCGTGACAAAATAAGCTATTTACCGATGAAAGGTTATGTTTGGTTCTTTTCGTACGCAAATAGAGACAGAAAAACTGATACTCTGTTTCGCTCGCACTTAAGTATTTCACGTTAATGTTATCAATCTTTAGTTATTATTGTTATTTTAGAAGCTTATCTAGTTCCATACTCTATCTAAGCTAGTACAAGATCCAGCTGCAGGATTTTTTTGCTTATCGGTTATTAGGGTAGTTTTCCAATTACAGATCAAAATGCGACTCAGTGGCGCACAATGCCGAATTATGCTGAAGCTTAATTGGAACGTGAATTACTTTTCAAATGCAAATCAGCAGAGTGCGCTAACTTTAGTGTTGGATTTTTTTAATGATTTCTAAATAAATTATACACTTTTTAATTGAATCATCTTATCCAAATGATAGTTATGACGATGATTTATCGAATGCTCCGAGCATTTGAGCCATTATAATTATATTTATATTATTAGCAGTTTGAAATAACTTTGATTATTTTCAAAATATATGACGAAACGAAAGCCTTACAAATTTTTCACCAATAAATAATATTACTAACGATAATTTCGATCAATGCCAACTTAAAGAAAGAAGACTAGTCAATTTTCTGTCACTGAGTTGGTATTGATGCGAGTATCACGCGAGAGCATTACTTTTGAGAGTGCTCAATTGTGCGAAGCGTTGCTGTAGTTGGAACATTCATCGTCGAGCATTGTGCCGCAAAATGCACTCTAGTGCTACAGCAAAACTACCCTAGAAGTGCGGCCATTGGATCAACGGCACCCGTGATTTTTTTAAATCTTTATGTAAATTGTCATGTAGACGATATTTTATTTAAATAACAAGTGAACGAAATGCTTTCCCAGAAATCAATTCAAAATAATTTCATCAAAAATACTAGCGGCCAAATTTTTATAGGCAACTTGGCAGATATACATTCTCTAATTATAAATGTACATAAAAAATTGGTTTTAGCAAATAACTGATGAGCAAAGTAATCCTGCAGCCGACTCAGACCATCAGAATCCTGTCTGACTTTAGAATTCAGATTTTAATCAAGTAATGCAGACTTTTTTTTTTAAGATTTGAAGGTAGTTCATAGTTTTGAGCATTACAAACTCACTTTAACTTTATTAATTTAGGTAACCAAGTACACTTATGAACGTCGCTTTTTAATTGCCAAGTTTTGACTCATACAAATTGTTTGTAACAAAGCAGCCTTAAATATTTGCACTCGAGCAAATCAATCCCAAGGAAAAGCATCATTTAAATAATGGACAAATTTATGAAAAGCTTTATTGAATAATTTACGTTTAACGATAGTTTACTATGAGTGGTTTTTCTTTTGGAACCTAGTTGGTCGTACGTTTAGATTAGTTCTCTTTCGGATATTATACTGATTAGTCACCATTTTAAAATCGTTATATGGACAAAAAAAAAATATTTTTTGTCCATACAACAAGGCTTAAGAATATATTGAGGTAGTGTCATAATTTTTAATTCCTGAAACTTAGTCCGGACTCCCTTGTGGAAACACACCAATTCTTCCGAATAGCCCGCTTTTGCAGGTCAAATACGGATTGAACATTTGCAGCAGGACCCTACAACAGAATATCATAGGACCATGCTGTGAACATAGTTATGATAGTGCATGTACAGATAGACAAAATCATGAAAAGCAAAAAAAATTGTTTTCTCTAATTTTTTTAAAATAATTTTATGGCCTGGTAACGTTTTCTCTATATACAATACAATAGGTAAAAAGATATAGGTATAGTAAAAACAACGTTTTTATTAGGAAGGTATTCAACTTTTATTCGTTAAATTTGTAACATAAAATAAACAAAGTTAAATAAAACTACTGTATTTTTCAATTATATTATAATATTTAACATTGTACTACAAAATTAATAATATTTCGCTACAAATACTTATATTCCATGACCAAATTGTTACAATTTAAATATACGACAGATAAAATAGAAGACAGATTTTTTTCACAAATCAGTCATTATTTGACATATTTGACTATTAACAAAAAAAAAATCAACAACACTGAATGTAGATTTTAGTCTATAGCAACTAGATAGTCGAAACCAATGATAAAGTCAAGTGAACAATTCAATTAAAAATGTCTTACTAAAAATAATATTAATTCAACACTCCACATTAAAGCCATCTTCAAAGTATTATTAATGACTCGATTCTCGTATTAATACACGAGTCGGCATCGAGCATCATATCTTACTTTCCGAGTATTAAACTTAGCATACATCGAAGCCTAAATCATTCACAAATATCCAATACCAAGAATATGAAAGATAAAAGTAACACTTCTTATCTACAATCAGCAACGTTACACAAAATAATTTCTAGTTTTTGCAAGATTAGAAGTTTGGTTCCTTTTAATTATGGAAGACAAATTTGAACGCCATTATGTCTAGCAGAATTTGCGATTATCACCATAATTTTTTTTACCATATTCTTGCAGTACATTATTGTTATTGCTAAAAATACAAGAATCAAGCCACTAACATATCAGTCCTTTATTAAATAATTAATTAAATTAAAACACAAATATATTATAAGTTATATGTCATAAATATGCATTCAATTGCCTGTTCCGGGTCCAAGAAAAATCTCGGTTTGTCTTTCCTTTCGATTCCATAATCAGGGTTAAGGTTTGGCAAAAGTGTTGCGTGTGTCTGTTGTGTATTTTTACGGGAAACATTTTTTAGGCTCATATTAAAGTTCGGTTTTTCGTTTGAACTACAAGATCTGTTTGGCGTTTGTGTCACCGGTTTTTGTTTTGTTGAATTTGCCGCCATTTTCTTCATTCGGCTCGTGCTGTTTTTGATTGCGATGAGTGTTTTATGGTTTACTGGCATTTGAAGGAACTTTGTCAAATCCTGTGAATAAAAAAATATGTAATATCTATACTTATTGAGATATAATTTTACAAACAGACAAGCTTATATCTTGCATACCTAAGTAAACCTAAATAACTAAGATACTTTTAATATACAGACTATGAGAAATTTTTGCATCTGTGACATTGATATTTTTACCCGCCTGACAGTCAAATTTTGGTCCAATTCTACATTTTTGACATACGGAAGTCATACTTAGCGCAACTCATACGAATCTTACTCTTAAGACAATTGAACTCGTCAGCGCCAAAATAATGTATTCTATCGGTAATAAGTTCAACAACCTGGAAACATTATTTCTATACTATCATTTTGGATTACTATTGTAAAGGCTTTCTCAGATCAATGAAATGAGCTATAGGCATGAAGATATATAATGATTTTAGAAAATATTATGTTACTCGCGAATACCAAAGACAGGTGTTCCCCAACTTAGCCTTTCAAAAATTTTGTTATAAAATATATACATACATAATTTTTAATACAAATTATTTTATAAATAAATTCACTTCAGAAACTTAATGCAAGGTTTTAGGAAGACATGCAGATTACGTGAAAGAGCCGTGTTGGCCTAGTGTATTCAGCGTGCGACTCTCATACCTGAGGTCGTAGGTTCGATCCCGGGCTGTGCACCAATGGACTTTCTTTCTATCTGCGCATTTATCATTTGCTCGAACGGTGAAGGAAAACATCGTGAGGAAACGGACATGTCTTAGACCCAAAAACTAAACGACTTACTTGCCTATTACATTTAAAAATGATCATGAAACAGATTCAGATCTCTGAGGCCAAGACATAAAGAGGTTGTAGCGCCACTGATTTTTTTTTAGGAAAAAATCACTAAGAAATAGTTACGTAACGTAGTAAGTAAATTTTCAAATCAATGAATAACTGAAATTCAAATTAGGAATGAAATTGCACTTCTGTGGAGCGTGGGAAACACTGTCATAGACAATTTTTAATAATTAACTTACCTGCTTTGTATACTCGTATTTCGAATAGAGCCAAATGTAAGTTGCAAAACGGCAAATCAAATTAGGCTCGATATTACTGAACCGCAGCATATACTTCATCACCGCTGAAATTCTATCTCGCTATAACAAAAATTAATACGTATTTTTTAATACAGTTGCTCAAAAAGTAGCGTATTGCAGGGACGTTTAGCGTTCGGGATTTGATCTATTACACACTCGTGCGTTTTCTTTCCCAACTGTCAAAACAATGTCTATTAAAAAGAAAAAACCAACCATGAAGTTTTTACTAAAAAAAAATCATACAAGTTTTTATGATTCATGCAAATATTTCTAAAGAGAAGTTTCTAATTTGTTTCAAGATCAGATTTAATGATTAGATTCAATGAGTTAGGTTAGGTTTCTTTTTATTTCATCTCATTAAATTTAATTTCAAATCAATAAAAAAATTCTACTGAAGACATGGCTGTATGGGCATAGTTCCCTTTGCCTACCCAGAATGGGTGAAGAAAAGAAAAAAAATCTATGCTCATATTCTTTTACGGTTGGCGCCATTTTCAAAAATGTTCTTGCGAGTTGAGTTGTTTGTTGCACAAAATGAGTGATTTCGACGATATTTTATTTGAATTTACATAAAATGCTTCGGAGACCAATTTACCGGAAAGGTCGCTACATATTATATATACGTATGACTAATTAATTGCGCGGAGAGAAGAGAAAAAAGCAAAAAGTTTTATTAAATTGCTTAATTTTTTCGCAACTGTACTAAAAGTAGTCGTTCAGTACACGTGCGGAACCGTCACTTGTAATGAAATATACTATATTAGTTCAGTCTTAAATACGACACCAGACAAGACAAAAGCGCGGATGAGAAGCGATTTATTACTCTGTTGAGTAGTGTTGGGACGAAGAAGATTGGTGCTCTATTGGCGTCAGAACGCATCAAGCAGGATTGAGGAAAGTTTGAAACTGTGTTTGTGTATTTGATTTGTATTATGAGTTCAACGAAATACCTCTACGATTATCTACTTTTTATTAGTTTCAAATGTATTGGAATAAATAAATAAAGTAAAGTAATATTGTTTCTTGGATCACAGTTCTAATTATAAAAGTACAGAAAATATGTTTGGTATTGTTATTTTTTTAATCCTTACTAACTTCCGGTTAGTTTATATACCATTCGTATACCTCCCCGAAAAATCTCATGAGACAGAGGGGGGGGATGCATTGCAGTAAGTCTGCTTACGTAATATTTAAACGCCCCCAATACATATTAATAGACTATTTCACCCAGTGTAAATTATAATAATGATTTCTTAAATTTATTGAAATTAAGTTACCTGATAGGACTTTGGTCCTGTGACGTGGTATCTCGCCAGATTAACAAGAAAGGTAGCTCCTGACATCAGAATTTCGACGCTGGAAATGGATCGGTTGGTACCAGCCATGAAGTAAAACACACTTTGTATGAGCAAGGTGGCTTTCATGGCGAACGATTCGGGCCATAACACTATGGTAAGTTCTGAAAAAAGAAATGATATGTCTTTGGTTTTATCAATGTTGGTTTGGTTGGAAAAGTTCGTCTCTTGCTCAAAAGAACTCGACGATTAAAAAATGGCAACTCAGCCACTTATCTAATAAGAATACAATACATGTTATATCTATTTTCGTATGATATACATATATCATAAAAAATAAAAACAAAAAAAAATGTCTAAAAAATAAAAAAAACTAGGGGTTAAAACCCTTCACATTTAGGGGGATGAAAAATAGATTTTGTCCGATTTGCAAATCTAACACTACACACAAAATTTCACGGGAATTGGTCGAACCATTTCGGATAAGTATAATAACAAACACCGTAACACGAGAATTTTATATATTACATAGATATATCTATCTAACTTGGGGTATATACCCCAACGTATATAGCTTTTAGATTCTTTTATTTTAGGAGACAGACGATATATTCAAGAAGAAATTACCTAAAGTCCTGAATGCTTCTAACACAGCTGTAATGTTGAAAAGGTCTGTCCTGAATATATTAAAGGCCTCTTCGATTCTCTCAGCGAGGGTCCTCTGCGTAGAATGCAGTTTTCCTTCGCGCCACCTTTGGCGAATTTGCGTCAAACATTTATCGCTGGTACTGCGAACTTTGTACCCTTTGTATAAAGCCTATAACAATGTTTTCAATTAAATTAAAACATATTTTTTCAATCATTTATGCCAAAACCTAATCAGGAAAAGTAAAATAAACAGGTAACTTTTATACGGGACACGGTCAAGTATTACGTAACGATTTCGTTTTAATTTTTTTTTATATAGGTAACATGATTTACACTTATGAACGTCAAAAGAGAGAAATATAGATTAAATGAATCTAATTTTACATTTACTGCCAGTTCTCAAATCAAGGGCGCAAAACGGAAAAGAAGAACTGGCAATAAACTTTCAAGTTTATTTTTACACAATGTTTGTAAGGAGCTGCAACCATTACACAATGTTCCATAAGACATCTTGAGTAATAAAGAATAATAAAATCCATTAAAAACAAAGATTTGTCCTCTATCAGCAGGAGGCATGGTGAAATAGGAGCACGCACTTACATACTTGTGAATACAACACGCAAATACGTAGTATAAACAACTATCAACGCATACACGAATTCAAGTACGACAGTCACCACAAGTAGCACCTGTTCCCGAGTATGACGCATCGCCAGCCATCGGCGCCCTCGCCATATTTTAGGGAGAGAGACAACCCGACGCATGGATGCCGCCACAAGCAATGACATTTAAATGGGAGGCGGAATGGGTTTTTGTACTACGCGTATTTTTTTAACCCTTCATAACAGTCGCGTTACAATTGGGAGGGGAAATAATGGCGTACGTAATACTTGAAAGGTTCCAACCGAAGGCCACTTAAATTTCCCTTAATAGGACGTAATTTGAGAGATAGTTAGATAATTTAGATAATTTTAACAAATATTTGCGCATATATCACAAAAAATACATTAATCTGAAAAAATCACGTATAATTATCACGATTTTAAAATATATATTTAATTGTAAAATATTGTAAAACTGTAATAAGCGTTATAATATAGTCAATTATCTTACTTGGATTTTAGATGCGGCCCAATGCTGTCTCTGTGCTTCCATTTCTTTCTTCAAACACTCCTTCTTGTTCTGAAAGTGTTTTCTCACCAAGTACCCTCTTATTTGTGCCTGTATTTTAGTTATCAACTCTCGCTTGAATAGAAAGTCCCTACGAATCGGCCTCATTATAATTATACCTCTCCATAATCTTTGAATCAAAACTACCCTTTGTAAATTTCTTTGATATTTGTTTATAGCAAGATATCTTCGCCAATTTTTCTGTATACAAATCGCCGCTTTTTCTTGTTTATTTTGTTGAATTAATTTCCTGGTACTTCTTAGACGATATATACATTGTATTGTAATGACGGCAGTTTTGAATTTTTGATACTTTCTTTTCTCAATAAACCCACGTACGCACGCTTGTAATATGATAGCTTTTGTTTTGAGCTCCAGGAATCGTTCCCTTTGCTTTCGCATAGCAAGAATACTTCTGAATCTTTCCTGTATTATGATGGCAGATTTCTTTTGTATTAGATATTTACTTCTGGCTTTCCTCATAACCAATAAGCTTCTATACATTCTCTGAACACATACAACCGATGATATTAATCTCAAATAGTACTGCCTGGTTGATTTGGTTTCTTTATAAGAGCGATAGAACCTTTGAATGTAAATTGTTGCTTCACGGATTTGGATATATTTCTCCCGTTGCTTCTTTGTAATAATATATCTTCGATATGTCGTCTGAATGGTTACGCAGGCCTTTTTCATTTCTTGATACTCCACTTTTACTCTATTACAAGTTATGCAGTTTCTGTACCAATTTTGAATTATTTTCGCGGCATTTTTCTGTTGCAAATACGCTGTTTGGGCTTGTTTACCTAATCTGTAGGCTTGGTAATGTCTTTGAAGGGTAATAGCTGCATTTTTTAATCTGTGGTAGTTCAATCTTTCAATGTGCATTTTCTTCTTAGCTCTATACTGTCTCTGTAACGTTATAGCAGCTTGAATGAGACGTCTGTACTCGTTTCTTATTTGCTGAGTTTTTATACAACTTCTGTACCACTTTTGAATGTTCAATGCAGCATTTCGATGTGTTAAATAAGTCTTACGGGTTTCTTTACCTAAACGATAGGCTCGGAAGTATCTTTGTATTACTAAAGCGGAGCGCTTCATGTGATCGAATTTAGATTTCTCAATACACATCGCTTTGTGAGCCTTATAACGCCGTTGTATAATAATTACAGCTTGATTTATGACTAAGTATTCCTCTCTAGATTTTTTACTCAACTTACAACTTCTATACCAGTCTTGGATTCTGAGAGCTGCAATTCGTTGTTTAAGGTATGTGGCGCGCGTTTGCTTGCCCAGTTTATATGATCTATAGAAGTTTTGAATTGAAATACAAGCTTTCCTTTGAGAAATATATTGCGTTCTCTCCACTTGCATTTTCTTTTGAGCCCTGAAACGACTTTGTATGTTCATAACAGCTTGTTTCATTCTCATATAACGCTGTCTAGCTTTCCAAGCCTTATAAGAGGCCTGGATTTTTATAGCAGCTTCCTTGTGTTTTAAATATACACACCGCGCCTCTTCTCCTAACTTATACGCCCTGTAAAATCTTTGTATAGAAATACAGGCATTTCGTTGTAAAAGATATTTAGATCGTTCTTTGCGCATATCTTTTTGGGCTTTATAACGGCGCTGGAAGATAATAGCCGCTTGCTTTAGACGCGTATATTCTTGTCTTGCCTTCCAAGCTCTGTAACATGTTTGAATTTTTATGATAGAAACTTTCTGTTGAAGATATTTCGTTCGCGCTTCTCTTCCTAATTTACGTGCTAAATACAATCTTTGAATGGTAATACAGGCATTTCTAAGGGTCACATACTGGCATCTTTCTGATATCATTTTCTTTTGCGCCCTAAAACGCCTTTGTACTGTAATAACAGAATTTTTCATCGCAAAGTACTCTTGCATGGCGAATTGTCTTTTCCTGCAGCTTCTGTACCAATCTTGTATTTTGAGTAAAGCATTCCTTTCCTTCAAATACTTGGACCGCGTTGCATTGCCTAATCTGTATGCCCTATAGAATCGTTGAATGGTAATGCAAGCATTTCTCTGCAAAACATAATTAGATCTTTCTATATGCATTTTCTTTTGAGCTCTGTATCTGCACTGAACAGTATGAACGGCTTGCTTCAAACGTATAAATTCCCGCCTAGTCCTCCAGGCCTTGTACTTTGCTTGGATTTTTATTGCTGCATTGCGCTGTTTTACATATGCTTTGCGTGCTTCTTTGCCTAAGCGATTCGCCCGGAACTGTCTTTGAATGATAAGACAGGAACGTTTTAAAAGGTCAAACCGAGATTTTTCAGCTTGCATGTGTTTTTTCGCTTTATAACGTTGCTGAATTATAAGAACGATTTTCTTCAAATCATTGTATTCCGTTCTATATTTTCTCATTAAGAGTTGAGCGCGATACCGCCTTTGCAATGTTACCGTTGCATTTTTAAGTGTTGTGTATTCACGATATAATTTACGGGTTAGTAAGATGTTTCTATACCGTTTTTGTATAAAAACCGTTTGAGCTCTCAGCTCCAGATATTGTTTTCTTGCTAAATATCTTCGTAGCAATGTTTGTATTTTAACCGTAGAATTAATTAAATTTTGATATTTCTTCATGCAAATCCAACGTCTGATTTGCGACTGGATAAGAATCGCCGATTTCTGTCTACGCTCTTCTCTTCTCTGACACAATAACGCTTTTGCTTCACGAATAAGTTTCATGCTTTGATACCAGGTCTCGATTTTTAACACGCTGCGTTTAATTTGCACCAAATATGTTCGACAAAGCCACATTCGACAGTATTTCTGCAAAATTATTGTGGCGCGAGTGACTTCGTAAAGTCTTTGTTCATATCTACGCTTATTCTGTATTTGGCGCCACCAAGACTGAATAATACTTGCTGCATTGGAGTTCTTCTTCATCTCTTCTTCCTCGATTCTTCTTTTCTCCATAATAACTTCGTATTTCTTCCGCCACCATATCTGTATAACATTGGCAGCTCTTTCAAACAATGGAGCGCGGAACACGTGAATCAATTGCCACAGAAGTGATAGGGTCTTCTCCCGGTGTCCATCAGCTACATCAGTAGCTGTTATTTCACCTTCAATGCTGAAGTTCTCTGCTCTCAAAGCTTTCAAAGCCACTTCAACGTTATGTATTTTCTGGAACCGAGATATAGCTGGGGTCCGTAATTGTTTGATTAAATTCTCTTTTAATAAAATAATTTCTGAGACTTTAGTTAGCCTTACGCCATCTCTCAGATCTACGGCTATGTTATTGACGCCATATTTGTATTCATCTAGGTAGGTCTGTTTATGAGTTACAACGTAACCCGTGGGGCGTAAATGCTTATTTATATCGCCGATTGCAGCTATCAATTCCCTTGTGAATCTAATCAATACCTCTCTACTTTCTTTGCACAGTGCATTACGTCGGAATAAGCAAGGATCGTGCGATATCAACTTCTTTTCCTTGGCCTTATCCAAGAAGTACACGAGGAGGAAAAACTTCTTCAAGAGGGACTTTTTAACAGCGTCCACATATGCAGGATGTTGCATGTTTGGTGCTGATTTTGATTTTTTGTTTTTAAGGAGTGGATTCCTGAACATCCTTTGAACGACGAATGTCGTTAATCCTACAATATCACTGTTGGATTTCAATGGCAATATGCAGTTATATATAACTTCTAAGCCTATACGCAGCCAGAGTGGGTTATACGACAAGATGATTTCCATAATGGTCTTCTGCAGGCCAACGTTAAGGTGTATGCTTCTATCTTCCCTTATAGTAATCAGTTCACGATCGATTTGAAGATTCAACTTTTTTATAACTGCCATTATCTCTGGTGAATTAAGTAATGTTCTCGCAGACTTTCTAAGACCGTCTAAGCGGTATGTGTTGTGATAGGAATTGCACACTTTTTCTTTAGTAGGAGCTGTCGGAACATCATTTTTGTTTTCAACCCACACCTTGGCAATATCAATTTTCTGTTCAATGTTAGTTTCTAGATCTGGTGGTGTTAGAATATAGTTAAGCCAATCTTTAAAGTCTTTCTCGAACTTTCTAATCAAAGCTTCATCACAGAAGGGTGTTAATGAAGAAAAGGGATTTGTTACAAGAGATTGTGAGTAAGCATTTGGGACATAGCTAAGTGATAAATTCTGCACAGTGCTCTTATTTGAATTAAAAGTGTGATTTATTTTAGAAATCGATTCCCTGAAGTGGAGACTTGGTTTTGACTTAACTATAGCTTTCTTAGACCATACTGATGACTTATTCATTGACTTTTCTGGCTTGTTATATGTTCGATTGATGGCAAATGTTTCCAAATGAGAATTGTTTCTTTCAAATGTTTCAGAGAACTGCATACTTTCCTCGGGAATAGACTGTAAAGGTGGTGAAATAGATCTGGGAGGAGATCTCATCTCAGACCTGAAATCACTCTGCCATATGTTTCTTTCATTGAACAATCTGTTCTCCTGATCTCGAAACAAGGCTTGTCTACACATCCGTGGTTCCATGGCTGTCAAAAGGCGTGTGTCAATTTGGTTAATGTTTTGCTCAAGCGGCGATTCCTTTGTAAATGTGTCTGTGTTCAATTTGTGGTCATCCAAATCATGAGTTTCACTATGAAATTTTAAACAAGATTTCCTTTCAGTTGAAAATCGTTGAGGAAAGAACGACGTGTCACTGATGCGCGAGAAGTCAGTAGTTATAGAGAAATTGGGACTGTTCACATCTTTAGGTGATGAAGTTTTAGGAACTTTTTTTTCAATAAATTTAGGTGTTGCAAATTCTGGATTAAACTTAGGTTGGGTATACAACCATCTGTTTTCGCCTGCGTTTGATGTTGCTATGCATACAATGGAGTGCGCTTCATTCTCTTTATTGGATTCTGTAGGATCTAAGCTGTCATCATAGTCACTGACAGAATTGATACTACACACTATTTTTGGACCTTTATCCAACTTCTCTACTTTGGATGGAAGACTCTTTAATGGTGTGAATGTTATATTATCAAACAAATCAGAGATGGAATTGTCAATGTTCTGCTTATTAGAAGCTTTCAAAATATTACCTCCTTGGTTGGTTGGTTTATCATATGTAGTATACAACTCTGCTGGTTGTTTATGTTTGTTTGGAAAAATTTCTGAAGTATTAAAAGACTCTGTATAGTCATTTTCAAATGGATTTTGAATAGGAAGCGAGTCTCTGAACTCTGCATCATTTTTTGCGACCAGCACTTTATATTTAGTTTGAGTAATGTTGACAGTTTTAATAATTTCAGTAGTTTCTTTTTTAATAAGTTGCACTTTTTTCTTGCTAATGTTACCTGGAGACCTCTTTAAAATTTTCTTTTTTATCTTGCCAGGTGATGGTTTAGATTTAGTTTTGGTAGGCTGCAATTAAATTAATTAGCTTATTGATACATATTAATATATATTTCCCAATTCAACATAACATTACAAAAAAAGGCTAGTCAATTCAGAGTCTTTATTATAATTTTTTGATATTCTGTTTTTCACTTTTACAAATAACGTAAATTAAATATTAAACTGATAAGATAGACCAGTAAAAGTTAAAAGTTAAAAAATTACCAAAATGTTATTTTAAGACATTATAATGTATAAATAAACTTAGCAATTATGGATAATAAATAAATTTCATATATACAGTTTTGTTTTAAAAACTTACCAATATAGATTTAAGGACTACAACAATATCAAATCGTCCCCTCTTCTCATTAGTAAACCTTAAGGTTTCTCTACACGAAATTACTTCTAATGGTGTCCAGACCAGAGTAAGACAGTAGCATGATTCTGAGTCTAATAATACACGACCCTCTGGCATATCAACATGTAAACCAGGCACAGATTTATTTAATGTTATCTGTAAACAGTATATACGTCTTAAAGTAATAAGAATAAAGGCTTTCTAAATAATGTAATTGGACATTTCTCCTAGCGTTCAGTCAACTGAATAAGAACAACTCCTTGAGACTATGCAGATAAGATAATTATTGACAAATAGATTTAAAATCAAAGAATTATTAACAATTTGTAGTTAAAAAATGAATATGGAACATTAATAATTCTCTGGGGCTGAAGACTTATTACTTAATATTCGAAATGTTCACTTATCTTTTAAAGAAGCTTGTTTTCATTGTTCCATTAAAGTTCAAACACATCACAAACTTGATATTATATATATAAGTACATACCACTTGATGTTCTTTTAAAGGATTAAACAATTCTAAATGTCGTTCGCATGACGTCCCGACCACCACATTCTCGAAAATAAGTTTTGGTGGTCTGGTAAACGGAGCCAAAGTGAGTCGCGGGCATTCTTCCTTAGGCGATGCTTGAGGTTCAACTTTAGGTTTTCGCGCTTTTCTTATACGTTCGGGAGTATTTTCAATCTATAATCAACAAATGGTAGAAATAAAACTTACTACCTGTAACCAAAAATAACAACAATTTACAGTTCAATTATTATCACTAGGTTTACACACCTGAAAAAACATTTTACATTTCAGGAATTCAACATTTATAAACACTCCCATTCACTAAATACTACTATGTAATAATTATGAATTATATCTAATTTAAAACAGTTTGGACCAAGTTAAATTTTAAAATTGAGTGTCCAGTACTCTTAACTAGTTACTGTTAACGAAATTTGTAATTTCAAATTGTAACCGTAATACAAACTATAGAACGACTGGTCTGAGGCGAACACAGAATAAAATTATTGAAGATAAAGCGCCAAATGGCAGGGAACATATTTTGACAGATAAGATATAAAATATTTATAAAAATGGTGTCCGACCTAAAAGAATAACCGAATAATAATAAAATTTATTTTTATTATATTATATTATTTACCGTTATTATTTTAAGTTTTATATGACTAAATATAAACTAATTTAGTAATATGTATAAATTAAACAACACACATTTAAATACATATTCAATATAGAAAGAAAAGAATGAACCTATTATACTAACAATAATTATTTGTGTAAATTCAAATTCAAATTCAAATTTTATTTATTCATGTAGGTAACAATGTACACTTATGAACGTCAAAAAAAAGAAATATTAAATGAATTTATTTTACATTTACTGCCTGTTCTCAAATCAAGGGCGTAGAACGGAAGAGAAGAACTGGCAATAAACTCTAAAATGTGTGTGATTGGTGATTTCACATTTTCAAACGTGGAACTTTGTAGTATTTTTGATTAATATTATTAATTTTTTGTACGAAAAATACAACTACGATATCACTGACGTATGATCGAAACGTAGTCACTAATATTTTCTGTAACTTGACAAATGATACTTTAGTCTTGACTCTTGATTATTCGTCAATCGTCAATCCAACCGTGGTCCGAATTCTGAAATTTTCGTCAAAAAAATTATTTTCATTAAATTTGCAGAATTTCAGGGCTCTTATTGCCAAGTAAATTTCACTTTGAAATTTAACTTCTTCTGTTGTAGGTAATCTTTAACCCAATCGTAATCAACCTTTAAACTATTTTACATGAAAGTCTTACATATTTTTCAATTTTAGATATTTTCGTGAGTACCATGGCCGATTCACATGCGAATGATAATACTACTTGTGTAGTATGTTTTAAAACTGTCGTATATTTTTCTATTGGGGAGTGTGATCACCCCGTATGCTTCGAATGTTCAACCCGAATGAGAGTGCTGTGTTTGCAAAATGAATGCCCAATCTGTCGTCAAGATCTTGCGAAGGTTAGTCCAATTTGTTAAATCTATTACAAAATAAAGCCTAAGTATAAGCTTGCTTTCTTATCATTTCTATAAAAAATTATCTCAATATCATAAGACACTACCAAACCCAGTTCCTTCTTTCGTGAAATAAAACATTATTTTCTTTGCTTTTCTTTTAACTAAATTGAGTTGAATCTTTAAATGAGTAAATAATTCAGTATATATTTTCAGGTCATTTTTACTGACACCATCAAGCTCTTTAAAGAAGTCCGCAACAAGGTGTTTATTGATAAACTGTTTGAAAGACAGTTTAAAATAGGCTTTTGTAGTGAAGAGATAAAGAAGGCTTATGAAGAATTACTGGAGAATAATTGTAAGCTCTGTGACACGGTAACACCCTTCCGCACTTTCAATATGCTGAGTGATCACATGCGAAAGGTGCATGAAAGATATTTCTGTGACCTCTGTGTAAAACATTTAAGGGTAAGTTGGCAAATATTAATTTAGGTAATTTGACTTATGTATCACTATTATTATTAGTAATATTTTACAGATTTTCACAAGTGAAAGGAAGTGCTACACTCGCCAGGAGTTAGCCCACCACAGGCGGAAAGGAGATGTTGATGACACCTCTCATAGGTATAAAATATTCTTGCATAGTTGACATCTTAATGTATATTAAACCATGAACCAAGTAGTAAGATTTATACTGTTATGTGTAAATTTATTGTACTAAATCTCAGGTGTCCCATTTTGTCTGTTATCCAAAGTTTAAAGAACTTGCAAATCTGAATTAAACTTTCACATCTGCTATAAAGTAATTTTTCTCACTGCTTACCAGCAAGTGATTTTACCAAGAACTGAATCTATAATGGCATGAAGGCTATCAATATTCTAATATTGTTGTTAAATTATGTTATAGAGGCCACCCACTCTGTGAATTCTGTGAGGAGCGGTTTATGGATGCAGATGAATTATATCGCCATTTGCGTAAAGAGCATCTCTATTGTCATCTCTGTGATGTTGATGGGCGAAATCTTTACTATGCGTCACACGCAGCTCTGGCACATCACTTTAGAACTGAACATTTTCTATGTGAGGAGGGTGATTGTGCTGGACAACATCTTACCGCTGTGTTTAGAAGTGAAATTGATCTCAAGGGTGAGTAAAGGTCATAGAAAATATCTATGATTTTCAATTGTTACTTGATAGCAGATAAGATGGTCCAACTAATAAAAATTAATTTTGTGTTTTACTTTGAGATCAACCAAAAGGCTTAAACAGTATTAGATTGCTAATGAATGATGTACTTTACCTTTGAAATTTTTAAGCTAACATTTCTTATTAGTAATGCTAAAGCGAGTTACAAGTGCAAGGGGGAGGGGGAGACACTGGCGAAGGCAAGTTTTGACATAGTGAAAGCCTTTGATCAGGTGTGGCACAGAGCAGTGCTCTAGAAGCTTCCAGCCTATGGGCTTCCTGAGAAATGATGTAACTGGATTTCCAGCTTCCTCGATCGGAGCATCAAGGTCGTCATCGACGGAGCATACTCCGACCTTAAACCCGTGAATGCTGGTGTCCGACAAGGCTATGTCCTATCCCCGACCCTGTTTATTCTGCATATCAATGATATGTTGCAACTTAGCCACATTCATTGTTATGCGGCCGACAGCACTGGAGATACTCTTCACTGGCCGGGCGAGTATTTCTCGCGTAGATATCGATGAGTACCGGAACAAATTTGTCTGAAGTCGAAAATCTGCTATGTGGAGTTTCGGACTGTATAGTGTATACTTTGTATAGTTATGTAATAGTAATCTGTATCCATGCCATGATATCAAATATATCATACTGTCATTTTTTTAAATGTCATAGGATGCAATTGGACAGAATACTCACCTGATGGAAAGTGATACCGCCGTCCATGGACACTCACATTGACAGAGGTTGAGGAGGACTGCGATGACTGCCCTTTTTGGGCGTCCCGTAGGCTCGTTTGGCACCCCTATTATATAAAAAAAATATGGATAAAGAGTTCTTTTGTAGCACACAAGGCAACAGTTCATGGACGCGGAATGAATCGTGGTGCGGCTCGACAAGCTCGTACTCTCGAGCTGCAATTCAATATCACGCCCCATCCTACTGCAGTAGTACAACGAGTTACTAGGTAATATTATTTATCACGTTTATTGGATCAAATCAAATCAAAAATCATTTGTTAATATAGGTAACATAATGTACACTTATGAACGTCAAAAAAAGAAATATACGTTAAATGGTTCTAATTTTACATTTACATAGTTCTTAAATCAAGGGCGTAGAACGGTGAATAAGTGAGAATTATGCTTCACACCAAATTCTTGCTAAATTCTCCATACAAATTCAAGTTATTTTTGTATTTCTGTGTTTTATCGTGGTACCTTTTATATTGTGGTTACCTGTGTCAGTTCAGTTCTTATCGGTTACAAAAGAAAGATAGACGCAGTTAACTACATCCCGGCTTAGATTTTTAACGAAGTAATTCAGGTTTGTGTTTAAAATGTTTTAATTAAAGATCTTGAAGCAAGTATAGCTTGGAGCGATAAGAATGGGACACAGTGGTCAAATATTGGTTTGTCTTTTTTTAATTCTGCTTTTACAAAATATGATAATGAATATTCCAGAGAGCGTATAGAACGTTCACCGTCTCCGCCTCCAGCGGCTCCAGCACCTCGAATTGACCCAGCCAGTGATGAACAGTTTCCACGATTGTCTGCTGCTGCGCCAGCCCCGCCCAACCTCCTAGGTGCTCCTTCGAGGCTCTATAAAGGTATAATCTATGAATAGTATAAGTGTGTTTTATTCTGTTGTCTGTAAAGCTAGGGTTTAAAAATTATTTAAATTTGGAATGCGGATATTGTTATTAAATATGTCAATCACCAAAGAGTTTGTCAACGAAGATTGTATGAAAATGTTACTGGCTATCAAGGAAAAGGATAATAATAAAAAAACTTTTTGCGCCACTTTCATTTCTGTTTACTTTTAAATTATGACTCAAGTTGTGATACTGAAATTATAAAAAAAATATGACTCAAAAAGGCAATTAAATAGACTGAGGGATAATGGTTTTTGTATTTACAATCGCTTGCCATGATTTTAATTACAAAACAATTTTACATGCATACAAATGGACAGATGGTAAATAATAGACAATATTTTTGAACTAAATAAAAACTGCATTTTATATGTGATTGAATAGTTACATATTATCAAAAATATATAATTATTATAATGGAAGAAGGCATTTAAGGTAGCCTGGTAAAGCGTAAATGAAGTAACATCGGAAATGCTTTGTAGCATTGGTGTTGAATTGGAATTCTTTAAATTTTCGATGTATTTACAAAGTTAGCAAACGTTTTAGGCATACAAGATTCACAAGGGACTTATGTTTTTATTGACTTTAAGAGTCACTGATAGTAAATTTTTACTAGGTGCGGATGGGCTGGCTCGTACGGAGCGAAATTTCCCAGCATTGGACGGATCAGGGACATCACGTCCGCCCGTATCTAAAAGTAACGGGCCGGCAGCCTCTGCTGTACTCAGAAATTGTAAGATTTTTTTTTAATTCAAGTGGGTAGGTTTGGTTGATCAGTGTAATTGTATAAAGTACAATAAAAAAATATTATCGATATTATAGGTTTTTGACAGCAATAGGATATTTTTAATACATATATATACTATTTAAAAACCCTTTTTTCAATAGCGTTGTAGCCCTTGAATTCCTAATAACTTAATTTTTTATAGCTATCACAAATACTAATTATAATAGAGTAATTAAAAAGTACCTCTAAAACTACTCAACCGATTCCTATAATAGCAGCACATGTTTGCTGAGTGTATTATATATGTCCCCTTTCCACGCAGTCGCAGTCAACACCTAGTATAAATTTTCATATCGAAGAACTTTATACAGCAAAGCAACCGTCTGTGTCCATACAAGTGCACAGCCAACCAGCAAGCGCCAGCAACTTCAGGTTGACTCAGACTTCAGGGAATCGTATTACGATACCAAAGAAGCCGCTGTCTGATGAAGACTTTCCTTCCCTCTCAGTTCCTAGGGATGATCATCCAAGTATTGGTGCTGGATCCGTCCAACCTGCTAAGGTATATGTAATACATTTATTTTAATGGTAAGATATTACAGTTAAAGATTTTTATTTAGTCTGAGAATAAAGTTTATTATAAATTTTCTATACCGACAGGTTTTTATTGTCACTATTCTATTACGTAAACTATTTATTGCTACGTATTATTCGATTTATCTTAATAACGCGATATAAATAATTATTTCTTCTCCATACGGCGGTGTTGTCTGTGTGTTCTTATTTCCATTCTTTAATTTTAGGTTACCCTTATAAATAGTGAAGAAATGCAGTCCATGAAGGCCACAAAACCAAGTAGACAACCGAAGAAACAGTCTTTAAATACCGAGGCGTTTCCAGCTCTACCATCTTCTTCGGCACCCACTTCTCCACCACAATGGATTACCGTATCCAAATCGAAAGAAAAACCTAAACGTGCCCCAGAACCAGTAAAAACTTTCAATCCTGTAGCTGATTTCCCTACCCTCAACGCGAAGTCCAAAAAGAAAACTCCCACCCAACCCGTACCGACACAAAATGACAAAAAGAAGAAGAAAAAGAAAGAAATAGACCCAGTCAACGGTGTACCGGACGAATTTATAATTGCCAGTGTTAATAATAATAACAATAGCGGTGAAGGTGATAAAAAAATTAAGACCACACTCGAACCGGACAGAAAAGTAATAGTTGATAAAAAAGAAAAAGCGACGGATTCGCGAAGCGGGGACTTCGCACTGAAGGCGCAAGAGTTTCCCTCGTTAAATCCAAAAGAACCGACTGTGAATAAAAGTGTTAAAGTGAATGTGCCGATCAGTAAAGTGGTTAGCAAAGTGAACGGTGTGCCTCCGGGATTCAAGAAGCGTCAAGCGTGTGATATGACGTTTACGAATTCGTCTGGGCAAACGTTTCCGGCGCCGGTGCACAAGTACATACCGCCTTTGGATTTTGAGGAGCGAAACAGGGCTTTGGTGAAGAATTTTGCCGCTGCACTGGGTACAGCTGCGGCGGTGGAGGATTTTAAGGTAATTGAAATATTCATTATTAATTGCAAGCTGTATATGATTTGGATTATTTGTGTGTAGGCTTTTTAGCATTTTAACCGATGAAGTTTGATATATTCATTTATTTATTTCATTTATAAGTAATCTTACCTATAACCATATTATAAAATAAAACAATTTAACAAAATGTAAATCTAAAGCAGATTACATTCTGAAACAAAATATGTGATACAGAAATCAAACATTTACTAAACAACAATTTAATTTTTTTTTTAAATTCGTGCCTACATGTAAAAGTAAAAGGCCCAATAGATGATCATTCATCATGTACCAGTATATGATCACTCCATGTATTTGTATATCTATATTCAGACTGTATACGTGCTAATGATAATATAATTAATAAAAATCTGCGTTTACTGCACTAGACGTTACGCAATAGAATTTCCATCTAAAGTTCTAATATAACTACTAAACGAATACATCAACCAAAAGCCTGTATTTTTTGATCTCCCTTTCTCACTCTCTCTCAATCGCTCTCACCCTTTTCTTCGACAAAAAAAATTACCCTCATGCTCCTTAAGAAGTTTCACTTCAAAAACTAAATTATTACTACCACTAAATGAAGTCAGTATTCCCGCTTCTTAAAATATTTCCACACACTCTTTGGTAAGGTGGGAAACGTCTTCATCTTCATAATTTGTATTGTAGTTGGCTAAATCGCGAACCATTGGCATATAACGCAGATAATTCGAATATGGAACAATTGGAAATATCTTGTCGCATACGGGGAAGGGATTTAAATTCAATTGCATAAATATCCCTTGAGATATATTTCTTGCTAGAGATCTTCTCGCCGACATTATCTCTACAGTGTTATAATTTGTAAGGTTTTGTTTATATAATTCGTCTGTAAAATTACTACTAATGTTTTCTTTTTTAGGTTGCATCAAGAGCGTACCGCGATGGCATTACAAGTGCCGAAGAGTTCTATGAGCATTGTAAAATAGCTTTGGGCAACAAATTGGAGGATCTGCTCCCAGAATTAGTTGCCCTGTTGCCAGATATTGGTAAGCAGCAAGAGTTAATCGTGGGGAAAAGTATTCCGTCTCTTGACGTTTGCTCGACCTGTGGTCAAGTTATCGCACGGGCTGATTCTATTGCTCACGATACAGCGCATTGGCCGCCATTGGCCCCTCGTTAAATTAATTATAGTCACTGACCCAATTGCTAACGTTTGAAATTTTTGACTGATTTAGTAAAAAAAACTCGATTGCTTGATGTGGTGAAATTTTTTTCGCAGATAATATAATCTATAGATCACAAAAGCACTGACAATTGACCATGGTCTTTTGAATATTTTTACAACACGAAAAACTTTTTTTTTCACAATACGAAAAAAACATATATTGCGTATAATAAATACTAAACAACGAAGCGAAGAATTTTAAAATGAAGCAAACTTTTCTTTTCAATATTTCCGTATATTAATAGCTATATTTTTTTATTATTTCTTTAATCGTCTTTCGTAACTCGGAGAAGTGGTTAATAGCAAGAGAGTGGTGCATCTTTGCCTCCCTTCGACTCTCTTCTAAATCAATATGACTACAGCTCTCGCCTCCTGAATGGAAATGATATGAGAGCTTGCTAATACTTTGAGATCTACTTGTCTATCAAATTAACTATGGTAGAATAAATGTGCTTATTACTTGATTAATTAGGGATATGAGTTATTAAAAATGTATAGTTTGAACAGGTGATTTTTTGTATTAAAAAGGTAGAAGAAATATAAAAAAAATAAGTATAAGCATGGGAAGACATAACGTCTTCCGAGCGTCGTCGTCGTGTCAGCGTTCGCACAGCTTCGACGTGACGCCGACTTATGCGACGCTAGTGCAACGTTTTTTTACGAACAAATACTATAGATATAGTATATATAGATAGATAGAGCAAAGCGTTCATTAGCCGGCCAGCTCTGGCGTGACGTCGCGTCGACGCTGTACGGGCGATGACACGACGACGACGCTCGGAAAACTTTATTTTGGGGGGGTCTCTAAGAACGGCTTATATATAATTCTCTTCAGTTTTGTATGATTTAAAATTAGGAGTATAGACGGGACGCTGTGCATAAATGAACTCTCATTCTGTGTGCATTTAATATTCACTCAAACGGTGAAGGAACCGACAGGAGGCTACTTGCCTATTTGATTGACAAATGATTCTCAAATACAGAACAGAAACTGAGGTCCAGATCTAAAAAGATTGAATTCACTGATTCATTTTGTTTTTATTATAACACATAACCAAAATAAACACAATCTATCTTATGGAAAATAATTATTTCATTAGTTTGAATTAGTGATGCAACGGATCTACTACTATATCAAATCTACATTTCGGCGAATACGAACAATTCAACAGGGCATTATAAAATACACACTATTATTTTCTTTTTTCAGTCATTATAATTAAAATTAACTACTGACAAATTTCTGTTAAAATACAGTACAATTCTTCGGGCTTTAGGCGATTTCTTTTTGTGTTTGTACATTCCCACCGATCGAAAATTAATCTTCGGTAAATTTGGGGTGTTTTAGATACGTGGCTATTTAAATTTTCTGAATTTACTGTGAAAAAAATCTTGGTCTTAGAACAGTGAAATGAAATAAATACTGTAATTGGTTCTTACAATTCCACCTCTTTAATAATGCTTGCCAAATTTCTTCAAGTCGATGGTCCAGGTCTACCCGTCTTATGGGTCTGGCAATAACTTCTTCAAATAAAACCTTTTTACAGAGCATAACCTAACCGTAATTTGGGATGCGCTCAGTTATAAATTAAAATTCGTTCGAGATATTCGGTAAACACGTATAGGTATTCGTTTCAACACAATTCCGTATTTTATTCTTTATTATTATGATTTAAAGTAAAAAGCACACTATCCCTGTCAAAGCAAGACTGATACATTACTACTTGATTCCTCTTTTTTAAAATACATTTAAATTTTCAAAATACTTTAATACATCCAAATTCAAATTGTGTAATAGTGGTCGGAGGCTTTGAAAAATTTTGAAATTTTCAATGAAAAATTTGTAAGAAATAGTAAAATGTTATTTGTATGTAAGGCCGGCAACGCACTCGCGAGCCCTCTGGCATCGAGTGTTCACGGGCGGCCGTATCACTTAACATCCGATGAGCCTCCTGTTCTAAAAAAAAAGAAACATGTGCTTGTAGGGTCAGTGACTTGTGTTCAAACTCAGATATTTATTGAAAGATTTAGGTGCTTATGCTTAAAATCTTTCCATTTCTAACATTAAGATAGTTTTGAATTTTTTATTTTTGTTATTGTACCATATTTGTCGCATATAACTCTATAAGTAGAAATGTATATAATGATCGCAGTTATAAGATGAATGTGATCGCTACAAATGTAGAATATTGTTTAAATTAACTATTTTTATAACTTTGGAACCTAATTTCGTGTTAGTCGTATTGGTATCATGAAAATGATTGATAGGTTTAATAAAACAAGCAAGCATATGTATTTGTTTTAATATATTGTGACACTCACTGACCGCCCTTACCCCATCCCAAAAAACCTTTGACCAAGCCAGTGATACCAGCCCCTTGTTTTTTATTAGCGACTCCGGTTTTATCGTCCAAATTGGGGAACTCTATGAAATTACATGCGAGGTCAAAGAAGAGCGGTTTACATGGAACAGCTTCCATCGGAGGAGGCAGTTTGTATATGTTTGGATTTTTTGTTAGAACTTGTGTGTCCTCGCGATAATCATCCAAACGATCGACCAACGGCTTCTTATCCTTGTATGCCTTTCCTACGTACTTGTCTTCATCTTCCTCGTCTTCTAGAACGGAATCTGCATGGACTTCGAACTTGCAGCTCTCAATATCCTTCTCCAGAACGCGTAGCTTTTCTAATATTTCCTTCTCTTGATGCTTGTTCTTGATCGAGTCTGCGGTGTAGCTGCTGCATCTCTCCAACATAGCGAGAGCTTCCCTGAAACGCCTGAGTCCAGTCAAAACTTGAGCTATGTAATAACAGCGGAAGGCCTTATAGGCTTTGACTTGAGTCTCGATCTCCTGTTGGTAGGCGCTATCGTTTTCGAAGCCCGGTAGTTGCTGGAGCTCAGTGAAGTTCTGAAGGATGATTTCGTAGAGTCTTGTCAAATCCTGAGGACGGACTTTCTTTCCATCAATTGGAGTGTTATTCTTTCTGGCTTCTTCAGCTTGTTGGATCATGAGGTTGTTCCTCTCGATAGTGCGAGCGAGACGGAGATACATCAAGTAGGAGAGAAGATAGTTGATGCTGGACATTTGGGTTTCGGAAGCGGTTTTCAGTTTTGGGTCGTTCTTGATTTCCTCTTTGATGGCCGAAATGGCGTCCTTGCAGTCCATTAGGATGTTCTCAAAGATGTCGATTTTGGCTTGAGCCGTGGTGGCGTTGGCGATGGATTTGTCCATGTCTTGAAGAGCTATCAGAAAGAGACGAACTTTCTCGGGACGAACGGTGACTCGTCGTCCGCGCCATTCTACTTCATGCATTACGCCAGAGCGTGACTCTCTGGAATGTAGACAGTAAGACGAAATTGAATGATGATTTATAAATAAGGCTTGGTCAAGACATTTTAGGAGAGCCGAGATTAGTTCAAATTACCATGAGAGACGGACTACCACGAAGATGGGTACTGCACTTAACTGACAACTTTGAGACAGTGGAATAGGAGAGAATCTCAGTATTAGTCATTTATACCAAATTGCTAACTTGAGTTGCAAAACTGTATTTCTATTACCCAAAAATATTTTAACAACCAATATTAGTAACTAAAGAACTGTAGGAGTTCTTTAAAATTTCGCTGTAAAAAATGAACTCAGTACAAGATGGTAATATACATACTTGGCTTGAGCCATGAGCGAGTCTAGGTTCTCAATAAGTCCTTGTCCACGCATCGCGACCAAATCCCCGGCTGCCGATTCGTCTCCAATGTTATATGCACAATAACGGAGACTTGGGTTTAATTCTTCAACCTACGATTTTAAATCAATTATATTATTTTAAAATTTAAATTAAATACTATTTTTATGACTTGGGTCGTTTGTTTCTCAAATTTAATAATTATACCTTTTGCTTATAAATAATTCTTTCATCCTCTGGTAGAGCAGCACAAAGATTCTCAAGAACTATCTGAGCTCGTTTTAGGCTCTCAGCAGCTGGTCTCCACTGTTGCAGCTCTACAAGCAATGCTCCACTTAACCACGCTGCGTAGGCGCCGGCCTCCAATTGCGTACGAGCATCACATACACCACTTTCCTGAAACAGTCAAGTAGAAGTTGATACATACTTGCTTAGTATGTGTCACGGTTTTTGAGAACATGTATGAATAACATTAGAAGTATTAATGCGCGGTAACGATGCGGTGCGACGCAATTATTTAAAGCTACAGAGTGCCACACGGGCGTTGCGTCGGCGGTTACGTCGTCTCGCAGGTCTCAAGTCCGGCGAGCTTGTGGTGCGCCGCCGTGTGGCAGCCCAACGCGTCGTGTGACATGGTATAGTAATTTGTATGTAGGATGACGTAGCGGCACCGCTCCGGCGCCGCACCGCACAGTTACCGCATCGTGTGGCCGCACTCTTAGTACTATCAATCAATTCTGTTTACATATTATCTGGCATAGTAAATATTCCTACCTAAGGAACAAATTTATAGTGGTTACGCTTTTTTTGGAATAAATGTCTTATTTATTCCAAAAAATTAGAACTAACCTCACAGAGCTGCAAAAGCAGATGAGCATGCGAGCACGCCTTCTTCAAGCGAGATATAAGATGAAATTTCTTCCTTGGTTCTGTATTGGCTTCCTGTCTGAGTTGCATAGCATGAGCCCATGCCCTTTCAGCTTGTAATAAGGGCACACATAAGAGGCGATTTTCAGAATTAGATGAAGTTAAATGAGTGGATGTGACATCACGTCTACGGTAATGACGTCTATCTCCCTGTAATAGTAAAGAAAAAAGTAATCATAAAATTATTTCACAATACTTGATTAATATAATTTGAAGAGACTGCTAGTAGTTTTAAGGTCTGATTCATGAAACACTTCTAAATATAGTTTTATGAAATGGCCCTGTATTGGTTTCAACTACATCAATTCGAGTGAATGATGATATAACAGAATGTTATAAAAACTAAAGCCATCTTCTATGATACAAAAAATTTCTTAATTCAGTATGATTCTAACATATTAAATATATAATGGAGGAGTAACAATTACCTGTGGTATTTTTAGAACTTTCCTTAAACGTCTTATTCTTCTAGAACAAAATCCTCTGTATCTCTGAAAATCACCATGACGGAGACCATGTTGCTGTTGGGCATCTTTTATGATGCGGAATACTGTATATTATCTTTAAGGATTTTGTTTAACTAATATAAAATAATAGTATAAATTACTGAATTTATATTAAACTCATTTCTAATTTAATGTGTAAATTAACAAGTGTTACCCTAAATTCATATAATTAATACAATAACAAATATTTTAAACCAAATAAAATTATACAGCTGTTTCAGAATGAAATGATTAAAGGGTATATGAACCACTTAACACTTTAGATACAGAATGTCAAGAAATGCAAGAGCCTAATAATATATTGGATCTTTTTTTAGAAATAGTGGTTTAAATGTGAATAATAAAAGGATACTTTCCAAAGAAAGTGGATTGGTTATCTTCGGTTCTGGCTTTTCAACATCTTCGGCTGGCATAGTTGCTGCATCTCCATCACCTTCCAAAACTACCATCTTGGAAATTGTATAAACCCAGCTCGTTATAAAAAAAGTTATACAAACGGTATTTAAATTTTAAACGCTTTCCATCTTCTCAGAAACTTGAAAAATTTATGCTATCATGGGAGCGAATCCTAGATACCTACAAAAAGTCTACACGTCGATATCAAACTCAATCATCATGACGTTGAAGTTGATATTTTAGTTTGACACCACAAAAAAAAATCACAGATTAATAAAACAAAAAAATCCTATAACATAATTCATGTACATATTTATAATTCTAATAGGTAGACAAAGGTAGAAGTCACCTGTATTTGCTTTAAAGTGAAACAATTAAAAATTTTAAGTAGTTACAGAATACATGCTCGTATCGTATCGCTCGTAGAACATCAATCTTAATTCTAATCCAGATTAGATTAATTAGATTTAAGTTTAATTTAATAGTTTCAAGAGTTATCAAACCATTGGCCGCTCAAGTTCAGATTCGAATTGGACATGTAAGTATGTATTCAAAAATATTGAGTCTATTATGAGAAGCTCTTGGATATAGAACTGTTATATTGGGCATGTATGGTATGTAGCAAAAAATATAACTTTATGTCTTCAGTACGGTTGTAAGTTGGCGAAAGGGACAAATATACTTTAATATTGTATTTGAATTAATTGGTTATGTAACTAATAAGTGACTCGGGGTTGTTTTCTAAAATTTTGTTTACCAGATTATTCCGTGAAAATTAGTTTAACTACGTGATTGTGAGGCGAAACTATTTATCAAAAGACTTAAATGTATACAACATTGAGACGTGTGCATGTGCAAGAAAAACAAAAATCAGCGTCAAAATATCCCGTTTTCAGCTATAAAAGCTATTAAATCTATTCATAAGTATAACTATCTAATACAATGTTTAATGTTTAATGAAAATGTTGAATGGTCTTATTTTTAAAGTGAAACTTCTTTATCGACGTATGGGAGAAATTTTGTAAGAAAACGTCACGTTTTTCGGTTACGCGCCATGTTGCTTTTTTATCGAAGTTTAGTATAGTGACGTAAAGAATATAATGTAATATATGATAATAATAACAACAATATATTAGTTTTGAAGTTTGGTTTGAAATAAGAATAACAATATATTAATTTGAAAGTGATAAAATAAAAAACTTGTTCAAATTTAAGTGAATTTACAAGAAAAGTGAGAGTGATTAAACATTTCGTTTTATAAATTCAACACGTATGAGCATGATTTTAATATTTATTTGAGGTTAACCTCACTTTTTGAATGTAAGTATCAGTGAATGTATATAAATCTGTTAAAATTAGCAAGTATTAATAAAAACGACTGAAAAAATTGTTGTTCTTAAGGCTTAAGCCTTATCTACCCCATTTTCGTGAAGTTGCAAATAGTAGAAAAATGATATGTCGTAAAGAAGTGTCACTTCTTACCTGTGTACTCTGGTACACACAGATATTTTTATACAAAGAAAATGTTTCTATATTTTTTCGTCAAATTTGGTTTACATTAACACAACAACTCTATGTTGTCTTCTATCAAAATAAAGAAAATAATGTAATATCTATTTTGTTTGATTTCCGAAGAAAGTTTTCATTCTAAAATGGTTAGCGGCCAATATCCACAAAAATATAAGTCTCCAAGGTAATTGTTTCCTGTTTTTACAGCATTAAAAAAAAAACACTTAAAGTCGTCAGACTTCATAAAAATTAATTAAGAAACCACTAAAGCGGAGGAGATACCAGTAAATCAAGGAAAACAAGAAGATTGCCGACAACCCTAGAAAATGCCCTTGATTTGAGAACTGGCAGTAAATGTAAAATTAGAATCATTTAAAGTATATTTTGACGTTCATAAGTGTACATTATGTTACCTATATGAATAAATGATTTTTTTATTTTATTTTATTTTTAATGGTATGATTGTATAAAATGGGCATTTTATGTCGCGGACAATTGACATACAAGAGTTAAGACATTGTCATGTCTCCCAATTTTGCGAATAGTCTGAGATGTCAATGTCACCATTCTTTTGAAATATTTACGTGAAATAGGTTAGTTGAGTTTACTTGGTTTATCACAAAATATCTATGAAATCAAGTGTTATTTTCATTTAATTAATAAGATAGTGTTGTGCAAAGTTGTGAATTAACAATTTATTGAAATATTTTCTTTCAGTGTTGATATTTCATCGAAATGGCAAAGTCTAAGAACCACACAAACCATAACCAAAGTAAGTAAACATTCATCGCGATGCTAAAAATAAATATAATAACCACGATATCTCATTTTTAAATTGCTTATTTTCAGACCGCAAGGCCCACAGAAATGGTATAACGAAACCTACTAAGTTCAGGCACGAATCTACTCTCGGTGTAAGTTGTTTACTACTACTGTTTTTTCTCTAAATGGTATTGGATTGTGTTTGTACTATTGCAGTAAAGTCATCCTCACTTTGTTTGTTAATCATCAGGTAGGATTGTTAAAGGATTAATATTTTGTCATAATACACGACATAGACTTTAAACACCTTGATATTTTCCCTAAGAGATGCATAATATTACAGTATAAATACGAACCAAGTATATTATATTATAGTAAATTAAAAACTTCATTTCAAGGCTAAATGCATGATTTGAATGTTATAATTTCTTAATATAATATAGAAGAATCATTAAACAGCTAATTACATATTAAAAGGAGCATTTTATAATACCTCAATGAAATAATGATGTAAAATTTATTGTTATTACTTTGTTTATTTGATAAGTGAATTACTAAATTATTTTATTTTGATCCTTTTTTAGATGGATCCTAAATTCTTAAGAAATCAAAGGTTCTGCAAAAAGGGAAACTTGAAGCCTGCCAAACAAGTAGCACGTGCTGCTGAAAGGAAAGCTAAAAGAGAAGCCAAGTCAAAAAAATGAATTAGTTATTAAGATAATAAAATATAAAAATTGCTTTGCTTTTTTTTGCATACTGAATTACAAACACCTAGCTAGCCATTTAGTCTGCTCGCAGAACAACCCAAGCTGTAGTTTTAATTTATCAAATAATATAAAACATTTAACTAGTACCAATGTAGTATAGGTTAGCACTTTATTTTTTTTTATGAGTAGAATTCAATCATAAGGTTTTACATATTTCAAATATGTACTTGATAAAACAAATTTTAGTATGTTACACCAGAGCTGGTGCTTTCCTCTCAACTAATAAGTATTGCAATACAGTGAGGAAATGCTGCTAGTGTTAAGTGTGCTAAGTTAAGTTATTGTAAGAGTAAAACAATGCAGTATCCATTTCGCTATTATTATATTGGAATTGTATATGGACGATATGGTGAAAAACAGAGCAGTTATACAATATATAGGAGAAACTGCTTTTAGCGTAAGAGATCGTTCCGACTATGTCGGACCCTCTGTTGACTGTTCACAGTTCACATTAATCGGCTACGACCGCAGCTGTTTGTTGCCATTATAATAATATTTTATTTTGTGGTGAATTTATATACAGCCATTATTACAAAAAATCCTTTGGTTTTCATTTGACCTACTTTGCTTTTTCCCTGATTGGTTATTTTGATATAAATTAAGTATTAATATTTGGTTGGAATAGATATACACCATAATCCCCTATAAACGGCCGTTTGGTTAACGTTGTAGGAGTATTCTCGCATACCGCGCTTGTATGACCACATATAACGCGTTACCAACATATGATTCACGTTTAACTTTTCTCGTTAAAGGGTATTTCGAGTTTTTTATCAAATACTAAATAGTTATGAACAAAATATGTGTGGGCAAAACATTATGAATGTTACAGTACAAATTCTTTATTAGAGTGACTGTGAGTACAGTGTACTTTATTAGGGGGTTAACAGTATTTACCTTGAACAGCGATTCAAATTACCTACTAATACCTACGAAAACACGCACAACGGACCTGTTAAGAGTCTAATTGCGGAAACGGAGTCCCTACATACATACATACCTACGAAAATCTGTAGTATACTTATTCTAAGCATAGTGCATACACAACAGAGGCAATTAAAATATCATAGTCGAAAATAGCATCTAGAGTCAGATGCTATAAAGAAACGGGGAAGTACCGACGATAATGAAATATTGCGTTACGCTCGCCGCTCACTACTGACAACTTGGGGATTTTCCCCTCAAATAGGGAGTATCAATGTGTCCAGGGGCTTTGTTTAAATGGTACATTACCCGTCGTATAACACTCTGTTACAATATTTCTGTATTGTGTCATTTATAATAATTTCGTTCATAACATAATTTTTTCTTAATGATCGATATAAATCCCCTTTAACGAGAAAAGTGAATCATTGTACATAACGCGTTATATGTCATACAAGCGCAATATCTGAAAATATTCCCACAACGTGTTTCTCTTAAGTCTTCCTCAATATCTTATATTAAATTAAGCCTTGGAATCTACAAATTAAATCAAACATAAACTAAAATATCAAAAAGCTATAATACTCCAAGATCGAAATAACAACTAGGTACATAATTATTTTAAATTAACTCTCAAACCGAGTGTAGAGAAAACAAAAACTTTAGAGCTTGTTAATCGATATTTATTAGGGGTACATAAAGTTGATCCTCGGGGAAACATTGGGTAGGAGTTGGCATCTCATCATTTTGTTAAGTGTTAGATTTTAGGTAAGAACAGTTCGATTTTGTACAATAAATGACTTATCAACTATCAAGTAGTCCCCGGCACGTAAGTTGGCAAGGTTTTGGTGTAGTGGGGGCAAGTTCGCGCATCGTACACTTAGTGGAACAAAAAACTGTTCACTTTTATTAATTGTCATTATGGTTATTGCCATCATTTATTTTTAATCTTGTAGTTAAACAAAGCGGAGGAATTCGTGACATTTATTAGGTGTTATAAATAAAATATAATATGCATTTTTTAATAAAGTAAAAAAAAAAATATTATTAAAAATTATAAGTTCTCGTGGTCACTATCGGTTAATAATAATGTTACACCTGGCATCAAACTAGAACTACCACCTGAGCTGGTGGAAGGAGTTGGCTCCTCATCCTCGACGAAACTATCTTCATTCTCGTCGCTGGAGGAGTCGCTGTCATCACCGGTGTAAATAACAAAACGTTCAGTGACTGTGTCGACTTTTAATGTAATCAGCCTCAGTTTTTTTTACTTTCTCACATAATTTCGACCATTCATCGGCCCCCATTAATAAAACTTTCTCCTTCACTAACTCCATTGCACTGGTCACATTCCACGTAACATTTTTGCTTGAAACATAACCTTTGATTGCCGCCCATGCCATTTCTATAGGATTTAAGTCCGGATGGTAGGGCGGCAATCGAAGAACACTATGGTTGTGTTCTGCAAGTATTTGGTCAATACTGTATTTTTTGTACTGTGGTTTGTACAATTCAATCAATTTGTATAATTGAGGTTTGATACTTTCATACATGTTGTGGTTGCATACTTTCCTCGTATGCTATGCCCTTTTCCGTCAACCACCTCTGCATGTCTGCTTTCTTTGCATTCGAGGTAGGTGCAGGATCGTACTGCTTGTTGTGATACGATGCGTTGTCTATTACTAACACCGCATTTGGCGGAAGGTTCGGTATTAGTTGGCTGCGAAGTCACTTGGCGAAATTATTATAATTCATGTTGTCATGAAAGTCCCCCGACTTTGTTCCAGCTTTAAATAAGAGCAGTGCGTTGGGAACAAATCCAGCGTCGCATCCAACTTGCACTATCACAATCCTTTGCACTTTCGAAATGGGTTTTTTAAGCCCCTTTAGTGATCCATCTGACCACGCTTTAGAACCTGTAATAAGAGATATAATGATTATTTTTCATAATTATATCTCTCGTACAGCCTAGACAATTTCACAGGACACAAATATTCCAGAAATAAGTATGATAAAAATTGCTACATACCTGAATGAGATGAATCAACATCTCATTCAGGTATCTGTATAAATAATTTGTCTTCCTTCTTCCCTATATTTACTAAGAGTTCTAAGGTACTCTATCCTTAGTAATCTAATGTTGGATTTTTCGATTAATAGTTTTCTATTGTTTTCGGCTTTTTTCCACCGGAACCCTAAGTTATTTAAAATCCTGCGCAGACTGCGCTCCGACCCATTAAAATTGATGTCATCTTTTAATTTTTTTCTAAGCTTTTCTACTGTGGGTAGCTCTTTATTTGTAATATGGTAATTGTGGATACAAGTTCTTACCACCGACTGGTCAAAAGTATCGATATCTGTAATCGGATTTGTTCTATTCCTCTTTTTTCCCGGTGTCCTAAAGACAGTGAGGAATTCGGAATTTCTACCTTCTTTGACTATACGTCTAACTGTTCTTTCTGACGTTTTAGTAGCTTCTGCAGTCCGTTTTACCGTCTCTTTTTCAGTTTGAGCTTCTTTCTCCATGAAACAGTACACATCGTATACCATTTTTCTGGAATGTCTGCGTAAAACGGTATTTGGTCCTGGCATTGTAATAAACGTTACAAAAACTAAATTTAAAACAACAACAATAACACTAACAAAACCAAAACTTAATTTAAAACTGAACTCGTACCAAAAAGTCAACAAAAACAAAGGGTACAACTTTCATGCTGGCAAGTGTAATCGGGAGCGAACGGAAAGTAGACGCGGTGCGGGGGGCAAGGGTCGACTGACGCACCAAATACCAATAGCGCGCTGTGATCGGCGCTACGTCATACTCATACCCCGCGTCCCGCTTTACCACCAAAGAGACCTAAAAAACGACTTCTGCGCATCTAACCACTCTTGCCAAGTTACGTGCCGAAAATTATATCAGTGTTTTGTACTTGATAAGAGTTTCGTCTAAAGAGACTAGACCTGTTTTTAATCAAAAAATCTTTATTGAGACTTCTCTGTTCAATTTGAATTACGTATATCCAATATATAATTGGATATACGTATAATATTATTATACATTGAAGGGTGACGTGGAGACTGAAGATACCTAGCAAGTAGCAGCTAGCTATCTCGATTTGGTAAGTACAAATTAAGTGTTTGTGTTGCAGAAGCGGGCTGTTCGGGGTATTTGTTGTGTTTCCCCGAGGGAGTCGGTACGGAATAGATTTAAGGAACTAAATATTATGACATTATCCGGTCAATATATTCTTGAAGCCTTGTTGTATGTACAAAAAAACTTAAACGATTTCAAAACAAATGGTGACTTTCACCAGTATAATACGCGCAATAGAACTAATTTGAGTGTGCGACCAACCAGGCTCCAGAAGATAAACCACTCCTTATATGGAAATTGTATTCGTTTTTACAACAAACTCCCAAGCGAAATTAGAGAACTGTCACTAAATAAATTCAAAGCCCTTGTTAAAAGTAAATTAATTAATAAAGCCTTTTATAAATGTGACGAATACTTAAATGACCCTAATCCTTGGGATTGATTTGCTCCAGTTCAAACAATTTGTATTAAAAACTTGGCGATTGAAAAGAGTGGCGGAAAGTTTCTTGCCAGTTCTTCTTACCCGCTCTACGCCCTTGACTTGCGAACTGGTTGTAAATGTAAATTTACAGTTAATTTAATTTGTTTTTCTTGACGTTCATAAGTGTAAATTATTACCAATATGAATAAAGATATTTTGATTTGATTTGATTTGAAGGTAATTGTCTGCAGCTGTAATACAACTAAACTACACACTAATTATTACTTTATATAAATTACTAGAATCGTACGATAAGTAAATACTTTATAATTACTTAATCTATTTAAATAATCGGCTTATGTACCGATGTTGATTACTATTAATTAAATAGTCTGCTTGTTATTTTCAGTTTAGTTCTATTTAGTTTCTGCCTTGTGATGCACTTGCTTTACGAGAATATTTTTTAGTGTCTTTATGAATACGTTTTTTTAGTGCCTCTTGTTTGATAGCAATTACTTGGTTATTTTGTAGACTTAATATGGAGGCACCAGAATGTCCAGTTTGTATTCAACCCATGACGGTACCAATATTTCAGTGCCAATCAGGGCACAGTTTATGCAATTCTTGCACTGTTAAATTGAGTCCACCCATTTGTCCTATATGTCGGCAAACAATGACTCAAATGAGGAACTGGCAGCTTGAAGATTTGGTGGGCAAGGTAAGTAAACTGATCAATTCATATAAGTAAAGTTGAATACATTAAGCATTACCAAAGTAGCTGATGAAAGATGTCTTAAGTTATTATTAATTTAGATTTTTACTATAGAACTTTTTTTGTTTGTTTTTGATAGTAAGTATTTTTTTATGGTTTATAAAAAAAAACTTAAATTGAACTCATATTTTATATATAATATGGTTATATGTTGTGTTATTATGTTAATTAAGTATAATACAAAAAATTTCTTTTAATTAAAATAAAATATGTTATAATGATATTTTTGTTATATTTCAGGCTATTGCTGCATGTCCTAATAAAAATAAGGGATGTGTTTATAAATATGTGTCTAAAGAAATGGAAGATCATGTTAAGGAATGCATATTTAGGGAAATGGATTGTCCCATGGGCAAAGTATTTGGAACATGTTCTTGGTCAGGTAAGTTTTTAAATTGCTGATTGGAGTCATGATTTTTTAATAAAGCATATTTTATTCTTTCTTCTGGACAACAATTTAGATTTGATTGAACTAGTTACATCTTAATATGTAGTATATTTTAGCCTTAACTTACATAAGTTCTGTACTGGAGTTCTTTGAATGACATTCCTTATCTATTTAAAGGTGAAATTGTTCTATCATATCAAAGAATTTGTTTACACATTAATATATATTTTACATTTCTTTAATCTTATAAAATGTAACCCTTTGAAAGGGATGTGAATTTTATGAATTAAAATTGTGTTATTTTCAGGAAAGCTTAAGGAATTGCTAAATCATTTTAAAGATCGCCACCCTGGTAATTGCGCCAATATCACCTCCGATTTCACTATTGATAATATCTCTGTGACCAATGATTGTCGTCACTTTTATATCCTGCAGTTTAACAAGCAAATCTTCTTTCTATCTTTCAAGATAGATACTGTTCAAAAGCTTGGATATTGGTTAGTCCAAAATGTGGGCACTAAGAAGGCTGCTCGACAAAATGTTTATGAGATCCATATTAACAGTAAACAACACCAAAAGCGCAGCGTCACATATATAGATTACTGTTTCAGTGATTCTATGGACGCCAATGAAGTGTTCCGTCAAGCACAGTGTGCTGTAATGCCTTTAATTATGATGGGTCACTTCATAGATAACTCAAAGATCACTTTTCGTTGTTTAATTAAGCGTGCATTTGAAGGAAAACCTGCCTTCAAAAATAATGATCAATCTAAAGACGGAACAACTGGCCAGAAAAATGGACCACCCTTTCCCAATAGACATAAGAGTCCTGGGCCTCATGTTTCAAGGGCAAAAGGTTCTGGTGTTAACAACACTCAATCTGTGGGACCAAAACATGGGCCTAATAAAAAACAGCAAGCAAACTTCAATAAGAAATAATTATGATATATATACCTATAATTATATTAATGTATAATTTTGTTATTTCAGATATTTTATGTAAACATTTAATGTACATATGTTTAAGTTTAACAGGATAAATAATTTCACTCTACACAATTAAGGTAACAACAATAATTCAATGTCAAAGTAAATTGGCAATGGACATTTAATTTTTCATGCATTATCTATGGTAACTTTGTATTCTTTCTTCTTTTAATTAATAAACAATTATTGATGTACTTTAGACTTTATGTTCTTTGAATTAAATAATGATTAGTTTTAATCTATTATCCTAATGGGATTAATACATGACTCGCTATTTTAATGCTAAAATTCTAAATTATTAAATTATAAAATAAAAAAATAATATATCATAATACAGATAATACCTAGTTATTTAATGATAAAGGTGAAGATGCCCATAGAATTTATGAGTATAAAAAATATTACTGGATCAACTATACCATATAAGAAAAAAGTGCACTTTCAGTCGGTTACAAATTCAGAGAAGATCCGTATTTATAAGGTCTAATCACGCACTATTATCGTACAAAGACACGATATGATATATTCGAAAACGGGCCGCGATAGGTGATACCGCCGCTCGTCAGATTTACAAATTTTCAAGGTATTGGCTGTAAGATTAGCCCTTGCCTCTACAATCCAAATTTCGTTGAAATTGTACGTATCATATTTTTGTGCACAAAATTATACACAAACCATCCAGTTCCCAGCCTCAAACCTGTAGCCTATATTGACAATCTTGTAAGTTACATTTTAGCTTATTTCTACTTTATATAGGTACTACTTATTAACGAAATTTAGTAAATGTAAATATTAACATTATTATTTTCTATTAAACACGGGTTTTTTGATCGTCTTGCTTTTCAGCATAGACCTCCCCAAATGTTCTCCATTCCATATCTATCTCTTGCTTTCCTCATCCATGTGGCTCCTGCCACCGTTTTACTCTAGAATATGGAAGTTTTACTCTGAATACTCTGAATGTGATGACAAGTAAGAGGGGAAAGTCGACGGATTTTTTCTTTTGCAGACAACAGTTCTATCTAACACCAAAAAACGTCATACGAAATATTTTTGATTTTTATAAATTACTTAGTAAAAATCGGTTCTCAAATGCCGTACCAAAAATTGCTGCCCTAGACTCCAGTTCAATAATTCATAGAAGATGCAGAGACCCCGCCACGTAACGATAAGGGATCAAGCCGCTCGGTATTTACGTAATACGATCATTGAAGAAGACATTCATTTCTAGATTTAGCAACATTGGCAAATCATTATATTATGTTAGTACCGTAGATGAAGTATAGAACCTACCTACCATAGTCCGTCTACGATTAGTACTAACGGGCATCTTGACTAAACCTAAGGGATTTAATTGACTTTAATGTTAATAAATTATAATGACAATGGCCGATGAATTTAATACCAAAATATTGCTATGCTAACCAATACTGTCCTGTTTTATGCTCGGGACAATGCCGAGCGGGTACAGGCTGCTAAAAAAGGCGTGTTGAGTCGAGAACCAACTCGGGAGTAAAGGTACACAGTACAATTAGGGTTTGGCATCAGGCTCGATGGGGTATGTAAGGGACACAGAGCATTAATGTTGGTGGTGCCTTTTCCCGGTCATCTAGAGTCTTGTTCAACTGAAGGAGACAGCGCATATTGAATTTCTCCTTCGTTGTTTCGGCCAGCGAGTCATCATCTATAAACCATCTTAACAGATTTTCTGTTGACGTTTTACGTTTGACGTTAACTTGTCTTTAAGTGTTATTGTTACAGATATGAATACATTTATTTTGACTTTGAGTTAATAGTGGCCGAAGTAGTAATGGAGGTCTGACATAAATTCCATTGAACGGCTTTGACAAAAGACCAGAAGGCTTGTGCAAGATTTCTGCATCTGCCCAGGTCTTAAAGCATTCTCTTCTCATTCTAATTCGACGCAAGGCCGCCTTACAAAAGCGTTTTTAGGGATGTGTGGTTGCAGTAAATAAAACTCCCTAATAACTTGTAGAGAAGAAGTGAAGATGGAACTGAATATAAGAATGTATAATGAATAATATTTCGCGTCTGGTAATTATTACACCCTCCCTCGAGAGGGGGATGTTTAAACCCGCACCGGCATGTGGCCCCTTCGGGTGGTGTGTTGGTTCCCGCCCTGCTGATACGGGGTCGGGCTTATAGCCCTTGGTGCTTCGCGCGAGGAGCAATAGCTCGACTCGCTGCGCGCAGCCGATGGGGTCTGGTCCGGAGTGTCAATCCGGTGGTGGGGTCAAGTAGTTATTATTTTTATTTATTTATTTTTTTATTTATTTTTTTGTATTTTTATATGTATATTTTTTTGTTTTTTTTTTTTGTTTTTTTTTTAAACTCTACTTGACCCTGGTGTCTTGGTAGGTGGTGTCGGGCAGCTAGCTGCGCGGCTCGCGGTCAAGCACCGCCGGGTGAGACCCCCGGTTACCCCGGGGGAGGCCCAGCGAGGCGACCAGCGGTCGAAGCCGCGGCTGCTGCCCTGGTGTCATGTCCGGTGGTGTCGGCATCCGCGGAGAGTACGCGGATACCGCAGGCGATCTGGCGGCCTGGAGTGCCATGGCGCGATGTTTTGGAGATGGGGATGTTGAGAGCCATCCGCTCGATCGAACATCCCCTTCGTGAGTCGCGCGAGGAACTCGTCGATGGACTCCATCCGCAGGTCTCGCGCTATGGTGGCGTTTCTCACGTAGCGGGGGGTCCCCACTGCGCGCCTCAGGCAGTTGTTTTGCACGGCGCGCAGTCTCTGCCGGTTGGACTCCTTAGTGTAGGAGTACCACGCCGGCGCCGCGTACGTGAGATGTGGGCGTACGTACAGCTTGTACAGTGCGAGCTTGATGCGGATCGGTAGGTTGCCGGTGAATAGGGGGCGGAGTTTGCTCGACACCCCCTTCGCTCTTCCTGTGATCCTCTTGACGTGGTGCCGCATGGACAGTTGCCGGTCGATGGTGACCCCTAGGTAGGTGACCGGCGTCTTCCACGGCACGTCCTTGTCCAGGAACCGCAGGGGCGGCGGCAGCCTACTTTGGCCGAAGGCGATCGCCTGTGTCTTTGTCGGGTTGGCGGCTAGTCTCCACTTGTCTAGCCACTCTGGCAGGAGGTCCAGGGCGCGTTGGAGCTTCGCCGCTGCTGTTTTGGTGCTGAGCGAGGCGGCCACGTACGCCGTGTCGTCGGCGAAGATGGCCAGTGTGCACCCGCTCGGGCACTGAACGTCGTCGGTGTAGGTGGTGTATAGCAGCGGCGATAGCACGCTGCCTTGTGGGACGCCCGCCGTGATGGGTCGCGGTCTAGACGCAGCCTTACCCGTCGCAACGTGAAACGTGCGGTCGGTGAGAAAGACGCGGAGCACCGCGACTATGCGGCGGGGCAGCGGAGACTCGGCGAGCTTCAGCACAAGGCCGTCGTGCCAGACACGGTCGAAGGCCTTCTCCATGTCCAGCATCACGGCGGCGGCCCCTTCCTTTTTGTTGAGGGCCGGGGCTGCAGTGTAGAGCACCTTCTTCAACTGCAGCGTGATGCTGTGCTCGCCGCGGAAGCCAAACTATTCGGGCCTCGGCTGCAGGTACTTATAGATCCTCTGCAGCAACAGCCTCTCGAACAGCTTCGACTGCGTTGAGAGCAAGGTGATAGGCCGGTAGCTCTCCGGAATAATATTTTACAAAGCTGCGTACATTTGTATAAAAAACTTAACCTATGCTTAAAAGTAGTAATAACAGGTTGTGTTAAAACGTTCAGCCAATACGCGCAGGGTGTGTACGAAAGGGATCTTTCGCTACCTGACTCGTGTTTCAACAAAACCGTGGCGCGGCAAAAATTTGACCGCTAGAAAAAAAACACTCTGCGCCCGACCGTCGTTCCGTGCGGACGTCTGCTCCAGTGCTATCTCGCTCGCTCCGTGTGAGTCATCGCCGCTTGACACTGTACAGTGGGCACGCGCTCTCCGACTGCTGCCTTGCCGCCTGCTGCGCTCCCATTGGTCGCTTCGCGCCTTCGGTGGACAACGGGCTTTGAAGGCTGCAATTTATGATCGCGGGTTTACCTGCGGCCGCTCAAATAGCCACCTAACGGTGCCAAATGGTTATCTGTTGGTTAACGCCTTGTGCGGGAGTGTTTTTGTCCGGGGTGCATACACCGTGCCTTTTTCAAGGCGCGTAACAGCCCCTCCGCTTCCTCCAAGTCCTGTACGCGGCCGGGCCTCCTAGTAGGCACGCGATAGGGAGTAGGTACTCCAACTACTTTCTTGCAACCGGCTAAAAACAGGTCCACTGTTGGACGGGTCCTGTCACATCCGTAGGGGCTCTATTTACCCAAACTCCTACGGGCTGGTTAGGTCGGTGACAAACCACACCTCCGCTATCACCTGCGGAGACGCATACACGTTAGGGCTAATAACACTAGCTTAGGTACTCACGACAAGTAGGCTTAGGTACACACTCGCCGCCAAACTGTTGGCTTCCCGCCTTCAGAATGGCGACCGAGGATCCACCTCCTGACATGAGCAATTTAGTGCTCTTTTTAAATAAGCGTTTTCCAGACGCAATTCGGGCTTTTAATAAGTCCCTAATCGCGGATTCGCCGCGTTCACCGTCACCGTCACCGTGTAATGCGGTTAAAAATGCCTCCACGAAGGCATCGCGAAACGTAACCGACCAATCCGGGTCTCGCTCGCGCCCCGACAAAATAGTTACACGCTCGCGTATTACCAATCAGGATCTCGCTCGCGCTCGCGCTCACCATGCGAAGTGGGAAGCGTAAGCGATGATCCAATCACGGCCACTGTCGCGTATGTCGACCCAATCCGCTCGGGCGGAATCGGTAAACGAAGCCCTTTCGTCGTCGAACGAATCCGACGGCTTTCAAACAGTAGGACGTAAGAAAAAGCGTTCAGCCAACGGCGGTCCTCCTGCTAAGAGACCAACCCAGCTCTCAAGCCCTCCTAAGAGGGATCTTAGCTCCCTTTTATCGGGAAAGCCTGCGCCTGCTCCCGCTCCTGCGGACCGCATTAAAACACCTCCGCCCGTGTACATTAGGGACAAGGGTGTTTGGCCCGCCCTTTCTAAACTTCTCGACACTAAGTCGATAAATTATAAGACCCGTACGCTGAGGGATAACTTATGCGTACAGGTGTTTACACCGGATCACCACCGGTTTCTCACCTCCCACCTTCGCTCTGAAGGTATCGGAGGTCATACGTTTCCCCTACCCGAGGAGCGCGTCCTTAGGGTAGTTATCAAGGGCATCCCGAAGAAAATAGACTCCGGGATAGTCCAAACCGACTTAGTAGAGCAAGGGTACCCCGTTAGGGAGGTATTCAGAATGCTCCAACGCACGACCAAAGAAGAGTACGATATGGTACTCGTAGTGCTAGACCATACCCCGAGCGGGAAAAAGATATTTGGTCTCAGAGAGTGTTGCAAGCTCTCGGGACTGAGGGTTGAAACCCCCCTCAAACACTCATTCACACGACAGTGTGAATCGCTGTCAACTCTACGGGCACGCAGCCCGTAACTGTTTCGCCAGGGCGCGGTGTGTTAAGTGCTTAGGCGACTATGGCACCGCGGACTGCAAGCGCACAATTCCGTGCGCCGAGCCGCCGGCGTGCGTGCTTTGCGGGCAACAGGGGCACCCAGCGAATTATCGCGGTCCTCGAGCCCCCAAGGCGCATAAGCCGGCGTCTAGGCGCACGGTGAGGCGTGACGCGGCCCGCCATGGCACGGGAGCAAAGCCCACTTACGTGCCGGCCTTACAGCCCCAAAAATAGTCCCTGGGTCAAGCCCCCGGTAACGGAGGGCCCTCCCCAGCTCACGTCAGAGGCCTTCCCACCTCTACCAACCAAAGCGGCATCTGCGGCGCCTTCCCAGGTGTCAGCGCCGACACCCATCATAACGGAGAGGACCACCTCTAAGGCGAGCCCTCCTCCTCAAGCCCTCCGCCCTCCCGCGGAAGCGTCTGCGGAAAAAAAAAATTGGATCCTTTTCTGCGCGCAGCGGCTGAAGCGTTCGGATGTGTTCTCCTGAGATTACTTCGATATCCTTGTAGCCTATGCGATAACGCTGACAAAACTGTTCTTTTCAGAACACACTCGTATCATAACGAAAACGTATAAACTGTTCTTTTCAGAACAATTTATTCATGTATCAACGATAAACGTTAACAGCTAATTTAGTCACCTACACGTTTAAACCAAGGTTGGGACTTGTCACCGATAGGATCCACAGAGAATGAAATAAAAAGTTCCATACCCAGCAAGACCACCTCGGCAACTAAATCAGAAATAACTGACGAAAAGCGAATGGGCGGTCAATTTGCATTTGCAAAGGTAGAATATAAAAAAAAATACCGTATTTCATTCCAATCCTTTGACTTGTAGCCCACAAAGCGAGGACGATGTAGGAGTGTAAAAAATTATATTAACCGCCGCGAAATTTAGGTACATTTTCGAGTCTATTGTTTTCTATGATAAAAGCTGAATGTCCCTTTCATCGATGTGGCAAAGTCGAGCGTTCAATTATCTGTTTACTTCCAGGTTTATTTATCTGTGTTCTCTAATAGTGCTATTGAAATCTGTGAATGTGATAGTAAATAAAAAGACGTTTGTGGTGGTCATAAAAGTAAACAAATATCTTATAACAGTAAATTTAATTTGGTTCGGTTAATATAATCAGTAATAAATACATTTTTAAAAAACTTGAACTACGGCAATATGGATGATATTTCTGTTCAAACGTTTGAGTTTAATACTTCTAAGGAGGACCCGTTATTTCTTAACGCTTTAATCTTTAAATACGTTAAAATCCATGTCCTAAGAGATATTGTGTACCATGGGTACTTAGAATCTATTGATCCACTTCAATACAGGTTGGAAAAAATATTTATTTATTTATTTGATTATCAGTAACCCTCAAACAAAAATTCAGGAATATATTAACTAAAAAGTTAACTACAATAAGAAAATCCTTAACTTGTTGAAATGTAATTTTAAGCTTTTTAATTATTCCGTTTTGCTAATTGGCCTGGGTATTAAAATTTTAAAAAAAGTAGTAGCACAAGCCATATCATACAAATATCACAATAAATATTTTTTCATAAATTAGATTTACATTTATGAAATAATTTAATTTTTAGTTGACAGTCCATATTTCTTTCTTCGTCATATTTTGACTGGTTTCTGTTGCTGCTTAGCTGATTTTCTTACCTTTTTTATTAATATGTATGTAATTGAAATGTAGTTTTCTATCAATTTTTTTATAATTATTATTAATATGTAGCTTAAGATTATTATGAATACTCTAAATTTGTGTGTTATTAAATATTATAAAGATTTCTATTATCTGTATTAATTGAAATTTTGTTTTTAGTGTTATATTAAGTATGATAAAAGGAAATGAATGTAAAAAAATATTCATACCTGGACATGCTGTAATAAACATAACTGTTTTAGATAATTTTGATTGTTTGAAACCAAAAACTAATGAAGTCATATTAACTTCGGAGGATGTCTTAGAAAAGAAACAGAAAATGGTATCATGGTTTAAGAAAAATTTATTGCCCGTGATAGAAGAAGGAGAGAATATTGTTGTTGGTAATATTTCAATTCTACCACCATACAGTGAAAATGATATCTGCGCTTTAAATCCAATTGTTGCTACAGAAGTTAAAAAAATGATATTAAACATGCCATAATATGAACTACAAGTATTTATTAATTTAATGTGTTTTTATTTCTATTATTATTGAAAAAAAGTATAGCAACCTGATGACCTTGAGTCATGCATATTCTGTACATATAACACAGTTTTTCTCAATTCAATTCTGTGCATAACTCTTTAAAAACAAAAATATGGAATTGGGACACTGGCTTAATGTAATATTATATAAATAATAATATAATGTCTGAAAAATATTCAATTTTATTTGTTAATTCGTTGAAGATTATTTTGAATAACATAGGTTCCAATAATACCTTCATAAAACACCTAATACAAATTACGGAAGTTACAAATTAAAATAGCTCGCAACGTGCGAAGTTATGAGTCTAGACTTCATCACAAAGTTTGAATTGATAATGCGTGTGACGTGTGAGCAAACTAAGCCATTTATTGCCACTGAATATCGCTAACAGCTATTAATATTGTAACCATTGAAGATGTAGCGTCGTTTTTGTATTAAAAGTTATACTGCCAAACATTATGTTTAATTGTAGACTGGTAATATAGATAATTCTCAAAATGTGTTCAGTGTCCGAGTCATCGAGTAGAAGAATACAATATTTGGCGGGACTCAGCGGTTAGTAAAAAATAATTTATTTGTGTTTACAATGAATATTTTGTTATGCGATTTTCCTCGTTACAGTTTCCTTTGCGTTTACATTCACTGGTGCTGTATTATCATGGCCTTCGCCAGCGATTCCAAAGTTCAAAAACGGTGAAGCAAATGTACAAATAACCGACGTGAGTGTTAATGACAATTTATTTTTAAAAACACTTTCTTAGTTTTATAATTAACAAATTGAATCTATGTCGGTCACAAATTATTCGAATATTAAAATGAGTCATAATTAACTCAACAAATTATAACGAATTATAAATATCTCTTTCTTTTTTTATTAGAACTCTCTAATATTTAGAATTGTTAAGAATTTATTAAGTATAAAGTTTTTTTCGTGAATGAGTCTTCGAAAATTCTTGTTTTTTTTAAATTTAAAACATGTTTTGTTTAAATTTAATAGGAACAAAGCTCTTGGGTCGTTGCTCTATGCCCTCTTGGTGCGTTACTCGGCTGCTATTTTGGGCAAGTTTTAAATGAGAAACTTGGTCGTCGCCGTACAATTCTCGCTTCAGTACTGCCGGGATTAATAGGTGCGGTATGTCATTCCTTATCTAACGTGTCTGGCAAAGATATTATCAGCGGTTATGTGAACTAATATTGTTCTCAAAAATTATGTTTTAAGTTTTTCATATAAGGTGTCAAAATATATTGTCGAACTATAATGACCTGTAGACTTTGAGTATTAAGCCAGAATTGTGTAAGCAAATTAGGTTTGTGTGCGTGTGTACAAACATTGTGCAATTTGTTTCTGTAGTAAAATTTTGTCTGTGTGAGTGCCTCGTCCCCCGCCGATGTTTTGGCAGAAAAGTTAATTAGCATCGTTCGAGTGATGGCGTCTCCTTTCTGGCTTAATACTCAAAGCCTGTAGAGGAACTATGTATGTGTGAAAGTTACCAATTCAAAAGCGATTATGACATCTACAGATTATAGACGAAGTTACAGATCTACCGTTACCAGCGCTGTAAACTTTAGACCCTAAGCTGTTATTAATTTTTCTAGCTCTTAATATTGTTTACAAAGACACCATGGCTTATGTGCGTCGCCAGAAGTATCATTGGTGTGGGAAATGGGATTACAGCTGTGGTAAGTACTAAGTACATTAACAGATAAAACTTGCTGAGTTTCTTCTCCATTCTTTTCGGAACAAGGACTCCTGGTAGTTTTGCAAACGGATGGCGTAGCTTTGCTATTTCGTGAATTTTGTTAAAGTTTTTGACATTCATAAGCATGCCCTAATACGCATCTAAATTGAATAAATGAATTTTGATTTTGATTTGATTTGATTTGATTATCATTTTCCTTACATGTGCTGGCTTAAAATAAATAAATCGGTGGCGAAACTTTTTAGGTCTGGGCCTCAGATTTCTGTATCTGTTTCAAGATAATTTGTCATAATAATAGACACACGCCGTCGACTTTAGGATCTATGGCAAGCCGGTTTCCTGACGATGCTTCCTTCGCCGTTTGATCGAATGTTAATTGCGTACGTAGAAAGAAAGGACCTTGGTTTCCAGCTAGAGATGGAACCTACAACCTGAGGGATGAGAGTCGCACGCTGAAGCCACTAAGCTAATACTGGTCTACATCACATCGTCTGGGTTACCGCGTAAAATAGCGATTCCGATTTTGGAATCGTGTGTAGCACGTAATTACAAGCTTGCCATGTGTCTGAATACACATATAAACTGTCAACATATAAACTGAATTTGGTCGACCATGTCTTTTCAATCTTTGAAATCGGCTTTAAAACCCATGTCAGAAACATTAAAAAATAGCGACTATTCTGAATCAAGCTCATATATATAATAAAACAATATAAAAACCATAGTCATTTCATGGTTTTTATACATGAGACATACAATTGCGAACATACTGAGTGTCTGCCCTGGGGCTTGAGAAAACTCACTACGACAATCATGACCCACGAATTAGTGGGAAAGACATTTGTTAACGCTTTGTCACGTGACAATTTTAATTCAAACAATGAGTTTGGCGTAAATAAAAATATTTTTTTTATTGGTTTTTTATAAAAACAAATGTTTTTGTTTAGCCATTTAGAGTTTTGTCAAAAGTATTATATGGTTTTAGGTAACAATGGTATATATAACGGAAATAGCTGACAAAGAAATTCGCGGTGCTCTGGGAATGTTGGTTCAAGTAATGATGAACATAGGCAGCTTATTAGTCTATGGTATTGGACCTTTTGTATCCTATACGGTACTTAACTCTATAGTATTATCTTTTGTTATCCTCTATGGAATTGCGTGTTTATGGGTTCCCGAATCTCCGTACTATCATTTGAAAGACGGAAGGCTGGCGCTTGCAAAAAAGGAGTTTATGTTCATTAAAGGCACGAAGAATGATAAGGTATGTTTTTATTAAAATAATTATTCGCGAGAGTCAATGTTTATAGATTTTTTATATAACGGGGCAAACGGGCGCATCTGATATTAAGTGATACCACTGCCCATAGACACTCAGATTGTCAGTCTCGCAAGTGCGTTGCCTTTTTAGAAATGCTCTTTTCTTGAAGAGCTCGTAAGTCAAATTGGTTCGGAAATACTTCAATTGGCAGCTGGCTCCACATGGTGGTGCCGTGCAAAAACGGGCTTAAGAAACGATAAGTTCACTGAAGTATTTCTGAACCAATTCGACTTAGGGTCCTTCAAGAAAAGAGCGTACCAATTCTTAAAAGGCCGGCAACGCACTCGCGAGCCCTCTGGCATTGAGTGTCCACGGCCGGCAGTATCACTTAAAATCAGGTGAGCCTCCTGCCCGTTTGCCCCCTGTTCTATAAAAAAAAGATGAAGAACGACGGCCGTCGAGAAGGGCTTACTTATCACTCGCGTGTTACAACGTATTCAATGTTGACACAAGACAATTGACAAGTCACCGCGAATCTACGTTGTTATTTATATTTTTTAAATAATAAATGCATAGTTTTAAACAAACTCTATTTTAACAACTTTCGTCTCTTTATGTCAAATTGTGTAAACAGTTTGATGAAAAGAGACAGATTTGGTTACAGCGTTATACAGAGTTATATTTAGTAAGGTTGAGAATACAAATCATTGCTAGCAATTAATTCTGAAGATTAGTTGTAGTGGGCGATCTACTGCGTGCCTTGAGATTAGTTTTAAACAAACCTATATATTATAGTACATATATAATAAGAATATTTGTTACTCGATATAAAGTAATATACGTTTAATGTGTAGGTAATTTTTTTTAATATTTTTTAGTGGGCAAGCGAGGAGCTGGCGATAATGAGAAGTCATGTAGTAGAGAGTATGGCTAATAAAACTACAACTAAAGAGCTTTTTACCAACATGAGATATCGGAAAGCACTTTATGTTGTGGCAGGTATTTATTGGTTTCAGTTGCATACATGTACACATAGATTTTTTTTTATTCGCTTTGTCGACATCTTTTGATGGGGCATTTTTCAGTTCCTGTTACTGCTGTTTTTTTATAATAATACGAGCCTTTTAATTCATATACAGTGTAAACTCGTTATAACGTTATCCTTTATAACGATAAACTCCCTATAACATTGGAGTTAGCCCAAGTTTGTTGGTTTGCGTTAAAACTCACATCACTTTATAGGGGTACGCTATTCTCTATTACGAAGAAATGTGTTCATATTTGCAGACAGTAAATATTTATTATCGGTATTATTGTTTATGTTATGTTATCAGGTAACAAAAGACTTTGAAGCTCCGAAACATCCGAGGTCGGTCTAGCTTTTGTTATCCTTAATTGCCTTGTACACGTGCAGTATGACGCATTGTTTTCTCGGAAGTGATGGTCTTCGACCAAGCATACTGGGTACCTATGGTATTATCAGTCGTAAACCTACTTTGAAACTGTTAACATGGCCAGTAAACGGAAAGCGATTAGTGTTGACGAAATAATCAGACTATATGTGTAAACAATAATTTATATGTATAAGCATTTATTATCTAAGACATACATACAATTAAAAATTCTTATTAATTTGGTTTTTTTTGTTCACTCCATATAAGGATAACTCTATAACGACAAAATATGCTCAGTCCCTCGAGTTTCGTTATAAAGAGTTTACACTGTATGTACTTTTATATTTAAACACATTTCTATCTCTTCTTCTTTTCTGTGAGCCCTTTTTGACATGTACCTGTTGTTTCCTTAACTTTTTTTATAGAACAGGGTCCAAACGAGCAGAAGGCTCGCCCATGGACATTCTCAATACCAAAAGGCTCGCGAGTGCGTTGCTGGCCTTTTAAGAATTAGTACGTTCTTTTCTTGAAGAAAGTTTGTCTATCCCCTTTCTAGATCGTCATCTTCTTTTTCTCCTTGGGCTTGGGCACTAATTTAGTTATAATTTTATTTATGGGTTCTTAAAACTATGTTACAAATCTTTTACCTTTAACAAAACAAAAATAAGTGATGTCGTTAAATGGACGTCCTCGGAAACGAGAATTTTATACCTAGTATAATTGATGAGTGTATGAAATACATATTTTTTGAAAAATTCACATTCACCGCAATTGTCATGTGTTTGAAATCAGTAAGTTATACAGTAGAAATGCATTATGATGATAATGATAAAAATATTATTAAATAAATAATTACGATTTATTTGCAATCAAAATTTTTAATAACATGCTTCTCGATTTTTAAATATTGTATTGTCTAAAAAGTAAAATCTTTATGATATGAAATAATCATTTAAGTATAAAATAAAAAAAATATTGTTTTATTTGTTTTTGAAATTTGTTTTTATAATTGTTTTTCCTTAATTTTGCACAGGTTTAAAGGTTCTTCAGTATATGACGGGTACATGTGCCATACAGGCATATTTAGAGCCAATTTTTCGCCAGAGTAGTTCCGTTTCCGGTCCCTACGTAAGCATTGTCTATGGATTCGTTCAACTTGCTGCTGGTATGTTACAAAATCTTTCATAAGCTCCGCCGATCATACTCCTTATATTAAGCGTATTCTACTTCATCATATTATGTTATATTTATATTTTTGTATTTATGTAACAATATCAGACTTGATAGGCGACAAATAGATATAAAAATATTTCTTCAACTTGTTTTTTATGTTGCTTAACGTGTTAAACTATCCAATAACCGATCGAGTAGTGTATTTATCAGCACATTTATTTCAATAATAATTTAACAAAATTAACTACTTGAATTCATTAATTTCATGTTTTATTAATTAATTAAATATTTCGTAATTGCATGTTTTCTAAAAATCAATCAATCATGATAATTGGTTCACAATCTTAAAGGGTTAAGTACAATATGCTATAAGAATATATTATTGACGCACGCGCCGAGATACGGGCCTTTGATAGCAGATAGTCGATAAAACGATATTTTTTGTTCACTGTTTTTATTTTAACAAAATAAGCTACTATTACAAATTAAAATATTAATTAATATACTATTTCTTACGGTAAAGGAACTGACATGAAGCAGACCTTTTGTTTGTTCATTCAACGGACAATTTAAAATGTCTATCGCAATTTGAAGAGTTATTTCCATACATTGTGCTATTTTGAAGAAGTTAGTTGCACCCTGAAGGTGCGATTAATATCTGAATAGTGTTTATTTAGTTTATGGATTCAGAGTAGGTACTTATTATTTTTGATTGCCATATTTACTAATGAAACATGTATACACATATATGTATAAATATATTTTTTAAAGGTCGCCATTAATTTATTACATCACAATATTTTTAATATCTCGTCGTAAACTTCGAGATTTGTAAATATAAATAAATTAAGACATTGTCTTTTAAAACATTAGTTTTCATTCAGATATACCGACGAAAGGAATTCACACTAACGTATACCAGATAAGTTAAACCTTAAAATGTAAATTGATTGTTTGGCTTAAAGGTTTCGAAAAATATAAACTAATAAATAATAAAGTCTTGTTTCGCGTATATAATATTCATTTTTGCATAATCTAAATCATTACAATTCATATCTTACATTACAATTTGATCTTACTATCACACTACAGTAGACTTTCGATAGCCAAATTATCGAAAATCCACTTGTTTAATTGTGATTTGTTTTCGGCCCGAAAATACACGATTAGTAAAATGAATGTTGATTGGTTCTCTTGGTAATTTGAAGGAATTGTATCTTGCTTGTCAACATGCCATAATTTAAAGCCTTCCCTATTATCTAAGTCTATAATTTGAACTTTGAAGTATTTATGTTTGTTTACATAAATGAGATATGGGTTCGCATTCCAGTCTCCTTACATACGTTATTAATAAGTCATGTTAATGTTTGATGACATCATGACAGTGATAGACCAAAGTTGCTCATTCAAAAAAGATTAGGGCTCTTCGAAATAAAAAAATAGTGAATAAGGGTCTGTTTCACAATGTCCGGATAAGTTTCAAATAAGCTATGTATTATTACTTATTGTTAGGATAAACAGTATCGTTGTGTTCACTGCAGATGGCGCTTTCCGTCATGACGCGCGAAGTTTCTTATTCGGAACTTTTATCTTTCGAATAATATGTGTGTTGCATAGCTATTTACTTGGTATGGTACTTTATCCATACATTTTGAAACAGACCCTTATTGTATTTATGTAATTTGTTAATACATAATAAGAATATAAAAATAATAAACTATGAATTTTGATCAAACTATTTTAATTACTGAGTCCGCGAGTTATTTAAACGGTACATTTTTATCATTAGGTACCTATGATCCCTGTAGTTTTAAATTATCGAGAATCGACTGTATATAACGAACAATAGACATTACGAACGACTAACTTACAATATTATAATATTTAATTTGACATTCTAGAATTCAATCCCAATCTTGTTTAGTTATTTGCATCGAAGAATGGAATATTAAAAAAAAATTGTAATATTCATATTAATAATTCAATTTCAAACAAAACATATTTCCTCTTAATATCACAAACAATATAGTTTATTGTTTCCTAGTTCTCTTATCTAAATAATACTTCGGTAAATGTTGATTCATAAGACTTCAATAGCTGTAGTTACAATTTAAGACAATGATTCTTACAGCTAATTTATTTATTTAGAATAACAGTCGTTTTGCTCTCTGTGAACGTAACTGTTAAGGTAACGATAAAAATTAAAGAAACAGACGATATTTATGTGTAGGCACAGCATTCTTATAGGACTGATCTATAATATATAATGAAGGTGTGAAAGAAAAACTATTTATTACAGGTATCACCGCTACATTCCTCACAGGCTGTGTAGGACGACGTGTGCTAATGTTGACATCTTCGATCGGTGTTGCCATATCACTAACAGCAGTTGGCATATATTTTTTCCTTCAAGATTACTATCAGTTGAGCGCTCAAACGCTTTCATCAATATCTGCAATCCCTCTCGTAGGCGTTTTGGGATTTAATATTCTATATAGTATTGGTTTAGGAAATCTACCTTATATAATGCAAGCAGAGTTATTTCCCATTAATGTTAAAACTGTAGCGTCAAGCTTGGCGACCATGATGGCCGCAATATTAAACTTCTTCGTGACGAAATCGTACCAGGGTATAAAAGACTTTTTTGGACATTATACAGTGTTCTGGTCATTCGCGAGTATTGCGTATTTTGGTATATTTTTTATATATTTCTTTGTACCGGAAACTAAGGGAAAGACTCTGGAAGAGGTTCAAGATAATTTGAATTTGGAGGCTGTGGAATTGGAGCAGTTGAATAAAGAGAAACAGAAAGAATAATGTTCTTCAGTATTCACTTTACGCACGCGTTGTGAGCGTATTTCCAGTTGTCGAAATGATTGATTACCTCTATTTTTTCAATATACAAAATTCGTCTTCAATCAAGTGCATTGGGGTTTTGTAGTAGGTAATTTCTAAACAATAATTATAAGTTTAGAATTTACCTACTAGAAAACCGGTAATTAATTAATAATTTTTACTAGTAAATCGGTAATCGTTGAGAGGAATTATGTGTGAGTGTGTGCGAGAGAAAACACTGGCGGATACTCTTTGCGTAACAAAAGGCACAAACCTAGTGTGCCTAATTCAACACATATTACTTTGAAGTATATTTTGTATAAAATTATTGTTTCATTATAATTATATTTAAAAATGTGTTTATTTTTTTATCACCTTATCATTATTATTAGCGTATATCGTAATACGTATTAGCATTCTAATTAAATATAAAGTATGTAATGCCGTAGATGTATTGTAACCTAACAATCTCTAATTTTGATAAGGCCTTGTCTTAAATGCCGGATATAATAAATTAGGCGTTTCAAGGTCAAAATTTAAGTATAAACGATATTTATATAATATACAAAAAATTAAACCAGTGGTTTTCGAACCAGAATTTTTTGTGGCGTGACAGAAAAATAATATTTCAGAAGGTCGTGTTAGTGGCGCCGCACAATTTCCTCTCTCTTTCTGAAAGGCCTCCGGGCCTGGGTAATGGTAAGACCAGTATAGACATATACTTGATCGGTCTCGTGATATAGTGTTCTCCACTCTGCCAGTCACAAAACCCTTTTCTAAAGTTTCTGGACCTCTTGCATGTTACATGTCAAAAAAACTCGGGCTCCGTGAGTTTTTATGTGTAATCTTAGTATAGAAATTTTTTAAATATATATGTGCATATAAAAAAATAAAATAAACAAATCAGTGGCGCTACAACCTCTTTAGGTCTTGGCCTCAGATTTCTGAATCTGTTTCATGATCAATTTTAAATCTAATAGGCAAGTAGGTGATCAGCCTCTAGGCACACGTCGTCGACTTTTTGGGTCTAAGACATGTCGGCTTCCTCACGATGTTTTCCTTCACCGAAAGAACGTCTATTGGTGCACAGCCGGGGATCGAACCTACGTCCTCGGGTATGTGAGTATATAAAATGAACTAAAAAAACATTTGTGACGAAATTATTTATTGGCCAATACAAATCTGTAATACAGAACTATTTAATAATATAATAGCAGGACTAACAAATTTCCCGTGTATTTAACGATACACATAAATTAATTATTCCCACAATTGTATTAAATCCTCTTGGAGTTTCCATACGAGTACAAAGGAGCGAAGGGTGTGTCTGCCGGTTCGTCCCCACTTTCCTCTGAGGCGTCAGACTCAAAGGTATTGTCCGGAATGTCGTATAAACGAATGAGTGGCTTGTTAGGATCCTTCATAATAAGGTATTTACCTGAAAAAAAAAACTATTTGAACAGCAACACAAAGAGAAAGTTTTTTAGCATTTAAAAATACCAATGTAACATTTTTGAAGTGAAACTTCTTTAGGCGTATGAGGGTACATTTTTTTACCGGGTGAAACGTCACGAAGATGTGCAGCGTTTTTGGAGAGAGCGATTGAGACCGACTGAGAGTGTGAAAGGGAGAATCATACAAAAAAATGTCAAAGACTCACCATCCTTCTGCTTCATACAAATATCGATGATGCATCGAAGTATACCCCACGCATTGTCCATAGACAAGTTGATTTGCGCGGCAAACTCGTGCGGCTTGAATTGCTGCGTGCCGAGTATGACGTGACGGGAGTTGTCACGCACTTGCACACGTGACACATATCCGAATTTAATCTGGTCCGAACCAGCTAACAGGGCCTGTAATTTTTATTTTACATATTTTGGTAAGCTTCATCTCCTACATAATATATTTGTAACTAAATTGAAATGAATCAATTCAAATCATTTATTCAAATTAGACCACCTAAAATGGCACTTTTGAACATTAAAATATAGCTATGAAAAACAAAATTTCTTATCATCTATAAATATAAGACAACCAAATGACATTGTTTTATTTCCAAAAAGACAAAAGACATCACATATTTCTCAGCTAAGAACGGTTTTTATTGAAAATTTTACCTGAACGGTCCACTTAGCAAGCTTGCACGAGTTATTCCGCAACTCGTTGGCCAGTACAGCACCCCGTTGTGTGTCCAATTTCTGCCTCCATTCCACACCGTTGGCCAACTTAGAGTCCCATTCGTTCAATGCCTTGATGGTCAAAAATTGGGTTTCGCCTTGGGGACCTTGAAGTACTGCATCGTGTTCGCAACGAGCTACTAAAACCTGAAAAATTCAATTTAAATTATGTAGTAATTAAAATCTGAAAAAAGTTTTTGTATGTGATATCGAAGCTTAGTAAAAAAATTAAATTATCACTTAGGCACGACAGACAAAAACAAAATTAGACATACTTGAACGATACATAAACAAAACTGGTGGCATCAAGAAAGCTGTCAAAGAACTAAAAACTAATCTTAACTGGATCTCAAATATAAAAAACAAAAGAGGATATAAAATAACCAAACGCCCGTACATAGTCTCAACGGCGACAAATTTCTACAAACAACTATACTCTACCCAAAAAAGTAATAGAGAAACGACGCTAGAAGATGGAGAAGGGGGTACCTGATATATTGCCAAAGGAGGTAGAAAGGGCTATCAAGGCTCTGAAGAAGGACAAATCACCGGGTCCAGATTAAGTCACCAACGAGCTTTTGATAAGTCTAAAGAAAATATTGGTACCTACTTTCACCATTCTCTTTAATGAGATAGTCAGAACGGAATCAATACTGGAACAATGGATAAACTCGACGATAACACTTATACACAAAAAAGGAGATAAGAGTGACATCAACAACTACAGGCCCATAAGCTCTATAACGAATATATACAAAGTCTTCGCTAAAATAATTCTAGATAGACTTGGTAAAATCTTAGATGACAACCAACCTATAGAGCAGGTGGGTTTCCCGAGTGGATTCCAGAAAGGAAAAGTACTGTTAAATAACAATATTATAGAATACGTAGCTGAGTACTTGTACCTCGGGCAGACAATATCTATGACCGATTCAGCAACAAAAGAAATCAACACAAGATTAGCAAAAGCATGGAAGAGCTTTTAGGAGCTTAAAGAAGTCATGAAAAATAAGAAAACAAGCATGGTAGTACAAAGGATGGTCTTCAATACTTGTATACTACCTGTACTAACATATGGATCACAAATTTGGGCGCCTACTAAAGTGCAGTATTCAAAGCTACAGGTGTGTTAAAGAGCGATGGAACAATGTATGATAGGGAAAACAAGAAGAGACAAAATAAAGAATACAGCATTAAGGAAAATAACTCATGTAACAGATGTACAATAACAATCAAGAAACTAAAGTGGAAATGGGTGGGACACATTGCAAGGGGTATGGAAAAGTGAAGCAAAAAACTGCTTAACTGGTGCCCAAGGTACAGCAAACGCAAAAGAGGGATACAACTGAGGTTTCTTTAATGTGGTCAATCCGACCACATTAAAGAAACGGCAGGCATGGCAGAGAGTGGCACAGTGCAGAGAGGAATGGCGGGATTTGGAGGAGGCCTTTGCCAAAAAAGGGCACACAGATGCAATAGAATTGGATTAAAATTGAAATTTGTTTAAATGTATATAAAATATAAATGTATCTGAATAAAGGCTATTATTATTTGTATGTGATATGAAACTTTTTAACTTTGAAACTGTTCTAGGATATTTCACATACAACTATTTCATATGAAATAATACTTACAACACCATTGTTCAAGTTCCACTTCCGGTAGCGGTAGCCCACAGATGCCACTTCACCTTCCTCCTCTTCAGACACAAATGGATTAGGTTCAGGGAATTTGTATTTCGGCTCAGCAGGGCCGGATTTCAGCACCTGTAATTATTTAATTTCTTATTTTAAATAAATATTATTATTATAGATTTAACTGGTACACATGATAAAGGATAAAGGTTTGAAATGTATTATATTAATATTGTCGGATATGGCTTTGTTGTTTGTATATTTATCGACAAAGTTAACTGAAAATTTTAGTTAAAATTTCATTAAAATCGGTTGAGTAATTTTTGAAACACCCAAGAATTATCACAGAAGACATGTGATTATAAATAAATTATATCATCATTTGTTTATCTTTTCGATGTCTTGCCAACTTTGCCAACTGTATATTCAAAAATCCAATTCTTACCTGCTGGCTGAAATTATGGTTGATGAAGGTAGCTTCCAAAGCTAAGTTACGGGGTGAATTAATGGAAGTGCCATCATCTGCTGGAGGTTCGATAGATGTCTCGTTGACAGTTAGCAAATCAAACTCAGTGTTGTCACGCTTGTCCAAGAACAACTTATCACCTGTAAAATGCATATTATGTTTATCATAAATTAGTAGAGTCACATAAGTTAATAAGTATGGTTAGGTCAGTTTTTTTTGCTTTGCTCCCAAGCATAATAAAGCATTAAATCTACTTTAATTGAATGGTAATAGTGAAATTTATTAGAAAATGAAAAACGTCTTAATGTAGAAAGTTGCCAATGCTTTGATTGTTTCTCGAAGTAATCTCTGTTCCTCTCTACACATCGTCGCATTTGATGGATCAACTGATAAAAGCAGTGGGCCCATTCTTTCTTTGAATTTTCTCACAATAGGTTCATTTTCACATATTTTAGATTTGCCGCCAATAAACTACATACAAAACATACAAAAACAAATTTCTAATGAATACTACATTCGGTTACCAGAGTTCTAAAATTGAAATTCAAAAGTTTTCAATAGCACTGTTTCTAACTAGCCAGTTCTAAACATTTTCAATGTTACCCTTTTTAAATAAGTAGATTTTTTCTTGGAATAGTGCATGGTTGAGTAAGCTATATATTGCTATGTATATCACAAGAGCAGAGATAGAATGGTTCTTGTTTATGACCATTATGTGTGAACTGCCGCTTTTTAAACTTGGTAGTTAATATGCAGTATATATCTTGTTGTGGTGGTTATATACCTTGTTACAGTCATTTCCAAAAAAAGATTATCATTTTTGTCTCAAAAACTTTTTTTGATGTTTTGATTTTATTATTTACCAATCTTTTCCATAACTATGTCCCATGAGTAGTTGGAGCGAGTGCAGCACATGATAGTTGCAAGGATAGTGTCTGTGGCATACACAGTACCAACAGTCTTACTGAGACGACGGATCACTGGGTCATCAGTTGTAGTGACCTAGATGTAAACAAATTGTGTATTATATTTTTATTACTTAGTGGTGATTTGGATTAAATAATTGTTTTGGATAATATTATGTCTATTTTAAGGTAGCTTTAAAAAAATCACTAATGAATAAAACTAATGGATCTACTTTAAATTCAATTATTGTCAAATAATACAGCTAAAATTAAATTTTATGGCAAGAAAATCAAGATTTTAATCTTACGGTATGGAAGATTCTGTCAATGCGTTGTAATGACTTCTCATGTTTCACATTGACACGATCATAAGACTTTTCATAGTATTCCAAGGTACCACAGCAGGCAATATCCTCTCCTAGAAATATAATTATTTCAATATAATTTTACAGAACCTTTGTATAAAGTAAACTGAAATGGCACTTTCAAGTTACAAGTTACACTTTAACTATTTGCCCTTAAAATATTAAATTAAAAGGCAGTTTACATATTTTTCAGAGTAATTGAAAAGCCGATTGACCTACAATCACAGTTCCCACAAGGAGACTTTAAAATTTGTATAAATATTAAATTTAATAAATCCTGAACACTTTCACAAAGAGATTGAGTAGGAATAATTTTACTATACAAATAATGTTATATTTTCACCTTCTTTTATTCCTGGTAGAGACAATTTAGCCAGACGGGGAAAGTCCATATCTTCAATAGTTACCCAAGTAGGCCTTACAGTAACTGAGGCATCACGAATCTTCATTGGAGCACCCCTTTGGCCCCACCTCTTACCAAGCTTGCGATCCCTTTGTTGCTGAAAATTCAAGTTTAGGGAATGCATATCATCATAGTAATAAATTTATAGATGATAAATCTCATAAATACTATGTAAATGTGATAGACCCAATTCAGTGGATGAAATATCACAAAATTTTAATAAAAAAAAGGTTTTACATTTTACTTATTTATACCACCCACCTTCTCTCTAGTGTAAATAACAATTAAAACTTTAAACATAAATTGGACAAAATATATGTTTTACACTTGTTAGTAAGATGAAATGCTTAGTGTAGTTTGAGGTAACGCTAGCTGCATTTGTTTAGAAACAAATGGTCAATTCACTAATTGACGTGATTCTTACTTTATTCAAAGTTGTCATGCCACCAGGAGTTCGAGCACCTCTGGCACCGCGGCCTCTCTGTCCCCGAGCACGGCCACGTTGGTAAGGGGGTTTTTGAACCCGAGTAGTATCCACCAGATGGAAACTACTTTCATCTTGATCGTGAAAGTAGGCATACGATGAACCAGCACCAAACTGAGATGCAAACTTATCTAAAACACGTCGGGTAAATTAAAGACCCACCATAAATTAGGAGGTACATAATAAACCAGAATAGTGGTCATTGTATAACCTACAAATATTCTTTGGGACTTATAAAACTTACTCTGGTATTTCTTGTCCTGTACTACTGTCCAGTCACTTATGGTTCCTAGCCTGTCTCCTTTGCTAAAGGGCTGATAAGGCATATCCCGAAATTGATCCGGCATTTCGCAAGGACCCCATCCTGTAGGGTTATCTTGAATAATCGGCGCGATGAATCTTATCGGCTCTTCAGCCGGCAGCACATGTTCAGACATCGCGAAATAATGTAAGAGAATGTATTTTTGTCTCGAAATTTAATACACATTCAACAAAAATAAAATTGATGCCACACGACACCTATGACTTTAAGCAGTCACAGATTACTATAGAGTATTTAGTATAGTACTCTAGAGTACAGAATATAGAATAACTAATAAACATTAGGAGCACCGCGTCGCTGGGAGCCTATTTGATTTTTTTTAAGATCGGCTTCAAAATTATATTTGGCCAAAATCAAATGTTTAAAATAGCACAGTTCTAAAATATAGTAATAATTAATAATGCTTCTTATTTTCGTTATTTTTAGAATAATAGTGGTAGAAATAGGATACACATGATGTTTTTTTGTGAATGGCCTAAATAACATCGTTAAAGTAACGGTGTTCCGTTGTTTAATCCAGTTAGAACATTTCGCTCATTTCATTTTATTTGTCCCAAATATTAGAGGTGGTTTTGTTATTACCTAAAGAATCTCACATCGTCGCATTGAATATTAATGGTAGCCAACCACACTCTCGCTTTATTTAGTTGTTCCGCGCTACATTTATGCCAGATGGACGTGTTTGGGTAACCGAGTTAGCTACTTAATGTGCCTTCCAATATTAATATGCCTTGGGTTCATACCACCAATAAAATAAGAAAAAATGTATCATGCTGCTATAAATAAAATAAAATAAAAGTTTTTTCTTTCTTTGTCCTATGTCCGGTGTCCTCTAAAAGTTGACATTAATAATGCGGCAAGGCATGGATACGAAGTGGTACAACTAAACCGTAAAATGATTCTCGCGATCGTTTCGCGTTGTGTGGTGGGCAATAAAACTTCCGTTTCAGTTGGTTTCAGTGCACAGATTACATTTTATTGTACATTGCTAGCTACCGGCTGGGGGCTACATCACATAACCAACAGTCAAGAGCATCCGAGTTCTGACGACTGACACATAATCACATTAGGTAGTTACTAGTTATTAGTATTTACTATTCAGTGCTTGTTGCAGACCCCAAAGGTTGTGCATGTCAATTTCTAGTAATAGTGGAACTGGTGCGTTTGTAACTTTTTATACGGAGCATTATCAATAACATTGTTTATAATATTACTTTATAAATAAAAAAGGTTTATTTTATTTCAGAAAATGGAAAAGAACCGACATCTTCAGTATTTGGTGGTCAGCGCGGGTTTGTTGAACTTTTTCATTATAATAGCATAAATGAGCGCGAAATTTAAAAATAGTGTTAGGTTACCAATATTTAAAAAATTAAATTTTCCGTAATAAGTCATGTTGATTTTATAATGTATGAAATATTTACTAGTCATTGACCATGCTTAGATTTGATAATGACACATGGACAACTTTTTAAATATATTTTCTGAACTGTTTTAAGGATATAATCGGTTATCAAGTGTATTTGCAAAACTATCTCCTAGTCAAAATCGCTTATGTAAAAAAACATTTAAAATTGTATGCTTCCGACATCAGAAGCGATAATTGTTAAAAATGATCATGCGAAATTAAAATAAATTTGGTGATAGACAAGATTATGTATCGTTATTCGTTATTGGTTTACTATATAAACAATCTATCAAATTTAAATAAGTATATGTATATACAAAGTTAATATACCTAATTTATATGGTAGAGTTTCGTATAAGGAATTGGGTAAGGTATTCCGTACAAATTTGTTTAAATATCATTTGTGTTGGATTTCAGACTTAGATTGCCGCCCTAAATGATTACTGATTGATTGTTAAAAATTATGAATATGTATATTAATTTGTTGCAGTGTCTTTGGCCACCACTACGCTAGGTATGTGCTCCTTATGGACAACACCAGCGATGCCTAAACTGCTAAACAATGAAACCAGTATTGTAATAACTAATGTAAGTATAATTATTATTCATGACATAAAGTATTATGACAAAGAATTATAAAAAAAATAATGTCTATTATGGCAATGTGACGAAGGTATTACTATTGAATACGCTTATCGATTACGCGTTTGTTTTATAAAACATGTATTTTTTAAAGCGTTCGATATTTAAACACTCTGTCTAATTGCAATCTTAGCGAAAGTACTTTGGTCTCTTTCTGTTCAATTGCGTTCAACTAGTGATGAAAGGAGACCGATGATTATACGGTGAAACTAGACTACTTTATTTTTAGAACGTTTAATTATTAGTCCATTTTTAGTTCTGCGAAATAGTTTTTTTGCTTTAAATTTTACCGGAATGCGCTTATCTCTTCTGTTCTACACAAATAAACGAGACAAAGAGTAATGTGTGTTATTATCTATCAGCACTATTAGATTTTTTTTTTAATTTTCAAGATAAGAATTAAACAGAATATTGTCTGCATATATACTCTTTTATAACGAGTAGGTATTGGTAGTAAGAGTCTTGTTTATACAAGGTCTACGAAATTAATGTAAGATTGAAACAATTACAATTAGTTCACTGTGTTGGTTTGTTTACAAGTTCAACCTCTCAGCCAATGTTTTGTTTTATTTTTAGTGTTATTGAATGTAATTACTAATCGGTAATAACAAGCGTCATGATTCACACTGGGCATTTATTTTGTAAACATTTTCAATCAAATCAAATCAAAAAATAATTTATTCATATAGGTTACATAATGTACACTTATGAACGTCAGAAAAAAAAATACATTAAATGATTCTAATTTTACATTTACTGCCAGTTCTCAAATCAAAGGCGTAGTACGGTAACGGAAGAGAAGAACTGGCAATAAACTCTCCGCCACTTTTTTTAATCGCTAAGTTTTTTTTACTATTGTTAGTTATTATAATAACATTTATTAATTATATATCAAATTAATAATAATTAATTAGATAAAAATTAGCATCAATTATATTTAATTTAATTATAATTAATTAATTATCGTATTGGTGCCTATTTAAATCTGGCCGCAAATAAGGGTTACCTGCTATTAAAGATGATAAATATTTAAGATAGAGTGAAAGAGAGTTAACGCATTCCATCATTTGTCAGACGAGGATATCACAGAACTGTTATCAGCCAACTGATAGTATTTTTATCAAAAATTAGCCAAAACCAAGAGACCTACATCTGTATAAAATATTAAATATGGGCATCATTATAATTTTCTTTCGTTGAGTATTGTTAAACTGTATGTATTCGATTTATTTATATTTAATTTAATATTAACTTAGAGTAGTTTATTTCGCGATTTCATCTCTTAGCTTGGCTTATCTAAGGGTTAACAAATCTAAATTACACTTATGTTATGGGACATTATCGGAACGGCAAATGTTAAATACCATTTATTGAGTGTTGTAAAAACTAAAGGGCGCAATATTGGCTTCAAGTATGCGATGATTGTTTTCATTTTGTTTATGCTTATTAACTAAAATATTTATATGTAACTTAGTTATAGTTAAACTTAACTACATAACAAGCGATAGAACTTATTCGTGTTACCTTTGAATGTCGTAAAATTTAAAATGAATATAGACAGCTGGGAGGGGTGATTAATTTTCGTTAATAAATAATTTAATACAGCTACATATTGTACCTTCATAACAAATTTATTATTTTTTATAATTTAGTAAATACTATCACTGTCGTATATGAAATTGATTTATAAATACCAAAATAATATTTATTTATTCACACTGTATAACTGTACTGTTACGAAACACGTGTTCTAAATATAAAAATACTAGAATATACAACTTGAACATAGTTATCGATTTCCATGCCACCTAGACATAACTTTATGATGTCGAATTTAGGTGTTGGTGTGCGCGCGCTTCATAATTCACTCTCATCATTTTTCTCCTTCGCGCTAAAAGAAGTACCTATAACTTAAAAAATATTAATTCACATATAAATGCCTATCTTGCCTCACTTCCACTTAAAAATCTAAACTTAAGAAACTAATTCGTCACGGTAAATCATAAAAATTAGTAGGTATTTTAAAGTTACCATAATGTTCTAAAGTTTAATTATAATCGATATATTTAGCCTAGCATCTATACCATATCTACCTTTCTAGCGGCCAGATTTTTAATTTTTTTATAAGAATGTCGGATTAAAAGTGAAAAAGTGTCGGAAAAATAAGTCTAATTAAAAGTGTTACTATTTCTATATTTGCCGATAGTAAATACAAAAATATTTATTTGTTTTATTTAATCCTACCCTAAACTTGAGAAGAGCCCCTTGATAGAATTTACTCCAGACCCCGGGCTGGCATTCGGCACTGTTTAGTGAGCCGAGGGCTTTGAGTGAAGACCCAGCCCCAGAACCCGCTTCAAGCCTGCCTCGCCCTGCGTAAGCGCATTTTAACCTCTTTATAATATTGGTGTAGATATAAAAATAATTCTCTCAATTTATTTCTATTTCTGTTTACTTCAACTTAAACATCATGCGTCATAAAAAAACCGATAAATCACGAATCTACAGCAGTGTTAACTTAGTAACTCAGAATCGAGACTTAGCGCCATGACAGTGTAATACCCTAAGGTCAATCTCTCGCGAATCATTGGCATCGGTGAAGGTAGACATTGTAAGGATACCGGCGTATTTTATAGATAACAAACGAGGCCACTGATTAGGCACAGGGAGCTGATACGGAATGAAACAAATACAGATATGACTGCCCCTTTTTGTTGTTGCGGGACTTACAATGTACGCACCATACATTGTAAATCACGCATTGATGCGGTCGCGTACTTTTTTTATGAAAACGTGTGTTTTTTTAGTAAAGTGGCCTAAAGAAATAACAATAAACGTTATATTAAGTCCATGACCCTCTAGATTTGCCCTTGCTACGGCCAGTACATGTTTTGTTTTGGCTATAATCTTCTAATGACACCTGATTAAAGATAGTCTATACTCTATGGTATTTATGAGTTTACAAGTGTTGTTTATGTTACATTGTTGGTGTTTACGACATTATTATGCCTTCATAAGACCATTCTTTGTCTTTGGTATTACAGGTTGAATATATTAAATTTCTCATATATTTAAAATTATTTTACAGAAACAAATATCATGGATGCTCAGTCTTTCGCCAGTAGGGTTAATGATAGGCAGCCTGGTGACAAGGTTTATTTGTGATCAATTTGGGAGAAGAACCACTTTATTGCTGAGCGCAGTACCTATCGCTACCGGAACGGTAAGTTTTATTTATTTTTATAGAAACAAGAAGAAGGCTCACTTGATGTTAAGTGATACATGCCCATGGACACACGCCAGAAAACTCGCGGGTCCGTTGCCGGCCTTAGAATTGGTACGCTCCCATTTTGCAGGACCCTAAGGGTCTAAAAAATTCCGGATAAGTTCCAAACTTATTGCGTTAGTTTAGTTGCGTTTCACGACTGTCAGATAGCGCGCGTCATAAAACGCGAAGTATCTTATTTGGAACTTTTATCTTTCATATAATTTATGTGTTGCATAGTTATTTCTTACTTTATCCATACATTGAGATACAGGCCCTAAGTCGAATAAATTAAATGCTTAGCTTAGTACTAATGTATTTCTATGGAAATAACATCGTTACCATGGCAACAATACGATATTTCTAACCGTTTGAGTTCGAAAGTAATATTTTTCCTACACTTTTAGCATTCGTCATAGTTATATATATATTATAAATATCTTGAAATTTTATTTAAAGGCTTATACATAATCATATAGTTTCTTTTTTTTTGACCACAAAATTAGGATAAACACATGTCAAAAAAAAAATATTATAAAGGTCTTTTTGCAACATTTACAACAACCACGTGCACTGATAATGCGATGGTGCACAAAGCGCCATCTAGTTCTCGCAAGCATTCTGAAACATCGGGAGTAGTATTTTTCTATTTATTAACGATTTCCTGCCACAAAAAGAAATAGGCTTTCATAACTTTTTATGCCAAGAATATACTGAAATGTTCTTTAGGTTAAATGCAGAGAAAATTACGTACAGCTATTCGTAATAAAGATAAGTAATAAGTACTACGAAACTACATATTCTTATCAGGAAAACTTGAGAATTAAATATGATGTTCCTAGTGAAGTATATTGTAGTATTACTTCGCTGTCAATGAAGCTTCTAGAAATAAAGAGCAAATGACCAACAAAAGACATGGATCGTCCATCTTAAATATGGCGCTTGTAGTCACCAATGGCAAATAATTTAGTCTATGCGTAAGTTATGAAACATAACATCAAAGTTACTATATATATTTTAGTTAAGTTAATATATATTTAGTCAATAATTAAATGCGCAAACCAATTCCTCAATAACCATACAATTGTAGCCCTTAATTGTTTATTAAACGTCAGTTTTTGTTTGAAATTATGCCTTGAATTTTTTATAGATTCATAAATTATTGTAGATAATATAGCATTCTTGTTTCCGTGATTGAACAATAGTTCGACATCACTTATATTCTTTATAGGTAACAGATGTGTCGTTTAGTTTTTAGAACCAATAAATATTTAGTTACAGTTTTTTGTTAGTCCAGCTTCGTATATTATTTCGTCGTATTTATGTTATAAGCTCTTGTTTGAAATGATTAAAGACGCAAAGGATCCCTATATCTTTTAGCACACTGCAGCCCTAATCAAAGGCTAAAAGCCCGCAGAGAGTAGTTTAATCGAAATACCAACTTAATAAATATCTACAAAAATGTTTTTAAATACAACAAACAACAAACAAAACAATCAATATTTTTAAATATAATAAATTTACTTCGATACTATGTACTTATTTTTCTTGTGTACTTTAATTGCAATCTAATAGTGGTAACCCTAGTCTGTACTTTTAACTGAAATGGCGTGGAAGATTTGGTTACATTAGCTTACAAACCCAAACCAATTATAAATAGCCCATTACACACGATGTAGGCACGCATAGCCAAAAACAATTTTTTTTAATAAATTTCTAATTTTTGAATAATAAAAATCCATACACGGGAATGATGGGGAACTTTTGAATATTATTTATAATTATATTTTGAACAATTTTACTGATTTTCAGCGTGTTGGGATTTTATGCAACTCAAATGTTTAAATCGAACTATCACAAGGAAATATGTTTTGTATAATTCCAGATAATTGCAGCGTCGGCAAGTAAAGCATGGTGGTTGTTCATAATGAAGATTCTATGGGGCTTCGGGACCGGTATGATATCATCTGTATGTATAGACAATTTAATGTAATATTTGATAAATGATAACAATCACTGTGATGCTATCTAACTGACTGTTATATTGGATAGAGGTCAGCCTCTATTCCCCGAAATAATTGTTTTACAGGAAACGAATACAGGTACCACTAGGTTATAACTATAATTTCTATGTTTGTTAAGATAGGTAAATTAATAAATCAGCAGCTTTAGTTGTCACTTGAATTGCGACCACGTAATTCTTTGCAATATCAATAAAACAATGACATCGTGATGGTTTGTTTTTAGATTATATACCTAATCTTTATAAAAACAGCTAGGATACCATCATTAAAAAATAATAAAAAGATAATATTAGGATTTAATAATATAATTTTATTCTACACAATAACACAAACATGAAATATTACTTTTATTATTAAACATAGAAATGAAGAATTTAAATGGTCCTACGCAAAAGCAGTTTCTTCCAGACTTATATACTTAGGTAACAGCAGTCTTGACGGGAGCTATGCCCATATATTTATTACAATTGGATGCTGTCCTGATATGCCAGATTGGAGTCCAGCTCTGGGGTTGATTATCCTTTACCCCATAGGATGAGTCCTTGTTAGAAATATTGAAGTCGGTTAACGCTTATTTGTTCTGCTTCCACATCTTTCGCTCCTGTATTAAAGGAATTGGTTACTGGCTTTCATCAATCAAAAATTCGCCAAATCTAGCGTATCCAATGCAGTTATAAATGGTACGTTGATTAATCGAACGTTATGCGTCGGCATCGGCGTCCATGTGTCGGATTGTCTCTTTCCCTAAAATATGGCGAGGGGGGCGATGGCTGGCCATGCGTCATACTCGTGAACGGGTGCTACTTGTGGTGACTGGTCGTATTTGAATTTGTGTATGCGGTGATATTAATTGTTTATACTACGTATTTGCGTGTTGTTCTCACGAGTATGTAAGTGCGTGCTCCTATTTCACCATGCCTCCTGCTGATAGAGGACAAATCTTTGTTTTTAAATTATTTTATTATTCTTTATTACTCAAGATGTCATATGGAACATGGTGTAATGGTTGCAGCTCCTTACAAATATTGTGTATAAAAAAAAACTTGGCGATTAAAAAGAGTGGCGGAGAGTTTATTGCCAGTTCTTCTCTTCCGTTTTACGCCCTTGATTTGAGAACTGGCAGTAAATGTAAAATTAGAATCATTTTATGTATATTTCTTTTCTTTTTTTGACGTTCATAAGTGTACATTGTTACCTATATGAATAAATGAATTTTTTGTTTTGTTTGTTTTTGTTGGTGTTAGAAGTCACAATATTATTAGGTAGGAAAAACTTTTTTGCTGTTAGAATTTAATTTTTTTTATTCAATCTTGCCTTCAAGAGCGATACAACGTTAAAGTGGTCATACAATTTTTGCTTACTATTTATAAAGTACGATTTTTCTTTAGCCTCAAATCAAACTTCAGTTTCGGCGGTTACTTCATTGAAGGCGAAATAAGCTAATGATTAACGTCCATCCGGAACGGCTGTAAATCTTATCAGCTAAAGTATACACATATTAACTTCAACCAAGGCTTAAACCCCTCATAACGGGACTCGGCGATCCTGTCGCTACCCACTAACCCGCTGACCGTTTCCTGAAACAACATCTGGTTGCCAGCTTTGACTCTCTACTTGCTATATAAGTGAGTCTTTTGTCCAACAATCTTTTAGACAGTCATAAGACATAATTACTATCTGCACTCTATATCATACCTACACTTTTGATACCTTTTTTTGTGGGTTACGCGTACCTTCCTGTGAGTTACGCCAACCTTGTGGTGAAGAGATATGTGGGACTCTCTGCATACCCACTAGCGAGCAAGTACATACCTACACTTAAATTTCTGCAAATAGGCAAAGAATCTACGATACCTTGAATTTAAATATTAATATTTGATTCAGGTTTTCTGTTAAATGATAGCTGCAATTGCTAAGTTATTCCAAATGTTGTTTCGGCCTTTTCGATATTGAAGCAAATGAAACCAATGGTATTGATTACCCAGATGTTTACAGGTCATGGTGGATTCTTGTCGTATCTTTGGATTAGACAAAGTGCTGCCTGTCCTTGTAGCGATACAGCTGTTACATGTTCTGACCGACTGTACAATGTATGGATACGATAGGTATAACATTGAGCATGCATAAAAGTATCAGAGACGAATTGAAAGGAAGTAATGTTCAACATTAGGTTAAGAGGCACCTTTTTGGGATTTACTGTAAAGGTCATCCAAACAGTTAAAAGAAATATGTAGAAGTGTTAAATCATCCGGGTTACCAATACCATTTACGTAAGCTATTATATACCTCCCACGACTAGTCGGCGAATTATTTATATTTGTAAAAAAATGATTACACATTAATTTAGCTATAAATATCACCATTATTTCTAGATAGTAATAATATATATAGCGGAAATAGCGGATAAGGATATCCGGGGACGATTATCTGTTGGTACGCGCATCGCGTTCCACTTCGGGGGATTACTTATGATGTGCATCGGGGCTGTGGCGACGTATAACGTCACAAACTACTTACTGCTAGCCATGCCGGTGCTGTTCTTTAGCGCTTGCTTGTGGATTCCGGAGTCTCCGTACTATTATTTGATGAAGGGAAGACAAGAAGACGCGAAGACAGCGTTCGTGAGATTGCGGGGTACGAGTGAGGTGGGTTTTTAATTTTCAGTTTCTTACCAGATAGAGAGCTGTCATTGCGTTCGTATAAAGCCCTGGATTTAATAAACTTAAATAGGGTTACAAATAATTGGTCATTATAACGACTTACATCGGTAAAAACTGATTTGTTCCATTAGCAGAATATAGATTATAATATAAAACCGGCTTCATCAACAAAAGAGCGAAGTATTGAAAGGCCGGCAACGCACTTGCGAGCCCTCTGCAATGTGTGTTCATGCGGCTGTGTCACTTAACATCAGTTGAGCCTCCTGCCTGTTTGCTTTGTAAAAAGAACCTGCCTATATATTACTGAAGCGAATTAGATGAAATATGTATTATTCTTTACGTTCAATATGTTTATTTATAGTTTTAGATTTGTGGACAAATATATATGCTTCCAAAATTTAGCACAGCTTTTAGATCTCTAAATCGAATTATACTTAAATCACAACTCCAATACCACATACGTAGACATCATCAGTCTTCTTTCTAGAAGTCTTTTAAAAATATGCATATTCCCGTCATTTTACCATAATATAATAATTTATACCTTTGCTTTCAAATCAATCAAAACATAGCGTTTAAAAAAGTGCCGCAATGTTTATTGCCAATTTTTCTTGCCAGCTCTACGCCCTTGCCTTGCGTACTGGTAATAAACGTAAATTTAGAATTAATTAACTTCTCTGACGTTCATAAGTGCAATTGTTTACCTATATGAGTAATGTTATTTTGACTTTGACTTTGAATCATAATTTTTCATTGGTACCAATAAATCTTCAGGATCTTGACCTAGAGTTGGAACGACTTAAGTCTCACGTGAAGATGGACATGCGTAATCCCACCACAACTCTGGAACTTCTAAGAGGGAAACAGTATCGGAGAGCGGTTATTATTGTGGTTGGTAAGTTTGTTGCTACACAGTAATATACCTTATTTATAAGAAAAACGTGTGTGTACTTATTTACAGGTGTTTAAAAAAAATATATAATAGGGGGTCAAACGAGACTGCGGGACACCCAAAAAGGCAGTCGTCGCAGCCCATAGACACCCATTTTAGTGGGTGCGTTGCCGGCCTTTAATGGAGGAGAAAGCTCGAATTTTGAATTGTTGGAGGTCGTATCTCTCAGGGAAGACCCCCGTCGGTAATTAGTAAAAGTTATCCTTCTTTTGCGCAAGAAGTATCGTATCTTTCGCCTTATACTACGATATTAGAAACGAATTAGTTCATAAAACCTAAATAATATAAATGTTGACTATACCTATCTAACTTTAGGGTGTCGATATTTTGTGACGTAAAAATTTACTCTCCTTATTTTTCCCTAACGAGTCTTAATAATTATAACATCAAAAATAAATCAGTCTACGCCATTTTAGAATTTTTTATGGAAAAAGACGAAAAACTACAAAATTGTTTTATTTAAGAGCGTTAAAAGGTTTCGCAGGTTCCGACTATGGCATTTTTATTGCACATTGTACGTGACGTCCGTATCAGTGCTGTACCCAAAAATCGACACTGGGTCAGTGGAAAAAACGAAGCCCCAGTCTGGTGAATGGAAACACGGCAAACAATCAAATATCTGTCCCTCTGTCAGAGTTTTGATGTAGTCTATGCTTTTAGCTTGACCTCATAATAAGGAAATCCAACAAAACGTTTGTAATACGTCCCGGCACTTAGGAAATTAACCAATATCTTATTTCCAGGCCTAAAACTGGTTCAGATAATGTCAGGAACTCAGGCAGTGCAGCAATACTTGGCAGTCATCATGAAGGAGAGCGGAGCTGAACTCCCCTTCTCCATAATGCTGATCATATTTGGAGCTATAAAATTTGTTGTTGGTAAGTTTTTGATAAATCTTTTTTTTTATTGGCAGATTTCACAGAGATCTTCTTTCGTGCATAAACTAAGTTATCTTTTACAGGTCTTATGTCCTCATTCCTTGCGGACAGAGTCGGTCGTCGTCCCCTCTTTATCTTCTCCTTCCTTGGCTGCAGCATTTCCTTAGCTACCGTTGGCACCTACTTCTTTCTTCTAGAAGTTATTAAAATTGACCATGATTCTATCAAGCCTTTTGCCTTATTGGCATTTATCGGAATCGTTTCTTCAAATGTCCTTTCCACGCTCGGTTTTAATTCTATCGCTGGCGTCGTTCAAGGGGAAGTTTTTCCTTTAAATGTAAAAGCTGTGGCTATCACATCCTTAAATATATATGGAGGTGTTTTGGGCTTCTCAACATTGAAGCTTTTCCAGGAAGTAAAGGACGCAAGTGGATTGTGTGGGGTGTTTTGGATGTACGCGTCGATTTCATTCATAGGTTCGGTATTTTCATACTTCTGTATACCTGAGACGAAGGGTAAGAGTTTGAGAGAAATTCAGGTAATGCTACAGGGTGAGGAGTATGACGAGCAAGAGATGAAGAATATGAATGAGAGTGAGAAGGAGGCATGTGTGGATGAGACACAAGAACTAAAAGAAATTAAGGGAACTAAGAGTTGACCAATTTGGAAGATGCTTTTAATAATTAATCGTTTATTCGCAAATAAAGTGTGTGTGTACTAGCGTACACTCGTAAGAAGTGAAACTTCTTTATGACGTTATTTTTCAAAAAATAATTTACTATATGCAACTTTACAGAAATTGGTTAAATAAAGTTCAATAAAAGGCTTTTATTATCATAGACATAAATACAAATTCTACAATTATTTCATTTTAGCTTATTACTACAAAGATTATTATTGAATTTCATTAATTGTAATATAATTATTACTATCATTGATGTCGTTATTATATATTTGTGTTATTAATGGCTTATGGTAACTGAAATACGAAATATATTGATTACATTCCACAAAAATTAATAACCGAGCGAAAACTCCATATATATATACCAATCCCTACTCCGCTGGAGAAAGTATAGTTCGAATCACGCGTGGTAGGGATAAGAAAAAGATGGCGCGTAACGGAAGAATGCCACGCGTAACGAAAAAATTTTACACTAAATTTTTTTCCAACCCCGATAAAGAAGTTTCACTTCAAAAAGGGATGCAAATGTAATTAATTATCATGTCATAATATTAAGAATACATAATTAAAACTGTTGTCAAAACTCATTATGTTAAAATAACTTTAATATTTGATTGTCCAATAAAATGTGATAATGAGTATGACGCGGTTATCTTTTATTGAAGGTAATTTTATTTTTAACGTAGTCAGTCATTAACACATTTCGAATAGATGCAAAAGAGTACTTATATTATTAAAAACAAAAAATAATCTTTTTCATCATTATATCAAATGTCTGCAACGCCTGCCAGTCCTTTTTCTTTCCAAGGAGAATGTATTATCACTATTTATTGAACATCCCTCGTGAGCGAGAAAATCTTAAACCTATTTTATGTATACTAAGTGTTTTTTTTTTTCGTTCCTATAATATATCTATGCATTAATGTAACATGTTCGTCAAGAAAACTCCTTGAAATAAATTTCCAAGAGTCCTTTAAGTCCAAAGACGAAACAGATAGCATTATTTTTTTCTAAAACAATCATGAATTATACTCTATAATATATATATTGTAAGGCAATACATGACAACCGTTAAGACTGAGATTTTATACTTTATTTAAAAAAAAATTCAAAAGAATACTATTACCAGCTTAGAGAGAGGATTACGAAGAACAAATTACGATACATAAGACATGTTTTTGGGTCATTGTATGTTGATATTTTAAATAAAACTTTATACATTAATAAATAGCAACGTTTAATACATTATTAAAACGTTTTAATTACTTCTAGCAATAATTGCATGTCAGCAAATGACAGCCACATCAATTTGACAGATTACTATTTTATTCAGTGATTATTGAAATTTATGCATGACGTTATATATACTTTTTTATTTTTATCTATATTGTCTTGGTGCTTTTATTAATTATTAGGAAACAGTTTGTAATTAAACTATATAAATGAATTGAAAAAAAAATGAACTGAAAAAAAATACTATGTTTATTGAGATACTGTTTTTAATTTTAGAATAAGTATATGTATTATCCAGAAAGTACTAGAGAGATCCCCTCTCTAGTACTTTATATACTCATTACTGAAATACTAATTCAAAACTTAACTTAGAGTAATGACAATATAATTCTTAAAAGGCCGGCAACGCACTCGCGAGCCCTCTGGCATTGAGAGTGTCCATGGGCGGCGGTATCACTTAACATCAGGTGAGCCTCCTGCCCGTTTGCCCCCTGTTCTATAAAAAAAAAGACAAAAATTACAGATGTTTCTATTTAATTAAAAATTACCTATTATTAGTCTGCATTGGAAAAATACATATATTTAGGTATAGGTCTAGGTACGTTTGAACGATGGAGGTGAACATTTGAAATTACAGCTAGCTAAAATATGCTTTGCCCAAAAAAACTTAATTAGATTAAGACAAAGATTGTATTTGCCAAATAATTATTTTTATATAAATAGTCGTTATACGCGGCAATATCGTAATGTTGTATTATTGAAATAAACTCTGTAGCAATAAAACTTGTTTAATTTACAATTCAATTTTCTTACAAGACAACGTTTGAAGTTCCGTCATGCAGCATTTTCTTTCTAAGGAATCTCGCTGATGGCCTTAAGGGCCTTTACAACAGCTCGGGCTGTTTTGGCGAGCTTAGATCGGCCTGAATCATGGAGCAAGACAACATGTGTGTGTTTTATACAGTCAGGCCCTAGAAGGCATTATGTGTATGTCGTTAATAAATTAAAAAAAAAACCTTTATGCGAGTACAACATTAGATTAAATTTAGTCCATGCTATGTATGTTGTACTCTAGTACTCGGAGTGAAGAAAATATTCTTATTGTACAAAAATATTTAAACTATTTTTGTACAATAAGAATATTTTCTGTATCAGAATAGGACAGGTTAACAAGATATTGTGATTTTTGAAATGTTAGTGATAATTTTGTTTTTAATGAAGTGGTTAAAGATGAAAGGGCCTCGGAAGGAGACAAAGCGTTGGGTGAATAAAGTACGATTTTTGGATATAGGTTTGCGTTTTGTTTGATTCGGTGGTTTTTCCAAAACAAGTCTGCTATTGCTATTTAGTATAACCATCTCACAGTTAAAAGTTTTATTTCATTGTACAATTTTGAAGTTGAGTAGCCGAAAGGTTTTCTATTGATATCTTAAGAATGGCACGTTGAGTGCGCGAAGTTTTCAGCAATGTATACAATGCCGCTCCACCCCATACCGATATGCAGTAAGATAATATCGACTGGCATAATAGAGCATACCCTGTCTTGATTGTTTGTGGATCAGAGGCACAGGTAGTTTATTTACGGGCCCCAACCTTGGGCAGCCTTGAAGCAATAATTAATCCCAGGTATGGTTGTTTTAGTGGGTTCCAGGAGAGGAAAAGCTAAAAGGTTATGGGGCCCTAGGTGTCTTAATTCTTTAGATCATATCGTATTTTACCTATTATCGCATATAAGGATATTGATTATTTATTTCCGAACCAATTCGATTTAGGAACTTCAAGAAAAGAGCGTACCAATTCTTAAAAGGCCGGCAACGCACTCGCGAGCCCTCTGGCATTGAGAGTGTCCATGGGTGGCGGTATCACTTAATATCAGGTGAGCCTCCTGCCCGTTTGCCCCCTGTTCTATAAAAAAAATGTGTTATAAGTAATTTTCACACTTATAATATGTGAAAATTTAATATTATATAATAATACCAATCATAAACAAACAATGGGCTGAGTTGACAGTTCTGTGACAGTGAAAGTTCTAAGCACGACATTAAGTTTTTACCGTAATTGGCAACATTAGTAAACAGGTATTAAACGGATGTTTTTGTATTGCCGAAATATCAGGACATGTTTAAAACGGGTTTAGCTACTCATAACTACGTTGATGTCAGATATCAGAAGGCTTTGAGGAAAACAGTACGTGTGTGCGTGAACAATATATTGAGAATCTTTATATAACAGATATTTTTTTTTTTTTAATTTGTTCATATTTGTTCTGTGTATCGTATTGCTATAAACTATAGGTAATTCGATACAGGAGATTTCCTTACGATTTTTTCTGTTAATCTTAGCATTGTGTACTAAACAAATGAATGTGAAATTGAGTCAGACATTAAATAATGATACATTTATTGGTGATATCCTTATAAATTTAAGTATTATTCATTTCCCTAATAATGGAGGATGGGAGAAAGTTGCAGTATGTGGTCACATGTGCCGGTAAGTTTGTTGCAAATAAAGTATACAATATTTTATATTTTGTAGAAAATATAGTAATCTTAATACATAAATGGTCTGTGTTAGTTTTTGTTCTATTTGGAGTTCTAATGTGAAACGATTTCAAACGAAGCTTATCCGCCATAGTCAATTGTTCACTAACCAATAGCATAGTCTTAATTGTTACGAACGAAACAAACAAATTGGATCAATAGTCTGCGAAACAAAAGGGTGTCGTTTTACTTCAATAATATTATTATTGAAGTAAAACGACACTCTTTTGTTTTTGCATTCTTGCAATAGTGTATAGTCAGTTGATCAGTGTTATGTTGTTTTCGTATGAGTAACTTAATTATAACAGTTGTAACATAATTAAAATATGAAAACGCGTTACGTGCCTAAATAAATGCTGACAATGCATCATCAAAACAATAATCAAGATTGCTTATAAAATTATATTATAAAAAATGTCTGGTTTTTAATGACCGGTTTTTTATATTCACTAAATAGTGGCCCGACCCGGCTTCGCACGGGCGGACATGTATTTCATAAACATTTTAGCATAAACGTACAGTAAATGCGAACATAACTAATATATATGTCGTAGCCAACTAGCTTAATTAGCCATTCAATTAACAGCCTAGCCATTTAACTAAACGGCGCCGTTTAACTAACGGCCTGAAGGATGTTCAGCCAGTTGATTAAGCATGATGATATAATAAAATAGTCTATCGCTGGCTCCCTTTGTGTACGGGACATGATGAAAACAAAATGATAACAGGGTAAATAACATTAACGGGTTTAGAAATTAAAAAAAAAACATTTCACTGAGGTTTAGAATATATCCTTAATTTTTTAGTCAGATAGTGAGGCATTCAAATGTTTATAGAATTTATAAAATCGGTGCAGTACTTTTTGAGGCAGTCCATTACAAACATAGGTACTTTCTCACAAATCTTCCTCTTTATAATATCAGTATAGATAATATTTCTTTCGTCTCTCAACGCACTACATAATCATATTAATAAAACAGACTTTATCGTGAGAGTTCTTTTTATTTTAATATATATTTTAAAATGAGCTGGTGGTTTCCTCGTTCAACGAATAAATATCGCAATACAGCGAGGAAATGCTGCTAGCGTACCAGGTACACTGCCACAGGAATCAAACTTAATTTTTTTTTAGTAATTTGTAATGATTTTTATGATTACTATGTAGATTAAGTAAATTGTAAATACTGTATATTTGATAGTAAAAACTAAAATAAATCTACAACCTCTTTAGGTCTTGGCCTCAGATTTTCGAATCTGTTTCATGATCATTTTTTAAATCTAATAGGCAAGTAGGTGATCAGCCTCCAGTGCCTGACACACATCGTCGACTTTTTGGGTCTAAGACATGTCTGTTTCCTCACGATGTTTTCCTTCACCGTACGAGCAAATGTTAAATGCGCACATAGAAAGAAAGACCATTGGTGCACAGCCGGGGTTCGAACCTACGACCTCAGGTATGAGAGTCGCACGCTGAAGTCACTAGGCCAACATTGCTCATGCTCATTGATAGTTATGATTACTAATAAATATTTATACTTATATTTAAAATTAAAATATCTTAGAATTGAGGTTCTCTCAAAAAGTATTGTTAACAACGTCGATATGGCGATCATAGTTTGGCCTTAGGATTAGGTTATATGGATATTTTGATTACAGTATCGATACTAACGTCGACTATGGGTTTCATTAATACATGGGCAACACCAATGTTAAGGAAGTTTTGGCTGGATGAAACCGGTTTTCAATTTAATGATGTAAGTATTTTTTCAGTAAGAAAACGTCATTCTAATTTTTTTAATTAAAAATATTCTAATGGTAAAATTGCTAAAATAAACTGATTTTTTGAGAGAAAATATATGTTGGATAGCCGTGGTATAGATTTATCAATGTTATCAATTATTTATTTTTGTGAAATACTTGTTTGAGGAAAATGATACATTGAATTTGAAACTTTTTGCATATTTAGTTGATAAACAAGTTTACTGACTGGCCCACAGACAAACTTTCAAGGAAGTGTATAAAATAGCGGCCTTTCATTTCTAATACGCATTATGGAGACTCAGAACTAAAAGATAGACTGTTAATTACTAATTTAAAAAATCAGTTGCGTTTCCCTTAACCATACGAGTGGGTGTTGAAATCTTGGCAGACCTAGGTATTGAAAATAAATTATAATTTAGTTAAACATAACATCTCAAATATCACTGAACTGATGTTTTTTTCGCAATCATTTCCTTCCACTTTTGTCATCTTTTTGATCTGTCATGTTCGTTTACATAGAAAGGATAAGGAAATGGTTGATTCGATTACCATTGATACACAACCAGGGATCGAACACGTCGTGGGTTCGATCCTGAGCGAAGACTGCTCACTACCCTAGAATATTATAAGTGCCGAAATAAAGGATTGGCAAAACTGCAATTCAAAGAAGCCACGTTCATTATCATTTAGCGGCCTGGACGTTCTAGTAGAAATGTCATCGAAAACAATTTAATTTATCTTGAACTATCTATATCTATATATATAATTCTTCTGTGAGTGTGTATGTCACTGAACTTCTCTCAAACGACTGGTCCGATTTTGATGGAATTTTTTGTGTGTGTTCAAGGGGATCTGGGAATGGTTTAGATTCACAATTTTGTCCGCTGGACAATGTTTTTTTAATTAATTTTTAATTTATTAGTAGTTGTTGATTTTGGAATGTTTTACATTGGATCCGACAGAGGGCGCTACTATCGCAGTGTCAAATTTAAAATAATATTCGAATTTTAATTTTAGTCTGTCCCGACAGTTAGCGCCGCGATCAAATTAAAAAAAAGTTTTGTTATCATTGTGTTATTGTAGACCATGTGCTGTTTTGAGAAGAGTTTTGAAGTGTGCCTAAAAAACTATACATTTTGCGAATTTAGTGCAGATCCCAATGATTCCTTCAGATTCGCCTATACCATTCAAACGTTTACAATTTCCAATCCGCTTGGCATATGCTTTGACTATAAATAAGTCACAAGGCCAAACAATGACAATTTGTGGCTTAGATTTAGAAAACCCATGTTTTTCTCACGGCCAATTATATGTTGCGCTCCAGAGTTGGAAAACCATCGAATTTATTTATTTATACACCTCAGGGTTTAACCAAAAATATTGTACATCCAATGGCATTACGATAAATTAAGTTTTTGTAAATAAAAAAATATATTTTTTAAATAAAATAGTTTGAGTGTAAGCTTTTTTACCTTTAATTAAAACAAGTTGAAGATTTCATTACACATACTCACACGCTATCGATTAGTCTAATTGTAATAAATTTACATGTAATGACGTTAGATATTGTCATAACATTTGAATAATAATTTTCATCAAAATGTCCAGAATGTTTTAGCTTATTAAAAAAAGTTTGAAATTTTCAAATTAAAGACGTGTAGACAGGACAACGTCTGTCGGGTCCGCTAGTACTTCTATACAATCTTAAATAAACTTCTGAAATAAAGTATTTACTACTTTTTATTGTCTTTTTGTTGAAGTCCCATTACTTTTTACGACTTTACGACGCATTTTAAAGTTAAGTTGTTTAGCTTATTAAGGCATTCATTGATCCTTTATCGGTTTTTTATTTAATCTTTTTATGTTCGTATTAAGTAATCCAATAAATATGTTTCCTATTTTAAATTAGTACCGCTTAACGGTTTTTAGGTTGGCCTAACATACAACCTACATATCTAATCAAATCTTTTTTTCTTGCCAAGCCTTCTGCTCCTAGGAAAAAATCGGAACCTGCAATGTTTTCCTCAACACTGTTCTTGTATACTTTTAATCCCTTTTATAAGACATTAAACACTTATTACTTATGTTTCTAGGGGGAAACAAAATGGTTTTTAAAGATAACACCAATAGGATTGTTGGTTGGAACTGTATTTTCAGGATACATTTGCGACAAATTTGGCCGACGAACTACATTATTAACTGCTACAGTGGTCGCTGCTTTTGGATCGGTAATTAATATAATTTAATATAGATTGGTGTCTACGAAAATGTTGATGAAATAGACATGGCCACCGACAGTGTGTAGGCCTCATCCAAATTTTTCCATTTGTCTCTCATCTTCGCTACTATTTTCCAATTAACTTCCCAGGTTTCTGGCAGGCGTTCTCTTTTTTTTCTTCCCACTGGACTTAGTTACTGGTAAGGGTACTTTTTACTCATCTGTCATCACAAACGCACGAAATGAGGAATAATATTGAACAAAATTTTGTACCTTTTCAGATTTTTGCTGCGTTATCATCAGCAGCATGGATGCTGTATGTAATGCAGGGTCTTTGGACATTCGCTTTGGGTATAGTATGGACTGTATGTATCTGTGTATATTATGTTTAATAACTTAACTTTTGGATGTACCGCGCGCACATTCCAACTTGGTTAGCGAAGCGCCACTCACGAGCAATACAGATAATTAACAAAATTTCTATTGAGGTAGACCTATTTGTTTGTATACTGGCTGAGTTCACAAGAGTTGCTTGCTATATTGTTAGTTATAAGATTTAGGAATATAAGTTTAATTTTTTAATGTCTTTATGTAGGATAGTTGGTGTGGGAAATATTTTGGAATTCTATCGCATTAGTAGTAACTGTTAATATAGAAAAATTTACTGGAATAAATAAATTTAGTTAATAAACTTTATCGTACGTCTTGAGGCGTAACATCACTTGTAAAGTTTAAGTTAAAGTTTAAGCATTCATCTTTGTGATTAGAACATTGTCTTGCTTACCAGCTGATTCATAACTTTACTTACTTTATTATATAGTGCTTTCGTATCTATCTGATCCACTAAATTTGTAATGTAGTACAGAAATACTATTTGAATACATTTTTGCAAATATAAATACATTTTGAAAATAAATGACAGAAATGTATGTATATACACCGACCTAGGTAGTAGTTTTTGTATAGTAATTCTTGACTTTCACAGGTTGGAAATATATATATGGCAGAAATTGTTGAGCCCGATATTCGTGGAGGTCTGACTTTGGCGACAAGATTTATGTTCCATTTCGGATGTATTTTAATGGTATGGATAGGAGAAGCGGTTTCTTATAGAGCTATGAACAATTGGATTATAATTGCACCTTTGCTGTCCTTCGCAGCGATTTATCCAATACCAGAGTCACCTTATTATCTATTGAAAGTAGGGAAGGAAGAACAGGCTAGAAAGGAATGGTCTAGGTTGCAGGAAAACGTGGGGACTGAGGTATGTGAATGTATGTTGTTAAATATAGTTACATCAAATGTTCTTACACGTACCGGTATATCTATTGATACGATTTTTCTAAATCTAAATTGAATTGTGATGAAAAATGTGCTGAATTTCATAATAATGACGTTTTACTGACACAATCATCAATGGCTACAGTCTATATTCATTGATACCATACCTTGAATCGCGCTAAAAACTTATTCCGACCGCTAAGGAGCCATAGTCATTGTGGTTTTCAGGCTGATCAGACTTTTTGAGGATCCTCTCTCTTTTCTCCTAGGTCTAAGCAGACTACATCCTACGTCCACAATATGATATAAGCAAACCCAATTTTTATGTATCAACAAATAATTACGTGTTTCGAAAATTCGGAATCGAATTGTAAGTTACGGACTAATTTTGCAGACGTACCTATTTTAGATGATAGATTTAATTGATGAGTCGTATGCTGATGATATAAATTTATTGCAGGACATTGATACTCAATTTGAAAAAATGAAGATGCATGTCACAATGGAGATGCAAAATCCAAGTTCGTTCTTCGAATTCTTTAGCAATAAAAGGTATCGAAAAGCTCTGATTATAACATTCGGTGAGTACAGTGGTACAATGACGTGGTCGACTTCAAACAAAAATTAACTGACCCTTTTCATAAACCTTTTAGAATTGAAGTTATGTTAATTATTTAAAATTTTGATGTTTGTTTTATTTACTTACGTTTTTCGATCTTTAAAAGTATAATAAAAATGAAATTTTAAAACATTTTTATTGATTGCCACGTTATTCGCAGAAGAATAAAAATTTTAAAAGATTACATGGTGGAATGTGCGCTTTATTACTACTAAGATATCTCTTCCAGATCATATAAACGAAAATAAATATAAAGACACGTGAAGTGTAAGTGCCTGTAGCGACTCCTCATTTTTCCAGAATAAAAACCTGTTATCTAAAACTATTTTCTATTTTTTTTGTATATTCTTGAGTTTCCGTTTACCAACACATTTTGTGATTATAATCTATTTATATAGATATCGTTACAGGTTTGAAGTTGTTCTACATTTTGTCGGGAACAGTAGTGATGCAAGGATTATACATTACAATACTTATAGAAGGCGACATCAAATTGAATCCCAGAAAAATGGTTGATTTAGATGTTGGGATAAAAGTTGGTATTGGTGAGAAGTATTTTCGTCTTCTATCTTCTTTTTACTATTCATTGCTGTTTTCTTAATTATTACCTCGATTATCTGGTTTAATTATTTGGCTCGTGTAGAAAAATATCAAAATATTCAACAAGCAAGGACCTTTCGCTAAAGATGGAGCTCTATTTCTTATATTAGGCGAATTCGATTCGAATCGAATCCTGGACCATCGGTACGGCTACTGGAATAGATAAACTATAAAGCCTGTAGAAAAATTAAGGATAATAGCGTTGATTGAAATCTATATTTTCTAATAATTTCTTGCTATGTAATGGTTAATTGAAGCACAATTAAAAATATTTGGTAATTTGCTTATAAATGAATTATACATAATTTAGTTCACCAATGTAAAAGAGATTTTTAGGGAAAGCCTAGCCTATAGATTAGAGACTTAGAGTCTGTTCCACAATGTATGGATAAAGTACCAAATACCTATGCAACACATAAATTATTCGGAAGATAAAAGTTCCAAATAAGAAACTTCGTTTTTCATGACAAATAGCGCTATCTGACAGTTGTGAAACGCAACAGTAGTGTTAATCCTACCAATAAGTAATAAATAGCTTATTTGGAACTTATCCGGACATTGTGAAACAGACCCTTACTGTATTAAATGAATTATAAATTTCAACAGGTATACTCTCTGCCCTATTAGTGGACCGAGTGGGTCGTCGCATTCTTCTCCTGTGGTCATTCATCGGATGTAGCCTGTCATTTGCCGTTCTTGCACTATACTTTGGAGTCCGAGATTATTATACTCAGGCGATCCAAGCCATTGGTTATATAATATTTGCTGCTTTTATTATATTTGTCATATCAAATTCACTTGGTTTAGCCTCTGTTAAAGAAGTCATAGAAGTAGAGTTATTCCCTCTTAATGTAAGAGTAATGGCTGTTGTGTCTCTTCATGTTTTCGGAGGACTTGGTTATCCATTAAACATAGGAGTTAGAGAATTTGAGAAGTCAGCTGGGCGCGTTAGTGTGTTTTGGACGCTTGCTGGAATTGCAATCCTTGGATTTATTTTTACATACTTCGTCCTACCTGAAACGAAACGTAAGAGTTTGAAGGAAATTCAAGAGATGCTTCGAGGTGATGATAACGTAAGCGTACAAGAAATGACAACAATACAAGAGAGAACAGAGAGGTTTAGAGAAAGAGCTGCTCAGAGTTATATCTTGTAATATAATTGATGAATTAAATAAATTTGTTATAAAGTCTTTATCTTAAACTTCGATAACCAATATTCCCAGCTAACTTCCAAAGTCTTAGTGATCGTCGTTTCACTAACAGGTTCCTAATATTGCCGCAAGCTCTATTAACTTCCCGTTTGTTGTGCCTTATATTTTAACTACGGTTTTATTTAGTGCAATATACAACCTTTTTAAAATAGCTTTTATCATCTAATGACAATGATTATATATTTATAAATTTATAGTTGTATCTATGCGACGAGGGTAAACGTCCATTTAGAAATATTTGAAAATTCCTATTGTTGTAAATTCATTTCAGTTTCAGTTCATTGATATTGTTGTAAATGATTGTCCATGTTTTGATAAAATAATAAAACATAAAAAAAGAACAAACGTACCAGTGCGTTGACGACTTTTAGACTGTATAAATACGGTAAATACATAGAACGTAGGTACTTAGTAAAAAGTCTAATATTGTAAATGTTAATTCGAAATAAGCATATCATATTACATAGTAAAAACTATAAATATATTGTATTAGATTAAAGTTTTTTATAAATAAATAAAGAATTAAATATTCCAACGTAAAGTTAATATGATTAAGTTTACGTCGTTAGTATAAAACAAAGTCGCTTTCTCTATCCCTATGTCCCTTTGTATGCTTAAATCTTTGAAACTACGCAACGAATTTTGATGCGTTTTTTTTAATAGATAGAGTGATTCAAGAGTAAGGTTTATATGTATAATAACATCCATTAAATAGTGGAGAAGTACTGTTATTTTTGAGGTTTCTAATGTGATGTCGTAAATAATTACATTTTTTCCGCTTACATTGTAAACGCAAGCTAAAACCCGAGTTTTATCAAAATAATGTACTAAGCATTGTACACATTGAAAAGGTCAACAGAAAAGTCCGTGATGGTATATGTCTATCTCTTATGGATAACCCACAATAACTTTTTTTGACATTATTTTTTACGACAAATAATGGCTAATTTTCGAAGCGATTTTAACCAATACAGCATTAATCTTTAAACAATTAAATACCTTGAATACATTGTTCATTTAATATAGATCTATACAGCCCATTACAGCTTATTTAGCAGCGATCGAACGTATAGGTATTATCGGAGCTTTCCAGCGACGGAAATAACAATACATAATAAAAACCTGCTTTTCATCAGCATTGCACCCGTGCGAAGCTGGGGCAGGTCACTAGTTAATTATAAAAAATATTTGTTATTTAATATTCTAAGGATTTTTTTTTTAATTTAGAAACAGCTAAAATATGGACTGTCCTTAAAACTTATAGTGCAATTTAGACCAAAAAATGAGAGTGTAGGTACATAAAGTCCATACAAGCTAAAAATCAGTAAAATTATTCAAATCATAATTATAAATAATATAAAAAGTTCTCCATCATTCCCTTGTATGGATTTTTTTTTATTCAATGTCAATAAAAATAACTTTGATACAAAAGTAGATCATAAAATTATATATTAAAAAAATCTTTCATCAATGATATATTAATACTTTTTTTCATACGTTTATGATAAAACTTACCGTTTTGCTGGATATCGCAAAAACCTCATTTTTTTACCTTTGACATTGAATAAAAAAATTCCATACACGGGGAGGATGGGGAACTTTTAAATATTATGTATAATTATGTTTTGAACAATTTTACTGATTTTCAGCTTGTTTTGACTTTATGTACCTTCGAATGTCATTGGCCGGGCTATTAATTAGTTTTTCATTATAGTAATTCAACCATTTTTATATAAATTGTCGTTTTATATTATAATTTACATTTTTTACTAGTCAATGCTTCAAGTAGTTTCATGGAGCTAGACAACATAATATAAAATACAATAAAAAGAGTTAGATCCTACAGGTAAATCAGGCATTAGGCATTGTGTGTCGTCGAAAAAATTTGTTTGGTTTTCCCAAGATGGCCTTGTATAAAACTGGTTTAGGTATTTATACCTACGTTGATGTCAGATATCAAAAGGCTTTGAGGAAAACAGTACGTGCGTGCGCGAACAATATATTGAGAACCTGTATAACACCTTAAAATCGTTGAGTATTTTAAAAATTTATACATATTTGTTCTGTGTTACGCCTTTATTGCATACTAAACTACGATACGGAGATTTGTTAACATCTAAACATAAAAATCGTTTAAATTCATTAAGTACTAAACACCTGAATATAAAATTGAGGAAAATGTTAAGAAAAGTGAAGGAAAATGATACATTTAATCGGTGATATCGTTACAATTTGAAGTATTATTGATTACCCTCATAATGAGGGATGGGAGAAAGTTGCAGTATGTGGTCACATGTGCCGGTAAGTTTTTTGCAAATAAAGTAAACAATGTTTAATTCTTGGTGGTAAATGTAGTAGCGCGATCTTGATACAACCAGCCTAGTAGTTTGGCGCAAAGATTTTGCGTTTGAAATATATGGTCCTATGCTAACAGTAGCTAAAAAAACGAGTGTGTGTATGTATACGCGTTAGATACTTCTTTAGCGTATGGGAAATAACTAAAATGCAGTAGCGATTAACGATAAATATTAAAATTAATCAAACAGATTTTATTTAAATAAATAAATTTTTAGTAAACATGTACTATCACTATCGTATATGAAATTGATTTAAAAACACCAAAATAATATACATATTCACACTGTTTAGTTGTACTGTTACGAAACACGTGTTCTTAATATAAAAATACTACAATATATAACTTGAACATAGTTATCGATTTCCATGCCACCTAGACCTAACTTTACGATGTCGAATTCGAATTCGAAGGTGTTGGTGTGCGCGCGCATCGTAAAAATTCACTCTCATCATTTTTCTCCATCGCGCCAAAAGTATAACTTCAAAAACTTTATATAGTTATTGTTAAATTTTCTCATGTAAAATGATCTTAACACGAAGCTTATAAAGCCACATATTTCAACCTCCACTATAGTTACTGGTTTACTACTTATTGCATAATACTGGCATAGTTTGTACCAATTTTGTATTGTTTGCTGGATACAAAAACATTCAACATATTAACAATTCACATATTCATTATAAAAATTGTATAATTTGAGTACTAATGATTGGCCAAAGTGGCGGTTTGTTTTATTAAGCTGACCTGGCAATCTGGTAAGAGAGAAATATATGTATGGTATGATTTATCATGATGTTTATAGCGTAAGAGTTCAATCCTACGAGTCAGACACGAAATATAGAATACGCAAGACTTAGATACCATGAAGGTCATTGGAAAAGGTCTCTGACATTGCAAAGTATTTATTTGGGTTTTATAAAAATCTAACAACGCTTATTTAGTGTTCTTTAAAAAAATAGTTTAAGATTTTAAAACACTTGATTACATTTTATAAAGTATCTAGCAGACTCGCCCAAGCGTTACTGTGGCAAAGGTTTTTGTTATATTACATAGAAGTAAACTATTCAAGGGAAACGGTAGGAGACCTTATATGAAACGTTGGTACTTTTAACACAGCGCCATCTGTTAGAATTGTATCAAATAATAAACAAATAATTTGCAATAAAATAAAATTGCGACTATAATTAAAGATCGAAGCTATCCTATCCCTTAAGTTGGACCACTATTGCTCACGGTGTGCCAATTTAATTTAAAATCGGTTAAGCAGTTTAGGAGTCCATCGTGATAGGAGATTTATATATATTAAGATTAACAGACAGACATACCAAACTAGTAGTAATATATCCATCATTAATTCAATAAAATAAGATTTAATAATATATCCTATTTTATTATATCTTACCCATATACGTATTTGGATATTCTGTAACATTCTTATTTCCTATGTCCGGCTACTTGGCAGACAGAAATCCAAGAATCAAACCATTCAAAACAGAATTGATATTGAACTTACACGGTAAAACCGCTGATGTGTGTTTCGACTTGTACTAGTCATCGATTTTTATTACAGTATCTATACTAACGTCCACTGTGGGTTTCATTAATACATGGGCAACACCAATGATAAAGAAAATTTTGCTGAAAGAAACCGATTTTCAATTTAATGATGTGAGTATTTTAGTTGAAGAGATATAACGGAAAAGTGGTTGGAGAAACAATAGATTACTACGTCATTTGAAATTTTGTTTGTTTTTTTATACTAAATTTTTTTAGTATTTACGTTTGTTAAAGTATAAAGTGATTGTTTGAGTTGTGGGATAGTTTTTTAAATTTTACTTCAAGCAATGAAATTGTGTTTAAGTACTGTTTGAGGAAAATGATAACTTGAGAAATTGAATTTTTAGTATTTTTATATTTTATTTACTACCAGTTTATTTACTACTATTTACCTAATTACCTGTATATTGTGTATAATAAAGTTTTTATTTCTTTCTTTTCTTTATTAGATAAACACGTTTAGTGACTGGACCACCGTCAAGTTTTGAAAGAGTCTTTCATTCTTAATATACATTGAGATTCAGAACTAAAATTACTGAAATAATTAAAAAAAAATACCAATAGCGCTTAGATAACTTGGTCAGGCTTAGATTTTTGTATGTTTGGAAAGTATGTATATATAATTATGGAAAGTCAGCCCACTGACACTTCGGGGGTTAAAAAACTGCCGAAAAAATGAATCTACCAATACATGTTGAAAACTATAATACATATATAATATAATATAATCATTGTGAAACATTATTATTGTTATTGTTTCTTTAACTTGATTAAAGAATCATTAATATCACTGTTACGTCTTGAAAGATAATTTGTTTAACTTTTATTTTAATTTAAATTTTCCTTTTTTTATTTAATCGTTTTACAATAATATTTCCTATTTTAAATTATTTGGACTTAATGGGATGACTTCTTAAACTTTTAGTCCGATCATTTTCTTTTTTTTAAATTAAGGCAAGTAAATAGCCTCCTGAACATTCGGAAAATCGGAACCCATGATGTTTTACGTAATAGTGCTTTTGTTTATATTTTAATGCCTTTTATATAAAAAACGTTAATATTATCACTTAAAACGTTTCCAGGAGGAAATTAATTGGTTCTACTGGATAACACCAATAGTATTGTTGGTTGGAACTGTATTTGCAGGATACATTTGCGACAAATTTGGCCGACGCACTTCATTATTAACTGCTACAGTGGCCGCTACTTTTGGATCGGTAATACAATTTGATATTGCTTTGGTTTTATTAATTTAAATAAGGCATATTTAACGGATACGGAAAACGGACCGTCCGGTCCGCAGCGTCGCCTCGCGTAGATTATGACACGAATTTTGAAACTATTTACATCAAATCATTAATTAGTACGAAGTATTGGTCAAAACTTCAGTTTGGTAGTTTTCGGTTTTGTAATATGCAAGAATTAATTCGAGTTTATGAATGCTGTGCTACCGTCTATCGCGGAAAAGAAAAACATAGGGCTTCCTTTAATCAACCAAGTAGCGAAATTTGTTGGTATAATAGATAATATCAATATTTATCGATAAAATCTTGATTCACTTGAAGAACTTTTAAACCAGCAGCAGCCAGCTAGCTTACTTAGCCGTTTAATTAACAGCCCAACTAGGGACCTGAAATATGTTGAGCCACTTGACCGAACAGCTGGGCAAATGACGTTTCATTATTTGGCTAGCCTGTTGATATTATTGATTATTAATTTAAATTTAATTCACCTTTCTGCCACTCCCAAACTGGAAACGAAACTCTTCAAGCTGTCAATATGGCATGGCAAACCACAACTTTGATGGTGTTTTCCAAAGTTCCATGAACAACAACAGGTACAATGGCTTTCACATTGTATTTTGTGTAGTGACCATAATAATGTGGATTTGATTCAAGCAATATCATTTTAAAGGAAATATTTTTTAAGTCATATAACATCTTCATTATTTCTGCCAAATAATGACCTAAGCATTAGCCAGCCAGATTATTAAATGTTGTACCTTTGCCTTTCAGGCCGCTAGTTAAACGGCGCCTTTAGTTAAAAGGCTAGGCTGTTCATCGAAAGCCTAAATACGCTAGTTGGCTGCCACATACATATTATTAATAGTTACAATTACTTAAACATAAAAATATTTTTGTTTCATTAATATTCTAATCTAATCTTTTATATTCTAATCCTTGGAATTGTTTCGCTCAAGTTAAAACAATTTTTATTAAAAACTTGGCGATTTAAAAGAGTGGCGGAAAGTTTCTTTCCAGTTCTTCTTGTCCGCTCTACGCCCTTGACTTGCGAACTGGTAGTAAATGTAAATTTACAATTAATTTAATTTTTTTAACGTTCATAAGTGTACTTGTTTACCTAGATGAATAAATAAATTTTGTTTGTTTGTTAATCAGGCGTTTAGTAATCGCACACGATCAGTAGCTGTGTTCTTATAATAAGTGCAAAACGCGGACGGAGAGCGGGTTCTCAAATTATGCTTTACTTTTCGAAGAGTATTGTACAAAAATGGCGATACAAAATGTTGGCAGGTGCAATAGACGGGGCAAGATCAAAAGCATTTTTGCTTCGGATGAATGATTCGAACACACCGGGAGAGATAGTTAGTTGGTTTTGAATTGACGAACTTCCAGTTTCAGACATAGATCACTTGTTTAAGCGTGCGTTACAATATATAAATATTTTAATCATAAATAATTTAACCGTTACTGATTCAGCATCATATAATTAAGACCATTAATAGCCTTTTAACCTTTTCAGATCTTTGCTGCATTATCTTCAGCAATATGGATGCTGTATATAATGGAGATTTTTTGGACATTCTCAGTAGCTACAGTATGGAGTGTATGTATCTGTGTGCATGTTCAATAACTTAGTCAGCTCATACGTCTTGTGACGAGAACATCACCTGCCCTTAAATTTTGCTTTTCTATCTTGTGAATCTGATTTGTGATGTGTTTTTGTGGGAATGAAGTATGAATGACTTTTTGTCTTTCCGCTTCAATCTTTTCAGTACTGTATATCAATTTTGATATACAGTACTGAAAAGAGTGACAGAAATGTTAGTCCGATTCATAGTACAGGGCGTGGTAGTAGTTTCTGCATAGTCATTTTTTATTTTCCCAGGTTGGAAATATATATATGGCAGAAATAGTTGACCCCGATATTCGTGGAGGTCTGACTTTGGCGACAACATTTATGTACCATTTTGGAAGTCTTTTAATGGTATTGATAGGAAAAGCGGTATCTTATAGAGCTTTGAATAATTGGATTATAATTCCACCTTTGCTATCTCTCGCGGCGATTTACCCAATACCAGAGTCCCCTTATTATTTGTTGAAAGTGGGGAAGGAAGAACAGGCTAGAAAGGAATGGTCTAGGTTGCAGCAAAACTCGGGTACTGAGGTATGTAATAATGTTAACACTTATATAGTTAAGTCAAGTAGACTTTGTTCATATAAGTTCTGGAGTTCCACAGGGATTTGTATTATGGCCCCTGTTATACAATACATATCTTTATGACATAAATTCAAAATAATAAAAAAAACATACGTAAAAATAAACAGAAGAGGAGACTCAAATCTGAATTTTAATTATTATAGAAAAATATACTATCAGTCCAGAATAGAGTTCTATGTATACTTCAAAATGTGTCATAATAAGCAATTATACCCAAAACTCAGTTTTGTATCGTACAGCCCGGACCAACAAATTTCAATATTTAAGTCTTGACTTGGTATTGCGAAATTTGCTTGATAGAATATCCATAGCGCTTAATCCTCTTCATCATGAGCACACCCTAGGTACACATCCTCACGCACATACTGAGAGTTTTACACCATCGCACTACACAGCCGAATTAGGTATTACTTAGTTTAATGTATTGAATATGATTTTCCTTTTGTAAATGTTTTAACCTTTATGTAGATATTATGCACTCCATCCTTTTTTAGATGATATGAGTCGTATGCTGTTAATATAAATTTATTGCAGGATATTGATACTCAATTTGAGAAAATGAAGATGCATGTCACAATGGAGATGCAGAATCCTAGTTCGTTCTTCCAATTCTTTAGCAATAAAAGGTATCGAAAAGCTGTGATTATAACATTCGGTGAGTACAGCATTACAATGAGTTCGACACAGTTCTAAATGCGGACAATTTCTCACAAATGTTTTACGCGGAGTTTGCGTTTAGTATCTTGTCAAACTCGTGTTTTTGGTTGTCGCTTATCAACTTTAATCCTCGAAAATTTACTGACCTTTTTCGTAATTTTAAAATTAAAGAAATTATTTAAAAAATTGAAGACTTCCACCCAAACCCAATAACCTATCTCAATCCACTTTTAGATAGACATCTTAATCCACATATTGATAAAAGTGTGCCAATAACAAATCGACGGATTGTAATTGCCATCGGTCGATACAAGCTATCCCTGGTAGGTCTGATCGGTGTAGTACCTTTGTATGAAAATGACAGTTCAACTGTGCCAATATCCTATCTTAAGATTTTAACTTACACCAGTTTTTAAAATAATTAAACATAGACATGTATATTTTAATATTATTTGTACGGTTTTATTTACTTTAATTGGGATATATTGATTATCAAAATATATGAGTGTAAAGAGCGAAGAGATTGTATTCTATCCGTCGCCAAAAATGGATTGTCTTCGTAGGATTTGGTTATTGGGATGCAGATACAGGCACAATCTCAGATTGTTCTCCAATTCGAAATGTGGATTAGTTTTTGGGTTCGGGCGTTATTGACTAAAGCAAGTATAATAAAAATGATATTCTCAGTTAACTATCGCCATAAAATAAATAAGTAAATATTTGTAAACATCAGTAGTGCTTAATTTTTTTTCTTATGTTTTTTTTAATTTTTCTATCAAAAAAATACCTCCCCAGAGTGCAAGGATTAAATATAAAACATTTGCGTTTAGCATTTGCGATTATAATCGATTTATACAGATTATATTGTTTCAGGTTTAAAGTTGTTCTTTATTTTGTCGGGAACAGCAGTGATGCAAGAATTATGCACCACAATACTAAGAGAAGGGGACATCGATTTGACCCTCACAAAAATGATTGATATAGATGTGGGGATAAAATTTGGTATTGGTGAGAAGTATTTTCTTCTTTAATCTTCTTTTTACTATTCTTTAATATGTTTAAAAGTCATTATATTCGGTTAGAGTTTAATTATTTAGCTCATAAGGAAAAATATCAAATGTCTAATCAAACTAGAAACTTTAGTTTTATATCTTATATATTTTTCTGCCAATCTAATCATGGTCTTTCAGTAGGTACAGTACTGGAATTGGCTAAAATATAAGACACATATCAATTTTTTTTTCTAGATAACGATTTATTATAGACAGATTAATTTGGTTATGTATTATTTCATAAGCTATAATAACTTTAATTCCTAATATTTTCACTAATCTATGTATTGGTTAATTGAAGTACAATTCAATATACGAGAAATCAAAGAGTGTCGCTACAACCCATATTTATTTCGGGTGTTAGATTTCTGTATATGTTTCGTAGTCATTTTTATGCGTCTGGATTCTGTCGCGTTGTTTCTTTAGGATTTTTTCCATCACCGCAGGAACAAGTATATAATGTTCCCAATATAAACAGTATTTTGCTTATAAATTTATTGTACATTCACAAATGTAAAAGTAATTTTCAGTGAAAGCCTAGCCTATAGATTAGATATTTACTGTATTCAAATGATTATAAATTTCAACAGGTATACTCTCTGCCCTACTAGTGGACCGAGTGGGTCGTCGCATTCTTCTCCTGTGGTCATTCATCGGATGTAGCCTGTCATTTGCCGTTCTTGCACTATACTTTGGAGTCCGAGATTATTATACTCAGGCGATCCAAGCCATTGGTTATATAACTTTTGCTGCTCTTATTATATTTCTCATATCAAATTCATTTGGTATAGCCTCTATTAAAGACGTCATAGAAGTAGAGTTATTCCCTCTTAATGTAAGAGTAATGGCTGTTGTGTCTCTTCATGTTTTCGGAGGACTTGGTTATCCATTAAACATAGGAGTTAGAGAATTTGAGAAGTCAGCTGGGCGCGTTAGTGTGTTTTGGACGCTTGCTGGAATTGCAATCCTTGGATTTATTTTTACATGCTTCGTCCTACCTGAAACAAAACGTAAGAGTTTAAAAGAAATTCAGGAGATTCTTCGAGGTGATGATAATGTCAGCGAACAAGAAATGACAACAATACAAGAAAGAACAGAGAGGTTTAGAGAAAGAGCTGCTTAGAGTAATATCTTGTAAAATAATTGTTGAATTAAATAAATTTGTTATAAAGTCTTTATCTTTTAAGTATTTATTGAACTTTGATAACCAATATTCGCAGCTGACTTCCAAAGTCTCAGAGATTCACTAACACGATCCAAATATCGCCGCAAGCTCTATTAATTTCTCGTTCAATGTCCCTCATGTTTGAAGTACGGGTTTAGTTATTGGGGCTGTATAACCTATAATACCCTCTTTAGAAAAGCATTTTTTTTTTAAATTGATACACAATATGTAGTAGTTTCGATGTGATATGATGAACGTTAATTAGAATTGATGAAGTTACGAGTGCGTGGCGGCCCTTAGGATTTAAAAGACGACTTCCACAGATATCTATTACTGCATGATAATGGAACACGTCGAAGCATTACGAACGTTAATTCAAATTAAACATAGAATATTACATTGTGTTTTAGTTTTAAATTATAAATAAAAAACGAACGAAAGATAAGTGCAACAGCTGTTTAAATGTTTTTTATACAATTGTCTGATTTGAATAAATTGCAATCTTATCTCTGCATTCTTGCAGACGAGATAAGATTACCATAGACGGTACGAAGAATGCGGTTTTCATTAACTAGGAAAGTCTAAAAAACCTTTCCCCGGGCTAATGTTGCTAGCAGCCGGTCCTTTAATCCGGGATCTTGCGGCGGCTTGGTAAACACTAATCTTCGCCAACGTTGCTTTATCACAGATTAATCGACAGATATTTTGTTTGGTACTAAAAGTATGATGGAAAATAATATGATGTTCTTATTTAAAAAAAATCCAGCAATTTAAAATAATATGGAGGATGAAACTCACAAAGACAATGCTTATGACCAACAGTATGGAAAAGACAATATCGGTCGATTGAGAACTTCTGAAATATACAATCAATCATGTTTAATGATTAACTGGGAAAACAAACCAGCTTTGAAAAGAAAAATAACTATTTATAAATTAAAAGGTGAATTTAACATACTTGGAATAAGTTTTAAAGTTTAAAGGAAATATCTATACGCAACATGCCAGTAATACTTTAACCAAAGCCATGTCAAGCTGTCTAAACTGAACCACCTGGAGTTCCTTGGAAGAGCCCTTCACCTGCGAAAGGAATCTTGTAAATTAAATAAATATATTAAAATAAATTGGAAATAAAAAAAATAATAAATTGGAAAAAATAGTGTTTCTTAAAAAACATAATATATACAGTAGGATTCAGTTAAAATTGTTATTTACCAAGGAATAAAAAGGCTTTTTATTACATATATAAAATAATACAAAAAAAAGAAGATTATGGGACTATAAATTAGTTTATTAGCAATAATAATCGGTCACAAAGCTATTTGAGAATGAAATCATAAGAAACTATGGAAAAGTGCCAAGCTAGAAAACACTTTTGGTGATTTTAAAGAAGACTTATTATCCTCCTTTACATTATATTATCTTGTACATTTTCTTATATTATAGAGAAAAGATAGTTACAAATAAATAAATACATACCAATTCACACATTCAATGTAAAGAAATAATTAATCATCTTTTATTTAGGCTATTACTCAAAATGTCATAAAGAACATGGTGTAATGGTTGCAGCTCCTTACAAACGTTGTGTAAAAGAAAAGCCTTGGCGATTTAAAAGAGTGGCGGAGGGTTTATTGCCAGTTCTTCTCTTCCGTTCTACGCCCTTGATTTGAGAACTGGCAGTAAATGTAAAATTAGAATCATTTAATGTATATTTCTTTTTTGACGTTCATAAGTGTACATTGTGTTACCTACATGAATAAATTATTTTTGATTTCGTTTTTTATTTACGCTACCATTTTAAATATTGCTATTTGTAAAAGCGAGAAAATGCCGCCAGCGTCAAAGGTACACTGCCACAGGGAAAAAATTTTTAAAATGTGTTTTAATTCTCCTTTAATTTTTAATTATTTTTATTATTACTACCTACAAGTCGAAGAAAATTGTAAATACCATATATTTGATATCATTACTAATAAAAACAGCTTTTAGAATCGCTAAGCTAGTGAGTAAAATTCGCAAGTTTTTAATTTCCAAAAAAAAGTTTAAGGAAAGCTCCGAATTAACATCTCTGCGAAATAATCTTTGACCAAAAAGAAATGGGACTCTCTTCTGAGTTATTTCCCGAAGCACTCGTTTGGAATAAATAAATATAGCTCTGATACAGACGAGACGTAATTCCCTTATCGAGGCCACCGCTAATCGATATCTTGATTAAATGCTACTATTTGCACAGCAATATCTACTTAATATGTATTCCTCGTTCGTGGGCTTGACTACGTAAACATATAATTATGACGCCCTAAAAAAATTGATTTGTTGTAGGCGTCTCAGTTGGACTTACTGAACCGATTTGTGTCTAGTGAAAGGTCTTAGTTGTAGCTATAAATATGATAAGATGTATTTAACGATTATAAGGTATAACATCTATTTTAAATTATTAGTTTATATATGGTTTTAGTTTTTTTATATTTATAATCAAACTATTTCATATGAAAACCACATTCATAGGGCTTGGTGTATTGGTTGCAGTTCCATACAAACATTCTGTAATAGAAAATAATTGGCGATTAAAAAGAGTGGCAGGAAGTTTATTGCCAGTTCATCCCGTCCGTTTTACGTCCTTGATTTGAGAACCGGTTGTAAATGTAAAATTAGAAGAATTTAGTATGTATTTCTTTATTGACGTTCATAAATGTAAATTGTTACCTTAATAATTTATACTATGTACAAAGTACTAATAACACTTATAGTGATTGGCTTAAAAGCGAACATAGGAAACAGCATTGAAAAGTGTATTGACACTAAATGGTTCTATGTTATCCCCATAGATGGCGTTATACTATACTAATATTTCAGATTATTTGATTACTACCTTATTTATAGAATGAGCGCGTGGAAACTAGTTTCATGGTATTTTTCCTTAATTATTGGTGACAATTCTGTCCATTTAAAAATACTTAGTCCACATTTCTTTTATTTTAATATATCCATCCAAGCTGATATTTTAACGAGGAGCCTCGCATAATGTAAAGGCGGTGTCAGATTTTGTATTATCCAAGCAAATACTAATTAGCTAGTTACATATTAATTATGACTCAGTGTTAATGTCCTAACATAGGGATCTAATGATGTGTTTTTGTTAGAAATCTAACACGATCGAAATCGTTCTGAGTTTCTGTTTATGATGATCCATTCAAGTATTTCAAGATTAGCTCTTTGTATGATGCAACAGTAATTTTACACGCATAATAGGTATTAAGGTTATGTTTGGTTTTTATGGAACAAGGAGCAAACGGGAAAAAGGCTCATCTGATGTTAAGTACCGCGCATGGACTCTCAATGGTAGTCTCGCGAGTACCAGCCTTTTATGAATTGGTACGCTGTCTTCTTAATCCTAAGTCGAATTGGTTAGGAAATACTTCAAACTGTCTTAAAACCCGCTCGTCGAAATGATATGAGTGGACTTTTCTATTCTGCAGACGACCGATGAAGAAACTCAGCTGCAGTTAATTATTCGAAGAACTCCTCTATAGTAAATTGTTTTCTTATATTTGAAACACTAACGAAGCATACATATACTACTGTAAAATTGTTAAGTTTATATTGTTATACACATAGAGTAGTAGGTGACTGGTCGTACTTGAATTCGTGTATGCGGTGATATTAGTTGTTTATACTACGTATTTGCGTGTTGTTCTCACAAGTGTGTAAGTGCGTGCTCCTATTTCACCATGCCTCCTGCTGATAGAGGACAAATCTTTGTTTTTAATTTGTTTTTTTATTCTTTATTACTCAATATGTCATATGGAACATGGTGTAGTGGTCGCAGCTCCTTACAAGCATTGTGTAAAAAAAAAAACTTGGCGATTAAAAAGAGTGGCGGAGAGTTTATTGCCAGTTCTTCTCTTCCGTTCTACGCCCTTGATTTGAGAACTGGCAGTAAATGTAAATTCACAATTTTTAAATTTTTTGACGTTCATAAGTGTACATTGTTACCTACATGAATAAATAAATTTTGTTTGTTTGTTTGTTTTGTAAGTTGTGGAGCCCATGATGCTAAATGGGGAATTACTCGAACGTCATAGAAACGTATTGAGTTCCGAAGCTTAGAAAATGAAAGAAAAAAAATGTTATGCAACACCTTTTCAACGGTGTGGTGAGGGGTTATAGAATTCAAAAATATTCAGATATTGATAGCATCTATGTTTTTAAGCTGATTGTTTGCATGCTGAAGGTGGTACTTAAGGGTTGAAAATAATAATAACAATAATAATAAAGGCCGTTTAATTTCCAATCCTGACAAAAGATAATATACAGCTTATATTTTTTATATTGTTTACATTATTTTATTTATCTTGTAATTATATCCTAGCTAAATTTTTTACCGTCGATCGGAACCGCTTCGCGGGTAAAGGCCTCCTCCAGCTCCAGCTGACTCTGTCCATGGCTTTCTTTCTCCATTCGCTTCCTGCTACCGCTTCTATTTCTTCTATCAACCTTTTCTTGTGGCGCCCTCTTCTTCCTTTCCATACAGTTGAAAATGAGAAATACAAATTTCACAGCTTCACATTTTGTAAGAGGATTTTAAGTGAACCGCAAAAAAATCTCTTCTACTTACAATAGTAAGCGATCAAAAACGTAATGCTTACGCAAATGTATTTTAAACTGTGCCGTTTGGTTCCTTAAGTTAAAGCATTTGGCGGTTTGTCGAATTCACCGGAGAAAATGATAGCTATTTAAAGTCGCTCCGAAAATTGCCATTCAAGATAACCGTAGTAATTGCTGACGATTATTGGGTTGAGAGAGATTCAAGCAATTCAGGAATCGTATATATTTCTCCTCAAGGATTTTTGTTCTCTCTTCTATATATTCAAATATTCGGATCCAACGTCAAATCTGTGCTCTATGTTAAAAGTGGTCAATAAAGACATCTCGCACCGACTCCAAGTCCTCGTCAAAGTCTTCAAGTCTTCGCCGTATTCTGGGTATCTACTGGCCCGACAAGATCTCCAACGAGTAACTTTGGGACTGCTGCGAAGATCAAGTGGCAATGGATAGGCCATGCACTCCGAAGGTAATCCATTATATTCACAAGCGGGCACTTGATTGGAACTCAAAAGAATAGCGGAATCACGGCCATCCCAAGCAAACCTGGAGTCGTAAAGATGCAGTTGAGGCAAAGAGAGACGGACGCGATGGAGCTGACAGGTTGAATGATGGAGCGAGACTCGCTGTTATGACCTCTGCCATCTATGGGTTAGGACATTACGTCAAAGAAATTCGAGTCTTTATATAATACACCTTTACACTATTTTAGACTTAAGTGAAATGAGAAACAACTAAAATCCAGTTCTTAAAAGGCATATTAAAAATATTACTCATACTGATTAATTTTGTAATCTAGTTACAAGACTTTTGTAGTAACCTAGTACTTGCGGCTCGCTTATTTGCTACGTTTTGCTCCTGTTTAGGCTTATAATTTGACTACAATAACGAAAATATTGTGTATATTACAACTTCTCTTCTTACGGTAATCTTCTTACTTACGGTAATTTTGTTAATTACGCTCTAAATAACGTTTAAGTTTTATTTTATTTAGTGTGGTGTTAATTTAATTGATATGTATGTGCGTATAATTTGTAAAGTCATATTCCCGAACTTATAATATTCATTTGACAACCATATTTTCATTAATTATCAGACAATGGATGTCCGTCGTTCTACAACTGAGTGAGTGAGTTCTTAAGGTAATTTCAGCCGTGCACCATCATTATATGGAATTTGTGGAACCAGCCGCCCACTGAAGTATTTCCGAGCCAATTCCACATCCTTTAAGAGAAGAGCGTACAAATTCTAAAAAGACCGGCAGCGCGCTTGCGGTGCTTCCTGGCAGTGCGAGTGTTCATGGGCTATCACTTAACATCATCTCCTGTAACATAAAAAAATACAATCACAATCCATGTATATAATTTATAGTCAAACACTCTATAAGCTATATTATTTATATTTCGTAGATAATAAAGCAGTGCAGTGTCAATAGATATCTTACAAAAGATAAACTAAAAATACGAAAAAAAACTCAAACAAAATAATTATTTTATAGTAGTACATAGTAGTAGTGGTTAATATGTAAGGGCAAGGCTATCTCTTCGGACGGACAATGGACTAATTTGTAAGCTTCCTTTATTTGTCAACTTTTGACATCCAATTAAGGAAATGTCACAGTCACACCATTACGCTAAATATTAATTGTAGACAACGCTTCGAGCGATTTTTCTCCGCTCCGCGGACAGCTACGTTCTATATAGTTCTTATTGTGAACTTTTTGTATATAGCTTTGAATTTAAATAGTATCGAACCCAGATACTATAAGGTTAACAAACACTTTGTGTTCGTCTGTGTATAAGTCAAATAAGTAATAAATATTTACGTGTATTAACGTGGTCGAAAAATAATATGTTTTTCTCGCGTTCCAGCTCACATAATTTTTTTTTATAATAAAAGATTAATAAAGATTCAGATAAAGTTGTCATATGTCTCTTATCAACACAGCCTAAACTTAGCACGCAGAGATGAAATTCTACTTTATTTGAAAGAGTGCTGCAAGTTAAATAATTATTATGAGGGGATAACCATGTAAGTTATATATAAATATGCCTTACATATACCCCCATGTGGGTTAAAATAGAAATCAAATCAATAATACGCTAGTACGATACGAGGTACAAATCACATCCACATCCGTCGCCATTCGAACCTCCGTAACCGCGGGGCGACAGCGCATGCGTGACTCGGCAGTAACTGCGCACTATATACTAGTACTGTTAAGATTTAACATAGCGATGGTAGGCAGACTAGGCGTAGTTGGCTGATATGCGTTTTACATGAAATAAATTAATATAGATTTACTTTTGCAAATAATTGGTGTAATTTTGTTTTTAAATACAAATATTGGGTGAGATTTAATAATTTATATGAAAAATTTAAAATGGACCTCTTAGGTTTTCTTTCTGATTTAAACAATATTTGCTGTTTAATAATGAATCATTTATTCAGTCTTGTGGTTAGGATTGAGTAAAATGTAAAAAAATATTACCAATATGTACTGCCACAGGGACCAAACTATTAAAATGTGTTTTAATTTTCTATTTCCCGCTCTACGCCCTTGACTTGCGAACTGGTTGTAAATGTAAATTTACAGTTAATTTAATTTGTTTTTCTTGACGTTCATAAGTGTACATGTTTACCTATATGAATAAAGATATTTTGATTTGATTTGATTTATCAATTTTAATTATTATTATTACTGTGAGGTTATAAATAATAATCACTAAATTAAGTGGATATATAATAGGGAGCGCTACGCATAGCATTACGCTTTAGGTTTCCTTTACAAAAAGAAAACGTGTCAGTTTGATATGTTGAATTAGACAATATTTGAATGTACGATCTATCGATGATTGAAAAGAGTAACGGAGAGTTAATTGCCAGTACTTCTCTTCGGTTTTACGCCCTTAAATATTAAACTGGCAGTAAATGTATAATTAGAAGCATTTAATGTATATATCTTTTTTGACGTTCATAAGTGTACAATAATAATATTTTTTTTTTTTTTTTTTTTTATATAATAGGGGGCAAACGGGCATGAGGCTCACCTGATGTTAAGTGATACCGCCGCCCATGGACACTCTCGATGCTAGAGGGCTCGCGAGTGCGTTGCCGGCCTTTTAAGAATTTGTACGCTCTTTTCTTGAAGGACCCTAAGTCGAATTGGTTCGGAAATACTTCAGTGGGCAACTGGTTCCACAAAGTGGTGGTGCGAATATTTATTTGCAAGAATATGATACAATAATGTGTTGGTGGTACAATCTAATGTTCGCATATTCTTATACACATACAATGGCGTGCAAATTTGTCTTAAATAGAATTTTACATAGATATTACATATGAGTCATAATATAGTCAATCCTTGTAATATTTTATCACTTCATCATAAATTATTGAAATATATGATTACGTTATCAAATTAATATTAATTATAATAATTCACGACAAGTCAATTATTAAAAACTATTGCAATGTTTCCTATATGAACAAATTATTTTTTACTTTGACTACCCTACCTCCAAGTAATTGTGCTTTTTTCGTAAATATCTTAAACTTCTACAGACTAAAGGTATGCAGACAGGTATATTTCAATTCATAGAACAGTCCAAGTTCTGCCGATATTCCACGAACTTCTAAAGGGGATAATAATTTCTGTATTGATATTTAGGTAATACCCAATATAATAATAAACTGGTTTGAATAATATTGGCCATTATTTAAAGGTAATTTAATCATCAAACTTCTAAACAAGATACAGAACAAATAAGTTTAATTTCTATGATAAATTATTCATTTAACTTATAATTAACTCGACACCGACGTCTCCAAGAGAGTCTTTGTTACAAAATTGATTTCCAATTACGAACGATCTAAGCGAACCTAGCTCGGGTCTAGACTGAAATTAATTGAAGGTTTTATCTAGGTTTCAATGCAATTGTACATTCTGTATACTCAGCTTAGCTTCAATGTTGGCCATCATTGGTCACTGTTCGCAAACTGGTTTGAATTGGATTCAAATTCAGCTCGATTTAATTTAATAGTTACTGTCAGGAAGTGACTTTCAGTTACATTTTGGAATATAATATCTGTGGGTTAAGTAACCTATATAAACTGGTAAATTGGAAATTAATTTTCAATTAAAGATGAGAGGAACATTTACATCCTCCGTGACGTTTTAACTTAGCCTAGATTTTAAGAGCAGTGTTGACCTGGAGACGTTCGAATCTCATCCCTGAGGTCGTGGGTTCAAGCCCCGTGCACCAATGGATTTTTCTCTGTGCGCATTTAAAATTTATACTTTGATTGATTGGCAAATGATTATTAAACAGATACAGAAATCTAAGGTCCAGACCTGAAGAAGTTTGAAGCGCCACTGACTGATTTTTATTTAGCTTTTTAGTAGCTACCCATAAGCTAAATAAAACTACCTTGCATTTTGCTGTGCCTGTTATGTCTGTTCGCTTTTCCGAAGTATATGAATAAATACCTAAGTAGGAAAGTAAAGTAAGTCGTAAATAATTTTTATATATTTTACTAATTTACTCTCCATAAAACTTTTCTCAGAGTTAACATATAAAAAAAATACTCATTTTGGTCCAGCCGTCTTCGAGTTTTGCGCTATAAATAAGTGAGTGAGTGGTTGCCTGGAAGAAATCGCTCCAAAGCGATAAGGCCGCCAGTTGCCCTCCTTTTCATTTAATTATGTTATTTTTTTATATTGTAATACAACGAAGTGTTAATAAATAAATAAATAAGTTTTGGATCGAAATTTTTTAATTGGTGCTTGATTGGTGTTTGGTGGTGAATTTATCTCTCAGAGATTCCCTACATTTTAAATTATAGATTGCACGAATAGCCTTCTTCTGCAGGATGAAAATAGATTCGACATCAGCAGCATGACCCCATAATAATAAGCCTTAAGCTATTAAGCTGTGATAGTAATTAAAATAAACAGTATCGACATCAGTCAGTGAGCGAACTTATTCAAGTAGTTTTAGTAAAATATTAAATACATTTTTACACATTTGAGAAGTGAAGAGTTAAATTTTCTGTAAATATTTACATTAATATTATCGTAAATTTAATTAATCAAGTGATAGAAAATGTAGTATAACGATAAAAAAATGAGATTTCCCAAATATACTATAAATTGAACATAATTAATAAATACATAGATATTCCAAATATTTTCTAAATAATTTGTTGTTGTAGTTATGAGATAGAAATAGTAATATGTTTTTTAATATTGCACTATCTTGTGTACCATTTTACGCCGAAGAAAGCTGCATTGTTTCCAACAAAGAATGGTTTGTCATTAGGAAAAAATAATTAGATGCAAAGTATTCTTTAACATGACACAACTAGCCTTTTATCCGTAACAATGGAGGCTACGAGATAATTCTATAATTCTATGATAATCTTAACCTGCTTTTTCATTTGCTGAATTTTTTTGACAATATTAATGTGGGTTGCTCCTATACTATCTCCTGAACGTAACGTAATTTAAAAAAAAAAAATGAACGACGCACGTTGATTTCAGGCCCGAGACGTTGTGTGTGTATATTAAGTGCTCTACACTTACAAAGTTACACAGACAGGAATTCCGATAACTCATCTTAAGTTTTTAAGAATGATGTCGCTATTGGAATGTAACTTGCTGGACCAATCCTCTTACATGTCTTACCATCACCACAGAGGCTTGCGAAGACAGGGGAGAGTGGTGGAACTTGTACCACTAACGCGACCTTCAGAAACGAAGAGTGCGACTGAAGAAGAACGGTGTCTAGTCGTTGTGGATTAAACATGTCATCGTCCAAAGGGAATCGCATAATCGTCTTTTGTTTTACATGGCTAAACTATTTAATACAATCATTCGTTTACCAGGTAAATCCATGACGCGAGTATAAAACTTCAAAACTTTCCACTAGTGAAACGTAGAAAGTATAAAAAGCCAACACACGCCACATTCCTTTGGCTACGAGCCTCGGGTGCTGTTTTTTTGCCAGAATTCGCAATGAAACAAAGCCTCCGCGAAAATGTGGTTTGTACTTAACTTCTAAGTCCTTTTGAATCGTTTTAAGCTCTTATCTTTAGTTTGAAATAGGTGTGTGTTTGTATTAAGTTATATTTATATTAGTATAAAATTTGGTGTTAGGTTGGAGTCATGACACAAAATAAGTTATTGTTAAGTAAAAATGTTATGATCAGAGTTGCCTAGAGGCTTCAGATTTGGATTCTCATCTCTAAGGTCGTAAGTTCGATTCCGGGCTGTGCACCAACGGACTTTCATTCATCGTGAGGAAACCGGCTTGCCTTAGACTCAAAAAAAGTCGAAGAAGTGACTAAGAAGTTCCCTATTAGATTGACATATGATCACTAAACCGATTCAGATATCTGAGGCTCAAATAAGACCTAACAAGGTTTTAGGGACAATGATTTATTTTTATTTAAAGTAATATTGTTACTGTACATTGATATTAATATATTGGTAATGTTTTTAAAATGTGAGTTCGTGTGTTCAAACTCGACACAAAGAGTTTATGTGCGTAAATAACACGTGTTCGCAGGACAATGTGATGTGAACGTGTTATGGATAAAAATTCCTCACTACAAAGAAATAGATTTGAAAAACCGATTCCAGAAACCCTTTTATTATTATTTATATGATAATAGGACAGCAAACGAGCTCACGGGACGCCAAAAAACGTCATCAAATCAAAAAAGTCATCGCAGCCCATGGACAACCATTTTAGCGGGTGTGTTGCCGGCGTTTGAGGAAGAAGTACACTCTAACTTTAAACAGTTGGAGGTCGTATCTCTCAGGGAAGAGCCCCACCTCTGTAGCGATGTACATATATTTTGTGAACATGTATTTTAAGAATTCGAGGTTTATATATTTTGTACATTAGTTTACATAGAAAAAGCCTTTTTTAAACACTCAACATGATTTTAATAAATCAATGCGAATAATCGCAATCACAACGCCACTCATGGCACTTCATCACGCGGCCAATACCACAATTAGCCCTGTGATGTCCAAACTAGAGATATAAAGGGAGTCAGGGGGTGATGGGGCGGGAAGGGGTTGTTAAGTGGTTGATATGACAGATGACTCTTTTAGCCCTACTTCATAATAGATTGTTGGTTCGAAGTGAATTAACGATCTTTAATAATATTGTAAAACACTTTATCTATAAATACGTAATTTTAAGATTAATTCGTTTGAATTGTAATCGGAATTGGTGGAACTGAAAAACAATCCGCGATGAAAGGTCGTTGACCGCATGACTTCTAAAATGTTATAGAATGAGAAATATAGGTAATCTTTCATATATTTTATAGAAACTGTATTTTAAAAAAAGTAAGTTCTATTAGAGAAAATGTTTCACTTATTAAATCTGTTCGTAAATTAGATAATTTAAGATTTTATTTTTTGTTTTAATTAAAGATTTAATTAAGCGTTATTATTAGAAGCTTAGCTCAGTTGAAGAGAACCCTTAGGGTCCTCAAGAAAAGAGCGTACCAATTCTTAAAAGGCACTCGCGAGCCCTCTGGCATTCAGAGTGTCCATGGGCGGCGGTATCACTTAACATCAGGTAGCCTCCTGCCGTTTGCCCCCTAATCTATAAAAAAAAATATTACCATCGCGTTTTAGTAAACTGAATTTCCAGTAAATTTACGAAGCTTCAGAATTAAGACGCAAAAGTCACCTGATTAATTTAGATGCGCGTTCCGTGCCTCGCGATTCAAAATCTTCGAAATAATCTCTAATTTCGAGTCAGGCTCATTGGATTAACGATAATTCTACTTTCCGTCATAATTAGCTTTTATATTGTTTAAGCGTATTCATTCAAGGATTTAATGATTTTGTTTACATTTTTCATTACCTTATGCCTTATGCTTAAGGCCTTATGCTTAAGGCCAATGTATGAAAAGCAACCATGGAACGATAATAACTCAAAATGAAAATGTCTTTTGTTTTTTAGAGGAGCTTGGTATTTTTATAAACTACATATTTGAATTATTGTTACGCAAATCCGACAGATATGCGATTTTCTGACAAAAAAATTTGGTTGTCTGTGTTGTGATAAACATAAAATTCCACTTTATGTGTATCACAACACAGATAATTTTAATCTTCTGACTTAAAATTTCGCTCGGGTATCAAATAACGAGTACAGGGTGTCTCAGCGACGAAAAATCTATAGTTTATTATAAGAATTATTTATTACATTAAATTAGCCCAATAGAGTCATAGACGTGTTTCATTCAGTTGTTTTAACCAAAACGTCGAAAGAAGTGGAAAAAATAACCGAACTCGTCCTTAGATGTTTCCCTGAGTAGGAAATATATCAGGACATACATTATTTCCATGAAATATGTTTAATTAATTTAACAATTACAAGACCTGCATCCAACCATCCATTTATGTGTGTGTTTGTCTAAATTTCGTGCGTTTGTTTGTGTACTACGAAACATTAGTAATCCTGCTTTAATGAGGTAAACTCCAAAAAGTTGTTTTTGAAATATCAATTTTTCCCACTTGACAATAGCTGATTAGTTTATTAAAAAAAATGACTTTCCATGTTAGATGTTATTGTTAGTTTACAATTCAGTTGAATTTGATAAAAAAAAGCAAGGAAGCAAATTTGGTTGATAATACTCGCGTCACCTTACCGCATCCGACTTTAACCACAATTATTATTAAATAAAGGAATTTATTAATGTTTCAGTTGTAATTCTTTATCTGTAGTTCGTGGGTGGTGATCATTGAAATGGGAACAAAATTATGTGTTGCCTTTTTCCTAGTTTTTAATATTTGTGGTAAGATTTTAATTTGTATTGAATATGCCAGTATATAAGGCACCAATCCACAGTTTAATCAAAAAAATTCGATTCGCGAGTTATGTAACCTAACAATAGATAAGTTACGTAGTATATTTATTGTAGTTAATAATTATTAAAAGCGTAAACAAAATGTTATAAATGTCGCACACTTGAAGAGCCCTTTAGTTTTTGCCATACTCGAAAATTGAAATTTCTCATTCGCGTTTCTGATAATGAAAATAAAAATAAAATATGTTTATTTTGAAATATCTTATATTTCAAAATAAACATATTTTATTTTCACGTATCGTTTCAAGTATCACTTAATCCACGTCATCAAATTCGAACCTGTAGGCATCCCTTCTCATCGGCAAAGAAGGGCTGAGAGAAAATGTCGGCGTAAAAAACTCTCGCTTCTCTTTTAGAAATGCAAATCATCAAACAACACTTATTTTAAAACAAATATCGCAAATTAATTAGAAGTAAACTGCCCGGCACTAGTCCCAGGCCCTTTTATCAATTAGATAATCGTTAAGTTTATAGTAAGCCTTTTTACACAGCTTTTCTTTAATACATTTCTTAAATTTATTAAAAGGCTGAGATAAAAGAGCCTCTGGGATTTTATTAAAGAAGAGTCCCGAAAGAGATTCCTTTTCCCAAAAAAATAATAATGTTACTACCTTTACATAGTCTACTACGAGGAAACTGCAGCCTGCGTTTATTTCGGGTAGTGCGTATGTTGTATTCTAGTAAAATGATCACTATTTTTGTATACGTAATATTTCCATAAATATATTGCGAGGGAAAGGTCCTTGAATCCTTGATTTTTTTCTCAGAGATTCCCTACATTTTAAATTAAAGATTCCAATAACATAAGTGTTACTTAAATTTATAAACCCTTAGTTAAGTTGTGCCAAGTTTGCTTTTTCGTTACTCCAGCATCGCTCCACCCCACTCTAGTCCCACTACCCCTAATGTAATCTTAGCAATAAGCTCATGTTTTAAACAATGAAAGCTAGTTTTTGCCCAACTTCAAACAAAGTGTTTCATTTAATATAAATCTGAAGATACAACAACAATCACTAAAATTAATTCGCGTTATGATTTATATTTTACTCACTCACTTCGTTAAAATCAGTTTTGCTTTTAGGTATTTTCTTAGTACAAAGCTTGCTGTGTTAGACTCTTAACTGGTAATGTCCGAAATCATTTTTTTATAAAATAAATGCGACTACATATTCATTAATTACGATACTTTAAGAAAAGAGTGCAATTACTTAGATTTTAGAAATAAGAGGAGAATGGATAAGATTATAAATATCGTTTTGAATATTCTACCTACGTATTCTAAACGATAATTTCCGGTAGGTTGTTGATATAAAATGTTTCTATTTATTTTCAGAATGTCGTCAATACCGCTATGATTATAAATTCGTGACGGAAGTTGACGGTTGGATAAAATTACACCAAGTTCCTGCTACCTGGGATGAAGCCAGGTTAAGATGCCAACTAGAAGGTACACGTGTCAATTTCAATATAATTTATATTCAGTAATAAACTTAAAGAATATTAAAGTTCGCGTGTTTAAATCATTAAAGAAAACATTCATTAAGATATATTATTTGCCTCGGCGTGCGACTCCCATCCCTGAGATTGAAAGTTCGAACCCCGGCTGTACATTTTGTTTATATATGACGTTTAACACTTGCTCGTATGATGAATAAAAACATTGTCAAAACACAGTATGTCTTTTCTGACACAGAAAAATTGACAAAAAAAGAAACGTGATCAACTACTTGTCTGTTAAAAGATTCAATGATCTCGAATAGGATACACAAATATGAGGCCAAGTTCTACAAAGTTTTGGCTAGTATTATTTTGTTTTAAATGTAATAAAGGATAAGGATATAATAACTGGAACAGTTAAATCTTTAACTTTTTAAGACTTTGTCCATAACACAAAATAACTATTGAGAAATGAGAATCAAGGTGATAAAAATTCAACAAATATTTTTTATTCGTTAAGTTACTCAAACAAAATACTTAAATATTGAATTTAATCCAGCTGTATGTTTTACTACACAACTAAGTTTTGACTCTAGAATTAGCACAAAATCAATATTGAATTAACTTAGGAGTTGTTCCTATCTTCTTTTTCTAGAACGAGTGATTTTGTAGATGCCTATGTCTGAATATCAGGAAAATAATAAAATGTTATCTTTTTTATTTTAGGAGCAATACTGTGTTCACCAAATACGATTAACCTATTGGAGGTAATGAAATTTACCATGAAAAATACTAGGGCCGGGATATCCGGTGTGTTTACAGGCACACACGCAAAATTCTCCAAAGGAGACTTTCATTCAGTTGATGGTAAATAAGTGTTGTACAAAAATTGTAATTAACGTTAATACGCATAGATGACCAATTCTGTAAATTTGCAGCCAAGAAGTTTTTTGAACCAATAGACTTTCTTCCACGTGCCAATACTTAAGGGCCGGTTCATATGTAACTGAAAATGCGCCGAGCTCTCGATGCTAGAGGGCTCGCGAGTACGTTGTCGGCCTTTTAAGAATTTGTACGCTCTTTTCTTGAAGGACCCTAAGTCGAATTGGTTGTGTTGTTTGATATTTATGTTTTTAATGAAGCCAATTGCAGTAGTTACGTGCCGTAACGTAACGTAACGCTGTATTACCTATAAACCTATATGCGGCTTTTGAGCAAGAACGAAAAAGGAAACTTTGATATGGGGTCCTTTAAATACTAAAAGAATATCAATCAAAATACATGTGGCATACAACGTTGCAGCTTTTACGTCGACCAGTGCGTTGATGGAAACGGAATAGACTCTACGCACTAACGTACTATCGGTTGATTGGGAACGGTGGAGGGTTTGTCCGTCCATTTGAATGGTTGTACATTTGTCTGTTCTGGCCTTACGTGACCGACATTGCGCGACGACCCTAACGCTGGCAACAGACGGACGGCATGTTGCAGCCGAGACCGACTGCTCTAGAGCGGTCGCCGCACGGCGATCTGCTATTTCCATACTAAATTCATATCCGCTATACACGGAACGCTCGTGCAGTTCCAGAGCGGTCGGAGCAGTCGCTCTGCGGTCGTGTTGAAGTCGTGTGCGACTTCAATGCGATCGATCTACAGCAGTCGGTCTCGACTGCAACATGCGGTCCGTCTATGGCCAGCGTAAGTTTAATACTTTAAAAATAATTTTATACTTTTTAACAATCTGTCCTCTACTCTAAACATTGTTCTATAATATATAGCATCATTTTTTCCACAAAAATAGCTAATTTAATTTTAAAATAATGTTAAAGAAAAAAGATAGGAATATTTTTTCTATTGCAGGTGTTCCCCTAGACAAGATGCCGGTTGAGTGGATGCTAATGGAGCCAGACAATGAGAATAATACTGAGAGCTGTATCGTGATGGTTAGAAATGGTACCATAGCTGATATCAACTGTGACGAGGTGTTCCCATATATTTGCTACAGAAAACGTTCAAAAAAAGTGGTTTTAACTGAATGTGGGACTGTTGATACAGGTGCATATTATCATCCTGGTTTATTATCTTCTACATACTTTGTTTTTTGCAGCTTGTTGAAATCATTTATAAAAAATAAATGACTATATTATTTTATTTTAATCAATAACATATCAAGCACCATCGCAATTAATTATCTGTATAAGAACGGCTCAATTAATATTCTTTAGTCTAGACATAGAATAAATAAAAACAAACTTGTTAGGTTTGGGCCTTAGATTTTTGTATCAGTTTCATTCGAATATTTGAACGAACAACAACACGGATCCCTTACGATGTTTTCCTCTGCATCTATCGAATTTTAAACACGCACACTATAATAAATTAAATAGGCTGCTTAACATATAGATGTTAGATGTTGATGTTAAATGTTGATTGTAGGCGGTGAGAGGCTATCCTCTCACCGCCTACAACCTAAAAACCCTAATAAAAGACTGGCTTATGAATACGCCTTATGCAGTGTTAGAGCTGCTGAGACTCACGATGTAAATACACTTTACTCATTCACTCACTCACTCACTCACTCATTCACTCTCTCACACATTTACACCCACACACTTACTCAAGCACTCAGGTGTGATGATAACGGTTCAAAAAAGAAAAATAATAAGGAAACGGTTAAAAAAATTGGTTAAATAATGTCATTATTTTAAGTAATTAAGTTTGTTATGGAAGAGCTGGGAACCCTAACACAGATATTTTTTTACTTAAAACGGTTTCCAAATCTTACACTTTGAAAAGAAAATGTACTTAAAATGAATAAAGACTTTTTATTATTATATTTTCATTATTATTATTATTATTATACACTGACAGAAAGTCCATTAGGGCATTGCCGGGGATAGAAAATCGTCGATAAGTGTTGCAAGCTGAAGCTGCAAGACCAACATTGCTCAAGACATATACCAGCAATTTAATTTCAGGATACTTACTGAATCCAACAACTGGAAGTTGTTACAAGTTTCACACAGATAAACGAAATTGGACGCGTGCATTCATGACGTGTGCAGCTGAGGGTGGACATCTAGCTATCATCAACAGTAAAGAAGAAGCCGATGTATTGAACGACCTCTGCGAGATGCAGGCAGCTGGCAGTATTCAATTAAACACTGTCTTATTGGGGTTCCACGATTGGGGAGAACGCGGTGTTTGGACAACGATACATGGTAGGTTTTGTTGACCAGTATTAACACTTTCCAAAGACAACATACTCTATGAAAAAAACTAGAATTTGGTAGTGGTTAAACACAGAACACATATATAAATACTTGTAGCCATAAATTACCTTGGTTGAAAAAAACATTATTGATATAGTGTTATTAAAAGCAGTAAATATTTTCACTTGAAAGGCTACTTACGAGATCTCCATATTTCCAGTTGGCATTGAGATTCATTTGTTTTATATTTTTGTTTTACAGGTCAATCGTTACAAGAGGCTGGGTACGACATGTTTGAAACAGGTCAACCTGATTCAACGTTTCCAGGCGAGTACTGTGGATCAATGTTCACGTCTGCGACATTGAATGACGTGTGGTGTGATGAAAGTCTTTCTTTCATCTGTGAAAAGACTATTGACAGTTTACTGGCTTTCAATGATTATGATTAGTTTAATTTGTGTCTCTTTTATTTGTATTACATAATAATAAATTTCTATTTTTTTTTTGTATGGAGTTTGATATATTTAACAGCGCTAAATAGCGACTGTAACATTTTTTTAAAATACATATTTGACATTAGACATTTTTATAACTTGTGTTAATACGTTAAGTGTGGATACGTTGGCTGTATTCAGTCTTATATTGTTTGAAGTTTATAAAATTGTTAGTGGTCTTAGTCCGATAATAAACAAAATCGCACATAATCTCCTAACAATATGAAAATAAATGAATTTCCAATTGACATTCTTTGTTTTAAGTTTCATTTCTCTTAAGCAACTCAGGAGTGTTATCTGCCCAATCGTTAATATGTAACTATAATAATATATAACAATAACTTACTCTCTTTGAGTAGGTACTAGGCGTAATTTGATAGATTGTCTCACTATAAGAAAAATATGCGTACAAGAACTAACTTATTCAGATCTTCTCAAACTCATAACAATGTTCCTGCGACATCTCTGCACCGACATTGGGTTCTGCGAGCCTCTTCACAGTAATCTTACAAGTAATCTTGTATCTTATTTGGTTTGCTTTGTATTTTATTTTTTATCAGTGAAACTTTTTGTGGAAATGTCCTATGTATTTGTTTTTATATTTTTACTGTATAGAGATGTATCTTATCTTAAGAAACAAATAAGGCATCTGATATAAACGTAGTGATGTCGAAGTGTTGCGAAATGACAAAACTAAATATATTGATTTCACTGTTATCTTCGTCAACAAATTCAAAATGAATTAATTAATTTTGTCTGCAATTCAAATTTTCTTTGAGAAGTTGGTTCGTTTGTTAATTTAATTAGACTGGAGTTTGTTGGCCTTGTTTTATTTGTGAGGGCCTTCATATTTCACCATTTAAGTGCCTTTTAACCTTAGGGTTTAGTTCCGATACAAAAGCCTTAAATTAAGTACTTGGTTTTATTATTACGGATATTTTACATCGACATTTCGAGTACGTTAATGTACCTTGTTTAATTATCACTGTTACTTAACTAGTGGTTACCGAACTTCCAGAGGTTAGGTAGACGTTCATCTTGTTGAATTATTTATAATATTTTGGGAATAGTGAAACTGCGTTTTCGGTTTGTATAGAGTGTTTTCCATTCTTTTTGTGTCATGCCTTAACTGACCATTTATTATTTAACTCAAAACGGGACATTGGTTTAATTTACGTCAAATAATCAGTGGTTAATAAAAAAATTACGTTTTTAAACTTATTGATTTAGAAAAGTTACAAAACAAAATATTCACATTTTTTATATTTATCAGAAGAACAAATTTGTTTTAATATATCTGGCGACGATTTCAAATAAGATTGAAATTCTATACGTTTTTTTAATATTCTGCTGCTTAAATCACCGTGCAGTTTCTGAAAACGGGACAATTTTGCCTCCGACAGTTCATATTTTTGGGGACACCGGGACTAGTAACTGGAAAAAAAGACAGTCCCTTTTTGGACGGGACTGTCTTTTTATAGCCTTAGCTTATCCTAACCAAAACCAAAACTGATTCTCAATTTTAAGCACGCGTCGTCACTAAGGACGTGAGTTCTAATTCCTGGCGTGAACCAATGGATTTATGTCTGGAATTATCACCTGCTTTTGTTAAATTAATTATTTTAATAACTCGTACAGTGAAGCATTGTGAGAAACACGCCTTAGACTCATTAACTCATTAAACCGAGTTTTGAAATCGGTACAGTAGTTTTTGTATGAAAACGTTACATACATACAATAACACAAATAAATAAAAACATACTAGAATTGGACCAGTTACCTTCGCGCCTACCAACATATTTTGCGATTCATTTTTATTTATATAGATAAGATAGATTAAAGTACTCTTGTCTCTGCATCAAAAAGTGCTTTCGCTGTGCTGTAAAAAGACTGAGGGAACAGTGCTAGATAAAGCTATACTGTACTTTCTTTTCAATGAGGTTTCGACGTCTGTGAATTTATCACTAGAGAGGATTTTGTTTAAAAATTAAAAACATTACAATCATTTTTTTTTAAATTCTTAAAAACAAAATGTCTCAATTTTTATTTAAATCTAAAGTATAAAATAGTAATCAGATCAGTGTTGGCCTAGTGGCTTCAGCGTGCGACTCTCATACCTGAGGTCGTAGGTTCGATCCCCGGCTGTGCACCAATCAATCTTTCTATGTGCGCATTTAAAATTTGCTCGAACGGTGAAGGAAAACATCGTGAGGAAACCGACATGTCTTAGACCCAAAAAGTCGACGGCGTTTGTCAGGCACTGGAGGCCGATCGCCTATTAGATTAAAAAAAATGATCATGAAACAGATTCAAAAATCTGAGTCCAAGACCTAAAGAGGTTGTAGCGCCACCGATTGTTTTTTTATAAAATAGTAATAAAGTTAAAACACGACATAATAGCTATTTATTGTAAAATTCTAATTCTTTTATGAATGTAACAATAAATTGTTTAATTTCTTATATCTTACCAATGCTGCAGTGATACAATTTACATGGAATCACTAGAAACGCTCAGATGAAATACCTTTTGAGCTCGAATAAAATTTGATTCGCAATTTGTCGAATGCTTTCGGCGTATTCCACAGTGACCTAACTTTACAGAAGCTCACGGTGAAATGAGAATACAGTCTACTCAAATGTACAAGAGTTGCTAAACGGAAAATATTTTGTATATAAATATTATTTTCCAACGAATCCGACAGTGCCTATTTAAAAAAAATGTGGCGTGTAAACCATTTAGATCTGGACCTCAAATCAAATCAAATCAAAATATCTGTATTCGTATAGGTAAACTTGTACACTTATGAACGTCAAGAAAGATTTCTGCTTCGTGATTTATTTTTCCTTCAGTGTGTGAGTGTTAAATTATGTGTATAATATAATGGAATGCAGAATTATTTAAAAAATAGAAGTTACTGGAAATCATTAAACGTTAGACAAAACCTAATGAGATGCCATCAAAACATAATTTGTAAAAAAGCCCAGTGTCGTTCTTCTACGGTACAAAGTAGGTAACAACAACCTACAGCGACCTTATAAATTTTTAAAAATCTTTAATGTTTTAAATAAATAAATAGACTTGAGACTAGTTTCATTTAATACTTTGTCTTATTGGCAAAAAAGTTTTAAAATATTAGGCTGGTAATGTTCCTGCGTTACTTAAGAGAAATAAAACTGAAAACAAAAGAAAGTCAATTGGAAATTCGTTTATTTTTATATTGTTATGAGATTGTGTGCGGTTTTGATTATTATGGAACTAAGACCACTAGCATATTATAAACTTCAAACATTATAAGACTGAATACAGCCATCGTAACCAACCGTAGAGTGCGGCTACGCGAACATGAACACGAGTTTTGGAAAAAATGATTTAATGTTTGCCATTTTATACCTAATAAAACTGTTACTTCTTGAATCTTTTGAAAATAAATTCTGTATCGTAATGTTAATTAACGATTTTAGGTGCAAGAACACATCCTCGTTCTGAAAGCACAACCATTTTTTGAGGTCGGATTAATTATTCAAAATCTATGAAGTTCGTGCGTATTTTAGGTAATACAATTAGGTAATCCTCGTTCTTTTTGTAAGCTACATAAGCTACATAAAGCATACGCATGCCACAAAAAACACTGTACTAGATCGAAAATACTAGATCGAAAGGAATCGGAATCGAAATTGTAGCCGTGCAAAACAATTCCTAGAAAGAACGATATAAGTTGTGTTCGTTCTCTATACATTATGTATGATCTAAAAGCTCTATTGTAATGGTATTCCACTGTCTTGAACTTAAGCTGACTGCTTCTTAACTAATTCAGAGGACGTCTGCGTCATTCCTAATGTAGTCAAATTAAATAGAAGTCAGTGTTGAATTGCAATTCCGATGCGATTTTCTCACTTCGGCTTCGAAGCTTCCTATTTTCATTTGAATATGGAAAATTAAGCAAAGTATTTTAGATATACTTATTTTTGAAATCTTTTCTCTATTGTTAAAAATATAAGTTTTATGAGGACTTTGTCATGACTGTATATTTAACTAATAAAATATTTTAGAAAAAATATAGCTTGTTACATGTTAATAGTAAAATAGTTTTAAAATGGTTTCAATTGCCAAAAGTAAAATTGTATAATTAAACAGTGTAATTAATATTAAACGACCCCAGTCAAGGTGTTTGTAAATTTGGATAAGTTCAGTAAAATAGAGGTCGCATTGTGGCGTAATTATATTAAAACACCAATGTTCAGTGTCCAATTGCGAAAATTACGAAGGTACAAACAAAGCTTTGCGCTTTTAAATGTGGACCAAGTAAGAGGAAAGTACGTATTTAAGAGTTCCTAAATATTATTTCTTTTATGGGATCTTTTATTAAATACTAGTAAACAACGAGAGCGAACAGAGTGTGAGAGAGAGAGGGCCTCCGAGAGTGAGAGAGACATCTACAGTTAACATTGTTTTTCTAATATGATATATCATTCAGAGTAACATTTAATATTACGATTATATTTTATTAATTTTTACAGTGCATCGTGGGTATTTGGACTAAAAACAGCGCGAATATTGTTCGTTTTATAGCGTATTTAACTGTGTGTATATTACTAGTACAAACTCGTAAGCTTACATTATAGGTAGAAATGAAAACTTTACAGCTAACTATTTACTAAAAATAAATATTCCAGTCTTTCTCTGTCTTCCAGTCTCTTATGTGTGCATTGAGTGGTAATTGCTACATCCTCCCTCGCGAGGGGGATGCTTTAACCCGTTCAGGGCGTATGCCCTTTTCGGGTGGACTGATTTTTTCGCGCCCTGCTGATACAGGGCGGTACGGGGGCGGGCTTATAGCCCTTGGTGGGGGCTGCTTCGCGCGAGGAACAGTGGCTCCACTCGCTGCGCGCAGCCGATGGGGTCTAGTCCGGAGTGTCAGTCCGGTGGTGGTGGGGTCAAGTAGAGTTATATTTTTAATTATTATTTATTTTTTTGTATTTTTTTTTTTATTATGTATTTTTTTTTTATTATTATTTTTTTTTTTAATTTTTTTAATTTTTTTTGTTATTTTTTATTTTTATTCTTTTTTTGAACTCTACTTGACCCTGGTGTCTTGGTCGGTGGTGTCAGGTAGTTAGCTGCGCGGCTCGCGGTCAAGCTCCGCCGGGTGAGACCCCCGGTGACCCCGGGGGAGGCCCAGCGAGGCGACCAGCGGACGAAGCCGCGGCTGCTGTCCTGGTGTCATGTCCGGTGGTGTCGGCATCCGCGGAGAGTAGCTCACGCGGATACCGCAGGCGATCTGGCGGCCTGGAGTGCCATGGCGCGATGTTTTGGAGATGGAGATGCTGAGAGCCATCCGCTCGATCGAACATCCCCTTCGCGAGTCGCGCGACGAACTCGTCGATGGACTCCATCCGCAGGTCTCGCGCTATGGTGGCGTTTCTCACGTAGCGGGGGGCCCCCACTGCGCGCCTCAGGCAGTTGTTCTGCACGGCGCGCAGTCTCTGCCGGTTGGACTCCTTAGTGTAGGAGAACCACGCCGGCGCCGCGTACGTGAGATGTGGGCGCACGTACAGCTTGTACAGCGCGAGCTTGGTACGGATCGGTATGTTGCCGGTGAATAGGGGGCGGAGTTTGCTCGACACCCCCTTCGCTCTTCCTGCGATCCTCTTGACATGGTGCCGCATGGACAGTTGCCGGTCGATGGTGACCCCAAGGTAGGTGACCGGCGTCTTCCACGGCACGTCCTTGTCCAGGAAACGCAGGGGCGGCGGCAGCCTACTTTGGCCGAAGGCGATCGCCTGAGTCTTGGTCGGGTTTGCGGCTAGTCTCCACTTGTCCAGCCACTCTGGCAGGAGGTCCAGGGCGCGTTGGAGCTTCGCCGCCGCTGTTTTGGTGCTGAGCGAGGTGGCCACGTACGCCGTGTCGTCGGCGAAGAGGGCCAGTGTACACCCGCTCGGGCACGGGACGTCGTCGGTGTATGTGGTGTATAGCAGCGGCGATAGCACGCTGCCTTGCGGAACGCCCGCCGTGATGGGTCGCGGTCTCGACGCAGCCTTCCCCGTCGCAACGTGAAACGTGCGGTCGGTGAGAAAGGCGCGGAGCACCGCGACTATGCGGCGGGGTAGCGGAGACTCGGCGAGCTTCAGCACGAGGCCGTCGTGCCAGACACGGTCGAAGGCCTTCTCCATGTCCAGCATCACGGCAGCGGCCCCTTCCTTCTTGTTGAGGGCCGTGGCTGCAGCGTAGAGCACCTTCGTCAGCTGCAGCGTGGTGCTGTGTTCGCCGCGGAAGCCGAACTGTTCGGGCCTTGGCTGCAGGTATTTGTAGGTCCTCTGCAGCAATAGCCTCTCGAACAGCTTCGACTGAGTTGAGAGCAAGGTGATAGGCCGGTAGCTCTCCGGTCGGGTGTAGTCCTTTCCGGGCTTCGGCAGTAGGATCACCTTGCCCTCCTTCCAGGTCCTGGGGAAGTGTAGGGACCGGATGATCCCTGTGAAGAGGCGCGCCAGCGCAACTATCCACCTCATGGGTAGATGGCGCAGCGCCTGGTGAGTGATGCCGTCCGGTCCCGGCGCCTTCTTGAGTTGCAGCCGGAGTATCGCCTTCCGCACTTGTGAAGGCGAAAAGGCTATGGGGTCGTCATCGGGCGGGATCGGGCGCGCTAGCCAGTCCTCGACAGCGCTCTCGACCTCGGCGACGCGCGCTGGACATGCCGCGGCGTTCGGCGAGAATTGGCGCTGGAGGTGCTCGGCGAAGATTTCGGCCCGATCGTTGTCATCGTAGGTGATGGCGCCGTTGCTGTCGCGTAGTGGACGCTTTGGCTCTGGAGTCCGGTAGAGGCGGCGGCAGAGTTGGTGAAGGCGAGTGGGTTCAGTGGTCGCCTCCCCCAGCGCTTGCTCCCAGGAGCGCTGGGCGTGGGCAGCCAACTCGTTCTTGACCCGTTCGGCGAGGCGGTTCAGCTTTGTCTTCAGCACGGGGCAGCGATTGCGCTGCCACTGCCTCCTGAGCGCGCGCTTCTGCATGATCAGCCTCAGCACGAACGGGGCGAGGTCCGGGCGTAAAACCTCCGGCGGACGCGTGGTCGTCGCTTCCGCCAGAGCCGCCTGAAGTTGCCGCGTCATGGACTCCGCCATGTCGTCAACGGCGCCTGGTGTCATGTCCGGTGGGCCTGGCGCGGTGGTGCCTTCGAGTATTGTTTCGAAGGCATTCCAGTCGGTGACCCTCCAGCTGCGTGCGGGCGGGGAAGGTGCCCCCGCGAGAAGGCACAGCACTGGTTGGTGGTCCGACTGGTACTCGTCCATCAGGACCTCCTGCGCCAGGTAGAGTTCAGGCCGGTTGTGCACCACCAAGTCGATGGTGTCCGGCCTGAAAGTGTTAATCCGTGGATAGTGGGTGGCGGCATCTGGTCCGCACACCTGGTAGCCGCGAGCCTCGGCATACTGCAGAAGCCGGTTGCCCCGCGAGCTGTTGGAGTGGGAGTGCCAGCTGATGTGCTTGGCATTCCAGTCGCCCGCGAGGAGCGTCGGCTTCTGGCTGAGCGTGGCCTCCAGCTCGGCCGGTGTGAAGTTGGAGCCGGGGGGAGCGTAGACAGCTAGCACATCTGTGGGCTGGCCGCCCAGTTCTAGCTCGACCCCCAGCGTCAGGATCTTGTCACCGTTGACTGGCGGGATTGCGCGGTGAGGGATCCGTCGCCGTATCATCACCGCCAGTCCGCGCATGGGCGCCCCGTTGGCCGCCTGGTGCTCTACGCGGTAGACGTAGTAGCCCGCAGCACGCAGTCGGTCGGTGGGGCGCAGGTGCGTCTCAGAAATGAGCGCCACATCCACGTCTTGTGTGCGTAGGATGTGACGCAAGTGGTGGCCTTTACCCCGAAGGCCGTCGGCGTTCCAGTGCAGGAGGCGTAGGTTCATCTTCGTTGCCTTACGCCTCGACTGCGCGACCGGCGTCCTCCGTAGGTCGGTTCAGACGGGGTCGGGTATAGGGCGCCCAGCAATGCGGTGACCGCCCTGTCAACCGCCTCAGCGATCGCCGTCTCGCTGGGGAGCGTCTGGCCCCTCAGTGGGCCCCCGCTGCGGGGGCGTGCGGCGCGCTGGTCAGCGGCTCTGGTGGCTCCAGTGACTGGAGCGGAGTCGGCGGCGGCCCTACTGGGGCCAGCCTCGGCGTGCGCGGCAGGTTCCGCGCTCGGGGGGGCGGGGGGTTGTAACCCCCCACGTCCTCTTCTTCTCCCACCTCTGCGGCGTCGGCGTTGGCTAGGAGGCTCCGCGGGGTAGGAGACCATCTCTACCTCCTGCGGATGTTGGAAGTGCTGCCCATGAGCACGCGGGTCAGCCTGCGCGTGTTCGCGCGGCTCGCCCCTCCGCTGTGCTTGGGCAGCTGGTGCAGGTGCTGGAGCGTTGGCGCCATGTGCGCCGCGAGCGCCAGGTGCGCCAGGTGCGCCAGATGGTCCCCGCGCGTCGCGGGCGCTAGGTGCGCCGTATTATGTGTGCATTTGTTTGTATCACTTTATTTGTAACTACATCCTTTTGTTATTCCCTCTTTGGGGTCTAAGACATGCCCGGTTTTTAGTAAAAGCTACGGGTTCTAAGAGTGCATATAGATAATTCCATTAAAGAGTCAAAGCTCGACCCATGACATCTGCGTGAAGCTCGCATGATTCGGGCGCTAGGCAAAGCAGTATAAAACAGTTTTTTATACGAATGGAAAAAAAGTCCAAGCTCCGAAAGTTCATGTCGTAAAACTCACCCTTCCGGCTTTCGCCACGAAATACATTTTAATTGTTTTATAAACGAGCCAAGGCGCGGCTCAATAAAAGCTTATTACAAGTTACAGGGAACGCCTGTGGCGTGAAAACTTTGCACGAATAGACATAACCACTGAGAAATTTCTTGAAACTTTAAGTATTTAATACTTAGCGGAAGCTTGCACTTTTCACGTTTAGGGTAAACAAGGTCATTGTATCCACTGTGGGTTATAAGCGATATATGTTCTAGTTGACCCGGCTAACTTCGTTCCGCCTAACAGTGAAATAATACAGTGTTAAGTTTAGTTTAAATTATTTTAGGATTTCATTAAAGTAATAACATAAGTACAACATTTTTTGCAAATGCAGAAATTTTTTATTGGTTGGGAAAGAAGAATGGCACTTTTACACATTAGGTCTCTTCTCTCTAGCGACAATATTGCTATGTTAAAGCACTTTTGATGATGAAACACCTTCGTCGTTCGTCATCTTCGATCAAGATCAAAAAATTCGATGTAAAATGGTACATAGTTTTGTCAACAGATGGCACCACATGCTGTTTGTATTCGTAAAATTAATTCTTTATTTACTGTTATTGGATAACTTATCCGAAATTTTATTACTTATTCTGCTATTCGGAGCGGAGGAGAATCCACCAAAAAAGAGATAACTGACATCGTTCCAGCTTGAGTGTGAACTAACACGACTTTGTTTTATATGTACCTTGTATGATATTCCACTGTTTGTTTGAGCAACGTCTAAGCACTAAAAATTTATTATGGGTTCTTTCTTGCAGCAACTTTTGTGACCTAACCCCGTTATACAACTACTTGAAATGAATAATTATTAAATTTCTTTAATTAAAAAAATAAAACTCCTATAGAAATGGGTCTTACACGTGTCCGCCCACGAGATCCTCCCGTCGAATAATAATTAATAATAATAAGCCTTTTGTTTACTCTAAAGTTTACAATGGATTAATTGTTTCACTATTTATGAGTTGTGGAAACTGACTTAAATTAGAGTTTATTATTAGTATAAAACCAATATTGAGTAAGTCTCCTCCATTTCCGTCTAACGTTCTCCTGACCGTCGTTTGGGTCTAATCTAAGTCTAAATCTGATAAACGTACATGGTGTATAATTCTGATAGATTTTCGCCGAGACCATCATTTCAATATTATGCACACAGGTCTAAAATCTGAAATACACTACTTCAAGGCGTTGTTAATCCTTTTTTCAATCCTTTCTACTTAATTATTACAGGAATGCGGAAGCTAACAATAAAATCGACATTGCCCTGTAGACGTTGAATAGCGGAATCCGAATAACGATCAAAATACATCACTTTTACGACTATTTTTACTCCCAGTCTCGGAATATTTACGACAAACAAAGTTACGATCTACTAGTGATGCTATTTGGGTTATTTAGTTTCATAAAAATGTTACATACAGTGTAGCTTGGTCGCGTTCAAGCCGTTGGTATTTATTGTATCGATTTAGTTGGATGTAGGATTTGTTAGCATGCTATCTTCTTCCCGAAAATTAAATTCCCCTCAAATTTATTGTATGTTAAGAAAAGGACTTGTCCGAAATAATGCTATTGTTTATTATCTTCCGCACAATCCTGGAAAACTATATAGTTAATAAAATAAGTTACGCGTTCTTTTATGTAGTTTGATATCTATAATATGATTACGGTTAATAACTTGTTAATAATAATAAGTAACGAGTACTACTAGACGCAGAAGTTAACTAGGCACCTCGCTGTAATGACGTCATAATAATGTACTAACGGCAAAAAAAATTAAGTTATCTTTAAGGCCCCTTGACACTCGCTATATTATATCTATTGCTTATTTATTACATCAATGTTTTTCAATAAGGGGATTAAATGTAGGTATATTTTTTGGTAACAGTTCTATATCCATAAATTTACTGATACTACTGTCATGTCAAGTACGGGACCAGTAGGCGGTGGGGTGTGGTGGAAGGGAAAACACATCCCACGCAGGTGCCAAGTTGATATGTGCGTGTAGTAGGCTAAAACAGAATTACTAAGTACTATTAATGAGATTACCAACACTTTACTTTAAAATAACAACAATATACAATTGTATATCTTAACGCAATACTGTTTGCAAAAAAAAGTTCTTTTAAGTAGTGTCAGTTACAAAGTTTCCTACAACAACTTACACTATACGTTATCTATTTTGTAATCAATGATTTGCGAAATAAAATTTGATGAGGTCACACATGAATTTTTACAAATATTTCAAGATCGAAGTTAGCCAAATCTGTCCAGCCATTCTTAAGTTTTACCGTGACAAACGAACTGCAATTAATGTATATATATACAGATTTACGGTAATATCCAAGTTACACCCATCCCCTTACATTACAGAAAACAACCCACGGTTGTTTTACACGATATAACTTTGCTTACAATCGGTCTTCTCAAACACATGTAATCACATAAATCGTATTGCTTGGCCCGTGACATTCTACGAATTAAGATATTTCTGGGAATAAGTGTTAAATAAAATCGCGAATCCTTTGTATGAGTGGGGCCTGAAGGACCCTTCCAGCACACAATATAACTAATAAACCTTACCGTATTATTATTGGGTTGTGGTAAATACAGTTTCATACTCATTGTGTCATAAATTATATTGGCTAAGGGAAATCTTTTTGATATTTTAATACATTTTTGCAGGTTTACGATTGAAATTATGTTATTATTATATGTTAGAAGCAAATTAAAAGCAAACAACATTTAGTCATTTATTCAATTATTAATTTCGGTAACTTAACACTTATGAACGTTAAAAAAAAGGAAAAATATATTAACTACTTCTAATTTTACATTTAGTGCCAGTTCTCAAATCAAGGGCGTAGAACGGAAGCGAAGAACTGGCAATAAACGCTCCGCCACTTTTTCTAATCGCCAAGTTTTATTTACACAATGTTTGTAAGGAGCTGCAACCATTACACCATGTTCCATATGATATCTTGAGTAATAAAGAATAATAAAATAAATTAAAAACAAAGATTTGTCCTCTATCAGAAGGAGGCATGGTGAAATAGGAGCACGCTCTTGCATACTATGGAACAACATGCAAACACGTAGTAGAAACAACTCAACAAACAATTCAAGTACGAACTTCAACACAAGTAGCACCCGTTCACGAGTATGACGCATGGCCAGCCCTCGGCCCCCTTGCCATATTATAGGGAGAGAGACAACCCGACTCATGGACGTCGCCACAAGCAATGACATTTAAGTGAGCATGACGATCCTTGGTCCATAGGTTTAGATTCAAATCTTAGGGTAAGATTCATACTCCAGACGCTTAACTCCCTTTGTCCTTGACACACACCGTCTACTTTTTAAGTCTGTGGCAAGCCGGTTTTTTTTAACGATGTTTTTCTATGCCTTTCGAGCGAATGTTAAATATATACATAGAAATAAAGGCCATTGGTGCATAGCCGGAGATAGAATACCACGCTGAAGATCCTAGGCTGACACTGCACTTAACACGGTTACTATTAGAACTAAAGGGGGGATTGAAAAGATATGACAAAATCAACTTTATTTAGAATTTATATATAAGAATAGTTGCTTAATTTATTTAAACAAATTTAGTTAGAATCACATGCTACCTTGTAAGAGTCATTGGAGCTTATACTCACTACAAAATCTCGCTTTGGTCAATAAATGTAAGTGTTAGAAGCAATGTCATGACTACCTAAAGTAGTCTTTCCCAACGTGGGGGTGAAATTTGATTGTTAAGGGGTAATTTCAGTTTTCATCGTGTTTGAAAATATACTTACTGTGTTTCGTTATCAATTTCTTTGTAATTTCTTTCTCATAGTTATTATTTAAGTTACTTAAGTGAATTTTTTTTTAATATTAATAATTATGTATATTACATAAGAAATTTACAAATTTAAGTAGTATTTCAAAAAAAGACCGAACCAATTCTTGAAAGGCCGGCAACTCACTCGCGAGCCCTCTGGCATTGAGAGTGTCCATGGGCGGCGGTGTCACTTAGCGTCAGATGAGCTCTTGCTCGTTGGACCCCTGTTCTATAAAAAATGGGCATGTAACAAAAAACTCGTCTCTATGGACTCGACCGTAACTATTAATTATTAAATTAAATAAAATTGAGATTCTGTGTTGCACTGCTCGCATAATATCGACACTTTATTTTTCACAGAGTAATAAAACGAGTAACTTGAATACAGATAACACAAGATTTACATTATTGTAAGTAATGTTTGACAGATCATCAACAGAGTCCTATAATAAAGGTTAATAAAATTAAATACTTAACAATAACAAAACAGTCGATCCATAACATAGCCACAAGATACACAGAACTTTATAAGCGATGACGTTCTTAGGGATTTAGCTGTAAGAAACGCAACATGCATTTAGCCTGGGAGCAAATCGTTAGCCGGGCTTGTTCGCTGAACGTGTGAACTACAATTGGTGTTCTCTCGATATGCAGATGTTCCTCGTTAGCTCGTGTAAGCTTGTAACCAAGTCCCACAGGGTTGCCTTGTAAAAACTCCTTTGCTAAATTTCCCTGTTCATTGTATAAGTGTTTGAAATTAAGAATACTATATATTCACGACCGAATTGGGAATTTCAATAATATGAATGTGGTATTATTAGTTATTTTCTAAGTGCTCACGGTTTATGAAAATACATATGTAGCACAATACTTTAACTTCAACAATTATACATACATATCTTAATATATATAAATCTCCTGTCACGATGTTTGTCCGCGATGGACTCCTAAACTACCGAAACGATATCAATCAAATTTGCACACCGTGTGCAGTTTGATCTAACTAAAGATATAGGATAGCTTAGATCTTTAATTATAGTCGTAATTTTATTTTATTGCAAACTATTTGTATATTATTTGATACAATTCTAACAGATGGCGCTGTGTTAAAACTACCAACCTTTTACATAAGTTCTACCGTTTCCCTTGAATAGTTTACTACTATGAAATATAACAAAAACCTTAGCCACAGCAACGCTTGGCCGAGTATGCTAGTATATATATATATATAGCCTACACGGCACCATTGAACTACGGGCCTGAAAGATATTCAGCCATTTGTTACAACATTTAATAAACGGCGTGGCATATGCCATTCATATATGCTTTTTTTATATTTATGTGATATAAATATATGGCATAAAAATCTCTTTAATATTTGAATAACTCAAGTCGGACACAGCTAAATTCACATTATTTCTGTCACTACACTCTTCCATTGTACTTGATGTTTTTCATGAAACACCATAAAAGTAGGGTTGCCGACGCCATATTGGCAAACTGTTTAAAGAGTTTCGACACTAGCCTAGTTTAGGTGGTGGTTAAAGTGGAACTAAATTAACAGTCAACAGGCTAGGCAAGATAAGACATCGATTCAAGTCATTTTCCCAGCAGATTTATCAACTAGCTGAATATTTCAGGCCGCTAGTTAACATAACGGTTATATTAAATTCTAAGGTCCTGGCTGAATTCTATTGTATTAAGTTCTTAATAACAATGACATCGGCTGTTACGACTATCGGTTTTTTAATACCAAATATGTAGTCCCTTTGATGTTAATAAAACAGATTTTTACTGTAAATACAATATATTATTTCCTTTTAAGAAACAGTTTTGTAAAAATTGCCAACCCTAAAGAAGATGAAGTTTTTTGCATTGCTATCCTTGCTTGTTCAAAATTAGATTGTCTAGGTTACAGATTTATCCATACATATTTATCACAATGGCATCATTTAAGTCGTAGCAGCCTTTCCCTAACGAGATTCTCTAGGAATGTATTTCTAGTTATCTAAAATACAAATACTAAACTTATACTGAAATTTAAAAGTGCACTTTTAAGTCCCACTAAATTCATATGGAATGTTTTACCTTTGTTACTAACATAAGTGCAATATATAGTTCTTGTATTCGCCCAATCCTATTATTGAACAAAGAGTTCTATTTAGTTTAAATAAAAAATAGTTTACAATAAAAACAAAAGCTAGTTAGTTATAGTCTAGAAATAGAATCTACCATGTGCCGACAGTGTATTACATAATGTCTAATCGGCCATAGAATACGAAGAGACGGTGGGAATTTAGCCAAAAGTGTTCGTGGTTGGTAGCACAGAAGCCGATCAAGTGGCCGTTCACGAAACAGATTGACAGACCAAGTGAAAAGCTCATCGTCGTCAAAACTATACACTGTTATAAGAGTGTGCTGAAACTAGTGGAAAAATTGTCCGCTCCAGATGTTTCATTGTCCGCTCCACTACGCTCAGATTTGACCGACTTAAGAGAGAGATAGTGTAGATTTGTTATTCTTTAATCTCATATTAGATGCTAGCTATTGTCATGTTAGCTCATAAAAATAAAATGTGTGCGTGTACTAGTGTACACACGTAAGAAGTGAAACTTCTTTATTACCTAATTTTTCTAAAAAAAAAATATCTACTATTTGTAACTTTACAGAAATTGAAAATTAAATTAAATTAGATAAAGTTCAACAAAAGGCCTTAATTATCATAGTACAGAATTTCATTACTTGTAATAGAATTACTCGTATTACTATCATTGTTATCGTTATTATATATTTTCGTTATTAATGGCATCAACCCTTCATCACTTCTTAACCCCCTCAACGATATCATACTAGTTTTTTTTACGAACAAGGTTAGTTAAATGTATTGATAAAGTGCATTAACTTTTTTTTAATTTAAACTTTTTTTTATTAAATATTTTATTAAGACAACCATTCATGCACAAGGAATAGCGACAAATGCATTTAACAAGTCGTCAGTCTAAAGTCGCCGCTTTTAGGTCAACAGTTACACTTGGGACGAGAATGCTATCTGCATATTGTATTTCTCATTGTTTTAACGGTTTTAGTGATTAAATATTTTGTTTCCATTGCTAAAGTTACGCATATATTAAAGATTTAAAAAAACAGGCTCGCTTAAAATATTTCCGATTTCTGTATCTGTTGATATTTTCAAGTGAAAACTTCTTTAGCGGCGTTGTACACTTTTGTTTTGTTAAACTGGCGTCAGGTCACGTGACCTGATTGAAAATTCGTAAGACGGATGGAGAGTAGACAGCTGGCGCGGCGTATTTAATGTAATATAAATTGTTATGTTTTGGTACGATAGCGCAACAAATAAATATTGAATTCTACCACATAAATTATAGTAATTTTATACTAATAAATATAAAAATTGCAATTGGTGCAAAATTATTCCCTAACTATTCTGAAATATCAAAAATGTACGTTAATATTCTAGTTTTCACTTCTGCCGGCATTCCCGGAGTGCAACCCGTCTTTTTTTTCAGTCTTTTGTTTATAGGTCACACGCTGGTCCAGTATCCTTTACCGTACAAATAGTGTTGATTGTATAGAATTTGGAAAGTCGTAACTTAAACGGATTACGACTACTCAGAGTCGCACGCCAAGGGCCTAGGCTGTGCAAGCCTTAGATTCATTAATGATTATTAGTTGGATTGCTTCAAATCTTGTTCAAAGATTCAAAATGTTTGATGTGAACAACCGTGGGAACAATTCACTTGTTGATACACTTATTAGTTAGCTCTTTTTGTCGCAAACTTAAGTTTTAAACTATAGTTGAGTATAATGTCAATTTATTATTAAGTAAAAAAATATAAAATCAAAATAGCTTTATTGATATAGAGAACCAAATACACTTATGAACTTCATCAGAAAAGATGTTAAATTGATTCTAAATTTATATTTACTATCAGTTCGCAAGTCGGAGAGTGGGCGGTATAGGTAAAGTTCTAAGACTGTAAATTTATTCCTACTTATATGAAAACCATAACTATCCATTGTATGGGACATTTCCGTTGTATTTTTATAACGTCTGCCATATTGACATAATATCGACCAATTATTTTTCGGCATAGAACCTAGGATCTTAGTGTCAATCCACGACCGTACAAAACCTAGTTTTGTATTAGGCAAACTAAATAGTATTATTTCAAGCCATAAATGAGGCTTAATAATTACAGTTTTTAGTATTAAAAATACTGGTATTTTGTTGTGTTTACTGAATTCTGCTGTCTTGTTTAATTTAGAGGCACGCGCTAGTAATATTAAACAAATAATAGCTTCCATTGAAAGCAGATATTAAAAAAGCAATCGCAGCAGGTGGTGAAATTAATTTCGCACAAATCACCGATCTTTTTCATTATAACCTTTTTTCAACAACCTTTTTCGATTAGGACGTCCGCATTGTGTCTGAGTAATTGCAGAGCTATTGTGATTTCAAACCAGGATCCAAGAAACACTCCTGCTTCCTGGTAACTGTTTAGATTTTCCAAGACGTCCGAGGCAATTAATATGGCTTCATTGCGAGAATTGCGGCTCCGAAATAATTAGAAGGTAAAATTCGGGCATTTATTTCATTTATTACACTGTAAGAATTAGTTCATTTATTACACGCTTTTGGGAATAATATTTGCCAATTTTGTTGTTAATATAATAATAATACAAACTTTATTTACGACAAAATTCATATTTACTTCCCCATGGAGTCCCTTTGTTCTGCGTAACTGGGAAACATTTATTCCGTGGAACATGGTTCTTGTTTAAATTACATTATTTTATTACTTATACATTTTTACATACATTAGCATTTTTTATCAACTTATATAATTATAATATTTTTTTTTATCAATGCAGTATTTTTTTCAGTCTGCCAGACTAACACGGCTTTATAGTCTGTCTCACTCTAACGCGTACCAGTTGCACCGGCGGCGTTTACGCTACGTCAGAGAAATGTGAGTATGCGTTCTGTCTCAGTCTAACGCACCTGCGCTACGTCACCGATCACGCTAGACCGATGTGAGACGCAGTATGCGTTATGTACCGCTCTAACCCTATTGGCCGCACCTATATTACATCATCGTGTGTTAAGTTTTTATTTTCATTACGGAATTTTTTGATTCGGTTGCCGCGCACAAAACCCGCGATAAAATCTATGTATTGCATAGATTTTTTCGCGCTTTTAGCTGTAAAAGTAAATTTATTTTAATAAGTGTTTAATTATGAGCGAATGTGAGTGTGCATACGCATGTATTTGAGAGTGTAGCTGAGAGTTGTTATGATCGTGCACTCGGTGTTAGTTTATGGTACCTCAAAGTCATGCCAAGATACGTACCGTACTAATGATTGTCTCTCTCGATTCGAAATGAAATTTGGCTAGCGTAATTTTTATGTGATTTGCGAGTTTATATTCGGATAGTTATCTCAGAGTATCTAGAGTATCTCAGAATCCATAGATTGGGAAATTTTATTATAAACAAATGCAAAGAAGCCTTGGCCATGTAAGTCAATAATGTATAAATAATCTTGGATATAGACATAAATATTTTGTATTAACATTATGATACTTGCTCGTCGCCGTTGTAATGACAATAACAAGTGAGGTAACATTGTATAATTAATTAATCAAATGTTTAGATGTACATTTGAATTGTGAATCGAAAAACCATGCTGTGGGATTCGTAGATTATTATATTAAATTTTATTTGAAAATAGTCAAGTAAAACGACTTTCTAATCTTGCTTAGCAATCACATTATAATGCTAATTGTTATAGAATTTCAAATTGTGCAGACAGTACCTACCAATTATTACATTGTAATCAATAATTAATTATTATTGTGGCGAATGTCAGCGGCGTGTTAAGTGATTGATGGTCAGTTAGGTTATGCTGAGTGTTCAATAATTAATTAATTAATTACTCAAGGAAAAAGCTGCCTGGAATGTCGTATACGTAATGAACTACGACAATGCATCCTCTAATCTATATTGGTATGTTATAAGTAGCGTTCTATGCACGAACGCTTTTTTCACAATTCAAAGGGGAAGTTCCTACCATTGCAACCAAACTCGCCCTTTTTTTAGTGTAATAAATTTTGGAAGACTAGTAAAATGATCAAATACAACGATAATAGATCTGGTTGAAAGTATATATAGGCTTATAGCATTAACATAGGATGACCTCCAACTTAACATCAGGTGAGCCTCCTGCCCGTTTGCCGCCTGTTCTATAAAAAAAAACAGGAAAGTGAAGCATCACACCTGCCCTTTCTATTACCACTACTACATAGCGATCACGACCGCACTGGCAAGAGTGTGCTGGATAAGAAGAAGAAGCATTAATATAAAAATCCATCTCTCATCCGAGTTGTCATAATGCTAATCATTTAGACTTGTCATAATGCCGTCGAAATTTTGAATCAATATTAGGTTCTTACATGATATGAAATTGGCGTTTAGTATGGGGGGAACAAAAAGTAGATAAAAAATCAAATAGAATATTTAATTAATCAAAGTAGTAGTAGTAGGTAAAAGGATCATTGATCCGTTAACAAAAAAAATCGGACGGGAATTATTATAATCTTTGGATGCGGTTTCGACTGCCCTATCAGAAGCTTGCCAGAAGTTAGTCAAATTTAGAAAAAATGCTAATGTGTTGCAAGGTCCGCAGAGTAGACGTAGACATTCTTATTGAAGCTTCTCCAAATTGGTAACAGTCTGTTGTGCAGTGAGTTAGTGTAGCGTTGTAGTGAAGCAGCAGTAGCCAAGAGCGATAGACGAGTCTTGGTTGTTTAGCAGCTATCTTTTCCATCATGGTTTGCAGTAGCTGAAAAAAGACATACGTAATCGTCTGGCCAGCTTTAAGAATGATATTAATGACCCGGCACGGGTGCACCAAACACTTCAAGTAATGTTTTCGGAGACTATTTTCACTTGGGGCATGATTTGGCTGGTTCCACTGGGTTTAGCATTTTCATGATTGCTTCCAATTATCATACAGGATTCGCTTTTCACCACAGGTAATGATTCGATTTAAAATCTCTTTTTTATGGTGCCGGTTAAGTATGTAACGCAGCAGTCGACGCGAGTTTGTTGATTTGCTTTACTCAATTCGTGAGATCCGCTTGCACAATAGCCTTCAATTCGTCAAAACGATGGAACCATAAACACACTGTGTTTTCTTTTGCGACACCGCCGTTATACATATTATTTATTCTTCAAACTTGTACATAACGCGATGTTTTATGTTTTCCATATTATAAATACAACGACGCAAAGAAAAATAGTTTAAACAAGAAATGAATTGAATCATGGTTTTCGAAAAACAAATGCTAGAGTAAATACCTAGAAAAATTGAATTTGGAACTCCTATCCAAAGAGGAGAGGCAACTTCATATGGGGACCTAATATTTTTTTTTATTTTCATATTTGTAAGTTAATCAATTGATAAACAATAGATTAGTAATGGTCAAAAAACGACTTCGTTTTTGGTCCTAATTGTATACATTTTTTAGTTATAATCTCAGTTACAGCTAAGTCTCATTTGTTATATTATGTACTCAATTATTGCATTGCTATCGTATTCATTTCAAGAACCCTTCTGACCCCTCAATATTACATAGACAAGGTGTTTCATGTTAGGTTTTGTCATAATTAAAATAAGTGGCATTGGTGGTATATTAGACAATTAAGACTTGAATAATGGGACAGACAAACAAAAGAAGCTGAATTAATTATCATCCATTTATCCTACAAGGTTACTAAAGTCAGTTTTCCGAACAAATAATTGTTATTTAAAAAGTCAAAATCATTTATTCATATAGGTAGCACAATGTACACTTAGGAACGTTAAAAAAGAAACACAAAATAAATGCTTCTAATATATTTACTGCAAGTTCTCAAATCAAAGGCGTAGAACGGAAGAAAACTGGCAATAAACTCTCCGTCATTCTTTTTAATCGCAAAATTTGTTTTTACAGTGTTTATTAGGAGCTGCAACCATGCACTATGTTCCACAAAATTTCTCAAGTATTTCAAATAATTATAATAAATAAATTAAAAACAAATATTTGTCCTCTATCAACAGGAGTCATGGTCAAATAGGAGCACGCACTTACATTCTCGTGGTAATAACACGCAAAAATAAAGTAAATGATTGGCTAATAGTATTCCATATCCTTACTATAATTTATTAAGTAATTAATTATTGTGTGCTGATCCTCCACAGACATGGGACGATCGGGGCGCCATAAACTGTACAAAGTTTAATTGTTTATGGTTTAAATTTCAAAGTTCACTTGTTTGTGATCAATCTACAATGCCAACAGCGAGGCGTCGTCGGGAATTTATGTTTACAATGAAGGGTTAGAACTTTTAATTGTATGGATCATTGTGTGCTTATAATTGGTTGTTATAGCTACTTTAGAACAATAGTGCTTGTGTTTCAATCAAATCAAATAAACATATATATAACATGTAGGTTACACAATGTACACTTCTGAACGTCAAAATGGAATATATATTGAATGCTTATAATTTAACATTTACTGCCAGTTCTCAAATCAAGGGCGTGGAACGGAAAAAAAGAACTGACAATAAACTCTACGCCACTTTTTATAATCGCCAAGTTTTTTCTTTTACACAAATGTGTAAGGAGCTGCAACCCATTACACCATGTTCCAACCAATTAAAAATAGAGATTTGTCCTCTATCAGCAGGAGGTATGGTGAAATAGGAACACGCACTTGCATACTCGTGGGAACAACACGCAAAAACAATAACATAAGCTATACATTTGATTATTATAATTTTAATAAGAAAACTGTGAATAGTTGACGTTTTAGGATTGTATTAAATGTAAAATTGCTAGTATTTTTTTAAATTATAATTGAGTTTAAACATAATCTTACTGTAAATATGATATTTAAATGAGCGTTCTAGTTTTGCGGTTGATACGCAAACGCTATTTATAATCTTTGCAGATTCCCGCGCGAATAATTCTGCTGCAATATCCGCCTGTGGGCTTGCTGCATGTTGTTTTATAATATCCCTGCTGTTGAAACAGTTTATTATGTTTTTCTATCTTTGTAATGTCAGAAGAACCATAATATTATATGGTTTATTTATGTTGTTCACATGCAGATGATTGATGCTAACAACATACTAAGATTTCCTTGGAAAGGAAAAGTAGTTTGACAGCTCTTGAAACTTAGTTTAAGTTTGACTAACATTTTAGAATAGGCCAGATATATATGAATGTGTCATTGCTCGAATATAAATATTTATATATTTTTATAAATAAAATAAAAATATGATAATAATAATTTGCTACGGAGACTACAAAGATGGCGTGTTGGTGATGTTTGATGATTGTACAAAACCATTAGGTACTGCTGATTAAATTACCTCTCATATTATATAATTATAATTGATGTTAATTAAAAAAATAAATTAATTTTCACCACAACAGTGCACTTTATCTAAAATGGTAACATTATTCGTTACACAAGTGCTTGAAACGTAGCTGGATATAATTTTAATCTACCAAAACTGTTTCCGGATTTACAGATATTCATAGCTTTGCGTTTTACGGATTACATTGAGTTAGTTTACGTTATCCATACAAAGAGATACAAAACTGGCTTTTAATTTGACATTGACAAATGGCATATTTATTCGAATGTATTTTATTGGCCTCGAACTGAACTTCTTACAAGATTTACGTTTCTAAATTAACAGTTGTCAAGAGCGCCCGTATCAATTATGAATACTGGTATTGTCTTTTATTAACACAACTTTTACACATTCAAAGAAAAACATTTTTTTAAAGGATTGAAGTTATGTATTATTATAATTATTTAAACATAATTTTAATTGTCGGTTATATTTAATATTATGTTTAAATAATAATAATAAAACATAACTTCAGGCCGTTAAAAAAGTGTTTTTCTTTAAAGGAGACAGGTGTTTTACATTCTGATTGCTTTGTTTAAATCTTGGTTTGAATCAAAGTTTTATCTACTCAAGTTTTCTAGTGAATCCTTAATTAGAAGGTTCCGAAATTGTTAACAGCGAACCAGGTTTCAGCTTTAAATAAGATAGCTTAAGGGTATGACTACATTTAACTGTAATTAAATGTAACTGGTTATGTTTGTGTTACATTAACTATTATTTACCAAATCCAAGTAAGAAAAGAATAAATTACAGAACTTGGTGTTAAACGCAAATACAGCAAATATAAATGGGAGTTATTTGAGCCACCCCTAGTTAAAATTATAAATTATTCTATTATATTTAAAACATTTTACATACATCCACTTCCATTTCTTAAATTAAGGGCGTAGTACGGACTGGTACCGGCAGGCGTACGCTTTTTTGTTTAAAATGTCATTTTTGTTTCCACCCGTGAATTGAAAATGCTTACCACTGACTAAAGAGGCAGTTTAAAGTATGGGATAGCAGTAAGAAAACTATAAAGGTACTGAAATTAAAAAGCTTGGACGTAATGTGCGGGTACCTTTTTCCAGTCTGCATAATGTAAGAAGCAAGTTTAAACATAATTTCTCAAAGTTCCGATTTATTATTAGCGCTGCAAGGTCGGTAGGCTATCGTCTTTTAGCTCCAACTTAAGATGCGGTTTGAATAAGACATAAAATGCGGTAAACTGTACTCAATTTTCACTGAAATGTAACTTTAGTTTGTTTATTGTGTGTTATTTAGTGTGTATATTTATATTAATAGTCAAAACCGCCTTATAAAAAGAAAATTACGTTACTTATGCATGACTACCGGTTTTTACGACCAAATATGAGTAGTCCCTGCGATGTTGTTGTAATAGATTTTGACTGTATTTTATTTGCGAATTCTGTTTTATGTCTTCACAGAAATACATACACTATCTGTATAGTACTAAGCATTGGCTTTTTGTGTATCCAGTCGTATTCACGAGACAATATCAATACTGTAAAATCACTCGGATAGGATTTGTTAACGGGATCTGTGCAACAGACTGGTTCTAGCCCTTGGTATCTCAAACAACTTTCGCTTCTCGAGAGATACAAAGACACCGAGTTCTTAAACAATACTGCTCATCACAAGCATTAAATAGATAGCTCCTTATTGCTTCAATTTTATTGTACCACACACACACACACATCACATATATACCTCCAACCAATGGGTTGTACGATCTTGAGATGTCCTTAAAATTATTAGTAAACATTGCTTTTCAATGCAGAATTCTTGTTTATTTCTATCCTTCATCGAAAATTTCCACTTTGTGATCCCGAAATATTGATTAAGCAGCTGTCATCCCTGCAGTCGTAAGTTCGAACCCCGGCTGTGAACCAATGGACTTTTAAAGGGCGTTTTTAACAATCGCGCGAACGGTGTAGTTTTATATCCTTAGGAAACCGGCTTGCCTCAGACCCAAAAATTTTACGGCGTGTGTCAGGCACAGGAGGCTACCTACCAATACTAACCTACTTGTCTATTGATGGTGAAACAGATACAGAAATCTGACCTAAAAAGGTTGGAGCGCACTGATTTATTTTATTTTATCCCAAAAATACAGTTCTACTCGTACTCCCAGGACATATTGGCATTTCTTCTTTCAATGTCACCCCTGATACGTTGTTATACTGACGAGATAATTTGGCCGGACGATTTCGTGTTAATTTCGACGCATTTGTCAATATATAATTGGAGATAATTTTTTGGTTTCTAAATAATTTATTTAGTTGGTTCATTTAAATTAGTTGCTGACCTTAAATTATAATAAAAGTTGTTCCTTCAATATTAAACAGTATTTGATTATATCCAAAAGTACTTGCGTTAGACGACAATTTAATGTTAGCCATTGCCAATTAGGTTTCATAGCATTTCTGGATTATACTTCATAAACAGTTTTTTTTACAAATAATACATCTGTTGGAAAAAATTAGTTGTGACAATAATTTCAATTAATCAATAATTCAATAACTATTATATATTTCCGCACAATAACGTCAAATCTCAGCCAATGACATTACAAACTCCCGCCAAGAAAAGATTGAACCATCGACAAATCCGCTAAGCCATAGAGAAACTAGGAGCAATGCGAACGTGTACAAAATATAGAAAACGATTTGTCTATGTCGTCTGTCGGAACTTTTTGCGCGATTTCGTGAAGCGGGCTTTGCCGGATTATGAATAAGCTAAAGTAATGTTTATTCAATGGAATAATACATTGAATTATGACTGTTCCTAAATTTTGTGAATGTGTTTATTGAATACGTTGCAAAAGGTTTGATATGATACCGCAAATGGACATTAATAATAAATATCGGATTGTACTAAACCCCTTAATAGAATTCCATACAAATTTCGTATACAAGAGGCTACTAATCATTAAAAAGTGGTCTGGAAGAGATCGCCCGAAAGCGATAAGGTCGTCAGTTGCTCTCCATTTCATTAAAATATGTTCAATTTTTATATTATAATAAATAAATAAATAAAACCTACGTAAAATCGTCTCTTTAAGAAATATTTCCAGGCATATTTCTGTGTATGTTTCAGTTGTTTGTTTCTTCTACCAAACTCAAAATTTTAAAAATTTTATATATTTAATATGTATGTTAGTGTACTTCGAACATTATTTACCGACACTAAGAATAGCAAAACAAATTGCTGAACATGGATTTTCAACCCAGGATTTTGAATCGTGGTGTAGAAAACGTATTTCTTAGTATAGCTTAGTTAGGAGTAGCTTTTAGAAAATAATGCTACACCGCCCACAGGCATCAGTAACACTGTGGCTTGCGTTGCCCACTTTTAAGAATAAGTTAGTAGTTCCTTGTAAGTTTTCAATCTAAAACCAGCCTCATGATAAAAGGATACAGGATACAAGAAGAGCATTGAAATCGCTACCAATATGCAATTTCAAGCAATTTGCACAACCTTCGATCTTCGCAGGTGACTTTTTTAGTGACGTCTACTATCTGCGAGAACGTTATATCTAACGTGACCCGTTTTGAACGGGACTGTCCCTATTCCCATTACGAGTTCCGGAGTCCCCGAAATGAAATGTAGGACGCAAAATTGTCTCGTTTTCGAAACCGCGGGATAATTTAAGCAGCAGAAGTTTAAAAAAACGTGCCAAGACTTTCATTATAGACTGACCAATCTAAGGCCCAAATCTAAAAGGTTGTGTTGCTTAGTCAGAGTTAAATACTATTACAAATAAGGAACACACTAATTTAATTTTTAAAGCAAATTATACCCCTATTTTCTTCTCAAAAAGGACAGAGTCGAAGTATCTATTATTATCGCTGCGATAGCAAGTGGTGGATATCAGCTTACTGACGCTGTAATGAACGAGTAGAGTACACATCAAAAATATTATTTTTTCGGCGATTAACTTCGAATAAAATAAAGAAGGAGTCTTTTGGGATTGTAAGTATATTTGGTAGTGACAGTTAGTGGCAATATCCAACATACATTGTTGGACATTGCCACTAACTGTCACTACATGTACTGTCATGTTGTACTGTTGTTCATGTGAAAGAAAAGTCAAAATGGCATTAATTCGGAATTACGGAATTAAACTTTGCCCATGTTTATGTAAACCAAACAATTAATTCTTACAGGTTACATGAACATAGCTTCTGGCTTCTGGGTTCAGCAACCACGGCTGATCAAATATATTTCCTTTAAATGATTAAAAAGTTTTACAAGTACGAAGTTGGTATCAAGAAATGACCAGTTTTGCAAAAAAGTTCTTGTTTTAAGTATATAGTATATTTCATTACAAGTGCGGAAAGCCAAAGTTACAACCCTCACCTTCGGCTCGGGTCGGAACAAGTTGCAATGCGGTTCCGCACTGAACAACAATTTTTAATACAGTTGCGAAAAAATTAAGCAATTTAATAAAACTTTTAATATTGCCATTTAATTCGATTTAAAACTAGCTAATAAAATTACGATGAAGCAGATGTTTAATTTATTTCATTACCTAGGATTTAGAGAGAAATAGAATGTATTAAGCAACTCAACACGTCCTCTTAATTATATCGGAAACGTTGCCCTCACATAATTAATTTTCATTCACGGCTGGAGAAATACAATCACATTTGATTATATAATTTAACCTCATAAGGTATTGAACACAAATGTAATTATGAGAGAATTATACCATCTGTTTCAAGTACCTATAATATACCACCTTAGTGGTTAAGTGATGTACCTACAAGATCTGAGTTTGATTCCCGGCAAAATAGATTTCAAATGTATATCTTTGCCTAGAAAACGTGACAGCGCCAAAGTGAATTTTGCGTGATCTGAAGCACAATTTGGGAGGTCGGAACATACTCCGTCGACGGCGTTGATGCTTCTATCAGCTAGTAAGCTAGCAATCCAATTGCATAATTTCCCTCAGCTGGCTGTTAATAATGGTTTACATTATATTGGGTTCTTCAAGGAGGCTATAGCTATTGGGCGATAGTTAAATCAGGGCGATAGTCTTTTAATGGATCGGATATATTGAAGCGGTCTTACAGCACTTACGGATAATGCCGAGCGAGTGATTGGTGTCAGGAGTACAATTACGCAGCACAATTGTGGGCATGACATCAGGCCTGATCGATTAGTGGATGTCCAAAGAAAGATAGAGCCTTGCGGAGCTTTTGATATCTTAAGAGAAACCAAGAATAACTGTGGCTAAAACTGAAGACTATATAATTGTGAAAAATGTATTAATTTCACAGTAGCGAATTGTTGAACAGAAGTAATATATTATATTAATGTAATTTATTAGTGATATTTTAATTTAACATATTCGACCTACTTTTCATTTGGGGAGGGCTGGGCGTCGAGGGAGCGCCTTGTGATTAATTAAAATTGTGTTTCCTAGCGGGTTTATGTATAATATTTTATGGATAATGTGTAAAACCTAAACAAACAAAAATCATTTATTCATATAGGTAACATAATGTACACTTATGAATGCCAAAAATTAAAATGATTTTAATTTTACATTTACTGCCAGTTCTCAAATCAAGGGCGTAGAACGGAAGAGAAGAACTGGCAATAAACTCACCGCCACTCTTTTTAATCGCCAAGTTTTTTTTTAACACAATGATAGTAAAACTGCTACCTAAATCTTGAGTTATAAAGAATAAAAAAATAAATTAAAAACAAAGATTTGTCCTCTATCAGCAGGAGGCATGGTGAAATAGGAGCACGCACTTACACACTCGTGAGAACAACACGCAAATACGTAGTATAAACAATTAATATCACCGCATACACAAATTCAAGTACGACCAGTCACCACAAGTAGTAAGTAATTATACACATTAAGATATTGGCACTTGATTCGTCTTAGAATTAATGCAAGTCGTTTAGGAAATTACTTATAACTTTGTAAGTAAAATCTTAATATATATAAAACTCCTGTCACGATGTTTGTCCGCGACGGACTCCAAAACTACTTAACCGATTTTAACTTAAATTGGCACACTGGGAGCAGTCTGGTCCAACTTAAGAGATAGGATAGCTTAGATCTTAAATTATAGTCGCAATTTTATTTTATTGCAAATTATTTGTTTATTATTTGATACAATTCTAACAGATGGCGCTGTGTTTAAAGTACCAACATTTCACATAAGTTCTACTACCGTTTCCCTTGAATAGTTTACTACTATGTAATATAACAAAATCCTTAGCCACAGCAACGCTTGGCCGAGTCTGCTAGTACACTGTAAAACAAAACACGGAAGACGTCAATTGCGAATAAAGCGAATATTGTGTGAGTTATGGCAACGAAATAATGTTTTCCTGTTAAATCAGCTTAAGTGTAATCGGAAAAAAAATACAAGAGTCTTCCCTTTTACTTCAATTTTATTCCTTATCAGGTACAGACTCTAGACAGTACCGTTGACAACGAGCTCCTTTCTCCTTCAGCGAAGTCTGAAAAACTTTGCGTCACATTTTCCACTGATTTTTTAATATGACTTTAGTTATTTATAATTTTCGCATAAGCGCCTTCACGTCATAGTGCTCAGACATAATCGGTATGTTCGGAAGGTTCTTTGTTTATAATCAGTAATATATTCATCTTAGTAATAACTTTATAAAATAATATATTTAATCATTACATGAAATTTTAAGGCAGGTTTTGCCGAACCAGCTGCCCACTGAAGTATTTCCGAACCAATTCAACTTATATGAGAGTCCTTCAAGAAAAGTAGCAGCAATTCTTAAAATGCCAGCAACTCACACGCGAGCCGTATGTCACTTAAGGTGCCCATGGACAGCGGCATAACACCAGGTGCGCCTCCTGCTGGTTTGCCTCCTTTTCAATAATACACAAAGTACACATGTCAATAGTGAAACTTCTTTGTAAATTAATAAAGCTCCAATAATTGATCATGTACCAGTATATGATTTATTTTCACGTTGTTTGACATTTATTTCATCTATTTCACACTGTATACGTGGTAATAATAATAAAAATGATGTGGTGTCGTGGGACACCAGGTAGGAACGAAATTGCCTAATGTAGAATCGACACAAATTGCAAAATAAACGTGGCTCTATAAAACTCACGAGTAAAATGTATCTATAATGTGAGTATTCGCCACGTGCTTGTCCATGAATTCATGAGTATATACTACGCATTGGCGGGGTGGAGTGGTAATAGAAAGAGAAGGTATGAGAGAACGAAAAGAAAGAGGGAGAAAGAGAAAGGTATTATACACTACTCGCTTGTGTATGCGACTGTCGCGCCTACGCACGTCTCATTTAACGGTTTTATTCCACGTACTTTTTTCCACGGATTTTTTCTTACGGTTTTACTATCCCATTTTTTTCAGTTCGGTCGCGCAGCAAAATCCCTATCCCCTCCAATCCTGCCGTAAGGAACTTCGTTTCAATAAATAAATGAAAAATCTGCTTTCACTGCACAAGACGTTATGCGTCAGAATTGCCATTTAAAGTTCTAATGTGTAACTACTAAACGAATACATCAAGTATCAAGAGTGTCCATGGGCGGTATCACTTAACATCAGGTGAGCCTCCTGCCCAAAAAAACCAATAGTATGTATTTTTTCTCGATTTCCCTTACTCTCTCTCTCAATGTTTCTCACTATTCCTCTCTACCATTACTTGCTCCATTGCACTGTGCGTGATGCGACATTCGCTCTATCTCAATCGTTCTCAATCGCTCTCTCCCTTTTCTTAGAAAAAAACGCTGCACATCTTCGTGACGCTTATATTATTATTATTGCGTTTCATCTGTAAACAAATGCGCCTAAAGAAGTTTCACTTAAACAAGTAAAATCATTTTCCATTCTACAAATACGTATACTTTTTATAGACAGGAAATGTCTAAAACAAATACAGCAATTATTCAGTCGATTTGTGGGCAAATATAGAGAAAGAAATTAGAAGCGAGGTCGTGGCTGGCGCGGTTCAATTACCTAATGGGTTCGCAAAAATGAACACACCTTTTCCTTTTTATACTCGATCGTTGAGAGACGATGACTTGTAAATTACTTTAAAATAAGGGATAAAAGGGAGGATTGTCATTGTGAATGTGTTATCCGAGTTCAAGAGGTTTAATATTTTTTATTTATTATTCATCTTTTATGTTATTGTTCGTGTTTCACTGTTTACGTATGTTTTAATTGCTTTGTTATTTTAATACTTTTGCCTAACTAACTATGTGTTATGTAGTTTTGTACTTCTTGCGCCTCACCTTATAAATTTTCTTTGTTGTCTGAAAGAGGTAGCTCGAAAGAGATATTTTTTTTTATAGAACAGGGGGCAAACGGGCAGGAGGCTCATCTGATGTTAAGTGATACCGCCGCCCTTGGACACTCTCAATGCCAGAGGGCTCGCGAATGCGTTGCCGGCCTTTAAAGAATTGGTATGCTCTTTCCTTGAAGGACCCTTAGTCGAATTGGTTCGGAAATACTTACTGGCCTTCTTTTTATTTTAATTGTACTGTATTTCTGTATACTTGCAACAAAGCGAAAGCTTCTGAAGTGGTAGGTAGATACCACAGATCTCCACTTGCTACAGTTCTTCACTATCACCTTCTGTATTTGTACCAGGTGTGTCCGAAAAGGCCTACCCAACTTGACTTCACCAACCGTTCTACATGGCCAAACCACCTTAGAAATCTCTTAGAATACTTTCATCAATTCCTTTTTTTTTTCCTATCCCTTTCATATAATCACTGTTTTCTCTTTTAACGTAAGCACTCCATCGTCTCTTTTTGTGCAAACCTGTTTACACTGAGATGAAGAGAGACGGATAGGTACTTGACAGACGTCCTTTTATAAATAAAGAAGGTAATCAATACGTGAATTACGTATACATATAGACGTATACAAAAATGTAATGGTGGTATACTCTAAAGTTCGCATATTCTGTTTCACATAATGGCGAGCAAATTTGTCATTTATTTATTCAATTTAGATGCGACTTAAGGCATGCTTATGAATGTCAAAAATGTTTACAAAATTCGCGAAAGAGCAAAACTACGCCATCCGTTCGCAAAACTACCTGCTTGGCCATGCTCTTGCCATAAAAGGTAAAATAAAAGATTACGATTAGATTATGGACATATCATTATAGTAAAGTTTTATATTAAATTATCACTAAATTATGACATAATTAAAATCAATGTTATCAAATTGATATTATACGGCTCAAAATATGTTCTAAATCTTAATGACTTTTGTCTTATTATGTTTCTTCTAGGTTTGATGCAAATCTTATTTTAACGACAAAATAAAATATCGACAAAATTATCAAATTCGGTGAATTCGGTCGAATCTATTAATACGATTGTAGATTATGGTTTAATAATTATCTATGCCTTCGATTATGGCAACTGCATTTATTGCTACCACATGCCATCATGCTCCAATACTCATGGTTGTGCTTAGTTCCATATTTCCCACGTCAACACTAACTATGCAAAAAAGTTTTGTATCGCGCAGTGTGGACTAACAACGACCAATATTTAAGACTTGACTTGTTTAGGCTATCGCGGAATATGGATAAAATCAGTATTTAAAATGCCCAAAGCACAAATCACCTGCATCATGAGCATACCCTATATACTCACGTACTTACCCTCACTGTTACACCATCACACAACAATCAAATTAGGTAGTACTTAGTTAAAAATAATAATTTTGTGCCTTCTTTTTTTGAATGTTTGAACCATCATTGGGTATATTTTAAAACATAGTATAAAACAAAGTCGCTTTCTCTGTCCCTATGTCCCTTTGTATGATTAAATCTTTGAAATTACGCAACGGATTTTGATGCGTTTTTTTAATAGATATAGTAATTCAAGACGAAGGTTTATATGTATAATAACATCCATTAAATAGTGGAGGTTTCTAATGTGACGTCGTAAATAATTACATTTTCTCCGCTTACATTGCAAACGCAGGCTGAACCCTACGGGTTTTATCAAAATGATGTACTAAGTATTGTACACATTGAAAAGGTCTACAGAAAAGTCCTTGATGGTATATGTCTATCTCTTATGGATAACCCACAATAACTTTTTTTTGTCATTTACTTTTTACGACAAATAATAGCTAATTTTCGAAGCGATTTTAACCAATACAGCATTAATCCTTAAACAATTAAATACCTACCTTAAATACATTGTTCATTTAATATAGATCTATACAGCCCATTAGAGCTTATTTAGCAGCGATCGAATGCGTATATTATCGGAGCTTTCCAGCGACGGAAATAACAATACATAATAAAAACACGCTTTTCATCAGCATTGCACCAGTGCGGAGCTGGGGCGGGTCACTAGTTTTAAATATAATTGTTTGTTAGTTGTAGAATTATGAAATAAATAAATTATTTGTGTGACAACCAACTCGTTATGTTTAAAATATGTAGTAGTCTCTTACACTAACCTTTTCCCTATACACATTCCTTAGTATGCTTTCCAGGTTATTGAACCGAAGCTTACAGCTAATGTGTGGTTATCAAACAAAAGTTTACGGTGCGATATTCCTTGCTGTTTTTATTACTTCTGACTTCACACGGCTGGATATATTTTTTTAATTTCGTAAAAAATATAGCTTGTGTTTATGTGTATATATATATTCGTACCAATCTAAAACCATTTTTTTCCTTTTAATGTTATTCCATTAGTATAGGGATAGAGACCTATATTTGTAGTAATCATGTTTGCGGTCTTTTTAAATATCTTGGAAAAAAATAACCTAAAATTATGTAATATTAATTTAAAATTCCGATATGGTGTTATATTTAAATAATTCGTCAATGGTGTGAAATTGATGCATGTTAAGATTATTTAAATAAGTATTTTTTTCACATGAACATAACCTAGTCATCTTTCAGATAAAAAAAGACGCGCGCAAAAGAGCGCGTTTACAGATTCATTAATGTTATTAGAAATTTTGCAGCATAATAATCTTCTTGGCAAAACAAATTTCCTGGAATTAAACTGTGTCATAATATCACAAAGACATTTACTTTGAGTGTTTATATGTTATTACATTCCAAATTATATTTAAAAATATGTAATTAAAAATTAATTGGCTAATAATGTCAAATGGCTTGATAAATGATACATATGTATGTTGGGTCGTTTTTATTATTTTTATCAATTTCTAAATATTGTAATTGTTAATTTTCCTTCAAATCTTAATTCAAGGCAATAAGCTATAAAGTATAATTCAATTAGTGCCCTTAACTTTATATAAAATTAAGATTAGTTTGCGTCCAAATTAGGATCCTTTTATAATTTACGAAGCGGGTCGTCGCTTACAGTTTGTTGACGTTGATGAAACAAAACAATCATAAGGGTTCTACAAGACGTTTTATTAACAATTTTCATTAATTAATCTTATATTAGATTATTTGTGATTTGATTGAACATGTTAAGGTGGCGACTGACATTCAATATTCGGTCGATGTGAGCACGTTACAAGTCGAATATTTTGGCATGTAACATCGATGTAACGACGAGCGCCCGAGCGCGATCCACTCGGCTGGCGGTTTTTTGGCGAATTGAATGTTACATAATGAATGTTACGCCACCACTTCTACGTCCACCGTTTGACTGCAACTGTGGATGGAATGGAGCACAGGCGATTCACTAATAATCAGGTGTTGTGAGCATGCTGACAACGAACAAATATTCATGCGAATATTCACATCGAGCGAAAATTCGATGTCAGTCGCCACCTTTAAATGTAATTGAAATTGTACGCCTTTTTAGAATATCATTATCTACTTTAGATATCTCTCTCGCTCTTAGAGGCCTTCTCTACACTTTGTTCGACCTCGTTTCAAAGTGTTAAATACAAGCTTAATTATATTAGTCCACTAGTTTAAATATAACTAAAGCGTCAGTTTAAGATAGTAAAATAGGTCCCAGTCCGTATCCCAGTATTTCTTCTTTTCTTGATAATCATGGGTTCTTTCATTACGAATGCCGCGCTTCTGAACAATGACTTGGTGCTTAGACCAAACCACTCTCTAAGATCCTTTTATTAATTTGGATTTAAACTAAAGCAGTTTCTCAGAGACAAAAATAATATTTATATACAGCAGAAGGGTGAGGTAAGTAGGGTATTTGGACCATTATACATAAACAGACAATGAAAATCGGTACGAGGGAAGGTAACTGTTTTAAAAATATTCCGTTTATAATTTATGAGATTATTTTAAGTTTTAATACAAAAACAAACGTGTCCATACTATGAAGGTTACAAGTTAAAAATATTCTTTTGACACTTAACCAAGCTACCGCTTTTTTGGACATGTAACACGCAGTGATCCAGATTTAGAACTAACGGTAAGCGGACAGGCCGAGTGGACCACACCACTAGGCCGATCTTCTACTCACTTGGAAAAGCTGGACCAATCAAGTAAAGGCCCGTACAGGTTTTACCATCACCCTGGAGAAGAGGCTTGACTAAGACAGAAGAGAGTGGAGGAAATTGTGTGGTGCCATCTTCAGAATGAAGAAGAATTGTTTGATAGTCTATAAGTGAAACATCGAATAAACTAACGTTGTTGGGTAAATTAATCTCGTGTGAAGTGTTTCGGGCTCCTACGTCGTTGATGAAAATGAGCTAAAGTAATAGTATTTCCTGCACGACCCTATTAAGGACGCACAAATGGCTAATAATTAAAAGCATTATTATGTGCTCGGTGTTTATAAAGAAGAGAAACCTCTAAAACGACAATAATAATTAAAAATATAGTATATATTTTCTTATAGAACAGGAGGCTCACCTAATGTTAATTGGTAACACCGACTATAGACACTCTCAATGCCAGATGGCTCGCAAGTGCGTTGGCGGCCTTTTAAGAATTAGTACGTTCTTTCGTAAAGGACATTGAATTGGTGCTGCATAAACATGTGTAATTCCAGGGCCTAAGATTTCGTCAGGTTTCTCTGGTCATTTTTATAGACGAGTCAACAGGATCAGCCTTGCTTCTCAAAGACGGGATTTTTACTATCACCATTAGGTGCAGATTAATTTTGCAAGTATTATTCCCGACATCTAGGGTGATAGTCGGGTATATAACAGTGAGACTTCTCGTTTCTTCTTATATGGAAATTGTATTCGTTTTTACAAGAAACTCCCAAGAGAAATAAGAGAATTATCACTAAATCATTTCAAAGCCCTCGTTAAATGTAAATTAATTAATAAAGCCTTTTATAAATGTGACGAATACTTAAATGATCCTAATCCTTGGGATTGATTTGCTCCAGTTCAAACAATTTGTATTAAAAACTTGGCGATTGAAAAGAGTGGCGGAAAGTTTCTTGCCAGTTCTTCTTACCCGCTCTACGCCCTTGACTTGCGAACTGGTTGTAAATGTAAATTTACAATTAATTTAATTTGTTTTTTTGATGTTCATAAGTGTACATGTTTAGTGTTTACCTATATGAAAAAAAATATTATTGAGTTTGAGTTTGAGATTGAGTTGATGTTTTGTCTTAGTGTCGGAGCAGACAATACTAATAATTTAAAATAATCGTTTATTAAAACATTAATATAACAATCATGTATTTACTATATTCTTTACCTACATAGTAGTCATACAAATATGGTATCTATGGCAAAAAAAAATTAAAATATATAGTTCAAATATGTGTAACAATTTTTTTTATTAGAAATCTTTATTAATATTTATTATTTTAAGTCGTTAAAGGATAATATTTATTGAGAATTACATATCATTTTTGATTAACGCGACCGCTACTTACCAATCACTTTTATATGCGTAAAAACCAATACAACAGAGTTTTACAGGTTCTTAAGAAATATCATAAAAAGTATACCTAATAAAGTTGTTATTGCGAAGATTCAATGAAGTTCCGAAGCAACTGACAAGGATTAATACCGATCACTCAACTTGGAAACGAGTATGATTTATTAGCTGTAATATTTCCTTCATTATTATCCTTATTTTTTATGAAAAATATTCTATTATTTATAACCGAGGTCGGTCCATGCGATTTCATATCCCAGATACATAGAAACGATCACGAACTGGTACTTCAAAACTTGACTTATTTCGAATAGAATTTAATATTATTTGGTAGGAAGCGCACACGTCATTATATCATAGTTATTGGTCAATATATGGAATATTTGTTTTCTCTTCTATTGCAGAGCTGGCTTTAGCGATGGTCCTTCACTGGTATGGCATCAAACCTGGAAAAAATGCGTGGTAGCATATGGTAGAAAAAGGAACTAATTTTAAGAAATGTTAATTCTCAAAGTATGCAGGAAGAGATTCATTGTTTGTAGTTAAACAAAAACCTTTTTAAAGCTTTTACATGAAAACTCTTGTCTTAAGGAAGCTTAGGAGGTAGCATAAATATCCACGCTACTAGAACACCACAAGATAGCGTACGTTCTCTCATATTGTGACTTTATAATAATTAAAATAAAGATTTTTTCCGAATGTATGGGATTAGAGGAAGAATTGTAAAGCGTAAAGCACATTTTTTGCTTAAAAAGTTATAAAAATAAAATATGTTTATGATGGAACATAAGGTAGAGGTATCACTTATTCCACGGCATTAAATTTGAATCTGTAGGCATCCCTACTCATCGGCAAAGAAGACAGAGGGTTTAGTCCGAGAGAAAAAGCCGGCGTAGAAAACTCTCGCTACTCTTTTAAAAATGCAAATCACCAAACAACACTTATTTTAAAAGAAATATCGCAAATTAATAAAAGCAGCCTGCCTAGCACTAAGCCCAAGCCCTTTTATCAATTAGATAATCGTTAACTTTATAGTTAGCCTTTTTACATAGCCTTTCTTTAATACATTTCTTAAATTTATTAAAAGGCAGAGATAAAAGATCCTCTGGGATTTTATTAAAGAAGAGTATCCCTTTTCCCAAAAATGAATAACTACTTATACTAACTTCAGTTCTAGTACGGGGAAATTGCAGCCTGCCTTTGTTCCGAGTGGCTATGTTCTAGTAAAATTATCACTATTTTTGTATACATACATTATATTTTCATAAATATATTGCGAGGGAAAGGTAAGTATATTAATTTCCTTGAATTTATCTCTCAGAGATTTACATAGTATGTATATAGATTGGTATTCACATCATAGAATTCCGAATTAGCGAATATCCACCCATAGACCATCTTCCCAACCAATGTTTGTTAATGCTATGTCGTATGTCAATTTCATCGGTTGGATATTAATCGAGCGATTTCGTAATTTAACGGTTGTTAACTGTCAGGATTTGTATGTTTGGGACCCTTGTGCTGGCATTCAAAATATGTATGTAAATTTGATTCAATGAATATTCAGTGCTCTGTTTATATGTAAGTACTAATCCTGAATTAGTGATGAATGTTTTATCGTGTTTTTTTTTACCGGACTCATAAATTAAATATATCCAAATGGTATTTTATTAATTAATCTTTCTACGTCAAAAACACATCGCTTTTTCATGAAGATGAAGATTGTTCATTAGTGAACGACCGAGCTTCGAACCCAGTATCTGGTGAGAGTCATTTGTTTGCGACACCGTCGTTTCAACTATTTTTTTCTTTTTCAGGTGTCACTTGCCTGAAATTAGACTATCATTATAAGCTGCAACAAGTCATATCGGCAATGAAACAACTCATCTCGTCCTACAATCTTTATTGAAAATCGACTTAATATACAAAATTTGGAAAAAAGAAATATTCTTTTAATGATTATTTGCGTAGAAATTTAAAATTAATTTTCATTTGATAATGTAGAAACATTAAAAAAATATGATGGTGTAGTGATTCAATAATATAAGAATTGACTATGATGATATGATTGATAATGTAATGTAGTAATTATTTATGTAACTACTATGTCCTACCTTTTGAATATGTCAGAAAAATTTGCACGTCACTTTTGCATTAAGATTGTACCACCATAATATTTTGTGCCATATTTGCGCATACATTATTATTATAATTTGAATATAATTCTAAATCGAGGGATGAAACATCATCATCAAATTAAATGATATTCATATTTATTGTTTGCTATTTACTGAGAAGGGCGATGAAGCCATTTCTTAATTAAATATAGCATTCAGCCTTTCATTTATTAAATTGGGCGTAATGTTTTTGAGATGTTTCATTATACACACAATAGAAAAGTTCTATGAGACCGTTAAGAAGAATAAATTGGATCTTATTGAAACCAGATATATAAAAATATTTTCTTTATAGAATGTATAGATATATTTAGTTAATAAAGCAGTCCTTAGCAGCAGGTGTTTTGCTAAATTTTAATTTTTGGAGTTAGTTGTGTTAGTATACATTTTTAAAATTTGTAAGCTCGATTTGTTTTTCTTTCTTTTTAGTGGTCAAGTTTGGCACATTTTAGGGTTGAAGCCTCCTTTTCCCATTTCGCTTTTTCTTAAGCAAATTTACCGTTTTCCCCCGCTAGTTCTATAACGCCACAAGCCGTCGAGTTTTTGGGTCTAAGTCAATTGCACAGCTGCTTACCATCATCTATACTATAATATTACGAAGAGAAAAGATTTGTATGAAATTAAGTATGTTGGTAACAAAATGGTTCAAAAAGTACTGGACTGATTTTAAAAATTATTTCACCATTTGAATGCTACATTAATATAGCTATTTTAATTGCAAGGAAAAAATAAGCACTCCTTCTAAAACGACAATAATGTTACCCAAGGTGTAAAAAAATGCCTGTCGAATATCTTTCACCTCATGCGCTGCGAAAACCATTGATGATAGAACAAAAAATGTTCCACAATATTAAAGAACAATACAAAGAATGACTGATTTTTTTAAAAATTATTATTATATAAAAAACGACAAACGAGAAAACGCAGAGCATGTTACTATTAAATGTATCAATTTAAACAGAATGCTCCTAATATCAAATTATTTTCGGGCGCGATAAAAAATTTCACGACCTCCGCCTTTTGGGCGGAAAACATTAAGTTTATTAGGAGCCATTTTACAGCGAGGTTTAAATCTGAACGACAATGTAATCGAGCCATTACTATGATTTTGTTTATATTAACACGTTATATGTTTCTAAAAATTAAACATACACTTCTATAAAACGAAATACCGACGAAGTGTACTGTCTTTAAAAGTTTTTCTATAATGACAAACTGGGGAATAAATGGTAACCATGGTAACGAACACGTAAATTTATATTTATTACAGAAATACATATATTATCCTTACAGACTGAGCCAATACCATAATCTCAACATATAACTATGTCGATAGTGTCGGAGACAGCAATCAGTAGGCGCAAAGTCCTGAATAACGGGGATCTGTGCTGCAGATTCCTTCTTGGCCTTGGTATCGCAAATAACCTAGGCCTTAGGCACATATCCCATAGGTACTAAGAAACCCATATATCCAACCTAAAATAAAAATCTGTTTAGCAAAACAGCTTCGCTTTATCGTTAACTAAATCGAGGAAACTACACCGTCCCAAGTAAATATTGATATCAGAAACAGATATGCTGTCGTGATATCAACGTATTTGATATGAAAGGACTGTTTCACAAAAAGCGTTTTGTTGACACGTTATGTGCGCAATGAAAGTTTTTAAAAACGAATAAAAATGTCTGTGATTTCCTGGTAAAGTATTAAATTACACATAAAGTACTATTATTTCTAAATTAATCGTTACCCCGAACCCCCTTATTAATACTTGATTAAATTGAATATTTAAGACCAATTGATTTTTTTTATGTTACATGAGGCACGGGCAGGAGGATAGAATATGTGTCTTACATAACATGATTATACTTTGAAGGTTTTATGTTTATACACATGTTTATATGTGTAAATAAATATGAGCACGGGATATTTATTGAAAAGACGACCACAAACTGAGGATTTTTTTAAAATGAAACTTTTTTACACCTTAAGTATTAACTATAGGAACACGCCCGTGTGTAGTGGCTGACGAGATTAAATTCTTCAGTAGTACAAGGAGCATGTTTTAATCAAAATGAATATACGTTATTATTGGTTGCGCCAACCCCCACGACACCTCAGATATACTCAGGCCTGCGCGGTATAGTACGTTTAAGTGTGTTCGTTTGATAACACCCGTGCGGTAACCTAAGTAATCTCGGTGCGGTTTTGTATACCGGTGGGGATTGACTTCGTACACTTTTGTCAAGACGGCTCGACGTAACGCTGGTACCGCCTCGACCCACGCACCCCTGCTAGTGCGTAATTGTAGGTGTTGTCTTGAAATGAAACTGCGCCTTGTTCTTGTTTCTTGCTTCGCCGATTCTTCGTGGATCACAGCTCGTTGTCACGGAATAGAGTAAAGAGCCCGAGTCTCTACGCGCGTCTGCACCGTGTCAAGTCTGAACCGAGACTGAACCGAGACTCCCGAGACTGCCGAGACTGCCGAGACTCCCGAGACTGCCCGAGCGTAGATCTCGCCGGGCTTAAGTACCACACAAGTATACCGCGACGAGAGCTACGCTTACATATATTTGCGCCGGTATACCGCGACGAGAGCTGTGTGACCCTTTTATTCGACGAAGCATTATATTTATTTATTTCATAAATTTACATTCATAATTTACCAATATTTCTCACTTACATTATGTGTAAATATTTTGTCTAACTTATAACTCGTAACACTCATACTTAATTTCTATTTATAGAGTTACAATTTTCTAACCTATCTTATAATTTATTTATATTTCTATTTATGAGTCGCCAACATTCTCCCCCTCGTGCGTAGCACCGTCGTTCCTGCACGGCGACTCCGCAGGCACCAAGATCAGGATCCTCGACGATGGTCTTCGTAACACTCCCCCTTTGGTTGCGACGTCCACGATTCTGGTTATTCCGTCGGGCCCGGGGTATGTAGTTTCGATCATTCCCCTCGGCCAAGTGCATCGTGGTAGCGTGCGTTTTACGATAAAAACCACGTCGCCTGGTTGCAGCTGCTCGCCTTTCTGTAGTCTAGTCGTTTTCCTGGACAGTAGTTTAGGCAAGTACTCCCGTAGCAATCTCTTCCGAAAGTGATCAGAGGGTCGTTGGACGGACTTCAAATCTTTTCTGCTCACCAGCTTTGCATCAGGAAAATGTCGTATGCGCGCAGCTCCACTGGATCGTCCAATGAGAAAGTAGTTTGGTTTTAGCGCCTCCTCTTCCGAATTGTCAGCTAGGTTCGTTATTGGCCTAGAATTGTCTATGTGTTCTGTCCCCAACAAGGTTGCCTGCAGTTCAAGTCTCGGCGTAGATATTGATTTCCGAGACTTTACTCTCGACTTGGCATCCACGAGGTTTACTAAGTATTTTCCATTACCTCCAGTTGCGGCTGCATACGCTGACTCACTCGCGTCTGCGACAGTATGCAGCTCCCCCTCAGTGCAGAATAGTGACATACATCGCGGCAGCCGATTGTCTTTTATTCTTCCGATATGCTCTAGGTAGCTTTTCTGAGCTTCGGTGTATTTATGTAAGAAGGCCTTTGCGTTCTTGTTTTTTATATAAATCGCGGTGCAAGGCGACGATGCGGCTCCAAAAATCACTAATAACATTCTGTAATCCTTCACTAGCGCTTCCTTGTCTTTTCGCCAAAGGAAACTGAAACTGTTTCTGTCTTCTTCACATATTTTCACATGCAGAAACATTTCTTTTATATCGGCCGCTATCGATACGAGACCTTGACGTACTCGCAGTAACACTCCAAATATTGAATGTAGTAAGTCCGGTCCGGACAGCAGAACGTCGTTGAGGCTAACTGCGTTGTGATTGGCTGCACCGTCGAAGACAATACTTAGCTTTTTCCTCACTGGGAAGTGAGGCAGGTACCACTTTTTGTTCGATGTGCAGTCGGCTGTTACTTCTTCAGCGTAGTTGCTTTTCAACAGATCTATTTGCGTGCTATATTCATTTTTAAACTTAGTGTCCTCACACAGTTTCTTTTCTATTCCTTGAAATCTGTTGAAGGCTGCTGAGAAATTGTTTGGAAGTTGTATGTCTTTCCTTTTCGACAACAGTCCGACCTCGGATCTGTCATCCTCCAATTGTTGACTATTTCTTTCCAATATTTCTAGTGCTTGCTGTTCTGTATCCGTTGTAGGCTTCTTCGGCTGAAACCCCAAAGACTCAATATTGAGAAGTTCCCTCACTGGTTGATTTATTTTGTTTTCGACGACGCTTACGTGTGCACATGTGTTCACATAATTGATCGGTGACACGCTATCGGAGCCATGGATGACCCACCCTAACTTTGTTCTTGACGCCACCGGCTGCCCTGGCTTTCCACGTCGTATTTTTAACGAGACAATGTGTTCCCAATTGTCTTGGCCAATGAGCAGCTTCGGCGCCTCAGCTTTGTAGCACACGTCTTGCAGTAAACCCCGCAAATGATGACACTTCTTAAGTCGGGTTTTATCAACGAGTTGTGGGGTTAATTTGAGCTCCTTGATAGTTCTAACTCGTTTCAGTGTGCTCTTCCAATCTTGCTTGATCCCTTTCACTTCGATGTCTAAAATCATCGAGTCGTGACTTTTCATTTGCCCGCCGCCGATAGTTTCTATATTTAAGGTTTCGCGAGGACCCTTTATGCCGATGCTTGAAGCCACATTTTCGTCGAGCAGTGTCACCGTTGAGCCTTCATCTAGCAGCGCCAGTATCTGTTTACTCCCAGCCGGTCCGTATATCTCCACCTTGAGCATCTTAAGTATAGCTTTCGGTGTGCTAATTGTATTGACCGTCGCTGTCTCGGTCGCTGCCTCTTCGTGACATTGTTCGCTCTCAGATGTCACATGTAATAAGCTATGATGCCATCTTCGACACAACTTGCACGGTGGTCTTCGGCATTTTTCTTTCCGGTGTTTCCCAGTGAGACACTTGAAGCAGACCTTAAGTCTCTTAACTGTTTCCCATCTCTCGTTAACTGCCGCATTCAGAAATCTTTGGCAGTCTTTGAGCTTATGGTTGCCTTCACAGTCTGGGCACTTGATTTCTTCTGGTCTACTCCTTTCAGCAATATTAAAAGTAGCTTGCTTCACCGGTCTTTTTATCGTTGCGCTCGGTCGTTCGGTCGTCGACACCCTTTTGCTGTCTTCGAGTACCGCGAATGCACCGCATTTATCCGCTTCTAAATTGAGGAAGTTGCTTATTGTTTGAATATCAGAGAACGATTCCTCTTCCCTCGCAGCCGTGTAATCGTACCATCTGAACCTTAGAATTGGAGGCATCTTCTCTATGATAATTTTCACGATTTCAGGTGAGTAGAGGTATTGCGGTCTCTTCAATCCTTTTATGGCGGCCACACTGTTGTTTATTTGGCTCGCAAAAACGCATATGTCCCTGGGATTTTCCGTCGTTCTGTGAAGCGCCTTTAATTTCTCCAGTTCGGCTAGCACCAATGCGTCGGGTCTACCAAATCTTCGGCGTAAAGCGTTAATTACTTCTTCCGGCGTCGCTTCTGAGTACAAGAGGCTCTTAATACTCTCTCTTGCCGTGCCTTTGATCGCTTTACGTAGCCGCGCCATATTCTGAATGTCAGAGAACATCGGAGATGTATCTTCGTATACGACTCGAAACGCCGTCCATTCGGCGCTGTCCCCTTCAAATATTGGCAGCTCTTGAATGTATTTCGGTTGCGGTGCTGCATGTCTCGTCATGACTTCCTTTATTGCGTCGGCTATTGCTCGAATGTCGCTCTTTGTTTCTATTTCTTCTGGCTTTTGTGCCGATGAGCGCATCCAGTTTGCTACCTTTTCTTCATGGTCATCGATGACGGTTTCTATAACGGAGTCTTCCTCTTCCGTTTCTGCTTCTAATCGTAATCTGGCCAGGCGTGCTGCTGCCTGCGCTTCCCGCAGTTCGCAGCAAGCCAACTCTTCTCTGGCCTCGGCTAGTCTTCTTGAGCTGGCTTTTGATACGGCTCTAGATGCGGCCCGCCGGGTATAACCCGCTGGTGTCAGAGTCAATGCTTGCTCTGAGTGGCTGGCTGCGCTCGTCGACGTGGACTGCTCGATCGTTATCTCTTCGCCTGTAGTCCGGACTTCGGACGTAGTGGCGGAGGTAACAGTCAACGTCGATTCCCCTCGCTGCATCCCGTTCTGTGATCTTGTGACTGGCATTTTCTTCTCGCAATATTCACTTCTTGATTCACTCCACTATTTTTGCAGGATCCGGCTTTCGAAGGACCACTATTGATTGCAGTATCCGGCTCGAAGGACCACTATTGGTTGCGCCAACCCCCACGACACCTCAGATATACTCAGGCCTGCGCGGTATAGTACGTTTAAGTGTGTTCGTTTGATAACACCCGTGCGGTAACCTAAGTAATCTCGGTGCGGTTTTGTATACCGGTGGGGATTGACTTCGTACACTTTTGTCAAGACGGCTCGACGTAACGCTGGTACCGCCTCGACCCACGCACCCCTGCTAGTGCGTAATTGTAGGTGTTGTCTTGAAATGAAACTGCGCCTTGTTCTTGTTTCTTGCTTCGCCGATTCTTCGTGGATCACAGCTCGTTGTCACGGAATAGAGTAAAGAGCCCGAGTCTCTACGCGCGTCTGCACCGTGTCAAGTCTGAACCGAGACTGAACCGAGACTACCGAGACTGCCGAGACTGCCGAGACTGCCGAGACTCCCGAGACTGCCCGAGCGTAGATCTCGCCGGGCTTAAGTACCACACAAGTATACCGCGACGAGAGCTACGCTTACATATATTTGCGCCGGTATACCGCGACGAGAGCTGTGTGACCCTTTTATTCGACGAAGCATTATATTTATTTATTTCATAAATTTACATTCATAATTTACCAATATTTCTCACTTACATTATGTGTAAATATTTTGTCTAACTTATAACTCGTAACACTCATACTTAATTTCTATTTATAGAGTTACAATTTTCTAACCTATCTTATAATTTATTTATATTTCTATTTATGAGTCGCCAACAGTTATATAATACAGTAGATTAATAATACATCGAATTAAACAAAAATCGTGCAAAACCGTGTTTGCATGTTGTAAGAGTACATGAGTTTGTTAATGGGTGTGTTTGTGTATTTAAGTGTTGCTAAGAGTTGTTAGAGTGTGTACTGTTTCTGAGTTAGTTTTTACAACCGATCTCAAGGCTGTAGATCATCAAGTTCATCCATAATTATAGTTCGACTATACCAGGATCTGTTGATTGGGTGGTGTCTAATCATTACGTTAGTACTATAGGGATGGGGGCTTTGATTTTCTTATTTAGTGATTACGTCCAGAGTATATATTAACATTGTCTATGCTCGAAAACGAAATGCATTTTCGAGGATTCCTAAATTTTTGAGTGCTTTGCTTTCTTGTGCTGACAAGTGAAATGGTTGGGGATGAATTGCTGTAAATCTACTTATATAATACTTGGACGTCGTTTTGGGAGGTTTTATTATACTAAGTTAAGTGTTAAGATTAAGTGTCTGTTTCACAATGACCGGATAAGTTCCAAATAAGCTATTTATTACTTATTTGTTAAAAACTATTTTTGCGTTTCACGACTGTCAGATAGCGCTATTCGTCATGAAATGCCAAGTATCTTATTCGGAACTTTTAACTTTCGAATAATTTATGTGTTGCATAGCTATTTGGTACTTTATCCACACATTGTGAAACAGGCCCTAAATGTAATAGAAACTTAACAACTGCTTCAAAGAGCTGCATGATAAAATCCCTTATGTGTAAACATAATAAATAAAAAATGAGCAAATAAAAACGAATAATAGCATTAGAAGGGAGTTTTGGACAATTTACACTCGGCTTCTTTCACGAGTTTATTTGATCGATGGATGCGGAAAAATACACCAGCCTTTGTCCGTACCGAAATTGGAGTGGGGTCAAACTGAAATGTGTTTATCGTCAACGGTGGCCGTCAGTGTCAAAAATAGAAGAGAGACAATTGACAATTCTTATTTCAAACCGGTTTTTATCGGTACACCGTTTTATCTATTGCTAGCGGACCCGGAAGGAAGAGAAAGTATTACAGGTCTCATATCGCCTTGTTATTATGGTAGCAGGTGGTAGACTGAAAACTTAAGGTGATACGTATTTTAAACTTAAATTGACGAAAAAAAGATTTGCCCCCAAACTACCTTTGTCTCTCAGAGGTATAAGAAGTATTCTCAGACTTACCCACAAAACAAAAGTCATACAAGTCAAGTTGTTTTGAGTTGGTTTGGTTATCTGAGGTTTATATGTTTGTGGGATATAAATGATATTTTTTTATATAGAACAGTGGGCAAACGAGCAGGAAGCTCACCTGATGTTAAGTGATACCGCCGCCCATGGACACTCCCATTGCCATAAGGCTAAGTTCGGCCTATCATGAAATGGTACGGTCTTTTCTTGAAGGACCCTAAGTCAAATTGGTTCGGAAATACTTCAGTGGGCAGCTGATTCCACATAGTGGTAGTCCGCGGTTAAGATATCATCACTCAGATTGCTAGAAGGCTATCAAGTGCGATGCCTTTTAAGAAATGGTATAAAAAATAATTTGATTTATGTTGTAATCGACTTTCAGTTTAACTGTAATTAATATATTAATTTAGAAAGTCCTATTCAAAGAATTAACACCTGCTCAATGTAATTAACCCTGGAAATCCTTATTGGACACGTAGAGTATCGCTTGTTTAGGATCTACTTAACCGACTTTGTCCCATACCCCTCTTATTAAATTCACCCTTTGTATAAATGAGTTTAGCTATTTTCATTACATGCATTGAATTTGTACGGGGTGGATATAGTTCTATGGATGCATAATAGAACTAAATGACAAGACTTCTAGAGTCTATGTGATTACGGAAAGACATTTGCAACTCTTACGGGCGTAAGAGCCTAACTCAATAATTATTCCACAATCTGAGATTGTAGATTCACAGTTCACACAGATCACAGTTTTGATACAAATGATTACAGTACGTATTTACACTTATTTGGACTACATTTAGTTATTTAGGGTATATGGGTTAAATTACTATTATATAATCTTGTGATAAGGAATGATAAATGATATTGAGTTTAAAATTCCATTTGGGACAATTGCGTAAAACGAAACGCTTTTTTGAAGTCTTATAAAAAGTAAACTGTCAAAAAGATTTTAGAAACTTCAAAGAAAGGAGAGTCAAATAAATCAGTGAAATCCTTTGAAAGGGAATTTCTGAGGGTTTCTACGACAAATTGAGCGACATTGATAAGAATATTTTTACTAGAAGGGTTCGTGTTTTCATTGTATTTTTACATCATTAAGTAGTTGAATTTAACTTATTTTCATACAATATTTATAGCTTCGTTTAATATGTGAAATAATCATACTCTTAATAAAATCAAAGTTATTGCTAAGTGTCAAAAAACTTCTGGATTTAATATTTTTTATTGAATATTAAAAATACTTTCTATTATATTTTATTAACACAATATGTCTGCCACAGAATTCTTTTAAACTAATGGAAGGATGCGCGCTATTTTAAATGGTTTTGAAAATTTATCATGCATGATATACTGATTTAGATATAAAACCAAAGTTATATATTATGTAATAGCTAATAAGTTTTTGGTACATTTAAACATTATATAGTAGTCTTATATCGTGGACGAGAGCAATGTCACCCTAGGCTTTTGCGACTATTGTCCCTAAGCTCGTAGGTTCGTATCCCGGCTGTGCATCAATGGATTATGTCTGTGCAAAATTAACATTTGCTCGAACGGTGAAGGAAAATATTGTAAGTAACCGGTTTGCTTACACGCAAAAAGTCAATGCCTATTCGATTTACAAATGATCATAAAAGAGATACAGAAATCTGAGGGCGAGACCTCAAAATAATGTAGTACCAATGAATCTGTATCGTGAACGTGCGTTTAGGTAAAGGTATTTGCTTATTTAAGAGTCATAAAGGTCTTACACACAGTGAAACTTCTCTCACTCAACTCAACTCTAACTCAAGTCACTACAGTACAATAAGTTATGCAGCATTCATTACTTTAATATGTCTTAACCAGTTAGATAATGCCACAACTTTTATCATATTTTTTATCAAAAATAACTCTGCTAATAAATAATGAAGGATCACATGCGACTAATTAATGATGGGCAAGGCAGGTCTCATACAATTCTTTTACATAAAAAACAACGGGTTGAAAAGTTTAATATTAACGTTGTGCATTTTTGATATTTTGGTATGGTTAGGGAATCATTGTACGAATTGCTTTTTTAAAATTGAATTATCAGTATAAAAGTACTATAATTTATGTAGTAGAATACAATATTTATTTATTGCGCTATCGTAACATAACATAACAATTTATATTACATTAAATACGCCGCGCCAGTGCATCCGTATTACGAATTTTTGATCAGGTTACGTGTCCTGATGCGGGTTTAACATTTTTACCCATTCTAAAAAAAAGTTTTCACTTCAAAAAAATTCTACAGTGGACTTATCGACCGTCTAGAATTAGTATTCATATTAAAACTATAGCGTGTTATCACTTAATTATTATTTAATTAGCGAGTTACTTAATTCAGCCCCTCCCTAAAAGTAGCGCGGATGTAACGACACGGAAACGGATAGTAATTAAAAGTTATAGTCTTTTGTTTTAATGTCTTAGTATTTTGTATCTTCATTGTTCTATAATTTATGTATTTACCAACAAAGCGTAGAGCAATGGGTATCTAATGTAAGCGAATGTGATTCGGCGACGAGATGCGAATATTAATAATTGTTTCGTTTTTATAAGAACAGGAGGCATTTTATATTAATATATTTTTTACACAAATGGTGTATCATTTTTATCACACTGGCGTGCATGTCTTAGATAATTTGGTTAGGTTTGGGATCACGTAGGAGCAGTGATGGCCCAGTGGCCTCGCGAATCTCATCCCTGTTGTTTAGCGCGAAGGAATTTCCGTTTTGTTTATTTTAATTTAAAACTCGCTGATGAAGGAAAACATCATGAGGAAACCGCCATGTCTCAGTCTCAGAAAATTGGTAAATGCCAGACAAGGCTGATCACTTACTTGCATATTATTATAACCACAAAGCAGATACAGATCTCAAGAGACTAGATCTAAATGGATTTCGATCTTTTTTAGATTTGGTATTAAATGACAACATCATCACAATAGTAACTACGTCATAACAATTTTTACATCATCGAAATAATATAAATATAGTTTTTGATCAAATAATTATCAATGTTTTGTCCAAAGCGATAGATTTAGCCGATTTCTAAAGGCGATGGAGATCTTTATATTATTTAAAATTATATGTCATTATTGCCATACAGTGTACATACAGCCATACATTTCTCAATAAATCAAGATATTTTTGACGTGACAACATCTTGTAATTCGATGGAGCAGGCAGCACGCACAAAAAAACATGACGCATGCGGCGCTATCTCGCTCTGAGGCATTCCATTTAAGGCTTAAAGTGCAAGCGAGAGCGCGGAACGAGCGACAAAGAGGAACAATTGCGCTCGGCAGCGGTCATTCGTTAAAAAATTTACATAATTGTATTGATGCGTACAAATAAATGTAATTTGATCAATTCAATTGTGATTTCCATTTACCTCCTCTATATTCATACATAATATCTATCAAACAAATAAAATTGAAATTTTCTTTTGAAAAATGCAACCATTGCATCAGTATTTTCTTATGACGGACTTGACACACGACCGATTTTTTTAGCATAAGTAATTAAAATAACCTCCCCGTGTTTGGTAAAAATAGCAATGAATATAGTAGAGATTCCGTATTCATAGCACAAAGTGCACCAATCTACTAGATATCTAGTTTTTTGTATTTTAAGAGATTTAATACATGTTTTACATTTATACATATAATCAACTCCAACGTCGTTTTAAATCAGCTCGGATTCCTTTGAAGCTCTGGCTTGTACTAAATCAGCTCACTCATGCGTGTAAGCAGCACTGCACTAATATCATGGAATTCTATTAAATACGATGTATTCTTGATGGTTTATTTTTTTATATAATAGCTAGCAAACGGGCTTACCTGGTGTAAAGAGATACCGCTGCCCATGGACATACAAGTGCGTTGCTGGCCTTTTAAGTAATTTAATTAGACTCCACCAATGTTATTATTTTAAAATGTTTTAACTGATTAGATAAAGCAAGATTCTGAAATTTGACTTTTTGTTGTAATATTACTCCTACGCCTGTGATTCATGTAGAGATTAGTGGTGGATGGATAGTCTTTGCGTATGACGCCCTTCGGTCTGCAACTAACAGGAGTTGTTTGGATTAAGATTACAGCTAAGTTTAGTCATCAAACGTCGAGTCATACGAACTTCCAAACGTATCACCTCGACGTCCGTCGCTCCAAGCGTTAAAGGGCACTTTAAGCGCGCACCACCACTTTTTAAACCTTTCTACTGGTTTCCGAACCACTTTAACTCTCGGTTTTAGAAAAGTGCATAACAAATATATATCCATAGTCAGACTTAGTAGACTACCACGAGATCGGTCTTCTCGAGTGAAACCGCGGGGCATTGATAGTTCGCTAAAAAAAAATCATTTATTCATATAGGTAACATAATGTACACTTATGATCGTCAAAAAAAAGAAATATTCATTAAATTATTCTAATTTTACATTAACTGCCAGTTCTCAAATCAAGGGCGTAGAACGGGAGAGAAGAACTGGCAATAAACTCTCCGCCACTCTTTAATCGCCAAGTTTTTTTTTACATAATGTTTGTAAGGAGCTGCAACCGTTAAATGTAAAATATTAAATATTATTGCAATAGTCGAACGTTCAATATAGAGCCGAGCTAGTTGTCGAAATAGTACAAATGTTTATCAATCATGGCTTTATTGTCTCCAAACCCCTCATTTATTTGAGGAAGCCGTCGAAATTGTCAAAAGAATATTGAATAAATGTCTCGTAATACCTCTCAAGCGGAAAGAGTGTTGTGAAATATAAAAATATTTGAGAGAGAATAACTTTATTTCATTGTATTTGAGATTCTGAATTTTGTCTACTACCAAAGAAAATAAAACTAAATATTACGATAACGATATTAAAACAATGTTGTCTCTGCATCACAGTGTGAACAAAATTTGAAAGACTTTCATATTTCCTTCATTTGACTAGAAATACAGACTGTATTAATTAATAGGTGGTTTTACCTGTGTATGTTTATATGCTGATAAATTATTAACCTGGCTAAAATTTCACTGCTTTGCACAGGTTAACATGAAATTAACATAGCATACTTTGGCTACTCGGTCGATCGCATTTCTACTAATATTAAAACGAATAATAAAAGAAATCCATAGACACCCGTAGGCTTAGTGATTTACTTTTTTGATAACTTCATCGAAGTTAATAAAATATATATTTCTACGAACTGAAAATAGCTGATTATCGCTACTTTTGTTTTTTTGATTATATCTATTTTTCTGTTATAAGGATAGGTTGGTAATTCAGCGTGTATTATTAAGTTTAGATAATGGTGCTAATAGTAATAGTTTACAGTTTGAAAAATAAAATCGTTATGCCGTAAAATAACCTATCAAGACTGAATTAATAAAATTGATTTTCAAGATGAAGCATGTCTTCGCCTGTCTTATATTAATACTCTCTCGGAGATAAATTTCGCCACATATTGTTTTTGATCGAAATATAGTATGTTCGTATTGTATGTATTGATAGGATATTAAATGAGTATTTTAAGAATGATAATTAACATATAAAAATATTGTGACGCCATCTTCTAAAAGAGCCCATACAAAAATTTGAACTATAAAAAAATCTTAAATACTAATACAAGTAATACTCATGTTAAGAAATGTAAACTAACCTTGTTATATGGATTAATTAATAAAGCTTTAATGATAATAGCAATGTCGTCTATGCACAGTAGCCCTTATACGCCTTATTACTTACGAATAAAGAAGTTGTATATAAGATTTGATTGTAAGACACTTCTAGAAACATTTGTAATAATAGTCGCAGTAGCTTAAGTATTTATAGGTAGAAATACATACAAACTATTTGTACAAATAAACTTGTGTAATGTTTGCTAACAATAAAGTCTTTTTAGACATCAATCAAAGTAAACCCTTTAAGTGTAGTACCACAAAAGGAGTGAACAGCTTCTCAGAAACAGTAAGAGTAAATACTAACACTGAAGAATAAAATGTACATTCGGAGCAAATAAATTAATTAGTTGCTTTTTATTCTTGTACTTGTATTGATTATGATGTTTGAATTTTTGATAACTAAATTTATTTTTAACATTTTCCATATATGGAACAGGTAACACTGAAAATGTTTAGAACTCACCAGTTAGAAACAATGTTAATCATAAAGTTATAACTATTGCCATTCATTTAAAAAAAAAACATTGTTAATGAAAACTTTTTTTGAATTTCAATTGTAGAACTCTTTGGTAACCTTATGTAGCATTCATTTGTCATTTGTTTTTGTGAATTGGCGGCAAATCTAAAACTCTTGTTACACGTGAAAATGAACATAACGCGAGAAAATTTTCGGTTATCTTGGAAAAGATTCGACAGCAGCGCCCTCGAAGCAGGATCCTCCTTCACCACGACAATGCTTCAGCGCACTCCGCAAAACAGGTTGTTGAATATTTGACTATGGCAGGTGTTGAATACTGAGTCGAGTGAGAGAAAGATAAAATTCCAGGTATACGCTTTACGAGCCCTGAATATGCGGTGAAAGCGTACGAAAATGCCACAGAAGAGACACCCTAAGGAAGAATGCATCCACTGCTGTACTCAGTGGTTCCATCGAATGCGATGATGTGTAGAGAGGAACGGTGATTACATCAAAAAACAATACAAGTAAAGGCAACTTTCTACATTAAACTGTTTTTGTTAACTGTCAAAAATGCAACGCAAAGTTGATTTTGGAACCAGCTGCCCACTGAAGTATTTCCGAACCAATTCGACTTAGGGGAATTCAAGAAAAGAGAGAAGCAATTCTTAAAAGGCCGGCAACGCACTCGCGGGTCCTCTGGCATTGAGAGTGTCTATGGGCGGAGGTGTCACTTAACATCAGGTGAGCCTCATGCCTGTTTGCCCTCTGTTCTATAAAAAAAGTCTGGTATAACAAATGGTTGATGTACTCGAAACAATACATAAAATTCTTTAATGTCGCCGACAATTCAAAGTAAGTAGCGCGCCGCGCACCGTTTCGCACTTTGCATTTTGTGCTTTTAAATTTTAATAATACCGAACTAGCATTTGAACTGTATAGAACGCCATTGGGCAACGTTGCCATTTTTGGCTGTCGGGTTGGTTGTTTATGAATTTGCTACGTTGTTAAATTTTCGACAAATCTAACCTGAATTTTTTTTGTATGGTACAAGACTTATTACTTATACACAGGCAGTCAAACTAGTGACGTCAATATTTTTTTTTAGATTCCTCACACCTAGGCGTAATAATAATAAAAAGTCTTTATTCATATTAAGTACATTTTCTTTTCAAAGTGTAAGATTTGGAAACCCTTTTAAGTAAAAATACCTGTGTTAGGGTTCCCAGCTCTTCCATAACAAACTTAATTACTTAAAATAATGACATTATTTGACCAATTTTTTTTTGAACCGTTTCCTTTTTAATTATTTTTTTGAACCGTTATCATCACACCTGAGTTAGTACAAGAGTAGTGCATGAGTAAGTGTGTGGGTGTAAATGTGTGAGAGAGTGAGGCGTGTACGAAATTAGTACTGTTACTAGTTGAACCACTCTGTATATTCCTAGTACTTTTACGAAAATATTCATATTATGCCTACTCGAGGATAGGCTGGGATTGAATGCTTGACTCAGGGTCATGAGCCACAACCTGGCTTTAGCCTAGTTGGTTAAACTGATCCGAACATTTGGGAACAGTTGGGAAAGTTGTGTCGAAATACTAAATTGGCAAATAACCTCAACTCCCCAGGGATAATATAATAATATAAACATAAAATTGATATGAAAATTATGTTTTGTATTTGCTTCGAGTTTGTTGAATCTATGTTTGGCTGAATTAATTCACTTCACAATAATGATATTCAAACATAAATACAAATGGAGCGTTCGTTATCTTTCGTCGGCACCCAATGTAATAAATACTGCGTAATTAAAATTTACAATTATATACATAGTCTTTAAATCAATATTTACTTGAGAAAATCTCAGGTCCTGTCCGCAGATGCACGTCTTGGTTGAATGTTCGGGAATGGCTTGGTGAACGCACCAAATCATACTGGTAGGTCGCGCTGGATACAAATGAAAATGTCCATACGTCAATTCTTGTAGAGTCAGCCCTATAGAATCTTTATTTTTGCTATTTTTATTTTAGTATAAGAAGAATTTTAATATCTAACTGTAACACTACATGATCTGTATATAACAAAAGGTTTACAACATTAAGTTTGAGATTATAATTTTTTTTTATAAAATTTCAAGGCAAAGTGAAAGGTCGAAAGCGACCCGCCCTGGACCCGCCTGGACGCATGTCTTGATTTAATCATCGACAATGGCTTGGTCATAGCACTAGATTATTGCTAAGATATTATGGCAACATTTAGGTAAAGTCTTATTTTTAGGCCTCTTATTTTTAATTGCGTGTAATGTTACTTGTTTTTCAATGGATTTATTTGTTTTTTTTTTCAATTATCCTTACGGTATTTAGAACATATTTATATAATACACTGGTTTTTAATACCTTTGTTTTTTGAGCAAATCGCACCGTGAGTTAACTGCCTCACATTTCGATACAATTGTTGTACGTAGGCAGCGGTCGTTTAGACATTCCGGCGAGTAGCTGCGTAGTTGTAACTTTGCGTCGCAGATTTTTTTTATACAACCGACGGCGTGCTGTCTGGAGGCTTACTGAAGTTCATTGCAACGAGAGCGAATACTGATTACCAAAAATTAATGTGAATCATATTGCCAAAAGTTTCACTAGTACTTTGCCGGCCTTTTAAGAATTGATTCTCTTTTCTTGACTAATAATAATAATAATAATTTATTTCATATTTGTTTCACAGAATGACTCTGTCAGACGTTTTTGGAAATACTCTGAATGAAACATTCAATTTTCTAGTTAAACGCAGTTTTCAGCTGCTCTGCTAAGGGTACTTTCTAGCAACTTCCCTCTCGAGATACATTTTCAAGCCTAGTTTGGGTATCTCTTCCGCTTAGTAGTAGTTTCAGTATTATGAAATGGTGTGTCTGCGCAAATTATGGTGTACTATATCTCGAAAAATAATCTTAACAGAGAATGAGTGCTGGCGAATCGCCCTAATGTTATTCCTTTTTCAATAATGCGAAGAAAACACTTAACAAATTAGAAAAAAGTAAACGGATATTGTAAGCACTTTAAGATAATGATCTGAATATACAAGCTCCCATTTATCTTAATATTGTAGTAATTCAAATATAGTTACGTTCAACCTCGTTATTACATGTTTTATTTAAATAACTAATGTACCAGAAATAAATGTCAAGCCGAATTCAACAGAATTTATGTCACTTATTGCGTAGTGCATTTTTTTTATAAGGCAACGTGACTAAATGTCAATCATAAAAAGCACTCACCGGAGCCCATGGTTATGTATTTTAATACTGCATCGAGCGGACTTTGAGGAAGGAATAACATCCGATTCCAGAGTTCGTTAGTTTGTCAAGGAAAATACCAAGAAGCCGTAATTCAAATTATAATTTGGCCGTGGGAATATCTTCTCCTATATCCTCGGTCTCTTCTAGGATTCGTCAAAGAGTGCTCACTCATGTATTGCTGTTTCCTTCTGTAACCAGTATAGCCGCTTAATTTAAAAGCTAATAAATATTACTATATAAAAAAAATGAATCATATGTTTTTGGATGGGTCATTTATATTGTACCTACCTGATGTTTGTGTCTTTTATTTGTGATAATTATTTTTCGTTTGTATGTTTTAATAATGATAACTAATGTTGCTGGCTTTATTCAATATTTATATAAATTACATAAATCAAAATGGTTGTTTGATTGAATTTCTTTTAGTACTTGTTTTGATTGTATTGCCAACTGTTTGATGTTTTCTATTAAATAAAGAATTACATTCTCATCATCGCTAATCAGCAAATCGTCCACTTTTTCTTTTGTAATGATTTATCTAGTTAAAATCAACTTTAGTAGCTATTGATCTTAAATTAAGGGCTCGTTACATATGTAGAGATAATTTGGTTTTGTACACTAATAGTATAATTTAAATGTAAAATAATTAAAGTGACCTTGTTTACTTGATCTTACTTTATGACCAAACTTATTATTATTAGCAAACCAAATTCGGCACGTGTCGGCACTTTAGTATATAGAATTCTAATTTGTGAAAAGTATTTTTAAATTCTGAAGAGTTTGAACTTTAATTATGTATAAATTGATGAGATTTCTTTTTATGAGCGCAATTAACACATCAAAAAGCAACAAATGTCTAAATCCAAGTATAAATTATTACCATTTTTTTTTAAATTTCGTATTGGTTTAGATTTTTTTAAATTACATTTAAATTCTGCTTGACGAGAGCTAAAGTCAATATGTAGTTCTTTTATATTATTATAATTGTTTTAAGTTTTTTTAGGAAGGAACTAAACCTTTTTTAAATAAAGTACAAAATAATCTATGACGTTAGTGATTTATTTTAAAAAGGCTTAAGTACTTGGTGTTAAATAACTCATTGGAAAAAATACAATATAATTTATTCTAGTATAAATTCGTGCCAGACAGATGTAGAAATGTTTCTAAACTTTCTCTACTTAAGGATTTACAAATTCGAGTGTTGAAACGGAGCTTAAAGCTCTGACGACTCGCATAAAAAGGGTTGGTCAGTCATAATTATTGAGTCAATGAACTTTGATGCTTTGAACTGCAATGCACCAATGCTATAATAAATATGACATGGCACCTAAAAGGTTTTTGTAAGATTGTAATATATTTTAGAAAAAAAATATAACATTGTCAAGTCTCATACAAAAATCATTTAAATTATATATTATTTTCTACTTTTGCGAATCAATTTTACATGACGAGTTCTCTCATTCAATTATAATTAATTAAAATTGTAATGGAGTGAGAATAATGGTTTATATATATAATATTATTAACACGGGGTACTTTCGATATAGTTTTTAATTCAAAGAAAAATAATGGAAATTACAGATGTGTACACGAAATTTTAATCTCAAAGGTATGACAGTTACATAACGCAGGAAATTAAAAAAAATACAGAAATTGCAGCCATTTTTCTTATGAAACGGAAACCAAATGATATTCTATTGTTTATGCGTCGCTGAGATTATTTTCTTTGTTCCCAATGGTAGACATATAAAATTAACTACAAATAAAATTTGCATGTAAGCTACTTATATCATTCTTATAATGTGAAGCAAACTGAACTGCTAAATTAAATATCAAGAAGCGCGAAACTTAATTATGAAAGCTAAGACAGAACACGCGCGTGTTAAAATTAAGGATATAACAGTGTGAAGCGCAAAAAAAGTGCATTCAACGGACTGTCCAAAACTCAAAGGAAGATTTTAAAGAAACATTCTTCGTATATGGATTTGCCGGGAACTTGACTGTTACGGATAGTATTCACACATTTTATTTCAATTAATTCCCTTTAATATATGAAATTAGCGTTTTGTATGGGAACAAAAAGTAGTTTCTTTTAAAATAGAATATATCTAATTTATTATAAATTAATTCTTAAATGTAATTGCTTGTGGCGGCGTCCATGCGAAAATATGGCGAGGGGGCCGATGGCTGGCCATGCGTCATACTCGTGAACGGGTGCTACTTGTGGTGACTGGTCGTACTTGAATTCATGTATGCGGTGATATTAATTGTTTATACTACGTATTTGCGTGTTGTTCTCACGAGTATGTAAGTGCGTGCTCCTATTTCAGCATGCCTCCTGCTGATAGAGGACAAATCTTTGTTTTTAATTTATTTTATTATTCTTTATTACTCAAAATGTCATATGGAACATGGTGTAATGGTTGCAGTATGCGCCTTACAAACATTGTGTAAAAAAAACTTGGCGATTAAAAAGAGTGGCGGAGAGTTTATTGCCAGTTCTTCTCTTCCGTTCTACGCCCTTGATTTGAGAACTGGCAGTAAATGTAATAATTAGAATAATTTTATGTATATTTCTTTTCTTTTTTTGACGTTCATAAGTGTACATTGTGTTACCTATATGAATAAATGATTTTTTGTATAATCAAAGTATCAACCATTGCTACCTTTACACTTTTACCATTTTTTAGATACTTAGAATCGATAAATTCTTTGAAAGCAATTTCAATCCCCCTATCAAAGTTGAATTTTGAAGTTGCAAGAACTTTTGCCAATTCCAAAAACATGGTAATCTGTTGGACTGAAGCTCCTATAACTTGGTAGCAGTCTGTTCTGCAGTGTGTAGTCTAGCGTTATTATGAAGCAGCAGTGGCCTAAAGCTGATATTTCATACACCGAGTTTGGACCGCTAACGAACCGTGAACGATAATATAGTGTCCAACCAGCCTTACACTTTTATGTATGACATTTTTTGTGTAACTATAACTCTTCACTCCGTGGTCTGACACGTCCGTTGATTAAAAATGTCGAATAATTTCACTCAGCTACAAATTAATCCCAGAAATATGTTCGACCGCTACAATCACTGTGATGACGTCATTAATTTTTTTGACGTTCATAAGTGTACTTGTTTACTTTTATGAATAAAGATATTTTGTTGTTGTTGTTGTTTGTTGTTACCTTGATACGCGCTAACAAACTTATTCCAACAGCTAATGCTAACTCAACCACTGGGCCTTTCGAGTCAGTGGTCTACTTCTGCATATGTAATTAGTATTTTAATATTTATGGCAGGGCAGGTGGCTTATCTGAGAAGCGATACCGATATACACACTCACATTGCTATAGGCTCGCAAGTGCGTTGCTGATCTTTTAATAATTCCTACACTCTTTAAAGAGTAGCATTTTCTCAATAGCTTCATCGTATCTTTTGTCGTTTGCTTTACAATAAACAAGATACTCTCGTTGAAACATGTGCTGTGGTTACTTATCTCTAACAACGAGTTTAGAGTATTATGTTCCACAATTGTCAGTATTGCAGTACAATCAATTTGCAGTTCAGGTGAAGTTGTGATCCGACACTTCATGCTCGTTTGTCAGAGCCCCCAACACGTAATGGTCAAAGTCAAGTACCGAGAAGCAATCATGCAAACTAATGTCATAAAACTTGATTATAATCTTGTCAATTGCAAGTACTTCGAAATTTAAATTTGGAACGTCCGTCGTAGCAAGAGAGAGATGGAGATACATTATCTAAGTGCTGTATTGTTTCTGTAACAAGAGTTATCAAAAATATAATCACACAAAACAATATTTGGCCTAGTGTATTGCTTCATTTGTTTCTGTCCCGGGCAATCTTTGACCAAACATTGTAGTTTCCAGATTATTCTTCCATCGTTTGACTACCACTTTTCCTTATAAGAAAAGATTTAAGACTTATCATGCACCGTAATTGTCATATAATTTAGAACATTACATTAATTTAAAATTAATCATTGGCTTGACCTTTTTAAGTCTGGGCCACAGATTTCTGTACCTGTTGCATGATGGTTTGGCAATCTAATGGACAAGTAGGTAATCAGCCTCCAGTGCCTGACACACGCCATCGAGTTTTTGTGTCCAAGACAAGCCTGTTTCAGATAATAAATTCATATAATAAAAAAATACATACAACTACATTCCCAACGCAACCGACGGATATTCCGTCTTCTTTATTATTATTTATATACGAATAGTCTTAGAACAATCTTCACCCAGAGTCTTCGGAATGGATGCTCTACTGTATTTACACTGATCTATACGCAAAAGCATTGTAAATTAAATTAATAAGATTTTTACACTCATTCGCTAAAGCTTGAGACATTTTCTTAACAACATATCCCCTGCGGCATTTCAGGGACGGTGTAAGGTAAAGCCTGACACTTGTTCCAATTGATGAATTAAGGTAAAAAGTTTTTTGACATGTTATATTTAAACTCACAGTACTGGTGTTGGTCTTGTGTATTGTGTGATTCTCAACTCCGTAGTTGTAAGTTTGAGATCTGGTTGTCAAAATCTTAGCACGAGTAACATGTGTTCATATAAAAGTGCGCGGGGAAATCTACATGTTTTACTACGTGTGAGACAGAAAAGATCCACGATCTACAAGCTTCTGTAGAAGAAAATATCAATACACAAACACCTAAAGACAAACCCCTCCAACAGTTGTAGCAACATCGGAGTATTATTACTAAAAAACGGTGTAATATTTTGAATAAAAATATATTTTAAACAAGTGAAGGAAGTATTAGTCACACATAATTTGTTAACATGAAATTGACCTAGTTGGAACAAGTATATATAGTTTATCGGGAATCGAACTGAGGTATCTGGTAATGTTTTGTATAGGCCAAATGCGATTTCATAGGTTTTAACCTGTACAAAAATCAATTTAGAGCAGTTGCATAATTATATTAATGTTGATTCTGATATTAAAGTAAAATATTAAAAGAATAAAATAAAATAACTCTTAATTATAGAGAAATTAAGTTATTAAAATAAACTTCTCAGTTTTTCTTTGACTTGCATTACAACTTTAAACACGTATTTAGTTTTCAAATGCTACTTTTTCAATGTATAAACTTCAAGTCAATTCTAAATTAAATAAACCCAGAACATTTTGAATATTCATAACTTTAAAATGTTAAGTGATCCGATAATCCATTTACTAACGAAACAATAATTACAAGTCCTTAAGCTGTCCGACTAGCATACGTTTTAATTACAAGAGAAACTTCTTAATTTCCCTCTGGGGAAGTGTGGAGCTTCCATTGAACGTCAGGCTAAATTGATGGGCTCGCCTTGTGACCAGTTGAAAGCTAAGCCCGCGTCAGTTGAACGTCCGAAGTCATAGTAGCCACACGCTCCTATTTTTCGGGGACTGATTGCCACGCGGTCGGGCATGCTTTGCCGCCTGCGCACACAATAACATTATTAAACAAAAGAATATTTAATTTTTAAATTTATTTTGAAGTGTTATGTTTGGTTTGAGTTCGTCATTATGTTGATTGCAAATGGGTTAATTAGAGTGATTTACCGGAAGTGATGTTTGCCAATATGAGAGCTGCGATAATACTTGTTTATTTATTTATGGTACTTCCGGGACCTTCGTACACTGCGGATAGTTTAGGTTTGTTAAATTGATTTATACACTATGTTTATTAGTTGTAAGTCTATTAATACAGAAGTACTTTTGTTAATCTACTGAACGTATTATGATTTTAGCTTATAACTATTGTAATTTTGCAAAGATTTTTTTTAACTAAGCAGACAAAGTCGTGGGATAGGACGTATTTAATATAAGAGTTAGTGATAGATGCGTTCAATTTTGTGTATTTATTTATATTTGACGCAATGCTGTTATGCTTACGTAGATTTTTTGATGTATGGCTCTCAAAGGTTTTCTAAAAAGAATTTTTCGTTTATGCAGCGTGTGTTATTTGATTCAATTCAATTTTATATTTCACAACTTTCCGTTTAGTTGGAGCGTTGTTTGCCAGAGCATAATGGTACTTATGCATTGTTTTTAAGCTTATGTTTTGACCTAATTTTAGTGCATTATTATAATAATATGTACGTCTTTGTTGATTTAATTGGGATAAGAATTTTATATCTACGTTAAAATATTATTCAGCTCTATTGTATGAATAAACATTTACAGTTAGTTTAAACTTTTAACTTTTTAACTTTTACTTTTCTCCTATAGATCCATTACAATTAGAAGACAAGGAGTTTTCTTTCTCAAATTGAATATTTTTATATAGTAACCGTTGCTATGGTAACGAAGCGTTTTAGAGACACCTATTAATTTATCGATTCAAATTCATTTACTTTTTAAATTATTTGAGTTTTAATTATTTTCATGTATCTTTGAACCAGTAAGCTTTAATAAGCATGAATGTAGATTGCAAACACCTGTAAAAACTGTATCTTAAAAAACACATTAAAATTATAATAAATATTACGAGAAATTAAAACCACAAAGAATACATTCATATTAAGATTTGATTATAATCTGTATAATCAATCTGTCAAAGGTTTTTTAATATAAGAATTTAACAAAGCAAATATTGGTTGCCATGGCAACAAACTTCAGTGACTGCTAAATTTTCCATCAAAAGACCTGACTACAGATTGGACCTCTTTCAACAATACACAAAAAGTTCGATGGCTTTGTGAAGGCATTGTTGTTATAAGAATTTCGGAGTTACAATATTTCTAGTATTTGGCATTGTTACCAACAATCAAAATGAATATTCCTATGCTGATATATGGCCATGCACCTAAATTCGTGCTAGGATGTAGATAGATATTTTGTTATAAAAATGTAATTATATACAAAAGATAATTTTATTTTTCAGGTCACAAAACAGTATTTTTTATTTATTATCGTTTCGGAGATTAAACTGAGAAAATTATAAAATATACATACTTCGACTGTACCTGTTGTAAGTTAACATAATATCATCCTAAGAAAACAATTCAAATATAACGAAGACTTACATTTTTACTATATTACATCGAAGTAACAAAATACTTAAAAATAAGTACATTGAAATTTCTCAAACTCAGAACTCCAGCGTAAATAAATAAGATCGTTGTCGTAACAACTAATATTAGCTGAAACAATTTACTCAATTTAATATTATTCCTAGACATAACTATTAGCTTATTCAAATTAGAGCGAATCAATCCTGAAATTTTCGATTTGTTTCCGGTTGAGTAGTTGCGTTAATTAAACCCTAATTCAATTTCGTGTTCATGCCACTGGTATCACTGATATTGCATAAAAGGTAGGAAAATCCTTAAATCATCCTTAATTAATTTTTCCTTTCACATTTGAAAGGCTTTTTTTAAAAAACTTTTTGGTTTTGTTTTAACAATCTAGTATGTCACAGCTGAGCAGAAACTAATGATTGTCAATTGTTAAACTTTTGTGGTCTTAGTTGGTCAATGTTTATTTAAAATGCTAACTTTAAAGACTATGGTTGATAGTAACGCTATTGTTAGCGCCATCGTCAACGTCAGCGTCAACGTCAGCGTCAACGTCTTATTTGACAGTCTGTATTGCCATTATTTATATTTTCTTTGGCAGTCTATATTGCCTATATTGATATTTTCTTTGGCAGTCTGTATTGCCAATATAGATATTTTCTTTAGGACTAATAATCTACATAGTAGGTAATACAAAAACGTAGTTTATAAGTATAAATTATGTGTAAGTAACGTGAAGGTAATTTAAATCTTATAATAACTTGATATGTCGAAAACTTTTTACGTGTTTTGTGGAATAACCAAGCTAAAATTATTTTAATGACAGTAGAGAACCAAATGCAAAGAAAGACAGAAAAAATCTTTCATGTTTAAATAAAATTTGAGTATTTTTAAATATAATAGAAATCGATAATTGAGCGTTTGAAATCCCTTTCAACCAATGTTAACCAACCATAAAATAGTTCCAGACACATTTATGTATGAAAAATCATGAACGAATACGCAGTATAAGAGCGATTCCTCACAGTTCAACTCAACCGAATAACTAGATCACAGATGGTTGACTGTTCGTTATATCGATGGAGTCTTTTGTCTGTGACTTCATATTACATCAAATATTTTGTTTATCTATTGCCGTGTTCAGTTTTGCCTGTGATTTTTAGGGTAAGCATCTCGACATCCTTTGTTACGGTGGCAGAAACTGTTTTAAAAAAAGGATTTTTGTAAGGCAGTTTCTGGCACGCTTTCAGTATGTGGAACCAGCTACCTACTGAAGTATTTCCGAAAAAAATCGTCTTAAGGTTCCTTCACATAAAGCATAACATTTTTTAAAAGGCTGACGACGCAGTTACGAGGCTTCTGCCAATGTGTGTGTCTATGGGCATCACTAACATCAGACAAGCCTCCTTTCCATTTACCTCCTGTTATATAAAAAAAAACTTTGTACATAATCAAATAAAATTAGACTTTAAACCTTAGGCTATATCTACGAGTATAAGCTATATACGCTAATTTTGTTTTAATGACTGGCACTGATAACGATTACAGACCAATCGGGCAAGCCTGCATTCTGTATACTTAAGTAAATCCGTTCTACAATTAAACCTGATCACTCTGTGGCGTTCCTGTCCAAGTTGATTTCATAGTCGAGTACGAGGTAGTGTTATCGGCTTAACGGCGGTATCTAAACGCTTGCACAGTTGATAGACTACAGTCGAAAAATATTGAACTTATCTTTTTTTTAAGAAGGCAATCGGTCAGGAGACTCACTTGATGTAAAGTAACGTCGTCCATAGACAATCGCTTTGCCAGAAAACTCGCAAGTGCGTTGCCGGCTTTATAAAGTTTGGTGCAAAAGAAATTAATAATTTGTACAAGCCATGTAGATTTTGAGGTACTTACGCTTAAACTGATGCACCCACATTGTTAAGATGTAAAGTCTTGGAGCTCATTTCGTTAAGACGCATTATGTCCTGAATGTACTTAAAGCTCCATTATCTTTATTACAACATACATTATACTTTGTCTAAGTCGAGCTTATATAATACTTTAATAAATAAATAACTTTCGTTACAAAATAAACTAGGATAAACGGTGCTTGTACTAGGAATTTTTATTATTTTTAAGTGGTTAAAATTGCAGTGACATCTACAAAGTACGATCATTTAGTCCGGATATTTTTACCCTTATTAATTGCGTATTTTTAAAGTACGACTTAAAAGTACAAAATATGCATTTATTATATTTTATACGCTACAGTTGAGATCTAAGTCAAAATGTTTAAGCGTATATTTACGTCTGTTAATTAAAAATTCAATAGAATCTCCAGCAAACTTGGGTTCTTGACAAGTAGAGGTTACGGCATGGCCGCTACGAAATGCTACGGTAGCTCTACGGGGTTAAGGCTGTTATTCGTAGCGCTACGCTTTTATAGGATTGTATGTTGCAAGTTGTTGAGATTTAAGAAATCTTAAAAGTATATTTGAGAATTGTCATAGTAGACTTATTTTATGGACAAGAATTTTGGATTTAGTATAAAAACAGTACGAAAATTCTTCCTTTTTTGCTGTTTGACTTGGCTTTTCGCCGATCTCAACAGTAAGTTTAAGTTTATTTTGTACTTTTATAGTAAACAACTTTAGATTTTCATTTAAGGCTTCTTCTTATATTATTATACTGAGGTAGGAGTAACATATCTAATAGTAACGTAGTGTACAATATTTTGTTTATTTATTATTTTCTACCATTGCAACTTAACACTTATTCCAAAAAAAAAAAAATAACCTAACCTTTTCGTTACGAGTAATAGACAATTCAACTTATGTAAATTCCATGTCAGTGTTAATCTGTTTATTAAAAGGACGTGTTGATACAAGATGTCTTAAAACAAAGTTAATTTTTTTATTAAAAAAATGTAAGTCGTGTATTAAAAAAAGTGGTAATTCATATATTAAAGTATTTTGGTATTTTTTTCTTTAAAATATTACCGTCCAGACAATCAGACAGGTGACTCAACAAAAGATTTCTACAAAAAATTACTAGAAAGAGAGAATTTTCCGCAGATTAGAAAATTCGCAAGATTCGAAGAGATAAGAAGAAGATTGATTTGGGCATTTGGGCATTTGGCAGCTAAATTTAGTTTTTCAACAATTGAAAAACAATTACAAATTTAATTTGTCATTTTAATAAATTGTTCTAAATAACAGTGTCGCATTACTTCATATCTATCTATCGATCTTTTTTTATCACTACTTTAAAATGCACTATGTACCTACTTTTAACGCGGCCTGCGAACGTATTAGAACGCTAAAGTTTGGCCCTGTCATGACAAAGGTTGCCCATACCTTTTATAGGTTTAAGGGATCTTACCCTTAAGGTAAACGAAGCGGTAGGTAGCTCTCGTTCGTCAAATTCCCGTTTTTGACAGAAGTCGTAATTATCGACACTTAGGGTCTGTTTCACAATGTATGGATAAAGTACGAAATAGCTATGCAACACATAAATTATTCGGAAGATAAGTAAAAGTTCCGAAGAAATTTCGCGCTACCTGACAGTCGTGAAACGTAACAATAGTGTTTATCCTACCAATAAGTAATAAATAGCTTATTTGGAACTTATCCGGACATTGTGAAACAGACCTTAAGTCGCAACGACTTTGACGAAAGATTAACTGTATTGAAATTTTTATCTTGCGCATTGAGATTTACGTTTTTATTTTTTATTAAGAATATATTCTTATGAAATCCTTCCTTAACAAGGATTAGGAAGTGACAGTGTATTGGAGCAATTTATCTTTATCTCAGGTGACTTAGCCACGTACACGGAGACACTTTAATATCGGGATATCTAGAGCTTACACAGGCATGATTGCACCTACTATCTTATTATAGTAATTCATGTTATCGAGTAAATTTTTTTTTTTAATTTATTTAATACTTGTTAGCTGCCAGGAGGAATTTGCCATGAGGCACACTGAACTAAGAGACATTTTATAAATAAACAGACACCACTATACAAAGAAAGCAGTTCAGTATAAGAGGCTTATTATTATTATTATTAGCTCCCATATAAGTATTTTTTTATTTAATAGCCGGGCTCTTGTCTGAGGATTTCTCTTTAATAATAGTAATAGTAAAATTGGTCTTCGTAATAGTAAAATTAGTCTTCGTAATAGTTAAATTAGACTTCTTTTCGGTCCAGCTCCTCTTCATCATTTTCTTCCAGCACCGCATCTCAAATGCTTCAAGTTTTTGTTTTTCTTTTTTTGTTAGAGTTCATGTTTCGCTCCCGTACAGAGCAATACTCCAGACGTATGTTTTGTATATTTATATTAATATATTTCCATGTATATTTTCGTTTAAAGGACGGACTTAACTACTTTGTCAACTAAAATAAGAAACCTTCCTTTTTTGTTTTTCTTGTAATGTTTTTTTTTTAATTTTCATTCATGTCTGAACATAAAAAATATTTCGAAAATATAACAATTGTATATATTTATTAAACTACACATCATATATAATGATATATCTACAGTATATGTTGCTATGTTTAATAAAACATATGATAATTATGGTAAGCATAAGTGTTTAGAAAATTTAAAAATAAAAATACAATACCATACACTTTTAGATTTAGATTTTACTTAAGCAAAAAATTACTAGCCAATCAGCGGATTAGGTATCAAATAGTCGGTTATCAAATCCGTAAATTTTTCGCTAAATGTTACCAAACGATTGACGAGTGACGTCACAACTGTCACGTTTTTAATTATAATTTATATCAAAGGGTGCGTCCCTTTGTCACTCACGACATTCATCAATTACTGTGAGGTTAAACGGAATAATTTTAACAATGCAGTTGCTTTTTTATGTAACTTAAAAGGTATAATTTTTTTAATTATTTTAGATTAAAATTGGTGTTTACTTTTTCTTAGTACGATTTGGTTATGCAGTTCTTGAACTTTAACCATCATATTTCTTGTTACTTTTTTTTTCCTTACTAGGGTTTCCTGGAGGAGATCGCTTGTTAGCCGTAAGACCACCCGTTGCATGCCTTATAATCTGTATGTGTTAATGTTATTTGGTTATATCGCTTTCCAACTATATTGAATAATTAAATCATATTGTATCAAAAAAACATTTGTCTATGTTAGCTTTTAGGCCACCTTACAAGGTAAAAAAAATATTGTAAAGAAATTATTATAAGGAAGTGTGGCTAACAACGTACAGAAATCCTCTGAACGTTGAGGTCGCTCCGTGAAGCCTGTGAAGAGCCCAGGAGACTTCTGTGCTCCTTGAAGATGCTAGCTAGGAAAAGTCCTGGCTAGCATCTTTAGGCACAATGAACCAATTATGTATCTTAGTTCAGTAACTGAGTCCACCGACCTATAGCCTATAGTATGATAAAGAAGGCCTTGTTAGGATGATCAATGTAACAAACGCAAATATGTGTTCCATTTCTTATTGAGTGCTAAGTGGTCATACGTCAACAAGCTCTAATAATCAGTTGACGGGTCTTTAACCCGTATATATTAGAAAGATGTCAATGACTCCAAGTGTTAAGTAGTAGTTAAGTACAGCTTGGAGAGAATATTTTAACTAATTAATTACTGCATTACGGGTAAAGTCGTTTATATAAATATACGTTTTAAAACAATGTATGTAAAACATATGACATCACAAATTTAACACACACTATAACATCAATTATATTAGAACATAATCTATCAAAAGAAAAATGAAAACAAACAAACACAAAAAATTACAACTATTTATAAATAAAAAAAAACTAAAACTAAAAAGATAAAATAAAACAGTAACTTGGCAGGCTGTTGTAAAACACATCAAGATTTTTATCGATGTAAGTAATCATGCTGCAATATTACAATTATATAAATTCCTTTACAGTAATCGTCCGTAAAATATTGATGTTAATTATATTGTTTTTTATTCACTAAAGCATATCATGTTGGAACTGTCGTGTATGGAGTATTGTGTTAGTTAAGGTTGATTGTTTTTGTTTTTTTTTTTATAGAACAGGGAGCAAACGGGCAGGAGGCTCATCTGATGTTGTTTAGTTGCCAATTAATTTTTTAGGTAATTTTTATATGTCTGAGCTATTGTCCTACTATTTTATAATTAGTTTATGCATTTATACCTCTCTCTGGGCCGGTAATTCATGTTTGAGGATCGTGGTCAGCGCGAAAAAATTAACTTCATCAATTTCGTCAGTCTTTGATTGATCAGTGTTGATCGTCGGTGTTGTTAATGATAATGAGCTTCATTCGTTTCTCGTTGGCCCTACGCATTGTATGTAGCAGGGTTGCATAATATTCCGATAAGTATTATAAATTGAATAAATGTTTACTTTATTCTTATGTTCATAAATATGTGTACTTTATTGTGCATCAGCACGTGAGTAATGAGTATGCAGATTAGAATTTATGTCTATGGTTAAAGAATCTTTATTTCTATTACATTCATTATTAATTAACATAAACCTTTATATACTCATAATTATTTGTAAATGAAACTATAAAAATGAAATGGATTTCATTATATTATTATAACATTATAATTATTTGCTATCACTTAACTACAATTTTTTTTATTTTTTTTTAAATCTATTTTGCATGCACACTGTAAATGAAATTGTAATACTTATGGAATGCAAGAAATAAAAGGCTTTTTATTTTATTTTATTTTCTTTATTATTATTATTTAATTATTTGCTTTGCACTATTAGCACAGGTAATTTAACGAATAACACGCAAATCTATAATTACGTCAACAATTAGCGTCTCTTTATAATATAACTTTGTCTACTATAATAAATATTACATTAAGTTTATGTTATTATTGTATTTAATATCAGTACACGACCATCGACGGAGAGAACGCCTCTTCAAAATTGTTATATTTGTTTCTCATCTTCGCTGAGGGTAGAATACAATTTTAAAAACAAAACAACACGCTCGCTGGAGTCGCTATTTATCGATCACAAATAAGCGACGTGATCCCTCGTTTCATATTCCATTAAATTGTATTCTAGATCTCTATAACTCTATTTTGAAAATATGTAGCTAGTATGAAACATTTTCTTGTCGGTACATAGTAAGTTTAGCTAGATTTTAATCTGCTTCGAAAATGAACCATAAAGTGGGTTGTGTGGTATGTATTTTTGTGCTCACCTGATGTTAAGTAAAAAAACATGGACACTCAGATTGTCAGAAGAGTCCCAAGTGCAATTTATCCCTAATTTGATTTGTTTCGGAAATCCTTAAGTAGGTAGCTGTTTCCACATAGTGGTGGTGCGCGGTTTAAACAGATTTTAGAAGGAGCTGGTACTCGAGAGCTCACACCCAGCGATGAGACACTCAATGTGGGGCCAAATTTGCGCTTTATAAAATCAAAAAAATCAAAATCAAAAATCATTTATTCATATAGGTAACATAATGTACACTTATGAACGTCAAAAAAAGAAATAAACATTAAATGATTCTAATTTTACATTTACTGCGAGTTCTTAAATCAAGGGCGTAGAACGGAAGAGAAGAACTGGCAATAAACTCTCCACCGTCTTTTTAATTGCCAAGTTTTTTTTTACACAATGCTTGTAAGGAGATGCAACCATATTCCATATGACATCTTGAGTAATAAAGAATAATAAAATAAATTAAAAACAAAGGTTTTCCTCTATAAGCTGGAGCAATGGTGAAATAGGAGCACGCACTTACATACTCGTGAGAACAATACGCAAATACGTAGTAGAAACAACTAATATCACCGCATACATGAATTCAAGTACGACCAGTCACCACAAGTAGCACCCGTTCACGAGTATGACGCATGGCCAGCCATCGGCCCCCTCGATATAGAGTAGGATATAGAGTTGCAAACGGTGGCCGGAGTGATGTACTGCCTTACTTAGCACAATTGACTCTGTAAATCTGCTCAAGGAAAAACTTATTTAGAAGGTTTTTTGCCCTAATCTATATAATCTTTCATTGGGTTTCACGCGTGGTCTACACAACTTTTTAATGGAATCTCGGTCCATTTACGTAACTTAGAAAACTACTTACTGTTCGTAAACTATTTCTTATTCTTGTCTTGTTTCGATTAAGATGTTGGAGTAATCTGTCTGATCTTTTTTGTTTTTCTTGAAACAATGTGATGACATTAAAGTTAGTAAATTGTAATCTAAGTGTATAAATAATAAACTTTGGAGTAGATTGAATATCATATGAAATATTTATTTATTTATTGGTGTTTAGTAAGTTTAAAAGACTCGCATTGCAGTATAAATCCATATTGAACTTTAGTTACTTTTATACTTTGAAATAATAAATCACAATATTTTTTAGGTCCTGGCCTCAGATTTCTGTATCTGTTTCATGTTTGTTAATCTTATAGGCTTTCTATGCCTACCGTTTTGGGTCTAATACAGTCTGGTTTCCTCACGATGTTTTCCTTCATTGTTCGAGCGAATGTTGAATACGAACTTAAAGTCCATTGGTGATCAGCCGGGGTTCGAACGACCTCTGAGATGAGAGTAGCACGCTGAAGCCACTAGGCCAAAACTACTCTATAATAATAATTATTATTATGTAATTGTTGTTTATATACTTCGTTGTAAGCTAAACATGTGTATATATTGCCAAGATGTCACTGACGTGACTACACGGCGTTCGTACGGTTCATGGTACCTAAACACACAAATTTAGAACACGTAGGAGCGCAAACAATCCCAAAACTAACACATATAATATAGCGACACTAGCAAAATTTCATGCCTGTTATTTATCTTATGTATCGTGTGACTCCCCTTACCGTGAAAGGAGAGCGCTTGAATCACGACTGTGCACCAATCGACACTTCTATGTGCATTTAACTCACTTGCACATATTAAGACAATGTCGGGATGACATCGGCGTACTATTTCATAAATCGACATCATCGAGTCAAAGAAACTGAACTGAATCTAGTAAAACAACATATAGCCGGTTACATATGTATCAGTATAATCATATAGCAATTGGATGGAATGTCGTTGATCCCTTGGAAAATGGGGCGGGCTTTAGTATGGACACGTTCCTTTCCCTTGGAAAATAATAAATAGCACAAATGTAAGAGTCTTTCCTCCAACTTCGATTTTCTTCCCTTTGGAGTAGAGAGTCTTGGGCCGTGGGGTTCAAGTGCACAGCCGCTTATTAAAGATTTAAGTTGGTATCGGTGACCCCAGAGCTGGTGCTTTCCTGGCTTAACGAATAGGTATACAGCGAGGAAATGTTGCTAGCGTTAAAGGTATACTGCCACAGGGACCAAACTATTTGTTTTGAATTCTTTTTAATAATTTTTTAATTATTTGTATTATTACAAAAATCAAATTACATACTTTTACTAAAAAACAAACAATATCTTGTTAAGCTGTCTTATACTGATACAGAAAACATTCTTATTGTACAAAAATAGTATAGATATAAATGTGTTATGTAGAATTAATTAAGCAATACTGTTTAGATGTGAAAAGGAAGAGACTGGCTGCCCACAACACAGGGAATCCTAGTGTGGGGGCCAGTGCACTCTACTTTATCGAAACATTCCTGTATATTGTGTCTAATAAATAAATAAAACATAAATAAATAAAATTACTTTGTAGGTTAAGAAAATTTAAAATACTGTGTTCTTGATTGTATCCTATAAACTAATAACAATATTTTATTTTAATCAAAATCTAAAAATTATACATTTTTTTAAATTTGAAAAACCTATATCTTGCTCGAGGTCAAGTTCCAACAGTCGGGTTGTAGTGACGATGACGGCGTTAATTTTATGCCGATTGTATGCCAGTCAAATCAATAGCAGAAGCGATAAGCATAGGTGAACGGTTACACTGCAAAACAAAACACAAACGAAAGTCTTTCGCTTGTTTAAGATAGTCCTAGTCCAATCACAGATATGCGAAACGACCATTTGACCATTTCGTCTTTTGTTTCAGTTTCCCCGAAGTTACAGTACAATGGAATACACAATTCTAAGCTGTTCTATCTTTTAACTTAGTTTAATGAATAGCCAAAAATCACAGCGTTAATAAAATAAATAAGAAGTTCAGGTTTCAGTTGAATTTCTACATTAATTTTTATTTTATATGAATGGTCATGAAAGGAGATCTTTAAAATTAAAATTTAAGTTAGAAGTCATTATTTGTGAGTTTATAATTTAGATATGTATTTTAACTATTCATTCATTTTACAATTTTAAGACATAAATACATTTGTAAATTTATTTTGGTACTGTTAAAGTGATATTTATCAACTTGTATTGAACACACATCTTCGATACTTCTTCTAAGACTTACTGCTTTCTCAGAAGTATTAGTTTATTATTAACTTAGTATTATGAGCTTCCAAGTAACAAGCCTTATCTCGTAAATATTATCTTATAGAGAATATTCGTCTTCGCAATCACGAGAAAGTGTCATTTAATAGTTGTAAAGAGCTTAAGATTCTAAATGAGGAATTTTCTTTAGAATTTTTTCACAAGATGTCATCTAGATACACTAATAAGAATGAGACAGCAAATTGTGTGACAACCGTGTTTATTTCTTGCGTGATGAAGTGAGCTTTTCGCTTTAATAAAATTGCCAAGTCGTCCGCGGAAAAACGTCAAATGAAAATATGTAATAAATTTTGTTTTGTTCGCTGTTAATAAAAAAATTGAAACGTCCCTGGGGATGACAATCGTAGTTTTTGGACGAAAATTATTGTTGTTTTTGTCGCTTGTGACTTTCCTCTCGATCTCATTATGTCAAGCCATTTACGATTAATTTATAAGGGATCTTATTTGACGTGAATTTCTTGCTACGACGTAATTGTCAGACTTGTAGTCATTTTGTTTTTCTATAAGTTATTGCATAATATAGAGAGCAGTGTTGGCCTAGTGGCTTCAGTGTGCGACTCTCATACCTGAGGTCGTAGGTTCGATCCCCGGCTGTGCACCAATGGACTTTCTTTCTATGTGCGCATTTAACATTTGCTCGAACGGTGAAAACATCGTGAGGAAACCGACACGTCTTAGACCCAAAAAGTCGACGGCGTGTGTCAGGCACTGGTGGCTGATCACCTACCTGCCTATTAGATTTAAAAATGATCATGGAACAAATTCAGAAATCTGAGGTCAACACCTTAAGAGGTTATAGCGCCACTGATTTATTTATTTCACAATATATACATAGAAAATCCAAACGATTTAAACATAGTTTAATAACATTCAGCAGCCCTTTATAGGCTAACACAGGTTGGTTACTTGATGTTAGATATTTATTAGTAATTGTTGAATTACTGACCACTGTAATTACCATCCTCGGCCTAGAACGTATTGCTACGTTCTAGGCTCGCTCGCCCGGTACCGTACAACCCTACCAAAGGCCGAGAATAAATTTAAAACTTACTCTCGAACCGGGAATCGAACCCAGTACCCCTCACCATAGCGGCAACATACAAAATGGCTATGAGGCCAAAAAAAAAATTATTAGTAATTAGACGATACTTTCAAAGTCCTTCATTTAGTAGGGGAGCCCACGATGCTAAATAGGGATTTACACATCCGTCCGCCGAGCGTCATAGAGACCTATCGGGTTGCGAAGCTTAGATAATTATTTAAAAAAAAACCTTTTCTTCGGTAGAGGGACTGGCAATAGACTTTAAGAAATGTAAAAAAATCTGTGCCATGGAAATACTAGAGCGCGTCAGATATTGATATAGCATCCATGTCCTATGTATTTATGATTATATGATAATGTTAATATGATTATTTGGACAAGTGTTATGTCGTGTTAATGTTATGTAGTGGCTCTGAAAGAAAAACTAATAGTTGCACATCAGGAGCTAAAACCTATCTCTCGGTTAAATATTTATTATAACATAAAAAAATATCATATATTATTTGTATTTGTGTACAGTTGTATACTTAGGTTTAAAGACTTTATTTCTCAAAAAAGACAAACACTCTCTCTGTCTTACATGAGAATAGTACTTTAGGTTAACATTACAACGTATTTTTTCTTAAAATATTCATAATACAAAGAAGCCGTACATGCCTTAAAAGTAAAAGTTACCCAAGAAACATAATTTAAAAGTAATTAAAAAGTATTGATTAACATACTTTCATAAATAAAACTAAATTTAATTAAATAAGTCATAATAAAAATATAATTGTAGTTAATTCTAATATACCTAATAACAATAATAATAATATATTTTAATTATAAAATAAATGTGAATTGCCCCCTTGCCTAGACTAATTCTTTGTCCGAGGTAGCTGCCAGCTCTTCTCCTGTGACGTCGACTAACCTTTTTGATATTTCACTCAAAGCCGTATAGCGTTAGGACACCCCAGACCAAGAGTCTCGGCACCGATTAGGACAAAATCATATTCAGAGCCTAAACCCCTGTATTTGCGGGTTTTAGCTCTTTCAGCCGCACCAACTCTGTTGTTGGTTTCATGAAGATGGGAATGCATGGATGGATGCTAGTAATTTGTTTAACATATTCATACGTGACATATTCACTTCGCTTCGATTTAAAGGAATCGAAAGATTTTATTTTTATTTTTGTGGGTAGTTGTGCGCCTTCGTAGGTAAACATTTTTTTGCTGTAGTTCGTACGTATTTAAGGTAATGCAAGATAACTGTTTCGACCATACACATAAGTCACACGTTTCGGTTAGGAGAGAGTTAGTTAAAAACATATAAAACTCCATCGTTCCTCTTATAATTAAAATAATACCTTTAAAAATCTTTTGTTTAAGCCTGATATTAATAGAAAGTTTATTCGCTTGGAAATATTGCATCGGTAAATCTCCATACGGTAAACAAGTTCTTGTCTCTCTCAGAGGAATCCGTCGATAATAAAAATTGAACAAGTATGTCATAGTTGCGAGAAGTATGGTTCCCTAGAAATTATTATTTCATTTTTAACGTGATTAACGCAAATTTGGAAATCTTGAATACAATTTCCGAAAATATAAAAATATCTTATTCGTTAGGTACACTAAAAGGCTGTCTTTGTTATTTAATGACACAGAAAAATTTACGTAATTACGGCTAATGGGTACAGTAATTGTAAGCAATACACAATATTATTTTATACAGCGTGATTCGTTTGTTCATTGACATTGTTCGGATTAATACCCGCACCTGAGTTTCATCATCGGACTTCGAGGCAGAACACGAAATTCCACCCGTATCACCTCAAAGTCCGCCGTTCCACAACTGCGCGATTTCAAGGCTGTTTTTGCGGCGCACCACCACTTTGTGGAACCATCTGCCCACTGAAGTATTTCCGAACCAATTCGGCTTAGGGTCCTTCAAGAAAAGAGCGTACCAATTCTTAAAAGGCCGGCAACGCACTCGCGAGCCCTCTGGCATTGAGAGTGTCCATGGGCGGTGGTATCACTTAATATCAGGTGAGCCTCCTGCCCGTATGCCCCCTGTTCTATAAAAAAAAAACACATTATTCACATCACAAACATGACGTTTAATACATCTTAATTACTATTAAGGAAGTATCGCGCCTTTTTGTAGTTGCATAAAATTATTTTATGACAGATTTTATTATTATATTTTCCTAAATATAAAAAAGCAAACGTTAAATAATTAGATAAAGTTAAATATACTTATCATATTAGTTATATAATTCTAAGGAGAACAAATTACTTCTTTTAAGTCATTATATTTTATAAAAATATATTTCTACGCAAGACTGGCGTTAATTGAAAAAAAAAGGGCTAAAACGTATCTGCCCGTTTCCCAGGATGGCATGATCCTAGTCTGCGGTTAGGTCTATTTACTAGACATGCTCGCCATTAAAATGCTTGTTGTAAAATACAATGTATTATAACTTATTACGATAAGGACTATACAAATTTCAAGGCTGCAAAAATTCAAATTTGCTAAAAGTAACATCATAATCGTAAACTTACCCGATATACGTTCACAAAACATTATTATGCATTCACGAAACTAATATAAAAATAAAACAAAGTTTTCTTTTATAACTCCAGAAAATTCTTAACAGATCCCAAACTAGCACAAAATAATATTGTCAAGCGAAACCTCTCTATATTTCTTATTCATTTAATAATAATAAAGCCTGCCCTTATTTCCATATCTTTAATTTATATTTCAAATGTTGTTAGGTGTAATGGTGATATTAATTGTTTATACTACGTATTTGCGTGTTGTTCTCACGAGTATGTAAGTGCGTGCTCCTATTTCACCATGCCTCCTGCTGATAGAGGACAAATCTTTGTTTTTTAATTTATTTTATTATTCTTTATTACTCAAGATGTCATATGGAACATGGTGTAATGGTTGCAGCTCCTTACAAACAATGCGTATAAAAAAAAACTTGGAGATTTAAAAGAGTGGCGGAGAGTTTATTGCCAGTTGTATAGGCAGTAAATATAAAATAACAATCATTTTATGTATATTTCTTTTCTTTTTTTGACGTTCATAAGTGTACATTGTTACCTATATGAATAAATGAATATTTTGTTTGTTTGTTTGTTTAATGTAGAACGAATTCTATACATCGATGAATTATTTACCAATTAATAACCTTAAAATATAGTAATTTAATATAAAAAAATATTAAAAGGAGTCCCTTTAGGCAAGACACTGGCAGCATTCCCCCTTTGAATAGTTAAATTGTCGTATTGTTACATGTAGTTAAAATTTTAGTCACTCGTGGATATGGGCGCCTCTAAAGTAAAAGCCTTCTTCAACCCTTTCCAGATGGCTCTATCTATGGCCATAATATAATATAATAGTATGCCAGCCTTTTCCTGCTATTTCTATAAGCAGCCTATCATCTTTTTGGCCTACATACTCTTCTTTTTCTGGATGGTTCCTTTCATTGTGTTGTCTTTAATGGCCATATGTTGTCCAGATTGTGTTGTCCTGACCATTATGCCTTTATACATTTGCTATATAGTAACTAATGAAGGTTTATTTTAGCGTTATTGTACTAAATCTACCTGTTTTTTTTTTACTTGGGGAAATGCATTGCGCATACCCTTCCGCCGCGCGACTGCTAGGTGCAGAAGGGTTATGTGGGACTCGCTATTGTGCATACCCACTGAAACCCCAAGGTGCCACCAACAATCGCCTTATGCGGGATGCGGTAACAGCAGAGCCTTATCCGCTTCAAATCGACCTGTTACACTAAGCCGTTCCAAGCGTCACAAAATAACTGGCATTAAGAGCATCGCATACGATTCCGTTACGGAACACTAAAACTAAGTGTATGTCAGAAAATTATGCAGATACAGTGGGGATTATTGATTGCCACACGACCTAGCCTTAATACTTTTTCCCTACACAGATGACCTACTTGTTAACTTATAAAAGATACTGAACAGCTCATTGTAAACAATACTGTTTTTTAAAAGCGATTCATTAGCATGCCCTTGCACTTGATTATAACATTTTATTGCATTGTAAGGTTTAATATGAACATTGTTCATGTTTATTTAATATGCCATTTTTTTTCACCTTTGTTTCTATAATATATAATCTCCATTTTGATCATTTTTCTTCTGCCTTGCTACTACTTATATATATATTAATTGTGAGTCAATTAACCTTTTTACATGTCTGTTTATAGATATTATTATTTATATTTTTTCTTTAGATTTTATTTTATTTAATTTTAGTTATCGTTGCTGAAGGATTATGGGTCGTTTATCAAAGAAACGATAGTAATTAGCACAAATATAACTTTTATTTGGTAATAAGATGAATGACAGCAAGAACACTTAGTTACAACAATCTTCATATATAGTGTTGCCACCTAGTTAAATTTTCAAAAACTATTTTACTTAAATTGCTCAATACTCCCACTAAAATTTAAACTAGGTACAAATATAAAAAAAATAAACTCCTACTGAAATTAGAGTTGTGAAAAGAAAAACAAAATGTGATCTCTTAAATAGATAAAAGCTTGAGTTGGTAACGCTTTAGTTAACATATCTGCTAATTGACTGTTACTAGGAATATAATTTAGTTTAATTACACCCAACTCAACCTTTTCCCTTATAAAATTAAATTTCACATCCTATGAGTTTGGTTTTCTTATGATAAACAGGATTGCTAATTAACTTAATTGCACTCTGATTATCAACATACAATGGAACAGATGTAATATTTTCACCTAAATCTAATAATAATTGCTGTAACCATAATATCTCTTTTGCAGCTTCACAAGCAGCTACAAATTCTGCTTCAGTTGTGGAGAGAGCAGTAGTCTTCTGTTTCTGGCTACACCATGTTATAGGTCCCCCATTCATATTAAAAATATAACCTGTAGTAGACTTACGCGTATCTACATCACCTGCAAAATCTGAATCCGAATAGCCAGTGAGATCACTACTTTCTCCATAACATATACATAAATCTTTAGTATTTATTAGGTATCTAATAACACGTTTAATGGCATTTACATGTTGTTGACTTGGATCGTTTACATATCTACTCAAAACATTTACAGCAAAAGAAATGTCAGGCCTTGAAACAGAGCTCAAAAATAACTAGGACCCTATAGCTTCTCTGTATGGAAAATTAATAATATTTTCATCCATTTTCTTTGAAATAACAACATTTACATCTGCAGGGGTACTGGCAGGATTTGAATCACTCATACAAAACTTCTCTATTAATTTTTCAATGTAATCTCTTTGATAAATACAGATACAATTATTTACTCTCTCTATTTCCATTCCCACAAAATATTTCAATTTTAATTCTTTTATTTTAAATGTTTGTTTCAAATATTCTATAACTCTTTTAATCATTGAGGAACTGGAAGAGACTACAAGTGCATCATCAACATAAATTATTATGAATACTTTCACCCCATTGAAAATACCTACATAAACACAACTGTCAGCCTGAGATTGCACAAAACCATATTTTATTAAAAACTCAGTGAATCTTCTATTCCAACAACGAGACGCCTGTTTAAGTCCATACAGTGATTTATTAAGTTTTAGGATACAATCATTTTTAAATGAAATTCCTTCTGGTACTTCTATAAAAATATTCTCTTCCAAATACCCGTTCAAAAAAGCAGTCTTTACATCAAACTGTTGAATTTCTAAATTATATTTAGCTGCAATAGAAAGGATAATTCTTATAGAGTCATATCTCGTTGTTGGAGAGAATATTTCTTGATAGTCAATATCTTTTATTTGATTAAATCCGCGTGCACATAAACGAGCTTTAAACCGTTTTACCTGATCATTTTCATCCTTTTTTATAGCAAAAACCCACTTTGTAGTAAGCGTACGTTGACCAGACCTCTCTACTGGAGTCCAAGTATTATTCTCTTCATGTGCAAGCAATTCTTCATCAATAGCTTTCAACCAGTCGTTTCTTTGTGGACTTTTCATCGCTTCAGCATACGTTTGTGGCAGTGACAGTTCAATTAGGTTTGCTTCAAAACGTCTATTAATCCTTGGTCTCAAATTTATGTTGCTTTGAATTAAATCATCATCTAATTCTTGAGAAGGTTCATATGTAGAGTCATTACTATTACAACTCAACATGCTATCTTCATTCTCTGATGATGAAGTTTCCACAAGAGTATCCTCTACATTTATTTCTTGCATTTGATTTTGTTGTCCTAATGTCTTCACTTCATCGTCAATGTATATTTGTGTAATATTCTTCCTTATCTCTGGAACATTATGTTCTTCAAAAATTACATTTCTTGATATTTTAACCTTTTTGGTTTCTGGATTGAACATCCTGTAATTGTTATTATCATACCCAATTAGTATCATTTTCTCACTCTTTTTGTCAAGTTTAGTTCTTAGCTGATTAGGAATATGGACATATCCAATACTTCCAAACACCTTCACATGGCCTATATGAGGTTTGATGCCGTTCCATAATTCAAATGGTGTTTTCTTAGGAGTTTGGCTGGAGGAAGTCCGGTTTAATAAATATACTGCACAATTCACAGCCTCAGCCCATAATTCCAGTGACACATCCCTCGCGTACAACATTGAACGTGCACTCTCCACAATGGTACGGTTCTCTCTTTCAGCACGCCCATTTTGTTCTGGTGTATATGGCGCAGTACACTCATGAATTATACCTTCTTTGCTGAGATAGTCATTGAAGGTTTTATTCACATACTCTCTTCCATTATCAGTATGCAATATTCTGACACTATGCATGTACTTATTTTTGATCATAGCATTGTATTTCATGAATATGTCCATCACATCACTTTTATGTTTGACAAAATATACATGCCTGTAACTTGTAGCAGCATCCTTAAATAATATAAAGTATCTCATACCTTGGATAGATGTATGACTCATAGGTCCACAGACATCACTATATACAAGGTCACCTGGCTGTAGTTCTCCTCGTATAGATTTGTGAAATGGAAATCTGCACTGCTTTCCATATGCACATGCTTCACAAACAAAATCAGTTTTATCACTGTTATTCAGTTTCAAGCCTTCTACCACATTATCAGCACTCATACTCTTGATTTGTTTTAGGTTAACATGTCCCAGTCTTTCATGCCACATTTTAATGTTATTTTGATCACTTTGAACTAAGTTACAGGTATCTGAGACCACAGCTTTAATTTTCAATTCATATAAATTATTTTCTGTTATTGTTGCACACATTACCAAGTCATTGCCTTTGTAAATGAATGCACCAGAGTCTTTCTTGATAATGATATAGGATTTACGCATTATCACACCTTCTGAGAACAGATTTCGTCGCAAATTCGGAACATACAATACATCATGTAGTTCACTGTTCTCCCACTGTCCATTGACACATCTCTTTATTAACACCTTGCCAATGCCAGCCACTTCCACTGATTGTTTGTTTCCTAATGTCAATGATTTCTGGTTACATTCCAATAGTTCTACAAAGAACTCCTTTCTATAGGTCATATGTGCAGAGGCACCACTGTCTAAAATCCACACATTGTCTTCAGCTTCATGGAATTTGGTTTCTACATTAAACGCTAACAAGTCTGCACCTTCCTGTTGAGGTTTTCTATACTTGGATTTCTTTGGAGCACGACATTCTCGAGAAAAATGTCCTCGTTTCCCACAATTATAACATTCAAATCTGTGTTTACGATTTTTATTTTGATTTGAATTACTAGCATTTCTATTCAGCTCACTTTGTTTTGGGCTATTTTTCCATCCTTTCTTAGCCACAAGAAGAGCGGTTTCTTGTTCTTCTTCACACTGTAAACTAGCTTCTTCATCTAACAAACGAGCAGTGAGATTGACAAGAGTCTGTTGCTCTGGATCCAAAGACATCCACGCTTGACGGAGTGATCTATACTTATGAGGCAGTGTTCCAAGTATTTTTGTTATCACAGCCATTTCACTAATACTTTCGCCACTTTCTTTTAACTGCTTGGCCAATGATTCCACTTTAGAAATGTGTTGAGCTACACTGTCATTTGTAGACATTTTATACTGGTAAAACTTTTCATGGATCAACATTTTACATAATTCACTCTTCTGTTCGTATATTGATTCAAGTTTTGTCATTATTTCCTTAGCAGTTTCACAATTTTCTATTAAAGTTATTTGTTTGAAGTCCATCGAAGATGTTATAATAAACATGGCCATGCCATCATTCTTTGTCCATTCAACATTATTTCCAGCCGGTTTAGGCACTGAAATATCAATCCCTTTTGCTTTTAGGGCACACTTTATCTGGAATTTCCATTGCCTAAAGTTATTTCCATCAAATTTTTCTAAGTTTATTGACCGCATTGAATCCATTTTGAGGTTATTTTGTCAATTTCTTCACAATACGATTGTAACTTTTTCTTTGCTATTTTTCTTAAAACTTTCAATTGCAGAATCTACTGGGCCCATAACCTGAAGGATTATGGGTCGTTTATCAAAGAAACGATAGTAATTAGCACAAATATAACTTTTATTTGGTAATAAGATGAATGACAGCAAGAACACTTAGTTACAACAATCTTCATATATAGTGTTGCCACCTAGTTAAATTTTCAAAAACTATTTTACTTAAATTGCTCAATAGTTGCATGTTATTTTGAGTTTTTTTTTGTTAATTAATTATGCACTTCTTGTACTTCACCCTCTGTAGGTGTAATTTTTTTTCATTGTTCCATATTAAGGTTGCCTGGAAGAAAACGCGCTTGCGCTTGTGAGCGATAGGGCCGCCCGTTGCCTAATAACTTATGTAACCTACTTACTTTTTTATATGTATAATTATGTATACTATGTTATACTATGGTATACATAATTATATACATAAAAATATAGGTAGCATGTTCTTTTAAAATACTTATAGTTACTTACTGCCGATTCCACTGACTCGCTAGTTAGTTCCTTGATATTGTCTCAATAATTAAACTGTTTTTTATGAGTGACAGCTTTTAGTATATATTATCATATGCATATGTAGAGGTCCGGACAATACTACGAAATTACCTTATTAAAAACCGTGGTGGTTCTTAAATATAATATTTTATATTTTTTGTATTATTCTAAACAATAAATAAATATTACGCCTTCATTATTTTTATGCATTCTATTATATATTACTCTAACGTTTTTGTAATCTTGTTTGATTTATAATTTATTGATTAAAAGTGATTTTTACCAAACTTAGCTGTTAGCTGACCAATAAAGAAATGTTTAAGAAAGTTATAATTTTTGATTTATTGTTGATATCAATTTCAGATAGTTGATACCCATTACAACAAATTGAAGAATGGAAAAAGAATGTTACTTGTCCGTGGGTAGTTATTGTTCAACTTTTTTTTGGTACATATTAAATTAATTAAATTAGCCGTTCAATTAACAGCCTAGATTCACCGAACAGCAGTATTACTAGCGGTTATTTTTACTATTAACATCTTAAATCTCCTCTTAATAAATACCAACAAAATTGCATGAAATTGGTAGATTCTTTAGTAATTATCAAATAGCAAGTTTAATAACGTTCAAAGTATGCACAACTTTGAACCGTATTTTCTCACAAAGCTGTTTAAAATTTTTAAATTATTTGGCCTTAAAATTGTGTTTTATTTTGCCTTAACCTTGTATTTTATTCATTTGTTATCTTAGATGTTTTAGACTGTTTTTTAGTATAATTATACGCCTTTGGTTGCTGGTTTGGTGTAGCTCGCTGGCAGCATTTCCTTGCTGTATTCTGATAATTATTCGTTGAGCGAGTTAAGTCCCAACTCTTGAGTCGCCACGGGGTTGCACTTGAACTGATAGTTTTTTTAGGTGTGTTGGATAAGTTAATTTGTTATAACATCTTTTGCAAAAGCATTTTCTACGCACATTTTAATTTGATCTAGTAGATTTTGAGTTAAAATCGTGACAAACATACAAATAAATTTGATTAAATTATACCACAAATATTTACTTATCGGGACTGCCTGCCTGTATCCCAATATTAATACATGTACGCAGTCGCAAACCATTTAGCAGTTCCGTACTCTTGTATTGGAAAACACATGTACGCCTAGGCTATTTCTTTTATATTTAAAAAATAAATCAGTGGCGCTACAACCTCTTTAGGTTCTGGTCTCAGATTTCTGAATCTGTTTCATGATCATTTTTAAATCTAATTGGCAAGTTGGTGGTCAGCCTCCAGTGCCTGACACACGTAGTCTACTTTTTCGGTCATAGAAGGTCATAGGTTTCGCACATAGAAAGAAAGTCTATTGGTGCACAGCCCGGGATCGAACCTACGACCTCAGGTATGAGAGTCGCACGCTGAAGCCACTAGGCAAACACCTCTCTATTATATATATATATATTTATCTTTAATTTATTTATATAAGCACTATATGGCTTTGATTTTCTTATTTTTTGATTAAGTCAGTAAATATTTACTTTTGTTTACACATACTGCCCACTCATTGTCTATGCTTGAAAACAAAATGCATTTTCGAGGATTCCTACATTTTTGATAGCTTTGATTACTTCTGTTGACAAGAAGGAGGGGGGGGGGGGGGGGATAAATAGCGGTAAATCTTGAACAGCCCCCCTCCGCTATTCAGGGCTAGCCAACAACAAATTAAAAGCCGCCCGCGCGGCCAATAATAATAGCAATAAACAGATTAGGGTTAAAAACCGCCTTCTCCGGGGAAGGCGAGGACCTTTACTTCGCATTTCGCTCACTCCAGTGAGCTTCCGTCCTGCCCTTCAGGCGATTGACCCCCCCGCGACGGCCCAAGCCGAGGTTCGAGTCTCACAGGAGACGCCCTTGCGCGAGTCGCGGGAACCCCACCCATTCCGGCTGAGCTAAGCTCGCCAAAACAGCCCGTGCTGAGCTGTAAAGGCCCTTAAGGCCAACAGCGAGATTCCATTCAAAAAAAAAAAAATATTCAGGGCTAAATTTTTTTTATTCTTCCAATTAAATGTGTTCAAATAAATGCACACATATTTTTATTAGTTAGGCAGCCCAATTATATGTAGCCCTCTCACATGTAGGTCAACTAAGACTTTTGTGTTTTTAAAACTAAGAGTGGGGTCAACTCGGTCAAGAGATTCATGAATATTTTGTTTTTCATTAATTTTTTTTACCTGAATTTTGTTATCTTCACATTGTGCATGATTTTGTATCTTTGTTCTTTTAATTTGAAATAAAACTGACCGACATCTTAATTTACTGTCTTTTATACACGACATTTTTATACATTCGAAATATCTGAAATTATCGCTAAGTTCTGTTTTTCGTATTTTTTTAATGTATCATCAACTTTTCAATTTATATTTAGAATAGTGACCCGCCCCAGCTTCACACGGGTGCAATGCTGATGAAAAGCAGGTTTTTATTATGTATTGTTATTTCCGTTGCTGGAAAGCTCCGATAATATAGGCGTGCGATCGCTGCTAAATAAGCTGTAATGGGCTGTATAGATCTATATTAAATGAACAATGTATTCAAGGTATTTAATTGGTTAATTAATGCTGTATTGGTTAAAGTCGCTTCGAAAATTAGCCATTATTTGTCGTAAAAAGTAAATGACAAAAAAAAGTTATTGTGGGTTATCCATAAGAGATAGACATATACCATCACGGACTTTTCTGTAGACCTTTTCAATGTGTATAATACTTAGTACATTATTTTGATAAAACTCGTAGGGTTCAGCCTGCGTTTGCAATGTAAGCGGAAAAAATGTAATTATTTACGACATCACATTAGAAACCTCAAAAATAACAGTACTTCTCCACTTTTTAATGGATGTTATTATACATATAAACCTTCCTCTTGAATCACTCTATCTATTAAAAAAAACACATCAAAATCCGATTTACGCATACATAGGGACAGAGAAAGCGACTTTGTTTTGTACTATGTAGTGATAAACTGGTCTAAGACATATCGTTTTTCTTATTTTTTTTAATAAATATATGTCTTCACTAAGACATCATGGAACATTACGATCTAGCCTAACTTAAGATTAATAGGTAATTTAAGTCTAACTTGACTGAAAAGGATTTTTATCATACGGAAGTGTCCAATACTACTTAGAGTCTCTTTTTTTTATAGATCAGAGGAGGCTCATCTGATGTTAAGTGGTACCGCCGCCTATGGACACTCTCGATGTTAGAGGGCTCGCAAGTGCGTTGCCGGCCTTTTAAGAATTTGTACGCTCTTTTCTTGAAGGACCCTAAGTCGAATTGGTTCGTAAATACTTCAGTGGGCAGCTGGTTCCACAAGGTGGTGGTGCGCGTGGTCTCTATTAAAGGGAAAACACTCAGTTTTTGTGTAGAACACACACTCACAGTTTAGCACTAAATATTAACGAACACTCACTACTTCACACACACACACACTAATTCACTAGCTGAAATGATTTTATCCTTTTCAGTCTTCTCACTAAGCCCGTGGTGTCAAGGAGTTACATATCGGTAAAAAAATGTTTTCTTGAAATATATAAAAGTCATAGTAATATAAGACAATACTATCTTCAAAGTCATTACAGGCAATGGGCTTACAGGCAATATATGCTAAAGTCACACATACAGAAACTCATACACCACACTCACTGCGTCAGTATTTCCTCTTTTGTATCCTAATGTAGGCATTTTTTTAGTTGCGCCATACACTACACATACTAAATCAAATCAAATATACTACATACATATTTTATTAGGTTTTGTGCTGTTTATAAGAAAGACCAAATAAAATAAACATAAAAGTGTTGGCGTAGTAGCGTTTTACTCTCATCCCTGAGGTCGTAGATTCGAGCCCAGTTCACCAATGGACTTTCTTTCTATGTGCGCATATAACATTCGCTCGGACGGTGAAGGAAATCATAGACCGGAAAACCGCCAGCCTTAAACTGAAAACGTGTCAGGCACAGGAGGCTGATCACCTATTTGCCTATTAGAATCACTAGTGATCGTGAAATAGATACAGAAATATGAGGCCCACACGCAAAAAGGTTATAACGCTACTGATATAAAATCATTGAAGTAGCTTAATTTACATAATTATTGCAAATGGACGATGATACATATAATAATAACTAGTTTGTATATAAGATCATGAGATACAAATGCTATATGACGTATATAATATAGCCTTTTTGATCTCAATATAAGAATATCAAAATTGAAAAAAAAAACTTCAAAATTTTTATCAATAACCCCTGAGATTAAATCCTTCAAATTATTCAGATTGATAGTATAGTCTATATAGTATTTTTAAATAATGCAGTCGTAATCTATAAGTTATATTTAAAAAGACAATTGGTAAACGTAGCTTGGAAGACCTAAGTTATCATCGATATATTTTTCTGTGAAGGAGTACTTAAAAGTCTATCTATTTGGGTAATACTATGTGTTAGGGGGTTATGGTTTATTCGGGTAATAATTATTTTTCTAGAAATTAATTTAAAAATTGGTAGAATCTGAATTATTATTAGATTATTAGGGGGTGTATTTGTTAGTTTAAAGTGTTTTTGTCAAGTTGATATAAAATCTTTAATTGTTTACTCATCAGTTGCCCTTATCATAGGCTGTGACACTATAAAAAGAACACTGCGTAGTAGGAATATTTATTTTAATACGTATTTCGCTTTATCTTCAAAACACTTGCATGCTTCCTGTCTGAGATAAATTACATTTGTATTTTAGTATTTAAATGATAAGTAATGTTTTGCGGGCGTGTATATTTAACGCGCCATGCGGCTTCAACTCTATCATAATCTGTGCATAAACAATAAACGTTACCATGGCAACCCCTTAGGTCGATTGAACTCAAACCGCTTGAGCAACTAATTAAGCGTATTGTTTAAGTACATAGTAAGCGGTGGCAGTGAAAGTAATTCAATATTACATTGCAGGACAGCAATTGTCTAAACATTTATTTATTTATTTATTCACACTTCGTTGCTAGAAAGAAACACCAATAACACAATACATAAAAATTACAGGGGATGCAACGGGCGAATGAATGAAGGAATTTGCGAAACAAAAACTATTGAAATAAAAAATGCAGATATATTAATCATGAAGGTATCGTTTTGCAAACTGTTTCAGCGCACAGTTGCTGTCATAAATCACTTTACACCTTTACCTATTGATTTTCAAACGTTCAATCATACTATGCTATTAAAATGCAATTTTGTTGTTGAAACTACATGTGTTTGGATTGTAAGCTTGATATAAAGTATGGATAAACCTATATATTTATTAATTGATACTTCGTTGTAGTAACTACAGTGCAAGTAAAATAATTTAATTAAAATGAGAAATTCTTGCAGCTCTTAAAAGCAACCATTAATTTTTAATACTTTGTTGTATTACAAAGGTTACATACATTCAGATAACATAAATTAAGGACTAACGGGCGGCAATACGTGTGTTGGGAATGTATTGTCTTGAGTGTAAGAAAACTTTTTCATTATATTTTGTGTTACGGCCCCTGGTCCCAGGTGACATATGTATGTTAAATGTTTTAGAATTAAATATAGCCTACGTTATGTATGTATGGTTGGAGAATTTTTAAAATCACAAAATCATCATCAATAAGATAAACCATAAAAACATCTATATGTTCTAATGGTTTATCAAATGCTATATATATAATAATCCAATTATGTATATAACTACATAATTGGATTAAAATAATTTGATATTCTGTACCTATTAGAGGATAAAGAACCCTTGTCCCTGTAAGTAGTTTTTATGAATATTTCTGTAAATGTCTCAATATTAGTGCTAACAAAAGAAACTTTCTAGTTACAAGCGATCAGTGAACACATAATTTATAGATTAATTGAATAACAGCTATCAATTTGCGTATAGCTTATGTCGGCATCCGAAAATTATATATCTAGTACAACCCTATATGAAATGATAATGGATTCTCAATGACGCAATAGTAGTAATTATATTGCTTATTAAAGAGAAAGAATATATTTTCATTACTTGAATTTTAGACAAATAAATCGTGAAGAGATATGTTCTGTATATAAAAAAAAGCATTTATAAAATATTAAATAAAAGTTCTCTCCGGCGGGGAATCGAACCCCGGTCTCCCGCGTGACAGGCGGGGATACTGACCACTATACTACCGAAGATTTCTTAAAGGATCTAAAATAAAAGTTCAGGATTTAGTAAGGCTGTATCGAATTTCCAGAATATATGTAAGTTTGGTACATTTTAAGTGCGAGTTTATGTGAACTATGCTAAAAATATACTAGAATTTTGCAATTGCCCTTTTTTACTGGAGCTAGCCACCGCTTATAGACCCCTACAATACCGGAAAACTTACTGGTATTCCTAACGTTACTAAGGAGGCCCGTATATTGGTAAATTTACAAAAACTTTAATAACGATTTTATTATTATTAATTATTCTTCGTTGCAGAAACATAACACATAATAAGATGAAAAGTTATAAAAAATATCTGGCGGCCTTATCGCTTTCGAGCGATCTTTTCAGGCAAATATAAATTCACTCTAAGTTTCTATATACAGGTCTGCTAGCTGGCACTCTAAAGACGATACAGCGGGCAGCATGTTACGACGAAGATGTATCATTGTCGTGTGCTAAAGGGACCTATATTAGTATACAAGTCGCTCAATATGGGAAGGCATCGCCGGGAGGTTATAATTGCAAGACCGAACCGCAAAATGTGTCTGATGTTGAGAAATGTCTCCGGCCCACTGCTATGCAGGTTGTATACCTTTGATTGATTATATTAGAAATTAAGATATCATAAAAGTTTTTTTTTCTTTTTTTTTTATAGAACAGGGTGCAAACGGGCAGGAGGCTGACCTGATGTTAAGTTAGGTTCTTATCAGTTGTTTTATTATAATTAGATTAATTATTATTATTTGGCATGGCAAACATGGCAAACAGTTTAACCAATTTCTTAATGGCACTGGAAGAAACTAGCGTTTAAGGTACAGGCTAGGGCTAGTTTAAAAGCTAGTGCTCATAGAAGTATTTTATGTATAAGGTTAACCACACAGAATATTGTAATATGTAGAATGTAATATTTGTTTTGAGTCAAATAAAGTAAATTTTTATTTATTTTATTATTTATTTTAACACAATTCTGTTTTAATTTGGCTAAAGATGAGATATGTATGGACACCAGTTTGATCCACTGATTTGCCATGAACTGAATATGAAACCTAATTGATAAAAATTACTGTAAATTAATCTTGAATCTTCTTAACAGTACTCAATCCTCCAAACGGTGGTGGTAGCTTGCCAGAAGAAACCAAGTTGCAAATTCAGTACCAAACTGAAACCAGGCACAGCAGACCCTTGTCCACATGCAAGAAACTTCGTGGAAGTCGCTTTTAAATGCAGACCCCGTAAGTATTATTATTACCTGAAAGTTCTATGAACATTCAATTACAGTTTTGGAACGATGGTTTAAATATATAACATATTCAACTTGACACCATATAGTAAGAAGATTGAAAATAACAAAATCTTTCGAATTAATTAATAAGTGCGATTGCGTTAGTTTTAAGACTAAAGTAATTTAAAACTACCGTAATTTACTTAACTACATTTTTAACATAAGATAGTTTCCAATAGATTAGAATTTTCTCTAGATTAAGGTTTTACAGATTAATATATATATTTTGTTTTTATATAACTTCTGGTTATGCACTTCTTGCACTCATCATTTTTTATTTATTGTTTTCTTTCTTATTAGGGTTGCCTGGAAGAGATCGCTTGTTAGCGATAAGGCCGCCCGTTGCATCCCTTGTAATTTATATGTATTGTGTTATTTGTGTTTCTTTCTAGCAACGATGTGTGAATAAATAAATAAATAAATAGCACTACTTACGTCTCTTGAGGAATACAATGTTGTTGTGAACTATATCTACTTACCGTTGTTTAGCACTTAGGTAAGTAGACTCGTAATATTAAATTATGTTTTTGTGCAGACACGATTTACAAAAAAAGTGTGTGCCAATATTTTAATGTTATATTTTTTTAATTTTAAGTTTTTCATTATTTTTTATAATGATAATATAAATAAATAAAAAATCTGCGTTTACTGCAAAAGATGCTATGCGACAGAATTGCCATCTAAAGTTCGAATATGTAACCACCCTTATGAAGATGAGATGTTCGAATGTCGTAAACAGTATATTACACAAGAAAATAATAATATAATAGTAATAACACCTAGCTTCTCAGTACCATACTCTTTATTTGATAACATTGCGAAAATAAAACATTGAATAACTGAGCTGATATTATTCTTTCATTCAGTAGGGGTCTAGTCGTCACAGCCATTATAGGAAAGTTATTGGCTCTTTCTTTTTAGTTCGCGTAAGATTCTGCTGAAGCCCGCAGGCGATCCTGATTTATCGTTCGTTTATTTATTCATGTGGGTCTTAAGCTTCTTAAGGGCTTATTATTTATATAGAGAGCAATATGTAGTTACGACGTTTTGAAACTACTATTTATTAAGACAAACGATCTTATAAAACGTGGACACACATATATAATAAACAAAGCTAAACGGATTGTATTGTTAAATAAAATATACGAAATACGTAAAACGTCGAAAGAATTCGACTCGAAAGGCCGGCAACGCACTCGCGAGCACTCTGGTATTGAGAGTGACCATGGGCGGCGGTATCACTTAACATCAGATGAGCCTCGTGCCTGTTTGCCCCCTTTTCTATTTAAAAAAATATATTTTAACGAAACAGGAATTACTACTGCCAAATAAAGTCAAGGTTGCAACCATGCTTGGTTTCGTATGCAAATAATATTGTTATTATCGTAACAAACAGTACTGCCAAATCACGTTTATACATAGAGAAAAAAGTATATTCTACTGTCATTTGAGGATAGCAGTTTGGCTTTATGTATGTCAAAGAAAAAGGCGACACTAGACTAAAGAAAACACTTTTTACCGGATTGAAGCTGTGCATTACGTTTCATGACGTTTCGCGTGCTTTAACCAACGCATGAAAGAACGATTGTGCCTCTTTGTCGCTCGTTCCACGTTGTCGCTTGCATTTTAAGCCTTAAATGGAACGCCTCAGAGCGGGGTAACGCCGCATGCGTCATGTTTTTTAGTCTCGCAGCCGTCTCCACCGAATTATAAGCGCGTCGTCGGATAAATTTAAAATTATGTTAAATAATTATAATTTTAAAATAATACATAGCTTCAATCCGGTAAAAAAGTGTTTTCTTGAAATGTGTAATAGCTATTTTAATAAAAGACAATACTAAGATTTTTCATGTTAATTATTTCTTTTTTTATAAAGAATGTATAATCTGTAGTTGCAATATTTGTAAATGTGGACACCGTATATCTACATAACAAAATCTGAGACCTAAAAAGGTTGTAGCTCAATTGAGTTTATTGACCATAGCTTTACCAGTGAATATATTTCAGATAAAGGGCTATCTCTACTGCTATTTTATAGACAAATTTATTTAATCATATACTATGAAAAAAGTGATTAAATGTAAGAGTCTCTGTATGATGCCTTATGTCGAAGACTTACTCATTGTATAATCAATAAAAGTATGGCAATATGCATTTCCAAATCACGCAAGCTTCCTCAAATAGTATTTGAGGGGACGGCAATCGTGGCAATAGTTTTACGAGGGCAAAGCCAGTGTAGTGATTTATGTGATGTTATTAAATTCCGGGGAGAGGTCACCGGCCGGCCACGCCCGGGAGTGGCCATAGGTGCGCCGTATTTGTTGCTGGCTAGACTAGCGTTAAAAACACGCGATTTTAAAGCCAATAATCTTACTTTGTCTCCATTTGTTGGTATTGTGCAGTTATCGTTTTAAAGCTAGATGAGTTATTTTGAAGGTACTTTGTAGTCAGCATAGACATTTGTCTCGTACGATTAGTATTATTTGTCAAGGTTTAAATTATATTAATTTATTTATTTATTAACACTTCGTTGCATTACATAAAATGAAAACAATATATTAAACATAATTTATTGAAAAGCAACTGGCGGCCTTATCTAGAGATATTTAATATAGAGATTTCTTCCAGACAACCACTGTGAGTAAATTACATAAGGTAGGCAAGAAGTGCAAAAATATATATTACAAATATAATAAGAAGGATAAAAACATACTTAACAGAAACAAAAAGTTAATTTTAGTATCAGTAAACTTTTATCAGCGATTAGTCTTACAACACATTGAAAACTTCAAGTTTCTATTCGTTTAAGGCTTGAAGAAGCAGTCAGTATATCCTTCTGTATTATTGTATTTAAATACACACTAATAGCATTGCTAGAAACTCCTGATTAGACTTGACATAATATTACATTTCTATACAGATACTAAGCCATAGACAATCAAATTGTGATGTAATTAAACGCCAGTTTACATATAAAGTAACGAATCCATTAAGGTTCCTTCAAAGTATAAATGAACAAAGAATACTCGTAGCTTTTATTTTGTGGTTTTGGATTTCTAATGGAAAGGGTTCAGACGTGTTTACATAGAATATGGCCAATTATGCAATCTAATTAGTTAATTAATTAATATTGAACAGTTATAAATTAGTTTGAGCGGGTTTCCACGTTGATTGGCGTTTCACATGTTTTGAATTTCGAATCAATTGTAAAATTATTATACATTGGTTACGAGTGATAACATTGAAGTTTTATAAATTTCATACATCAGAGGAACGGCTATATTATTATGTGTACTTGAGGGTAATTGATAATGAATCAATGTTGTATGAATCGTTGCAAAGAAAATAGGCTAAATTTAAAGTCAAAAGGTAATAAGTGTGTGCCTAACACTGCCTTTTTGGAGTCTGAAGTATGCCAGTGTTTTCTTGCAGTATTTAGAGTTTGACAAAATACTTGCAGATTCTAAGCTATAGAATGGTGTGGACGTTAATCAGTCTGCAGTTCATTTGTTTTTGTTTATTTTATATGTAATAGAGGGGCAAACGTTACGAAAAACGTAACTTATGAGTATCTTCAAACCAGAAATAATTACTGATAAGACAGTATATTGGAAATTCCATTCGTAATAGCTACTTGAAGTAGTAGCTACAGAAGCGCTAACAAGGGCGGATCCAGCTTTGGCGCCAGGATAGGGTCACATAGTCGTGGACAAGTCAAGTTCTTATACGTTTGCTATCATACAAAGTTATTATATTATATTAAATTAAGGAAATATTTAAGGTATGTAGTTACATATAATCTGTATGGTGATAAAATATTGAATAAATTGAGTGCTATAGAAATATGTATTTAGGCGTTAGATTCACATAAATAATAGAAATTCATCAAACACTACGTCAATTACAACTAATTATCGAAGTCAATCTCTCGTTTTTCTCAAAACAGGAAAATAGCCGCAATATAGCCTATCAATTAATTACTGGATGAAAGCAGTTCATTAGGATCATAATTCCCCGTCACTCTTTGACTGTGATATATTACTATTGTGTATACAAGTAATGTTTACATTCAATGGTGACTTGTGGTGACTAACGTTCAGCGTAATAACTTAGTGCTATGACAAAAACGTATTGGTTTTACATACTGGAGTCTAAAATTTGTCTACTGTCTTTGGGAATTCAGTCAGTAGACTAACTACATCTACTACTATGTAGTAGACTTTAACCCTTAATTAATTGAGCCTTTATAGAAATTTTTTCGAGACAAATAAAATTTAAACAAGCCGACTTCCACTTTTGTAACTAAATGCTGCTGCTCTTATTCTCTCTGCACCTGCTCTGTGACTGCGACAGATATACCTTTGTGGTTGTCTCTCAATATCCGTACCGCCGATTTTCCAACCTTGGAATCTCGGAACAAAACCTCAATATTAAGATCGGGCTCGGGTTTATAAATAATACAATTTATTTGTCATTTTTACGTTCTAATAGCATATATGTGATTTAACAACATTTGTAATGATATTCAATAGTTTTTAGAACACATGTTTTGATTTATAAAAATAAATGCTAAATTTTCAACAGATGAATTCCGCAGTCGAACGGCATGTGAGGACGACATAATAAAGTTAAATTGCAGCCCGTACTCTCGGCTGGCCATCTACGAAGCTCACTATGGAAGAATCGCGTATGAGGCCCACTCCATGACCTGCCCACAAGCCCAGGGTGTGGTCGATGAAAGTAAGTTTAATAAATAAGTAATTAGAGTGCCGTTTCTATAGCCTTGGGGATTCCAGGCGATAGCTTATGCAATGTGGCTAGGACCTCTACGGAACGTTCGGCTTAACCACTTCCATTTCCGGCAGTCAATTGTTTATACATTAGTAATTCATATACATATTTTATTCTAGCGGGAATGAAAAACATCATTTCGTATTTATTATTCATTGTGTAAAATTTATATTATTCTTACATAGTATATAAATAACACACCATAAATTATACATAGTATATAACAATCAAAATATATAATTATTTATAATTATAAATAAATTGAAATTTGCGGTACGCTGGCGTTGGGCGAGGAACACACTAGCTCTGGGGTCACCGGTTCTGTCTATGAAGCGCTGAAGCTGAAATATTTAATAAAGCGCCTGTGCACCTAAACCCCACGGTCCCTAGTTCAAAATAAAAAAAATAATTTTGGTGCTATATAAAAAAAGTTAATTATTTTGTTTTAATAGTTGTTGACCTGCCGAACAATTTTTAGGTCATCGTGTTCATTCATTGTACGTTAAGAAATAACGTACAATGAATAAACACGCACAAATTCGCTCACTATTATGGCTGGAATATATGAACAAACAGATATTATAACATCATATAGTCCTACTTTAACAATTAGTCAAATTCGTTTAATAGAACTTTTTTCCATTTCGGTATTTTTAGATTTTCATAACACTTTCACGTTTCAAAGTGATAGATACTTGACGTTTTTAAAATGAAATAATAAATTCTACTTTAGTTTAAAATATTTAAAAATCAATTTTAACTTAATTCAACTATATGTAACATTATTTAGCAATATGTGGACAAATACTAAAATTACTAATTTGGACGATATTGGTTTTTTGTTTGAATTCGTATCGGGCCAGTCCGCATCATAAATATCACTTCTTAAAATATACTTTTACTGTTTCCACAGACAGACAAAACAGCATGATAAAATAGCTTATGCATAATAGCTTAAAGTGTATTAAACATAATGTATACATAGGTTGCACGGCCCCCTACGCATTGGAGACCGTGATGCAGATATGTCACGGAAAACGGCGATGTCTCGTGGTGGCAAATCGTAAGACGTTTGGGTCCCCCTGCAATCCAACTTCGAGGCCGTACCTTAAAATTGCATATGCCTGTGGTATGTTTTTTGACGATTCATATAAAAACATTGGAAATGAGTCTTTAAATTGAGGACAAGAACTTAATATTTATAGATATATAATAACCTATATAGTTATAGAAAAGTACGTATCTCTGTTAATAAAAATGAATCGCTACTATGTTGCTAAGTGCAAAACTCGAAGATGGCTGAACCAAATCGAGAATTTTTTTATTTTTTTTTATAGAACAGGGAATCAGAACTCACCGGATGTTACATAATACAACCGCCCATGGACACTCTCAATGCCAGAGGGCTCGGGAGTTCGTTACCGGCCTTTTAACAATTGGTACGCTCTTTTCTTGAAGGACCCAAGAACTGGGAAGCCTTTTAAGTAGAATTTTTTTGGTAAAATATAGTTCACTAGTGACCCGCCCCAGCTTCGCACGGGTGCAATGCTGATGAAAAGCAGGTTTTTATTATGTATTGTTATTTCCGTCGCTGGAAAGCTCCGATAATATACGCGACATATACCATATAGACAATTAGACATATACCATCACGGACTTTTCTGTTGTAAGCAGAAAAAATGTAATTATTTACGACATCACAATAGAAACCTCAAAAATAACAGTATTTCTCCACTATGTTATTATACATATAAACCTTCCTTTTGAATCACTGTATCTATTAAAAAAAACCGCGGTTTTTTTGCGGTTACGTAGTTTCAAAGATTTAAGCATACAAAGGGACATAGGGACAGAGAAAGCGACTTTGTTTTATACTATGTAGTGATTTAGCACTTATTACTCCAGAAAAGCTCTGGAAAAGCAGTCTCTATTGAAAAATGTTTCATATGTTGGTACTAAAAATATAGGCTTAGAAAAAAAGCTTATTAAGGTGAAACGAAGTTCGCGGGGTCAGCTTATAAGATTAATAATACTGATTTGTGACTGTATTTGAAGGAAAATTAAAAGCGGACCCGTTAATTTATTTTCCACTTCAAAGTCAAATTTTGTGTTGACCCGTGTTATTTTAAACTCAAGTTTTAATTAAAACTAAATTTCATACTTCGAAATAGCAGTGATCCTAATATAAGCAGCAGATTGCTCATATTAGAAGCATCTAATATAAGCAGCAATTTGCTTAATGAAGAAATCAAACCAGTTTGTACTAACATAAACATTTTGTTTACAGTGCCCTTAGGTGTATTGATAGAAAGATACGAGAGTTCGGCAGAAAAGGATGAAGTTATACACACACAGGTTATGAATCAAGATGAGGGGCTATTTGATGATACTGGTGAGTAATAACAAAATGTGCAATAAGCTTAAAATCTCTATGTAACTGGTAACCCCTAAAACAGGTCTTTGTGTCTTCTAAAAAAAACGTAAAACACTCAAAATCAAACACCGTCCAACCGTTGTTACTATGGTGACAATGTTTAATGAAAAAATGAACCACTATATTACCAAAAATAGTAAGGCCTAGTAATATTGCTCGGATTACGCGCCTACATTTTAATAAAAATTAAAAAAAAATATAATTTAATTTACTCATTTTACCAAAATACCTTCAATTAGGGAGAATTTATGTTAGACGCTCTTCAAACTTACAGGAGAAACCTTGACCTCTCGAATCAAGGTCTGGCTGGCTTGAAAGCCTCGATATAGCTATTGAGGTTCAAGATATGTATATGTCGCACTTTGGCGTTTAACTATCGGCCTGAAAGATATTCAGCCAGTTCATCAAACAGCTAGGCAAATGCCACGGATCGATGACGTTTTATTACATGCCTAGGCTAGTTAACTGTGAATATAAATTTAGTTCCACTTTCTGATATACTAGAAACGTCGGCAAAACACAGCTTAGTTCGTCTTTTCCAAAGTTTAATAAAAAAAATAAGTACAATGGAAGAGTGTAGTGACATTAATAATGGGAATTCAGCTGAGGCTGACTCAATCCATTACATTTTTAAAGATATATTTTTTGTTGATATTGTATTTCTCACATAGATAGAAAATGCATTAGTGCACAGCCTGGGATCGGAACTACGACTTCAGCGATAGGAATTCCACGCTGAATCCACTAGACTAACACTAAAAGGAGTTTTAATTAAAAAAATTTTTAGATACTGGCGAACATTGGGACGGGAATGTTGCAACACCCATTGCTGATTCGGCGCTGCAACCTCCGTCGGATGACATTCATCTCTTGTTAGAAAAGGAAAAAGCATCAGAAGCCACCGCCGGTTCTGTAAATAGGACAGGTACGGAGAACTTAAATCTAATCAATAAACATAAACAATTACTAAATAATAAATATGTCTGTATGTATTACTGTCTTCGTTTAAAGAAAACTTTATAACTCATTAAAAGTTGAAGCTTAGTTTAAATTAAGTTTATATTCGAAAGTTAAAAATGTCCTTCACAAGCCTCGGATTCTTTAAATCAATTATTTTATTTATATAACTTAATTAATTCAGTAAGACCCATTGTTTGTTGTTGATTTTTGATCGTTTACTTTGAATTTGCCGCGGATATGGAGGACAAGTATAGAGATGTCAGATGTCACGTTTCGTCAAGAGGTTCAGCTTTATCTGTGACAAGTGTTAATAGCGTTCTTAGTAAAATAAATTGATTGTTATCAGATTAAGAACGTATCACCTTTAATAATAAATATTTAGCTTGAAATATTTTTAAACATAGGTAATCTCACAATTGACGTACAATGCAAGTGAAAATTAGTTGGACTCAATTCGAAATATGTGTTTAAATGATTACTTTTAATGTAATTTCAAGGATATAATTATTTCAATATTAATAAAGATAATGCTGATACAAGTACACATTCAAAATGGCGGATCCCCAGATGATAGTCAACTTGACATAGCAGCTTTTAAATGTCGCTCAATTACGATCACACGATTAGGGGTTCAATTATTGCTAAATATCGGCTGAAATTGTCGATATTTAGAATGTTGGGTGATAATAATTGCAGGTGAAATCGGTTAACCGCTGAGCGCTAATGCGTTCATGATATCCGAGATCTGAACGTAAGGGGACTTTTGTAATGAAGTGCGGTTTTCTATCTAAAATTAATGATCATCAAATGCTTCATGTTTTAGGTAATAATTAATACTATTATAATGGTATTAGTTTAATTATTTCATACTTAAACAGCGTACTCAACATTATGTATAACGAAAAGCAATTGTAATTACTTAATACATTTTACTGAGTAATACCTAATACGTACGCACACTATACACTATAGGGTGTATAGTGTGCGTACGTGTGGTTGTGTGCGTAGTTTTCAAATGAATATGAATTAACTTATGTGTTAAGTAAAAGTCAACTCGTGTCTGTTATAGTTAAATATATTTCGAGTCTATAAACATAAAAAGCCGACGGATTAAGTTAGATATATATATATTTTATATCCTAAAAATATAACCAAAGATGAATATATAATATTTTCAAAATTTTCTAACATTTACAAAAGAAAACCTCAATTAAAATTATTAAATACATTTAAGTAATTGTGTGTTGTGAACATGATACATACCGTATGTAGTTTTCGAACGAATGATATAAACGCTCTTTTTAAACATCTGTCAGCATGATTATAACTTATGGAAGAGTTTACTCGCATCTGCGATAATAAAATGCACATTTCAATTACAAAATTAGCCAGTCTTTATGAATATAAAATTCAGTCAGATTTATTCAGATATATTGATTATTTGTAATTAGTTTTTTAACAATTTATCCTTTCAGGTCGTTCGAAAGCCAACGAATACCTTTACTTCTATGTCGGCGTAGCGATATCAATTTTTCTAATACTTACTCTGTGCCTCATAATCGTCCGATTTTATATTAACCATCAACGGAAACGGAATGCAAAAAACGGTAATATGTTTACAACAGAGGCGCCAAACATCTTCAGTGATGCAACATCTGATATAGATAACGACGTGAGCCACATTTCTGGAAACTTCTATGATCCAGGCCATCCAGATATGCTGTATAGAGAAAGTACAAGGACATTAAGACCCATGAAGCCTTTATCCACAGTTTATCCAACTGCTGGAGCAAGTATGTATGGCGTTGATTATGTACCTCCCCTCGAACCGTTGAGGTTTGAAAGTGACCCAGAAGTGCTGATGAGCCCCAAAAGTTTAAGTGGATACACTAACACTGAATTCCATTACGGCTGACGGTATCTTGGAGGCTGCACCTCCGAGCCACGTGGATAAATTTAACTGTATTTAAAATTATGAGTTATGACAGATTAAAATATGGCATTGGTGGTAGTTCTAGTTATTAGTTAGTTCTAGCCTTTGAGGCTTTTGGCGGTTATTCGAGAAAGAACTGGTATTGGTGTAAATTTTGTTTGAATCTATAAACCTAAAAATCTTCAGATAAAAACGAATCTCCTGTTTTAAGAGTTATTGTGAACCAGGTGACTATGGATATCTTGATTAATATAACACTGTTAGTATATCTTAATGACAACAGGAGCTCTTCGGAAAAATGTGTATAAAAACTTGTAAAACCTATCGAATAGATGTACAATCATGTTTTAATAATGTTCTCAATTAATAATTAGGGTGCTAAAAGTAATCCAAATTTCTATGTAGTTTTAACATCGACTCTCATCCCTAACGTCGAAGTTTGATTCCCGGCTGTGCAAAAAAAGATGTTATTTCTGTGAGAATTTAACATTAGCTCGATCGATGAGGAAAAACATCGTGAGGAAACCGGCATGCCTAGACAGACACAAAAAGTCGACAGCGTCTGTCAGGCACAGGAGGCTGATCACCTTACCTATTAGATTGAAAAATGAAAGATAGAAATCTATACCTCTCTAATTTGAGGCCTAGGTTGTTGTAAAACAATTTTGTGACAGAAACTCAATATTGTAATCGATGTTGAAGTAAGCAACGGGATGAGCAGTGTTTTAGGGGTATCTCAAACATATAATGTACTTTACATACTGTAATGGAAATCAATTTTCTTATAAAGGTTAATAGAAATATTCTAAATGGTAATAACATCCTAAGCGTGTAGTGCGATCAAAAATAGTTTAACTGCATCTGCATCGATTTTTGCCTCATAATTACCACCAGCCACCAGGCGCCATACTCGAACCATAAATAGTTAATTAATTAATTCATTCATTTATGAATCTGGGAAACATAGTCTCTAAGAGTATATTTTAATCTGTGTAAACATTAAATTATTTTATATCTAAAAAGCTGTATATATTTTTATCTTAAAAATCTAGTGATCTAGGTAACAAAAGACCAAAAAAGTATGTTTTAAAAATACGCTTATCAATGTATAAATTAAATAAATATTTAGGTACAACTAAAATTAATAGAGGGTAATTTTTTTAAGAATTAAAGTTCTCCCGTATTATAAGCAGGAACTCCAGGAAGCATATTTGTATGTAAAATATTAAAAAAAAAGTATGCAGTCAGGATTTCAATATTATGTTTATAATTAAACTTTAGATAAACAGATTTTTCATACTCATAACCACGGCCCATAAATACCTTAAATATATCTTTAGGGAAAACTAGAAAGGAGTTCATATATTCATTTTTAACAGTGACATTAGATTGAAATGATTGTGTGCCTTTGATTTTCCATTTAATGGTATGTAAAACTACTTACAAATTTTAGTTCGTAACATTATATAATCTTCAATGTTTTAATGTTATTTTGGTATTTCTATTTAAAATACTTGTAAATAATGCTTCAATATTAGTGTTGGTAAATCTTAATAGATTCAAAATGTCATATTACTAAATAATTATCAATGTAAAAGTACCAAAAACTCGCACCAAATTTTACTAGACTACCGCTATAACACTTACTACATTATTATGCACTAAGCCGTCAATGTAATTTTTATAATTTTTTAATAAATAATCTAAAGACATGTGTTTTATTTCATACAGCCCATTTAAATGATAACCAACATTTAAATTTACGTAAACTGTATCATATACTTAGTTTATATTGTTATTTCAATATTCATGTTATTTAATTTTAGAACGATTTAATCGGACTTCCGTCAAAATGGAATCTTTTCAAATTTTTCCCAAATCGTTGTTCTTTTTCGTTAGCGATTCCTTGTCCAATTTATATTTTTAGCGTGGTAATCTTGCGTGACGCACCGTCATTATTCAATAAAATTAGGGGAAATTAGGGGATATGACTCCTCCATTCAAGACGCTAAAGAGGGGCCTGTTAATGTTAGGGAAAGTCAGTCATATATTATGTACATTAAGTTATTTTTTACTAACAATGCGCGATGATAAATCAAAGTTATTGATATGCTGATGAGTTTGAATATATTTTTTTTTATATTGTATTCGTTTGTTATTTCGGTCTGTCATTAACAAAGCTTCTTCTTCTTGGCGTTTAAACAAAGATTATATAAACTGAAAAAATGGAAGTTGAAATGAAATAAATTAAGAGAAGTAGTAAAGAATGACATTTTAATATTAAAATAAGTGCGTGCGTATATCAGAAGTGAAATATGTTTAAAAAGCCCCAATAGATAAGCTTGTACCAGTAAATGACCACTCCATGTATTTTTATATCTAGATTTAAACTGTATACGTGCTAATGATAATATAAATAAATAAAAAATCTGCGTTAACTGCACAAGACGTTATGCGACACAATTTCCATCTATGCTTTTAATATGTATCTACTAAACGAATACATCAACCAATAGCGATTGTCGATCTCCCTTTCTCACTCTCTCTCAATCTCAATCGCTCAATCTTTTCTTCAACAAAAACGCTGCATTTTAGTGACGTTCCGTAGTATAATTACTCTCATGCGCCTAAAGAAGTTTCTCTTCAAATATATATTTTATTAATTGAACCTTATTACATCGCCATTTTAGAACCTCAATTGGCGCTACACCTCTTGGTACAGCATCAAGAAACTTAGGGATCTGTTTCGTGTTATTTTTTTTCTTCTTAGTAGATATATGATCCTCCTGCGCCTGTATCAGCACTTACATTAGTGAGTGTAAAGCATCCCGACTATTTTTTTCTTCCACAAATGTCAAATGTACATGTAGAAATTTCATACCACTGCTCTAAATACATAAATACAGGTTACAAACAAATAGTACTTTTACCTTATTATATAATCTAGATTTGCTATCGTTAGCCTAACTTAACATGTTGTTAACTGAGAGCAGAACCTAGTACTCAATAAACACTTAGGAGCGATGTTTATCGGCTATTGATCTCAAACGTCAAATTGAAGGGTATTAGGACAGCTTAGTGCCAGTAATCCTCAACAAGATTGTTGTCCAAACAAACGGTTCGCTTATCTTTGTTTATGGCTAATTTGATAACAAAAACATACCTATTTTTGACTAAGCTTTAGAATATTCTGGAAAAATAAACAAACAATAAATAGTCATGGATAAATAGGTAGGAAGTTCTGTGGCTTAGTTACGTTCTCATGGCTTAGCACGTTTATTTATATTTTGTTCATATTTTTACTTATATGCTTCAATGTCTGTATGAAATTATTTAATAGTAAGCCAAGTTACTCTTCAAAGAGGAAAAGCATGGTAAGTTTGTGTGACCCCGCAACAATGATTATTTTGCTGGGACCCGAATGCGTATTGTGCCATAGCCGTGAAGTATTTATTACAATTAATTTCCCATAATTGAAAAGATTTAAAGAAATTTACAAATGTCCGCAAAACAAATTTGGAAAACTCAATTATTACTGTGGGGTAACTGTGTAAGAGTCCCGAGTTTATTTTTTACATTCAAAGCCAAAATCGCTGAACTAACTGAATAGGAATTCTCTCGCCGATCTACATAATATATCAGAGTTTCCTTTGAAGTGTCTCAAACATGTAAAGTAATCTTCGAAAAGAAATGCAAACCAAAACAATCGATACAAAATCCAGCCCATTTGGACTCAATCCATGTCGTTAGAATAATTTATTATTATCGCCGCTTGAAAATCTTTTTTTCATTTTACATCCCACAAAAGAATGCTTCGGCACGATTGATGATTCACTGATCATGCTAGATTTCGTCTTGATAGATTTCATGCCAAGTTTTTTATTTTTAGTTCAGTATGCCTTAAAAACTAAAAACATAAAAATAAAATAATTACCTCTATATTATCCAATCACAGAAAAACGGATGATAATATCGAAAAGAAAGAAAAGTTCGAAACACTAATAAAACAAAAGTTGCGTAAACACTTCACTTGCGATTGAAATGTTATATTTCTAACTTATGTTATAGATTCTACTTTAACAATATCCGAGCAAATTTCTCCAAAAAAACTGTTTTTTTTGGGTTTTCTTGGTTTAGTAATACCGACCATGGATACACTGAATACCAGAATGCTTGCAAGTACATAGAGCTCTAAAGGAATTGGTACGAATTACTTCAGTGGGCAAGATGCCTTAAGAGTAGTATGTAGACAGGACTGTCACTTTCATACAAATTTAGATTTCAATTGTTTTTGTGGGACAGGGGGCAAGATGCCTTAAGAGTAGTATGTAGACAGGACTGTCACTTTCATACAAATTTAGATTTCAATTGTTTTTGTGGGACAGGGGGCAAACACGTAGGAGGCTCACCTGATGTTAACTGATACCGCCGCCCATGGACACTGCCAGACAGCCTTTTCAGAATTTGTACGCTATTTTCTTGAAGGACGCTAAGTCGAATGGGTTCGGTAATACTTCATTGGGTCCACATAGTGGTGATGCGCGGCACAAACTACCTAGGAAAACGCTCGGTTGTTGAACGGCGGACGTCGAAGTGATACGGGTGTATTTACGTCGCAGCTGAAGGAATGGTATGGTATGGTAGGTGGACTTATTTTCCGCAACTAGACTCAACTCTATCTCTATATCCGTATAACTATATCACTAGTCGGATACGAGCTTAATGCAAAAGTCATTAATTACGCTGCACGGCTCTGGCTGCCTCTGTTAAGGCAACACATTCACATTGAAAGATCGTGCTCTGTGTGCCTAAGGGTGTATGTTGATGTTGAGATCAAGAGAGAATATACCAGTGCCTGAGCCACACCCTGTTTTTGAACCGTCTGTGTATATGCGTAGCTCATTCAGGGTAGACTGATCACGTTCCTCTTCTCTCAATTGTATGTGATAGTTCCTATTGAATATAAGTTGATTAGTGATTCTGTCACATGGTGCAGCTATAAGAGGTTGATACTCTATTGCCTGGTTAAGAATCGCTGTGTGTGCACTTTAGTGATTTTTTCCCCACAGGTCCATAAGCCTGATGGCAGCTAGTGCTGCCTCCTGCGGTATGTGTAGGTCCAGAGGTACGATTCCCAGGGCTATCTCCATTGCTGCAGCTGCAGGTATTAATCCAAACAAATCCTCCTCTGACCACTCTCTATGGTAAATGCGATAGAAGTAACAGAGTGACCCCACAACGCAAAGGCACTTCTCGGAAAGTGACCGCTCGTCGACGATTTCAATCGTATCATACATCCATTAAAATCTATTCTGTCATGTCTATTTTTTATCATAACGATTACAAAACCTTTTTGGCTGATTAAGATTTGGGTTATACCTGACGAAACAATTTTTATGAAACAATTTTACCATAATTATCCCCCCCATTTGACGGATTAAACTGCGTACCTTTATTGACCCCTATATTCATAAATTTCATATCAGTCTAGCACTCTTTTAGCTAAGAGTCTGTTGATGGAAAGATTGAGTACTTTAGTGTCATTTTAGAGAATTAGACTTGACATAAATTTCTTAGTAAAAGAAGCTATGAAAGTAATATTTAATAAAAAAACACCAAACTAATATTTAATTATTCACACTGTTTTATTGTAATGTTACAAAACACTTGTTCTAAATATAAAATACTAGAATATACAACTTGAACATATATATTTTCATGCCACCTAGACCTAACTTTACGATGTCGATTTCAGGTGTCGGTGTGCGCACGCATCGTAAAACTTCAGTCTAGTGATTTTTCTCCATCGCGCCAAAAGAAGTATAACTTCAAAAAAATGTCTCAAATCAACTCCAGTTAAATCATTTATGTATTATTTAGGAAGGATCTATTATTAGGATTACATTATTAGGATTTTGAATGTCAAAGTTAAAATTAAAAAACAAAAAATGACTTTACTGGCCCCTTCCAAAATGTCATATGGAGAAGAATAGGCAAGAAACTGAATACTTACTCTTTTAAAATAGTTTTTACATTATTTCGTATACAATGATTTCATAGTTATTTGTGGATACCATTGACTTGACAAACATAGCTATACTAAGATAAAATAGACATGATATTTTAAAAACCATGCTCACATATAAATATTGCAAGTATAGATTTTATATTATTCTTTATAGAGAATAATATTAAATTATAATAATGTGTAAATAATTAGAACTAACATACACTTGTAGACACAAAACATGTTCAAACAACGATTTAATTCCTACTTAGCCTAACCCAACTTGATGACGCAAGACACATCAATAAAATCCAATTCCACTGGCATTCAGTCCGAACACAAGCCATTTCCCAAGCCGTTAGGTGATCTACAATGTGGCTACAATAGTTTCAGACATGTGTCCGGAAGGTATCCGATAATGGGCACTCAATGGCGTCACATACGTCGACACCCAACGCTTGGAAGCCAGCCAATCGATGAAATGTGGCTTTGGCTTATTTAGTGTGAGTCCTTAGTTCGTTAGAACAGAAATCGTAATTTTTGTAAGGTTAACAGAAAACCTTTGGTATCCATTAATCTTTTCCGAGTACTTTTTTAAATCATAATGTATTACCCCCACACGTTTCGCAAATAGGTCGCTCTCCGGCGAAGTATCGAGAAATCTATTCACTTATTCAGTTTTGAAAGTAAGCAGGGAGCTTGTTGACGCTGGAGAGTGTGAGCATAAATCAAAAACACGGTAATGTCCGAAACGTACACACATTCTCTTAATATACTTAAAATAAAATTAAGTCCTAAAATTCGCATCAAGAACGATAAAACTCGCTAAGGTTCTAAGGAACTTCTTTTGTACCCTTTGACATTACCCTATCGTACTGTTTATATGGGGACCACATGACGCAGCTGGGCTGCACATTGTTGCATATATATAAAGCGCCACTCATGCGAGCAATACAGATCAACAAAATTTCTATTGAGGTAGACCTATTTGTTTGTACACTGGCTGAGTTCACAAGAGTTGCTTGCTATATTGTTAGCTATAAGATTTAGGCATATAAGTTTAATTTTTTAATGTTTTTATAAAGTGTAATTGGTGTGGGAATTATTTTGGAGTTCTATCCAATTAGTAGTAACTGTTAAGATAGAAAACTGTAGTGGAATAAATAAATAAATAAATATTTCATGTAATATACGATTGGGCTATTACGCGTACTAATTGGGTTTCATGTCCATTTACGTTCCCATAACACTCACTTTTCAAAGTTGATATGTTTTGGTATCTACGACAAGCGCTTTTTACAATCGTCGTTGAAATTGTGTTTTTGTATACATACACTCTAAATAATTGCTGTTTACACTTTCGTGCTAATTATTGTATTTCTTTTATTTAAGTCGTTACTCATACCTTTGTAAAAATCTGTGAAACAATTTAAAGACCCTTCTTGTCTATATATACTTATCTAAGAAATAACATAATACATAAAAATAAATTATACTTAATAACTAACCTTAAAATTTAATTATTAAAAAATATTATTAAAAGTAGTCCCTTTAGGCAAGGTTCCGAAGATACTGGCAGCGTTCCCCCTTTGAATAGCCAGACTAATTCTTTGTCCAAGGTAGCTGCCAGCTCTTCGTTCTCCTGTGATGTCGACTAACCTTTTTGATAATTCCCTAAAAAGCCTTAACGCGCTAGGACCCCACGGACCAAGGGTCTCGAGACCGAATGGGACAAAATCATATTCAGAGCCTAGACCCCTGTATTTACAGGCTTTAGTTACTTATCTTATATTTGTGAATGTCATGTTTCTTATTGATTAATGAATAAAATAATTTGACATCTGTAAATCATAGATGTAGATAAAAGTTTAAGTGTTTTTTTCTTTGATTATTGTTATTTTTTAAGATTGTGTGTGTGTTTCGTTAGTAATATATGTTATTATGTCTTTGGCTATGTTTACCATCTTCTCTTTCCAATTTAGGGATAAGTCACCTAACGCGTAGTAAAATGGTAGGTTTTAAAAGGAGCTAGGACGAAAAATTTAAAGGTTTGTCTGTTTAGAAAATAAGCGTGAGTAATTTAATACTGTTTAAGTAGACGATAAAGTTACGGGCGAGTTTATAATCAACGGCGCCCGTACTCTGTAATTTACAATAACAGCGATAACGACGTTTTGTATGGAATTTCAGTGTAGTTCTCTCTTTTGAAACTACACATTCACTAACAATCTCAAAAAACATCTCAAACTGACCCATGCTGACACGGTAAAGTATTCTTGACAGTAAAGGTTGAATTCAGTAAAGTATTCTTTTGTTATTTAGTGTCATGTAGACATTTTAAATACCGTTGATATGTCAAATGACTAGTTTCCAACATAGCAAATCTATTGCACTTTCTTTGAAGTTAAGATCTTATGAAGTGTGTGTATTGGAAATTAGTTAGTAGGGCTTAACACATTAAGTGCCTTCTTCTCGGATCCGAGTGGAGCGGGGTTATAGTAGCGGTGCCGCCCACTCGGATCCGAGCGAGCGTCCCGATCTTTTTTCCAAACCATTGCCATCGCTAGCCCTCGCATCCGATGTGCTGTATGCCGATCACACGGATCCGAAAAATGTATTTTTTTTTAAATAAAAATTTTTTTTTCTTTTTATAACATGTACCTGAATAATAACAATTTGCCTAGTTTATGGTTTGACTCGCGGTCACAAATGATATCAAATCATTTATTTCAATTAAAATGGCACTTTTGCATGTCAACTCGTTCAAGTCAAACCCTCAGCTGATTCTTATATCATGTGTTTGAACTTCAGCTACATAAAAAGCAATGGTGGTTTTTACGAGAAAAAACAACATGAATACAACGCATAATGGATATTTATTTATTTATTTATTCCACTACATTATTTTACCAATACTTACGTGATATGTCTTATCACATATTGATACTTGTCTGTAAAGAAAAGTTATCTTTGAAACATTTTGTGCCTTCACTCTGTGCCTCCAACTCTAGTCTACTTTCCACTCCTAGGTGAGAGTATATGTTGCGGTCTCCAAGTTAAAGAGTGTGTAGTAAATTAAACATAATCAGTAGCCAATATTTTAATGCCTACGGAAAGAATGGCTGGCTCCACCAACTGTACGCTACACACGTAATAATAAATGTATGACGTACATACGTAAAGGCAGTGTTGGCCTAGTGACTTCAGCATGCGACTCTTATACCTGATGTCGTAGGTTCGATCCCCGGCTGTGCACCAATGGACTTTCTTTCTATGTGCGCATTTAACATTTGCTCGAACGGTGAAGGAAAACATCGTGAGAAAACCGACATGTCTTAGACCCAAAAAGGCTGATCACCTATTTGCCTATTAGATTTAAAAATGATCATGACAGATTCAGAAATCTGAGGCCAACACCTAATGAGGTTGTAGCGCTACTGATTTATTTATTTTACATACATTAACACATGGTTGGTTGGCGATCATTTTCTTTTTTTGTATTATTTCCTTTATACGCTGTAATTACGAACTGCTTAGACGATATTCGATATTGAAAGGATATTAAAAATGCTTGCCAATAAATTTCTTAAAGTTTGAAATTTCCTCAAAGAAGAGGAATCAAAGTCTTTTTTTCTTTTAGTTCGAAGTCGGGTTGACGTCGACCTTTTGCTGTTGAAACTTCGGCGGCTTATTACTTCGCGAGCAAACGTGGCAAGAAAGATAACATGATAAATTAGTGTTATTGGAATGAAATGTGAAAATTTGTTCGATTATCGCAAATATAATACATATATATGCTAATGACTGTATTGACATACTATTTTACTAAACGTTTTTATTAACGATGAAATATTTTAAACGGCTTTTGTTCAATTGCTTCAATTTGGGGCTTTGGTTAAGTAGACATACATGACCTAGGTTTTAGGTATTGTAACATATATAATATATATCAAATCAAATCAAAATTTATTTATTCATATAGGTAACATACTATACACTTATGAACGTCAATAAAGAAATATACATTAAATGATTCTAATTTTACATTTACTGCCAGTTCTCAAATCAAGGGCGTAGAACGGAAGAGAAGAACTGGCAATAAACTCTCCGCCACTCTTTTTAATCGCCAAGTTTTTTACACAATGTTTGTAAGGAGCTGCAACCATTACACCGTTCCATATGACATCTTGAGTAATAAAGAATAATAAAATAAATTAAAAACTAAGATTTGTCCTCTATCAGCAGGAGGCATAAATAGGAGCACGCACTTACATACTCGTGAGAACAACACGCAAATACGTAGTAGAAACAACTGCAAACGCAAATACGTAGTATATGTGTAATTGTAAAGTTAATTATTATGTTTGTCTTTTATATATGTACCTAACAAATGATGACGGAGGATACAATTATATATTCATATTTCACATTCTTGTTACTAAAATCAACTGTAATTAAAAGTTCTTCAAAAAATTGTACCTAACAATTTAGCATTTAATTTTTCATTGTTAAATTCTAGGAAAATAAGTTTAAAACGTGTAGCAGTCATAATAATCTAAGTTTCCAGAAGCATCTTTCATAGAGTAATGGATGTTAACTTAAGGACGGAAAGTTAAATCAGGTCAAGCACCTTGTACGCTCTACAAAGAACTGTCTTGGGATTTTTTTAATAATTCAAAGCTGGATGAATAGATAATGCCACTTCTACTCAAATTAAATCTCATTTAAACCTTAATTAATCTACAGCTATGCAGTCCAGAATGTTTCCCGTTCTTTTTTGTACCATGGCCCATCTTAGTTTTTTCGAAAATCCTTATGCTTATGTTACATACGTAATTATAATATTTTTTTACAGTTACTTAAATTTTAGCTTTCAGGAATAAATTATTAGGAAATTATTAATATATTAATATAAAATTTACGTATGAAACAGAATACGTAAATTTTCAAAACTTAATAATTAACTGAAATTGAATAAAAATTCCGATATATAAGTCTAGATACAAGTTATATTTGTAGCGTCACTGAAATTGTATACAAAACAATAATCATTTATTTGCTTGAATGTTGTGTAATATCATACAATATTCAATTGTTCACATATTCTGCCTGTTACAAAAGGCGTGCCATTTAATGGATTTTGATAAATACACGTGACCAAACTACCTGTTAATTTTTTTGGCGCTTAATAAAATAGCTGTGACGTTCGTTACATGTAACCATACATGTATTTCGATTGTAATTTATAGGTTAAAATTCAGAGACAAAAATTACCGCGAACAATATGATAAGTATGTCAAAAACGTGTTGGATTTGACATACAGATGTCTCTTCTGGACCTTAATTGTTGTTTATGGCATTGATTTCTAACATACCAATAATATTTAATATCATATGAATGCCTATAAATATAGGAATAAGCTCTATCTATTGTTGTTCTCTTCTATGGTTGACTTTCTAAAGTCTTTTCACACATGACAACCCGTGACAATCCGTCCTATAAAGCGACAGAAAACAATTTTGAAAATACAATTTACCACCGAGTTTGTTTCTTATAAGTTGGACCAACAGGTTTAAAGGAAAACATCGCTAATATCTATAAAATAATCTTTAAATTGTCGTTAGATAAGCCTCGACAGCCTCTAAGGTTCAGCTTTAGTAAAATATTTTCCAACAAGCCGGACAGAGATTTAAGTTTAGCATAATATATTCAGGGACGCAATATGTGAACAACACAGTACCAGCAGTGGCTCGTTGATAAACACAAAAGCCAACTATTACAAAGGAGTTATTATAGAAAATCTGGTACCTCATACAAAATTTATGTAATAATAATTTATTTTCTGCCGTTTGCCTTCTTGAAAGGTAAGTCATGCTTATTATTGAGATAAGTTTGTTAAGAGCGCCATGCTGTTATCTGGAATAGACAAAGGGAGGAGGGTTCATAACATAGTTGTAAGAAGTGACGAACAGTTTTGGGTTTGATACCGGTCAAACAAAAATTTAGGACGGAAGGCTTTTGCTCTACAGAAAAAAACAGATATTATTGCAGCAACAATTTTATATATTCGTATGTATTACATTATATATTACAATATGTAATAATTATTTTTTACACCTATTCAGACTCATGGAACCAAATGTTTGCACCATACATATTACACAGATTAAACTGAGACTCGTTTCTGATTGCACCAAGGAAACAATTCCATCAAAACAAAGGAATTGTTATGCACTGAAATATCACTTCTAATTTTATTTGTACATAATCATACATATGTATGCAAATGAAATTTCCGAATATTGGACGCACTGTCTCCCGACTATAAATGAACGGCAGATGATTATCTGTTTTGCATTTTGCTTTTCAAAGGAATTCTTTTCCAACTCTGTTATTTTGGGGGATATTTGACCTATTCTTTTAAACATATATTTTTCTGTAAAATCAGTTTAAAACTGCTTTTAAGACATGAATGCATGCTTGAGTAAGTGTTGTTCACGTTGGAAATATGACGAATACATTTGTAGCGTATCGTAGATACGCACTAAAAATGTAAATACTGTATGGTGTAGTATTTTCTATACGATTTTGATGTATGTGGCAACATAAATACAGGACACTTAGAAAAGAAGAAAACAGACGTCACTCAGTACAGACTTTTAAGATGAGTGAGCATGTATTTTTCCTTTGAGCGTTTCTATAAGAATATAAATTAATTACTGTTGTTTGTGAAGAAATATATCAATTTACAAAGATAAAAATGGGTTGTGATTTATAAAAATATAGAACATCCCATACATTATTATTAAAGCAAATTTAAAAAAATGATGTCAAATAAAATAAATAACGTAAGATTATAAGGTCCTTCAAGAAAAGAGCATACCAATTCTTAAAAGGCCGGCAACGTAGTCGCGAGCCCTCTGGCATTGAGAGTGTCCATGGGCGGCGGTATCAATTAAAATCAACCTGAGCCTCCTGCCCTTTTGCCCCCTGTTCTATATAAATAAAAACGTGTTTTCTATTATGTTATTATATAATATATAGTGGGGTGTGCAAGAAAAGCTCTAATTAAGGGACTTACCGTCATCCAAGATTGAAATTATTATGTAAACTAAACTGATTGAAAACATTTTTTTTATTTTTATTTTTGAGTAAATATAAAAAAACCTCCTAACAATGAGCTTGATATCTTGAAAATTGATCTGGCGCATGGGGGGTCCACTTTTTTTCCATTTAAAATGAAATAAAAAAAATTTTTTTTTCAAAGTTCCCTTTTTAGTGTCAACTCAGTTCCATTTTCAAGGCAGTTCAATTTTCAAGATATGAAGGTCATTTTTGTCTAACAAAGAAGCTTTTTAGATATAAATATATCAAAAATAAAAATAAAAAAAATATTTTGAATCAGCCTAATGTACACGTTGCCTTTTGTTGGAAATACCTTCAACAGGACCCGGTTCTATCGCAAATCTCGTTAAAATCCTGGGAAAAAATACATAATTTTGATAGAATTCCCTCAAACAATTTTCATTAATCTCATTATTCTCAAAACGTTTTTAACATACAAAATTCGTGGAAACTTAAGCAATTATCCATTTTTCCAATGAAGAATGATTTTGTGATTCTGAAAGTGTCGCACATTTACCTTAAGCTAATCAGAGTTGGGAAGCGACAATATAACTTTGCTTATTGGAGACAATAGGGTGAAGCCGGTCAATCGTGTAATTAGAATTTCTGGAACAAGTTACGAATGGGTGATATGCCTCTATTGTATGAATAGTAGTCGAAAGGTATGGATTCATTTGTCTTTTTTAATAAAGATTTTTAGCATTCCAAGCAGACTTGCCACAGCAGTGTTGGCCTAGTGGCTTCAGCGTGCGTCTCTCATCCCTGAGGTCGTAGGTTCGATCCCCGGCCGTGCACCAATGGACTTTCTTTCTATATGCGCATTTAACATTTGCTCGAACGGTGAAGGAAAACATCGTAAGGAAACCGACATGTCTAGGACCCAAAAGGTCGACGACGTGTGTCAGGCACTGGAGCTTGATCACCTACTTGCTTATTAGATTTAAAAATGGCCATGAAACAGATTCAGAAATCTAAGGCAAAGATCTGAAGAAGTTGTAGCGCCACTGATTTATTTTTATTTTAAGCAGACTTCCCAGACGTTTTAGATTTTGGGGACTAATGAATAGTTTGCAGAAAAGTATGTGATGTGTTAAATCGTTTATGACATACTGCATTCACACTTAGTCCTAAATGTTAATTAGGTTAAAGGTGAATCCCCTACGCAAGGCATAATCATGAATATTCCTAATGCGATCTTATGCGTTCGAACTCCCACGCACCCCGGCGTCAAATATTTATGTGAGTAATTAACACTTGCTTGTTTGGTATCGGAACCGGCATATCTCAGAACCTTAATCAATGGCGAGAATAACGCAGCTAAATGTTCATGTGTATTTTTTTTCATAGAACAGGGGGCAAACGGGGAGGCTCACCTGATGTTAAGTGATACCGCCGCCCATGGACACTCTCGATGCTAGAGGGCTCGCGAGTGCGTTGCCGGCCTTTTAAAAATTTGTACGCTTAAATACTTCAGTGGGCAGCTGGTTCCACAAAGTGATGGTGCGTGGCAAAAACTGCCTTTCAATATATAAAATATAACATTGTAATACAACAACAGATTAAAACTTTAGTAGTCTATAGCAGATATTATCACAGTTTACAGCAGCTAAATGAACCATTTACGTTTATATCTACCATAAAGCTCTACCCACATTTGTCCTCCACTTTACGACAGCTGACGGTGCTTCAACCATTAACGCAGCATTTAAGATTATGTATTCATACCTTTATAATTGATCTTGCGAAGCAATTTCCCAGTCTATTGAAGACATGTAAGACGATCCATCATTATTTCACTTTGAAGTAAATTATTTTATTTAATAATCTCGTTTGCTAAAATTTTTTGGACCAAGTGGGAGTAGATTTTTCGACAAGGCTTTGAGACGTGAAGCTCCACTTTGCTGCCGATTTTTTACTATAAAAGAATTTTATTTCAATTAAATATCGTAGTACACGACATTAATCATTCAAAATAATATGTTAACTAAGCCTTATTAGAAATATCTTTAACAATTCTGATAATTAAACGCTTCCACGGGTATGGGATAGATTTGAATACAATGCACTTTCCACTAAATGGTTTGCTTGCTATGTTCTAATATTTATTTTAGTCTGTGTTGTAAGGCGATACGCTTAGGCGTTTAACACGTAAATCCCAGTTTGGATATCCGATGAAATAGACACTATTTCATATCGCATCTTATACTTCTCGTGTCATATCATCATATCATATGAATTCATGAGGAAAAGGGCGGTTATATTTTTTTTATATACTATAATAGAGACAGAGCTGGCGGGGCTTGTAAAGCGGCTAAAAAGTTAAAACATGCAAATACAACGGCCTAGGCTCCGAATATGATTTTATCTCATGGGGTCCTAGCGCTATGAGGCTTTTTAAGGAAATAGCAAATAAGGTTAGACGATATCACAGGTGAGCGAAGAGCTGGCAGCTACCTCGGATAAAGAATTAGACTAGCTATTCAAAATTCTATACCGCCGCCAGTATCTTCGGAACCTTGCATAAAGGGATTTTTAATAATATATTTTAGTATTTATTTTTTAAGGTTTTTAAGGTTTTTAAGTATTTTTTATATAATTATTATATAAAAAAGATTTATCTGCGTAATTCTCCAATGTTTCGAATTTTAGCTTTAGGGTCTGTTTCACAATGTATGTATAAAGTACCAAATAGCTATGCAACTATTGGAATTAGTTAGTTAATTATTTGGAAGATAAATGTTCCGAATAACATACTTCGCGTTTCATGGCGAATAGCGCTATTAGACAGTCGTGAAACGCAACAAATACTAGTTTATCCTACCAATAAGTAATAAATATATTATTTGGAACTAATCCGGACATTGTGAAACAGACCCTTAGAATACTACTTTTAAATATTTTGACGTTTTCCACCATAGAGAAAATCACCCATTTTAAGAAGCGGGAAGAGTTGGACTTTATTTTGCAGTAGGAACAATTTATTTCTTCTGTAAGTTAAGTTGTAGTTTGTTTAGTGTTTATTTTCAATTTTTATAATCATGTACTTAAATGACATAAGTTTATTTCGTAAATTTTGTTTAACATTATAATCTGTTTTGTCTTAGTGCTTTCTTTTTATATGTAAATGTGTCTATATTAGAGAGGCGCTGGGTAGAAACCGGTGGAAACAGATTGTTCGCTCCAGATGCTTCCTTGCAGACCACAACGACGCTCAGATGAGCTGCTGACTGAGGAAAAAACTTACTTATAAATCAACAATAATCAACAATAATATATAGACAAAAGCAGGTTATGGTTAGACACGATTGCACCCACTAGTTAAACTTATTTCCTAGATTCAAGAAAAGCAGTCACTTAACACAAACTGTCTAATTGAAACTAAACTTACGGTTTCACGGATCGATAATTCCTCACCAAGTCTCGGGGGACAAAGAGATTTCCCGGCTTTATCGGAATTGTGAGGAGCCGTGCGTATAAATCTTTAATTTGATTAAATTGTCGTCGTATTCTGGAGGCTCTTTGCATTGTTTTTTGCGTCATTTATCAAGTTAAAGACGTAAAAATCCCATGTCATGCAGAATGCTTATTTCCGTCCGACTTTTTATAAGATAGGTTATATATAAGTGATAAAGTGGAATCAAATACGAAATTGTAGTATCGTACTTAAAATTAAAAATGCAAAGCGAAAAATAAGGCGAAAAACAAAAGTGACAGATGTCTTACATTATGCCCTAGAATATAAGTGGCAAGGGAAAGGCATATACCAAGATACACAGATGGGCTCTAAATACAACTGTATCTAATGGGTCAAGGGGAAGGAGAAGAGGTACCCAAAAAGATGTATAGAAGGATTAGAAGCGGTAGCAGGACCGAATGGAGAAAGCCATAGACAAAGTCTTAGAGAGTGTTGAACATAAGTTGGATAAGGCTGGAGAAGGCCTTTACCTGTGAAGGGGTTCCGATCGACGGTACTATGGGATGCTAGATATAATAATAAGTAATCTATGTAGGTACAAGTAGCGGCACGAAACTCTAGCGCTGACCGTTATTGCGCAGAAGTAAAAAATAAGGTCTGAGGGGAGCCTAGCGGAATGAAGAGCGTTGATTGGCTCTCCAGTCGCATTCCGGCTCCCGCACCACAGCGCACATGCGCAGCAATCCCCTCCACGTATCGGCCAGCGCTAGACTTACGTGCCTATAATAGTATACCATTCTTTTTTTGTCATCATTGGAAATAATGATGACAAAAAATTATTATTGTTATTAGTACTAGCCTGGTCTAAGGAATATTGTTACCTCTTTGGGCTTTCCATAATCACAAAGGTTATTATAACTTATAAAGTTATAATAAACGCATCTAAGTGTGATTAAACTTTTATTAATAATATAGTCTTCGGTTGCCACTACATTTTTTTATGATTGATATGATTTCTTAAGACGTTTTTGCCTCGCATCACCACTATGTGGAACTAGCTGCATACTGAACTATTTTCGAACGAATTCGACTTAGAGTCCTTCACGTACATTCCAATTCTGAAAAGGCTGGCAACGCACTTATGAACCTTTTGGTAAGGTATCCATGGGCTGAGAGTATCACTTCATATCAGAGGTTGACGCAAACGCGTCTTATAATGTAAAAAAAACGTAATTCTGTTTACGCATATATAATATACATTACAGGAAGTAGAGCATGCCCGACAATTGTCGTCGCATCTATTCATCTCCCTCAAATAAATACACCCCGGAGTAATTACCAAGCGATGACACACATAAAAGAGTATGTGTAAAATGTTGCATGGTCACTGCGTACAGCCGGGTAAAAATACGAGAAATGCTCAATACGATGTTCATTCGGTACGTTTTGGTTGGGGAGAAATCCTTTTCGCATTATAGTTTGTATAAACTTGTAATGAAATCTCTTTGGCTATACTTATTTGTACCTGGCTGGTTTTGGTATCATTAAAAATTTGAATTTTAAAGAAGATAATTCCAAATGTAAATTTGGATAATGTGTGATTTTTATTAATTTTTCGTACTGTCAAGATTAGTGAATCTAAAGGCCTGTATTCACTTTGATTAGTGATAAGTGCAGGTGATTAGTGATTAGGAGTAAGTGTGGACGGCGACTGATTAGTTGGTGCCGTAGTAAAGTGGTGAGAATCGTGTTCTATTTTTATGTGAGTGAACTGCGAGTAGTGACGTCGCGAGCGCCATCCCTTCCCCCTCACTCGTATCATGCCTGCCAAACTATATGACAACTGTATTTAGTAAACAGAGCCAATAAACAACAATTGGACACTACTTGCACGACACACCTGCACTAATCAATCTCAATTACCAATCACTTGCATTCGCACTAATCAAAGTGAATACTGGCCTTATTGAAGATGTTCGATACATTTTAAAATTTTACTACAAATATGGTAAAAAAGCGATTTTTTGCGTTGTTTATGGACCTAGTACAGTGTCTGTGAAAGTATTATATATATAAAAATATATTTATAAAATTTGGTTTAAGCGTTTTCGATCCGGAATTCTATTATATTGCTGCTGTATTTATTTTTTCGCTGTCCTGTCACTAATATTTGTAATATTGATTAATTTACGAACGAGGGCATTCGCAGAAAGACCGGCGTGAGTAGTAGGCTGTCGAAATATTTAAGTGTTGGTGGATAGACCACATAGCGCTCCTGGACACGGACCGACCGGCTCCTTGAATGGAGACCTCGGCAGAATAAAAGTCTGCGCGCCCGCCCACTGACTTTACTGACGTCATCAACAAAAAGGTTGGGTCCCAGTGGACGCAGAGAGGATGACTAATTACATAAACATCATATTTCTTATAATTTAGTACATTTCTAAGACTATTTAACCGCAAAACCTAGAAATTGATAATGTATTGGGCTGTGATTTCTTTGTCTCATTACTTTCCTGCTATTAAAAATGGAGCCGTCACTTGGTTTTTTTTATAGAACGGGGCAAACGCAGGAGGCTAAGAGATACCGCCGCCCATGAACACTCTCAATGCCAGAGGGCTCGCGAGTGCGTTGCCGGCCCTTTAAGAATCGGTACACTCTTTTCTTGAAGGACCATAAGTCGAATTGGTTTGGAAATACTTCAGTGGGCAGCTGGTTCCACAAAGTGGTGGTTGTTATGTTTTCCTGTACTTTGTAAGTAGCATTCATCACATAGAGAATGTCTATTGCCCGACTGTTGGCTAGGCCCAATCGCTCGTGGTAATAATAAACAAATTATACCGATGCAAATATTTTAAAGAACGAACTAATTAAACCATTAAGCAGCAAGGCTTTATTTATTAATAAAATTGTTAATTAATAAAGGCGGGGTAGGCCGCTAGTATATATACGTAGTAGTATAATATTTTAGAATCAGTTTCACTGACTTTTACTGAAACATTAAAAGATCTTCATTTGAGGCTTATTACAGGCCACAGATTATAAAGTCTCGTCACGTTTTTTGTATGAATTAAGGGTAAAAGAGGTGGCCCGATCCCCTATTTCCCTGTCAGATCTTTATATTATGTTGAATTTATATTTTTACGCCGCTTCGTGATCTTGGTTTATGTGTATTTTGTGGGAAACCATATTGTTATTATTCATAGAATTTGTTTAACGAAAGTGGCACGATACAATCACGTCTTATAAGAATAAAATATCTAAAGTATGTACCTATATTGAAATGCCTAAGTTGTATTAAACAAACAAGTGTAGTGTGCAGTGTGTTCAATGAGTTGCCTGATAAAATTGGCGGTCAAATAAAATTTGGTAACAGGCTACATAGCCATGTGAATGCTGACGCAATCAAACTTCTTGATACAACAGGAATAAGATGCCTAAATTTAACTACACGTTAATAAAACTAGTGTAGTGAATATATGTGCCGGTGCGGTATCTCTGACACACGAACATAGTGTCAAAACGTTATAGAACACTTAGGGTCTGTTTCACAATATCCGGATAAGTTCGAAATAAGCTATTTATTACTTATTGGTAGGATAAACAGTATTTTTGCGTTTCACGACTGTCAGATAGCGCTATTCGTCAGTAAAAGTGAAGTTTCTTATTTGGAACTTTTATCTTCCGAATAATTTATCTGTTGCATAGCTATTTGTTACTTTTAATGACATAATTATTAGCTAGATTGTAATTAATGTTACCTAGTCGCGCTCCCTTTGTGAACTTTCGTTACGTAGGAGAAAAAAATTATATAAATTAATTATTAATATAGACTTATAAATTTATGGCATATAAAATTAACTATATTGCCTCACGTCCTGCACAATAACCAACTAAGATATTTTTGAACTACTTATAGGGTTCTACATAAAAACTCTCAACATAATGCATATACAGATACACAACTTCCTCAATTGACACAATCAGCGACCCGCATACACCCTTTGTGAGAAGCTTCTGAAAAGCGCCCATCACATCACATACAACTCTTGCTTCGATTTAATATGAAATACCAAGTTTGGTGCAATTGTCCTAGGAGCGGCTTGTGAATTTTAACTTTGACTTTGATAAGCAACCCTGGCTGAGCAGCTGTCAGTGTTAGACATAAATCGCGTGATAGGCCCAGAAAGTTAACCTATTTAAATGTTATCAAAGAAATACAGGTTGGCCAAAGTCATGGTTTGTAAGTCTTCCAAGAAAAATATTAAAGCCACTCGTGCCTGTGTAATACCTTTTGAGAATCCCTATTAAATGCGCCAAAACTATATATATAAACTAATATATCTTCAATTCAACATATAAAAACCTTAAATTGCATGTCTAACACAAGGACTCATCAGTGCCAATCTAGTGGATATTATGAAAACAGGTGAAAATTTTTTCGATTATTAATAAGAATTAGTCTAAAAAGTCAATTTTCATATAAAAACGCAAAATAAATTATAACTGTAGGGATTGAGTAAGGACCTCCCGTAGAACAATTTTTTTGCAGCTGATGACCTCATCCTACAAATTGATCAATCCCTGGTTTCGTTTGGTGCACGATTTTTTAGGTAGGCTCAGTAAAATCTCACTAAGGAGAAACGAAGTTCGCGGGAGCAGCTAGTAAAATTATAATAATGTACATAAAAATTAGACACAATTTACTCAATATCGCTACTGTGAATTCACTCTTCGAACATACAAATATGTCGAAAGTATCGGAGACAGCATTTAGTAAGCGCAACGTCCTGGATAACGGGTGTTTCGTTGTTTCGGGTTTAGTAGTTTTATACTATCATAGCAAGATTATGAACACCTAAGCGGGTCTCTATATTATAATATAAAGTTCCAAGTACATAATTCCCTCACAGCATTGAAAGGGTTACCATTTATTTCATTTCACAACCTACATTAAATTATAGCTTAATTGTGCTTTATGATGTTGCCAGCTGTTACCTTGTACTTTTAATGTAGGCTTCGTGTTTATTAAATGTTTCATACAAAATTGTTATTGTAATAAATCGTTGGTGTCCCTTCGTTGTGGTTTTGAATAGAAAGTATGGTTAATGTATTTGTTATTGTTTTGTTTTAAATTTTAATTTTCCTTTCGAAATAAAACGTCTTTCACAGGATTATTTATCATTATAATAAAACATATAAAGATGCCAACCCACTTACTAGACTAGAACTGATTAGACTAGCGAAAGACCACCAGTTGTTAACAACGGGCCATACATCAGCCCATAGCAAATTCTATCAAGGGGCCTTTCTCAAGTTTAGGATATTTAAAAAAACCGTTACAAATGATTTTGGGATTTAATCTCGGAAAATTTAGAGATAGTAACACTTTCAATAAAGACATATTTATGCAAATCATGATATATATTCAGCAAAATTTGTTAAATACCTAATTACTGAACGAAATGTTAGATGTCAGTTTATTCCATTATAAAATATTAAACTAAATCCTATAATTAACTTAAGAAATAACATAATACTAAAAAATATACCTAATAACTAACCTTAAAATTTAATTATTAAAAAATATTATTAAAGGTAGTCCCTTTAGGCAAGGTTCCGAAGATACTGGCAGCGTTCCCCCTTTGAATAGTCAGACTAATTCTTTGTCCAAGGTAGCTGCCAGCTCTTCGTTCTCCTGTGATGTCGACTAACCTTTTTGATAATTCCCTAAAAAGCCTTAACGCGCTAGGACCCCACGGACCAAGGGTCTCGACACCAAATGAGACAAAATCATATTCAGAGCCTAGACCCCTGTATTTACAGGCTTTAGCTTTTTCAGCCGCATCACAAGCCGCACCAGCTCTGTTGTTGGTTCCATGAAGATTGAAAGGGGCCAGTGTGTCTGAACAGGTGGCAATTAATGTAATGTATTAACCTAATTAATGTTTACAATTTCGAGGTCAATTGCATCCCTTATTTTAGCCGCATTAAACCCTGTTTCCCTACTGAAGCGTCTGCCTGCCCGGGATTATGTAACGCGTTGCACGTTAGAACGGCGACGCTGTGGTTTTTTACTAGCTCTCGTTTTACATTACGTACGCTAATTTATTAAAAGAAACCTAGATCATTTAGATATCAGATTTACTTTATTAAACGGAATCCCATGTATTATTAACCATGCTAAATATTCATTCATAGCATTGACGAAATAAAGATCTTTATAATTATTGATGTGAAACATCTATAATTATAAAGATCTAGTCTAGTCATCGTTATCTGGAAAACAAAATCGTAATGTTTTATTTTATCATTATGACATATTTAGTTCCTATCACAATCTATTCTTTTCTGCATATATTACTTCACAAAATAATTTCGATGTTTCACGTCTGCCAGGCGTCACGTGACGGCTCACATTTTTTTATAGTTATAAAAGGCTTTGGCTACCGCCATTTCGTGCTTCTCGATTATGGTATTAGTACTAAACACATTAGGCATTCACTCTTTATCTCGAAAAGGCAGAATAACGAGCGATTTGATTCGTCCTAGTTCCTTTCGCTATCATTATTTATTGTTATTGTTTCCACCGCTCGGCCGAATTGATCAAAGCGTAAACTAAACAGTTGGAAATGAAACAGAACTGCTCTTATGGATAGTCGGTACATAACAGAAAAAATAAGTACCTATACGTATAATTATTAATATTAACGATTCACAATAATAGGAAAACCTCTTTTTGGTTTGATTTTTACTTTATATGAAGTGTGTGATGATGTTGAATATAGTTATGTCTTAGGTATTTTATGTATTTATAATCTATCTTTATATATACTTCTAAGTGAATATAACAAAGTGGCTGCTAACGTGGTAAACAATAAACTTTTTTAGCGGAAATGGTTGCATTTGTTATACAAATAATTACTTTACATAGCTCATTCTCAAGAAGTATGATGCCATTACGATCGCTACTCTTCTATATTTTAATGAATATATCATGAATTTAATTTTAATTAATTAATTTCATGATTTATAGCCGCAATTGATCCATTTGACCAAGTATCAAATAGATTCCTTTATAAATCGTTCCATTGGATTACATTGTATTATTTTATGCAGTTCCTAAAAAAGGAACAATGTACATTGTTCCCTCGCACTCAATTTGTTGTTCCCTCACGGCAATTTTATGTCCAACTGTAAGTGTTTAGTCTGTGCTCTGGTACTGCGTTGTTTATTTTAGTTAAGCCTTGATATTTGACATTTATTTGGGATCTTCCAATTCGGTTTACTGGAAGCAATATTTGATGTTCACTAGTATGTATTTTTTATTGCGTTCCTTGAATACGCTTGTGGACATGTGTGTTATAATAACATTACGGATAAATGCGGAAGAGAAAGTTTTATCCGAATATCGCAATGATATAGTTTGAGCCTTGGAATATTTTCGCAGGATAATTTGCGAAAACACGAAGATTTCTCTAGAGGCAGATTATTCTTTAAGTTTTTTTACATTTTTAAGATAACATAAATTAGATCTTCAATCTTATACATAGAAGTAAATTTAATTTTTTATATAAATAAAAAGAGCATAAAGGTAATTTTAAAATTATTATTAATTTGTTTTTGTTTATTTGATTTGTGTAAAAGTTTTGTTTCTATCCATGATAAAGTTTTATTTAAGTAGTAAAAGTATTAAGATACAAGCCTTGCATAAAAATCCATCTAGTATGATTCAACAAATCACTCATCAACCAATTCACCTGTTGCATATTGAAATAATATGATACATAAATTCCGCGTCCACGTGTTCGTCCGCGTTCGCGAGATAAACAAATCGATTGGATTTTAAAGATTACAATATAACGTTTACTTACACACTTACGCTCACACATGACACATGCCCACACACACTTTAACCAATTAATAATAAGAAAATTGTCTCGGTATGTTTTAGTGGTAATTCTTCATATCATCTTATATGGTGTAATCCGTTTTGGATATGTTTGAAATTTAAGAAGCTGGTACCACTGTGTCGACAGAGTGGAGGAGGAACTGCTGCTGTTGAAAGCCAGCATTTGGCGGGAGGTAGCACAGGACAGGGAGCGCTGGAAGTTTCTCATTCTGGAGGCCAAGACACGTTTTGGGTCGCAGAGCCCGCGGAGCAAGTAAAAGTAAAATAGTATTAAATAAATCAATTACAATACATGCTGAACTGATTGATAAGTTACACCAGAGACAAGTAAAAAACCACAGATTAATTACTAATGCACAGATATAATCTTCTCTCGTAAATATTCATAGGATACAAACCTGATTTAGGGACATTTATGTGACGTCAATTCTGTTGATCCAATCTGTTGGGTATATGGTTGATTAATTAACACCTATTGATTGCGGACTTGCCGTTTGATGTGGTCCTGGTCGAGGGTGCTTGCCGCATATTAATATACCTAAAGGGATTCAGTTGTATAGTACCTTACATAGAGGCAATTATTAGAAAGCCTAGAATAGGTTTGAATAGAGATATAGGTGAGGTGATTAGAAATATATATATGTTCTGTGGGTAATGTGTGGGTATTACGATATTGTCTTGTTTGCGCAATTACTGCATGAACAAAATTTACTTATTTATTAAAAAAGTTAAGTACTTTTGAAGTGAATTTTTTTTACGGATATAACGCAATAATAATAAGCGTCACGAAGATGTGCAGCGTTTGAATAAAAGAGAGAGAGCGGATGAGACTGATTAAGAGAAAGTGAGAAAGGGCGAACGTAACATGCAGCTATGCTATTGGTTGTTGTATTCGTTTAGTATACGTTGTTTAGTATTTGTTTAGTTACATATTAGAACATTAGATGGCAATTCGCATGTCGCATCTGTCGCATAACGTATTGTGTAGTAAACGCAGATTTTTTACTATAATTAGCACGTTTACAGTGTATAAACAGTAGAATATAAATATACAAATACTTACAGTGATCATATACTATCTAATCATCTTTAGAATAGGCAAACGAGGCAGGATGTCTAAAAGTAGCAATCATCGCACTGGGCATCCGTTTTAGTAGGTGCGTTGCCGGCGAAAGGAGATTTATGCTCTTTTTTAAACAATTATTGGTCGCATCTCCCAGGGAAGACGCCCACTAGGAGTCGATTATATTTTATTATTTATAACGTTATTCACATAACCACAGAACACGTATATCACAAAACTTCGATTTATGACGTTCAAATGTTTATGATAGCTGTATAGAAAATCGCAAGAAAATATTTATGCTATATGAAATAGAAATCTATGTACGTGTGCGACAATTTCATGAAATACCTTTGAACGAAATGATCAGGCTACGTCAACAAAGGATGGGTAATGATAGATCAGGTTATTGCTTGGCGATATCATGATGTTAATTTTTTTAGTTAGTCTTAGTTATTACACTTTATTTGTTTATAACTAAAGGCTTAGCCCCCTAGCTTCGGGCCTTTTAGAAGCGACTGACACTGTTTATCGGATAAAAAGGCCGAAACTTGCCGCAGTCTGACAATCTACGGAGTCTTACGGAGGAAGTGGAAAAATTGTTGAATTTGCGTTCCCTAACTGCCTTTATGTGCTTCAAATGTGATAAAAGCCAAGAGGCTGATTGCGGATGGAAAAAAAAAACTAAAGGCATATAGTTTTAATTGTAGAATACCATGGCAGTATTGATTTATGCAACAAATATTTGTTAAATGGTGATAATAAATACGTTGTTACTCGTAATTGTAATTATTAATTTAATTATACAATTTTCCCATATTATATGATTTCCTTTACTGGGGTTGCCTAAAAAGATTGCTTGTTCCGTAATAATTGATGTTATCTGTTAGTATATGTACTATTAGTGCAACAAAGTGAGAGTAGATAATTAAAAAAAAAATACCCATTTGGCACCAAAGTCTTAACCCGTTAATGCCCGCTGGCTGATAGTTCCAGGTAAGAATAGTCTGTCATCTATCGATTATTTAATACATTAAACGAATTGTTTATAAGTCTCGATAATATCAGAAAAAAAATTGGCGATAAAAAAGAGTGGCGGAAAATGTATCTCCAGTTCTTCTCTTCCGTTCTACGTCCATGATTTGAGAACTGGCAATAAATGTAAAATTAGAAGCATTCAATGCATATTTCTTTTTTGATGTTCATAAGTGTACATCATGTTATCTACATTAATATTTTTTTTTTCAATATATATAAAAAATTTTAGAGCGAAGACTACACTTTTAAATCCTCCAGAGACAATTTCCTCAATCATTTTTATTTAATTCTAATTCTGCGTAGGTGATTTATTAGCTGTGTCGCCTAGTGGCTTCACTGTGAATCTCTTATCTCTGATGTCGTAAGTTCGATCCCTTGCTATGCACCAATGGACTTTCTTTCTATATGTGCATTTAATATTTGCTCGATCGGTGAAGGAATACGTCTACTACGCCTTAGACCAAAAACGGCGACAGCGTGTCCGGCACCGGTGGCGGATAAGATTTTCAAATTACATGAAACATATATAGAAATCTGATGCACATACCTAAAAATGTTGTAGACCTAATCTACACTAATATTATAAAGAGGAAAATTTTGTTTGTTTGATTGTAATGAATAAGCTCATAAACTACTGGACCGATTTTAAAAATTCTTTCACCATTCGAAAGCTACATTATCCATGAGTAATATAGGCTATATTTAATTTTGAACAAAAATAGGGTTCCGTAAGATATTAGGGTTTTTCGGACACAAGGTGTAAAAAATCAACCAAAAAAATTACTTATTTTGCGTACCCTGCCTAAACTATTAAAGATAGAACCATAAAATGTTTTAAGTAATTGTAGATCTTATAAATATCTACAAAAAAGTCCGCGACACACTATACCTATCTATGTCGAGTGAGGCACAATAACCATAAATGATATAAGTACATGGCAAAACGATGTTTGCCAGGTCAGCTAGTGAGTTTATAAACTGCAAATACTTAATCATTTTTATCAGAGTGTAAAATGGGTTTTAATGATGTACGTGTTACATAGGAGATGTGCTTTCTGTGATAACCTTCAAACAGTGTAAAAACACACACATAAAAACTCTGTGTGCTTATAAACATTCCCTATCTCGGAGAAATTAATATTTTCTTTAGACCACTACTTTTAATCAAACGACTGTTGCAGAACTTTGACCTTAATAAGTTACTCGTGCGATATTCCATTTCATTCAAAGGTCAAAGGTATTTGAATAAAGTTCTAACACGGGATGTAATTATAAGGCAATTAATACTTTCTTAACTTGGTAAATAATGTAGACGTGACAATTTTAATAAGTTTCATATTGCCGTGAAAAGTTTTAAAACTTGCTTTTTAAACTTGTGATAGGATATTACGATACCTAAACGTATCTCTGACATAATTAGGTTTATTTTGACTAGGTAGAAGACAGGGATTTAGATGGTTCTGCAGCCATTTGATCTGTCTCGGGTTTATTACTCTTCGTTTTCCAATTTTTTCTTAAGAATTTTTAGAGAATAGTAAGAAGATTTAAAAGGACAATTACATTCAAATTAGTGAATTAGTGTGAGTGCTTGTTACTTAGTGCAAAACAGTGGTAAGTTGAAAAAACTGTTCATTAGAAAGTTTAAGAAGTGGACACTTTCTGATGTTAATATCCCTTTTCGTAAATGAGATAAGTTCGGCAAGATCGTTTTTTTTATAGAACAGGAGGCATACGGGCAAAAGGCTCACCCGTTAACCCATGTTAAGTGATACCGCCGCCCATGGACACTCTCAATGCCAGAGGGCTCGCGAGTGCGTTACCGGCCTTTTAAGAATTGTTTTATAAAATTTGTCTATCTGCATGCGCAATTTATTTTAAAATCGATTTTTAGGTTTTTGTTTTTTATTAGATTTCATGATACGAATGAGTGTTCTCGTATAAGTTTTAATTATTTACTAATTAAGACTAGTGCGTACGTTTTCAGTGACATGTCGGTGCTTAGGTCTCATTATAAAAACAAAATACACTGCTGGATTGTTTTTCTACTATAGTCCAGATACCTATACGTCAAGAGGCAACGTACGTGTGGCAAGTAATCCATCACATTGGATGATTCGCTGCCACTCGAGCTGATACGCCACATCATCAATCAAACTGGGATTGAGCGCAGAGAGCGGAAACAATGAAAAAATAAACATTTTGTAAGGGTTAAAATTTTAACTAGTCGAGAGTTGGAATTTCGGTGGCGGTTGTAGATATGCTCAAATATAATATGTTAAATGATACACTTTGCTTAAAGAGCAGTGTTGGCCTAGTGGCTTTAGCGTGCGACTCTCATGCCTGAGGTCGTAGGTTCGATCCCGAGCTGTGCACCTTTGGACATTCTTTCTATGTGCGCATTTAATATTTGCTCGAACGGTGAAGGAAAACAACATGTCTTAGACTCAAAAAAGTCGACGACGTGTGTCAGGCACTGGAGGCTAATCACCTACTTGCCCATTAGATTTAAAAAAATATCATGAAACAGATTCAGAAATCTGAGGCCAATACCCAAAGAGGTTGTAGCGCCACTGATTTATTTATTTATTTGTTTAAAGCTAGGTGTCAACTGGCTTTAATCATTTATAATCTGAGCTTATAACTAATATACAATTAGGGGAGTGGGTTTGAGACGCTGGTATAACAAAAAACTAACTTGATTTATTTATTTATTCACACTTCGTTGCTAGAAAGAAACACAAATAACACAATACATATAAATTACAAGGGATGCAACGGGCGGCCTTATCGCTAACAAGCGATCTCTTCCAGGCAACCAAATTTAGTTTATTTATTAAAGAGTTTTAATTTGATTTCTTATTAGGCATCGATTGTGCAAATTATTTACTAAAATATATATGTAACTTAACTAATGTTAGGTTACATAATTCGAGCCCGTGTTTTTAAATCAATGTTTTCATATTTTTGTTAGTTATGGTATTTTTATTAAATTTTATTTTTTTACTATTAGAATACAATTTTTAAGAATTTATTTTTTTCCTTTTCCTCATCTTTGTCATGTTGAAATTACTTTACTAAAGTACTTGACAACTCACAGGGTTCAGAAGCAATGATTATTTGCTGTTGAGTGTTCATATGAGTGATATTTAAACAATATTTTTCACATGGAAGATAAAACTTGATAAAAGTCAGTTTTAAATTACAGATATTAGCATCAATTAGTGATTCATACTTGAAAATAAATATTGAACGAATAGAAGAAATTTCTCGTTACGTAGTCCACGATTGATCACAGAGCCAGCAGAACGCATATAAAATCAGTATTTATTTTGTCACAGGTGTTTTGCCCTTACTGTTGAACTAAGGGATACGCTGTTAAAGTATCCATAAAACTTGCCTTATCCTTTTATCTATCTAACGAGATCCGAATTTTTATTATGATCATACTTTGACGAGCAGTAATGCACCTGGAACACCTAGAGAGGTTGCACCTTCGAATCACCTTTCAAAAATCAGATAAACATCGCGAAGAAACAGGTGTTAGACCTAAATAGGAGTCGTGTATTTTCATAAGGCTGATTTGTGTATTAATTCATGAAATGGATACAGAAATCTGAGCCCAAACCAGGAGGTTTTTTATGTGTAACAAGCAGAGATTCAGAAAGTTTACCATAACTCGTCGCGTCGTGACTGACTAAATAAAAATAAAAGCTGCTTAGTTGGTACTGTGCTGGTTACCATGGTAACGATTTTATTTCTATTTAAAGAGAATAACAACACAGTGTCAACTATACCACGACTTTTAATTCAATTCCACATTTGACATTAGCTACTGTCATTTTGTAAAATAATGATACCACATATAAAAGTGTAGTGATGTACACAGAGTCTTTTAATAAGTACGCTGTAGACGAAATGGCAGGGCAACATGGGATCACGGTTTTAAGACTGCCCCCTTACCATTGCGAGCTGAACCCTATCGAATTGATATGGGCGCAGGTAAAGGGGCATGTAGCTCAAAATAATAAAACCTTCAAATTGACAGACTTGCGAATATATTTGAGGAAGGCATTCAAAAAATTACGGCTGGTGGTCTAAATGCGAATTCCATGTTGTCAAAGAAGTGGAATAAATGAGTAGGCTAGATAATATGTTAATTTACAGTATCACAGACACATTAATAATTAATGTTACAGAAAGTGACAGTGATAGCGATAGCGATAACGGCGACGATTGCTAAAATTATACATCTATTTGTTTTATTTCTCACGTCTCATTCTTCATGATTACTAATAATAGACAATTATTTAAGAAAACTCTCAAATCCTTAATAAAATAATCGTCATAACTAAATTATCCGTTCAGAAATATTTAATTTCCTGATATACTTAGTTTCTATTAAAGTAGTGGTTGTTAATATATACTACTATAAACCAAAGGAATCGATCCGGAAATATTCCGTTTCCGTCAATAATTTCGCAACGTCACTATTTCTTACTCGTCATAACGTTGCAACACTAAAATTGTCAAATCTGGAATCAAATTAAAAGTTTTAGTATAGTATTGTAAAAAATGTATAATAACTATATCGCTGTAGCAATAGATAACAAATTTCTTATTACTCAGGAAAAGTATAAAACAGTGACGTGGAGAATTAATGTATGCGGTCTTGAGACTGAGATAGTTTGCCATTCAACTCTGCCACTCGAAATATTGTCTACTAAATGTGGAAGTTTTGAATACTGAAAACAGACAACTTAGAGTGGCGGTTAAACTTATTGGAATTAATTGTAACTGAATAAAATTTTCCTAGTTTTAAAATAATATTTTCTATGTAAACTACAAAATACGCTCAATTTAGAAAAACAACATTATCGCTGCATATGTTTCGTATACATTCTTCAACTAAGAGCGTCCAGGCATGTCTCACACCCAGAATTTTACAAAGTATCACACACAGAAAGCCTACATTTCTTTCAAGCCAAAAACGATAACATTTAAATACAATACTTAATACAATTCTTCTTTAGTCACGCTTTTAATATCTGAGAGTCGCTATTAAGTAAGTTTTAAAAAGCAGATGTCTAAATCAGATCGCTAGTATTTTATAAAGTCAGTCTCTTAAGTAAACGAGTAAACAGTGCTCAGTATCTTTTACCCATAAAAATTATATTTCTAACGGATTACGTTTTTCTCATAGTAGAAAGAAAGCTGCTAGATAGATTGGATATTATTTTTTTGCCATGTCTCTAGTCTGTCTCTAAGTCAATGAGACTTAGCAGTGCTTTTTGTAATATTAAAATAAATCTAGCCTTTGTTACTTAGGGACAATTAAACATTCTAATGGCATAACAATTTTTGAAATCAGTCCTGTAATTTAAAAAAAAACCTCTTATCTCGTATCTGTTACGTGATCTCTTGCTTTTTCCTATAGTGATCATGCTGAGCCCGAAATACACCATCAATTTTTTGTCCAAGGCATGCCAGTATCCTCACGTCAGGAACTGGAGTCGTATGCTCAAACCACTAGGCCTTGCTCTAGAATAACAGCAGTAAAACTTAAATTAACTGTAGAAACTATCTTAAACCATGAATAGTTAACTGGAATTCAAAACTTCAGACTTCGATGTATTTATCCAGTAACTTTCAATGAAATGAAACTTCGAACTTGCAAGATACATTAAGAAGCTTAAATATAAGTTTGACTTGAAACAACTATGATACATCTTTATAGTAAGCTATTATCCAGTGCCTTCCAGTGCCAGGTTCCTAGTTCCTACTTTATGTTTTATACCATCCATTTAATAAATAAAACCGTTATTTACAATAATATGATTGATGATTTTTTTTCTGCTTTGAGTACCAAACATTCTTGGTAGATAGAAGATTTTATAAAATAATCAGTGGATTTCGTTATATGTAAGTTGTTATTATCATATCGTATTAGGTATGATGTTGTAGACTTAATTAAAACTTAACTTAAAATAAATAAATAGTACAATAAAAGTACATTCAGTTGTTCTTAAACACTTGGGTTTTAACAGTCTTCGAGGCAACGTATTAATAATAATCTTTATTTATTTCTCACAAATACTAAATACATCGAGCATAAAATAAAGCAACAGATCTTTTACATACATAAATAATTTTCTCTCTTCTATTGAGGGAAATGCTTATTTGTGTGAGACTGATGCCTGTTAATGGTAAGACGTTTTAGTTACGTTACAGGTCATCAGGCCTCCTAAAGTAATACAGTAGTCGTTGATACGTAACATCAAGACTCGTCAATAAATTCCCATCACGTATTCCACATCTCTGCCTCTGTTCCGTTCATAGTTATATCATATTTGAAGGTATCACTCGTAGCCTGCACGATGCGTGCCAAACACAAACAATAAGAAACACAATGTCTAATACATAATGAAAACTCTTAAAAATTATTAAGCGGTATATTTTCTAGCAACTTCTTTTAGTGTGTACCTGAGAATCAACGGGTTGGTTTGAATATTAGGGCATTATTTTCTCTAACAGATACATTCATGCTAAAAGGAATGTTATATTATGCTTATAATGCTGAATAAAGGGCCCGCGTGTGGCTATACTCTCGGGGCCAAAAACTGGAACTGATTTAGGTATCACTTTTACAAAACTAAGAAACCCTAGAGAGCAAAAACTACAGCATTGGCTCGCTGTGTTTTACACAAACTAAGACTAAACGGACCAAATCGCAGCATTTGCTTCATACAAACGTATATTTAAAGAACTAATCTACAATGACAAATTCACATCAACTAATTAAGCTGCGGTACTTGAGTAAGATTGATTAATACGGGCATCAATCATTGGACCAAAGATCGAAGACGTCACATAGATTATAACAAACCAGGTGTGAATTATTCGCCAGTGACTTCCCAATTTAACGTTTACTCAGAGAGTCACAAGGTATATACATTTTTGTTTCTGATTTTTTTTTATTTGGGGATCCCGAGGATTTATTGAGGAAATCACGAATTAATTGGAGCAATCAATTTTGAGATACATCTGGTGTTTTTTTTTATAAGTGATATAAATTTTATTTAGTAAATCGTGAAATGAGATAAATAAAATTTAATTAAGTATTTATTTAATTAAAAAAAGTAACATAAAATTCTAGTGTCACAGTGTTTGTAACGAAACTCCTCCGAAATGGCTAGGTCTTCGAATCTGATGACATCTATTTTATTCAACCCCTTAAATGTAAAGGTACATCCCTAAATTTAGATTATAGACAAAAAAATGTTTTTTTTATTATACAACATGCAAAAATACACAACCCTTAATTTTCATCTACTATCAACTCCAATTTTTATTTGACAATTAAAAACTTATGACTTGAACTCTGACGTTTATATTGAGAAAAATTCACAAAGCTTTTATTCCGGAAAACAGAACAGTCTCTGGGGTAGCATAGCAAAATGTTCCATGTTGGTATGAGTTGATGTAAGAAAATCACATTATAAGAGAAACGATGTTCGTGGGGCCAGCTAGTATATATTATAAAGCATAATTTTTAATACATTGGCAAGACTTTTCAACATTATTTTAAACTCTCACTAGCATATGTTTGTTAATTTTATGTTAAAATTATTTAGAAACGAACACATGTTTATCAGTTACTTGATAAAAATATTTTAATTTATTTTCAAACAGAACTTGCAAACCGTGCTTATAAAAACACCGTCGTTTCGGTACAGCGGACTACTGTATAATTACTAACATTACAGCACAGTTATTTCGGTTTGAGCACGTTCCAAGTCTAACGTGTAATGTTTCTGGAATGTAATTAATATTCAACTGCTTTAATTAGCCCAAAAAGTTAGAAAATGATTTAAAAGCAAGCTGTGGTATTTACTGAACACAAAAATCTGTTCTTTTGAGTACTTATTCTATGGTAACATTAAATACTACACTGTTGTATTTTCACAAGTAATTTAATAACGAACGAAATTTATAGTAATATTTTTTCATACCTTTATTCTTTCAAAGATGTGGAAGCTAAAAAAAACTTGAATTTCAATTATAGAGATTTTAAAATTCGAATCTATTCGAAATATTATGTAATTTGAATTTGGAAGCTTGTTTCGGTATATTCGTGTAAGGTAGTTTTTCTATTAGATATTTTTTATTTTAAATTTGGAACCGAAATAGAACAGCATCATGCATGAATATTTTGTGCAATTTTTATTCTAACGGCTTGTTGCAAGTAAAACACAGTCTAAAAACTGTTTTAATCATATTTCCAACATTCATAATTTTGTAAAAATTCCGAAGCGTTAGTAAATGAAAGCACAGAATAGAGAGCTAGAGGTATCCATTTGCAAGCAACGCCGAGGCATTATCGCCGAGGAACAATGTATTGCAAATAAAAGCAAAAATATTGCAGTCTAAACGAGATGCGTTTGAAATGTCAGATCAATGTGAACAGGTGACCTGGTTGCATTAAACCTTCGTTCACGGGTCACATGTCACGATAATTGAGACTTTAAAAATGGAAAGAAATATTCGCATTTTGATGTTTGACAGGCAAGGTCGTTAATCTATTATGCAGCTGAGTCAGTAAAATATAAAACGTTTCATTTAGGTTAGTGCGAATATGGGAAGATGAAAAACCTAGTGGTTTTAATAATACATTATGATTCTCCTATCGGTTGGGTTACGTGTTTCTAAATATTTTTTTTCGTATTTCCTAAACAAAATTATTTCAGTTCCCCTATTCTTTAAATTTCAATAACGAAGTAATCAAGGCAGTGATGGGTCATGGGGCAGCGGTTAGCATATTTTTAAAGTGTGTGAAATTATCTGGACGTACATGTGTCATAATTGAAAATAAGTCAACTGTGGGGCGGTTCTGTCATTGTCAATGATAATGTTTAAGTATGATATTTTTTTATTATAGAACAGGAGGCAAACGGGCAGCAGGCTCATCTGATGTTAAGCGATACCTACCTATGGACACTCAATGCCAGAAGGCTTACGAGTGCGATGCCAGCCTTTTAGGAATTCGTACGCTCATTTCTTGAAGAACTCTAACTCGAATGTATTTGGAAATACTTCAGTGGGTAACTAACGTTCCACATGATTCCAAAATGTGCCTTCAATAACGCTCATTTGTGGAACGACGTTGAGGAGATACTGCTGGAATTTCGTATTCCGCCTGGACGTCCGATGATGAAACTCACAGGTAATACGTAGGTATTAATCCGAGCAACTCCTATGATCACTCTCCATAGTAAATCTTGTAGAAGATTAATTGAACCTTATTTTATTGTTGGATCATTTACAAGTAATGTTCCCCCCGGCACTTTCACGCAAAACGGACCAAATTTGAGTCTAGTTGCGGAAAATAAGTCCACCTACCTAACCTAACCTCCTCCCGGGACTTGGGTATTCCTGTGTCGTGGGTGATCCTCCGAGGTAGAAGTGAAATAAATAACCGAGGCACCAAAAATTGATTGACTGTATAGTCAAGTGGCGAATGACTATACAAAAATGGCTCCCGTGGCATCATGACATGCCACGGGAGCGGCATCATGGCACTCAATGTTGTGTATGCCCATCACGGATCCGAAAAATGAATTAAAAAAAATTGTAATATACATTCATACATATTTTCAAACATTTATATTTACTTAATCAAAATTTACCATAAAAAGTTTTGATTTACGGCTATTTTGTATCCATTGTTTAAGCATTCAATGTGTGAGCTTGACTTATTGAAAAAGAAATGTCACAATAATAAAGTAAACCAACAGGCAAAATAAAAACATACTCTTGCATTAGGAAAAATAAATAAAACAGGGACACTACCACCATTTCAGGTATGGGCTTCTAGTTTTTGTATCATTTTCATGATCATTTGTCAATAAAAATTTTGGCCTAAAGTTTCCTTACGAGTGTTACCTTCTAACGATTGTTAAATGCTCACATAGAATGTAAGTCCATTCGGTGCATAGGGAATCGTATCTACGACCTCTGTGTCGTAGATACGTAGTATCGATAGATCGATTTAGGTCGTAGATACGATAGATAAAAGTCGCACACTGAATATATAACCATACACTACTCGCACATAAGAGAACAAAACACAAACACAATATAGCTTAAAACGTAACCAGTTGAAGTTATTTATATCATACTCTTTATAGCCAAAGATCCATCGTCTCCCTCACACATATTGCGAAGAGAGGGACAGTCAAGCGGTAAGCAAAGATATATCTAATATTCCAAGTTTCCCTGACAAAATGTACACACAAAACCGGTGTGATACAGCTAAAGTTACCCATTGTGGTTGAAGGCAGACTTTGTCGTTTGAAAGTAAATGTAAGTTCTGCGTCGTTAAAACTTGCTGTGTGTTACAACGGTAATTAAAACTAGTGTGTTCGGATACCTTGAGGGGTGGGGCTAGTGAATAATTATCAATTATGATGTGCGTTGCTTGAACGCTTACTCGTACGGACTCGTTCGAAAAATCTGCAGCTAAGTTTCAGCATCGGACGTCGAGGCCGAATACGACGTCTGCCGTACCACAACTGAACGTTTTCTAAGGCATTTCTAAAGGCCGCGCACCACCACTATCAGGAACCAGCTGCCCCCTGAAGGTCCTTCAAGAAAATAGCGTACAAATTCTTAAAAGGCCGGCTCGCGAGCCCTCTAGCATCGAGAGTGTCCATGGGCGGCGGTATCACTTAACTTCAGATGAGCCTCCTGCCCGTTTGCCCCCTGTTCAGGGTTTTATATCAGGCTCACTTCGATATAGGTATTTATTTTTAGAAAAGAAATTGTGAACAATACTTATAAGTTAAAAAATTTGTAAAACTATATTTATAAAACTGAAATTTTGTAAACACATAATGTGTCCACTATCATAGCACCAGAAAACTTTACGATTAAAATATATATCAAAATAATTATTTTATATTAAATAAATATTTATTAGGAAATAATATACTAATTATAGATGGTCAGTCTCAGTGCCAGTCTACAACTCCAAAACTAGTGAATTTTTAAAAATAGTTTTACATTTTATTTATTTATCTATAAAAATCGAAAATCGAAGCAAGATTGATAGTTAAGTTAAATTACAGAGAAACTTCAAACAAAATTAACGTTCCTTCATACGTTCTTCCGATGCCAATAATTTTAAATATTGACTTTAGGTATCTAAACTCATCAGCATCTCAACTGTATTATTTTAAGACAGCTTATGGTAGTCCTGTTTAAAAAAAGTAATGGTAAAGATTGTGACGAATTTGACGTCCATAGTCATACGCGTCAGTCTCATCGATCTACCATTTAGATTCAAAATAGTAGGATTTATATAAAGGCTAATCGTTTGTCTAGAATAAAATGTCAATTAAATGATTCATTTCGTCAACGGGGACCGAAATATTTATTATATTTCGTTCTTTGACAAGTCAACTAAAAATCTCGAAACAGTCAGTCTCTTTGTAAAAAAGCATAAAATTAAATTTCTTTATGTTGAATTTTCGTAATTTACGCATATTTTCATATCACCTTAATTTTAAAATTCCTTATTACATTTTCTATTTTTATTCCTTGATATTTTTCTTGAGAATTTGCAATTAGACGTAACCAAATCTGCGCGCAGGTGTTCGCTTTCTTGAGGGTGGAGTGAGAACGTGGATAAAGCTTTATGCTTTAAGAAATTTTCTCCTCATTAACACGTGCATTTAAGATGTACAATGTAATTTAAATACCATTGGTTGATGGTTGGATGGTTTTAACAATTGTTTTAAACAAAGAAGTATCTTTCACGTTCATCCAATGAACAGTAATTAATATTTTCATTAGAATTGGAATTAGAATTCTATTGGTGTAATTAATTACATAATTAATCTAGAGATAAGACATTTAGAACTTAGACTACCCGTGATGTGAACCGATGCAGGTATATAACAAAAGACGAATACCGTGCTCTTTTCAATTGTTCGTAGGACGACGGATCTTGACACGTGTTTGGACTAAATTCTTAATTTAAAACAATGAAATTATTAATCTTGTTTTGTGGTCAATAATCGTTATTAATTTATATAAAATCAGGCATCAGGTTGTACCTGATGTCCGTATCTGTGTCGTGATCATTTGTTTTTTTCTAACGTTCTAGCGTACATATACTTGAAATAGATTGCCATAATTCATGTGCACTGTTTACTTTTTGTTTTGTTTTATGTAACCTGTATCAGTTTAGTTTATTTTTATTTCTTTTTGTTTCTGTTAAGTATGTTTTTTTTGTTTTCCCTACTTTATTATTTGTAATATGTATTTTTGCACTTCTTGCCTACCTTATGTAATATACTCACAGTGGTTTTTTCCTTTACTCACAGTGGTTGTCTGGAAGAAATCGCTCTAAAGCGATAAGGCCGCCAGTTGCTTTCATTAAATTATGTTTAATATTTTCCTTTTATCTAATGCAACGAAGTGTTAATAAATAAATAAAATAAATATACGATCAACTTTTTGCATCTAACAGCCACCGCCCACTTGGTCTAAGACTTTACACGAGATTTTCCTTCACTGTACGAGCGATGCGCACATTGTACACAAAGAAAGCCCATTGGTGGGCAGCCGGGACTCGAACCTACCACCTCAAGGATGAGAGTTCCACACTAAAGCAGAGCAATTCTTGAATTTATAAACGTGTTTATACTTCACAAAACAATGTATAGTGGTAAGTTCAAAATTAAAAAAAGCGTATTTTCAAACGTAACTTGTTTTCGAATTACAAATTTATATATCATAAAATATGTATCTGATCATGATGCATCTGTATGAATCAACTAGAAAACTAAAGAAATGGATTTTTGTACTGTGAATTGTAGGTAAGGTTTAGGTTTTATGTATTCAGTTTATTGAAACTATTAATTAAAAGATTATTGTTGAAGAGGTCAAAGGGCGAATGTCTTTAGCTAGTTGGTTGAGTTATATCTACAACTTACTCTAGCTATAATACTATTCATGCATATATATTTCAATAGTCATATTACCAAATCAAGACAAACAGTAAATCAAAGTTTAGAACTGTCAGGTCAATGTTAATTAGAATCGTCGTGAATACGCATGCTGTAGTAAACATTAAACACTGATGTTGTTGATATAGCCCGTTATGAACTTTGAACCAGCTTAACCGCGTGCTTTTCGCCAATTCAATATTTTAAAACCAAGCAAAAGTAAAAGGTAAAAAAAGTTCATTTCACTATCTTCTTTTGTGTAGATAGCACTTGGTGGCACTCAGGTGAATTGTGGTAAGGGCGAACACGTATTCGAATCCTAACAATACTAGCTTTTGAAATCTGGTTCCCTCATTTATAAAAACAAAATCAAGTAGTTGCCAAGATTCCACACTAAACTATTTACAACGAATATCCATGAAAACTAAACATTAGGTTGCAAGTCTTTATTTGTTAAAACGGTATTATCAATACTATAACTATAATATATAACTATAATACACAATATCTGGCGCGTCCGTAGAGGAGGCGGAAAATAATATACGGCTCTAATATAAGAATCATTCCAACTTTGATGTGTTTACCTTTAGAGACTTTGGGTTCAAGTGCACAGGCGTTAATTAATGATTTAAGTTGGCGCCTGGTAGATAATACCGGTGATCCCAAAGCTGGTGATTTTCTTGCTCAACTAAATAAGTAAAATAAATATAGAAATACAGCAAGGAAATGCTGCCAGCGTCAAAGATACTCTACCATTGGGACCAAACTTTTTAAATTCGTGTTAATTTTCTATTTATTTATTAATTCTCACTATCACTATGTAGGTTAAGAAATAAATGCTGTATAATACAAACATAGTAATAAATTAAATCACCCTATTTCACATCAACCGTAACGTAAGGCTTTCGCAATCCGTTTTCGTTGAATTCCGAGACGTGACTTGGTGAGAATAAAGGGATTGGTGTAATACCGACCCAGTTTGAGTTGCTTAATAGATGCGTATCAGGCTCTAGGATTAGACTTAGAGGCTAGAGTAATGTATGAGACGGATATAGATTAGGAGATCAAACTGTAATTAATGCTTCTCATAATCAGGGCCCGGTATATAGGGGTGTTCAATATAAAGCGTTAATGAGTATGATGCATGCATCTTTAGTTAATTTTAGAGGTAGTCACTGTTCACTTTATAAAAGTTTGTTTTAAAGCTAAACTTCCCTTTTTAAAAATCTACTTCCTGATCCGTTGAGAAATCGTGTACCGCGTCTGCTGCATCATCATCTTCAAATTTATGGCCCCTGTTTAACTGCTGAGATAAGTAGACGCTGAGTCCTGTGAATATTAAGGACGTTGTAATAATACAAAGCTAGAAGAGAAGCTTCTTGAATAGAAGCCATCTTAGCTTTAGACTTGTGTGCGGGAGTGTTATCATGGTGAAACAAAGCAATTTTAGCTAGCTTGCCAAGATGTTGGCTACGTTCATTCTCATATAAATTTGTTTTGCGTATTTAGTTACCGTATAAGGATATCATGATTAAGGTATTAATTTATCATCAGGCTGTTGCAGAAAAATACCACCCATAACATCTTGTAGTTGATGTTTTCTTTCTCATGTACTGTTTTTTTTCGTTTCTGGGTCGTAATGGTAAAAACATATTTTATCTATGAATATGAATTGTGCTAAACATAGGTCACGTGACGTATCTTGTACATATTCAAACAGCTTCTCGTTCTGTTTCTGTGCATTCTGGGCACACTGAGCTATTTTCGTACCGACATGTTCTATTCTCTATAGAAGTCTTTATTTTTCAGCTATAAAACAAACAGACGATGATCCATCTAGATAATGTTATAAACTTTTTAAATTATTAGTTCAGTCTTGTAGGTCATTCCGTGGGTTCATTAATACATCTTAACAATTTATGAACACTCCTCGTACTAAATGATTTTTCTCATCGAAACAATATTCGAATTTAAATTCGAGGTTAAATAAACGTGTTTTGTTTATTTAAGCAATACAATAGACAATAGAGTCAATCATTACAAACCCATATTTCTAATGGTAAAAAAATGAACGGCAAACAAAGGAATCTCGTCAAATTAATTTCCTACAACGGGCATTAAAAATAGTACCGTAAAGGTACAGAAAACCTTGGAGTTTGCTTTATGTGAAGCCTTTTTTTATTAACTTCGTTTCGCCTTAATATGCTTTTGTTACTTATCCTACCCTCTTTAGTTATGTACTAAGATTGCACCTGTACGAATTTGCGTAATAAAAAACTCAGTTCAATATTAACTGTTTTTTTTTTTATTTTGACGTGACAACGTCTTATAAATTGGTTTGCCGGGTGACACTTCAAGAAACTGCGTTACGCTCCGCTCACGTTATGCGCTCACAATGAGAGCGAGTGAGAGGCACGCGTCCCTTCCACTCGGGCATGGTTAGCCCGCCTAAGAGCGAGAGAGACAGACATAAAAAGTGAAAGGCACGCGTCCCTTCCACTCGAGCACAGTTCGAGATTCTTTGTATAAATTAATGTTTTAAATATAATTCTTTGTTTAAATAAATGTTTTAAATTGTTACTATTATTTCATCCTTCTTCCTACTATACGAATGAATATTCACATTAAAATTATTTTACCACTCAAAGTCGTTGTCACGTAAAACTTTCGCCCGTATACCGACTTTACAGGCAACCAATTTTTTTTTTAATGCTTTGCTCACGTTTAGCTTAATAAACACAGACGATATGTTTATGGAATAAAAAAAAATACTCTAATTGGTCGTTACATCTTTTGGACTTAGCAACATATTATGCGATTCATTTGTTGTATGGATAAAGTACCAAATAGCTATTCAACACATAAATTATTTGGAAGATAGAAGATCCGAATAAGATACTTCGCGTTTCATGACGAATAGCGCTATATAGTCGTGAAACGCAACAAACACTAGTTTATCCTACCAATAAGTCATAAATAGCTTATTTGGAACTTATCCGGACATTGTGAAACAGACCCTAAATTTCCGTGTTCACTTTGTTCTTTACATATAATAAACAGGAAATACGACTGAATGAAGGAGTTTTCTGTAGCCACTAAAGCTTAGAATTAATGACGGGTTTTGGCGCTAAGTATTTTCTTTGTCAAATATATTTATATATAAAAGAAATTGTTCTTGTGATATTGATTTTTATTACGTTTTAAAAAGAAAGTCCAAAGATTTCGATCGTTTATAATATAACTAACTTAATTAAATTTTTTAAAGTAAACTAAATTTACTTTTACAAAATCAAAATAAAAAAAACATTTATTCATATATAGGTAACATAATGTACACTTATGAACGTCAAAATATACTTGAAATGATTCTAATTTTACATTTCCTGCCAGTTCTCAAATCAAAACTTATTCTTTATAAGAATTGCTGTATAGTAGATAAAGACAGCTAAAGACGGCCATTGTCATAATTTTGTTGATTCACGATGTAGATGCTGAAACATATATAATGTTATATAATAAGGTTATAATTAATATATATCACATATGTCCAAACACATAAATACAATTAAAAACCACGCTAACAAATTATTGTATACTAATTTTTATGTTGGTATGATAAACTTAATTCAATTTAATTATTAATTAAATTATTAATCTCCGATTGACAAATCGAATTACTTTAAGAAGCATGATCATATTTACACTTAGCTGAATATGGAGATAAAATTAGTTCACCCATAAGCCTTCAATAAGAAGATTAACAAAATTTTCTATAATCTCATAAAATTGTTAAACAAGCTCAACTAAATCCGATTCCGAAGTTCAATTTGGATCAAACAATATTCTGCGAAAATTTTGATCCGTTAACCTTTTATTAATATACTAGCGAATCACGCCGTTTTATTTCCTGATCATCTATGTTTTGAGGAATTTAATTTCCCGTAATAAAATCTGCTATCGTGAAATAAGATTGTGTCAAATATATGAATGGAGAATCTTAGCTCTGTTTATAATAAAATAAAAAAATAAAAAAGTTTTAATTATTTTAAGTACATTTGCATTCCTTTAAGTGTAAGATTTGGAAACCCTTTAGTAAAAGTAAGTAAGTAAGTTAGTAAAACACAGGTTTTACTAAAAAGGGTTTCCAAATCTTGCATAAACAAACTTAATTCTAAATTACTTAAAATAATTATATTATTTAACCTTATTTTATTGATTTTTCAACTGGTATCAACACGCCTGAGTGCGTAAGAGTGTGGGTGCAAATGTGTGAGTGAGTGAATGAGTGAGTCAGTGAGTGAATAAATTAATAAAGTGTGTAATTTATAAATAAAATATTTGACGTATACGTATTATGCGTTACGCAACCAACGAATCCTGACGTAGGAAAGGAGAGCAGAGCGTAAGGAATTCGTGTGCCGATTTCAAATGGGGTTTAGTTGGTACTTGGTGGCGCTGACGACGTTCTCTGTCTCTCTTGCTCTCGTAGCTATGATACACTAGGGTAACGCCTGAATTAGATGGCATTACTCAAGCTCATTTTTCCTTACTGTCATTGTATTCTATATCATATATAATAATACAATAGGCTTAAAGTTATATTGGTAAATCCTAAAAAATGTGATATTTTACATATTTCAGTTAAGAAACCGATTTGTCAAAATTGACATTTGACAACGTTGTTTGTCACTTATCTTTAAAGACAAAAAATATGTTGTATTTAACATGGAACCCAAAAAATAAAAATTTAATAACTGTTTAGTAACGCCTACGCCTACGCCCCTAAAATGAAAAGTATTGTTTTAGTTATTATCTGATACATGGAAACAGGTCTTAGTGACAAACATAACACTAAAGCGTATTTATTATATGTATTTAATGAGAGGTATTAAAAGTTTTCTTATAACTGGGGGTTGTTTAAATTTAAGGTAAAGGGATGCAGATTTCAATCAAACTTTACCGACTACTCAGAGTTTGAAGTTGTCAACTTATGCTAACCACGTTCTTCAACAGGGTAATTAGTCAACAACATATTTTTACTCTTACTTTCTAAGAATCCATTTTAAGATGAAATTTGGTTGTAGAATCAGTAAGTAAACATACACACAATAGTTAAAAATTAGCTTAACCAATAACTAGGAAATTGTATAATTATCAATTAATTTAACTTATAAGTTATAACATCCCAATTAAACACATATTTTTTTATAGTTAAAACATAAACAGTCAACAAGTGAATGGTTTGAATTACATTCAAACTCTTGTAGGTAAAAATAAACTTTAGTTGGTAAATTGCTGTTTTTAAATATTTATTACGTATGTACGAAGTAAATATTTAAAAACAGCAGTAAAAATTAATATGTACGAAAGTATATGTAAACATAAGTTTTGCAAAAAATAGGAATTAAAAATGTTTTTAACAGACCAAACAAAATCATTACATAAAAAATTTAGCGTATGAGTCCCAAATAACCTGATACCAATTTTAGATATGTCTAATTATGTTTAAGGAACTAGCTGTCCCGGTTAATTTTGTAAATATCGAAATGTTTTATTGCTTGCTATTGCGAAAGAAGAATGGGCGCTTCTCTGTAGCGCCAATATTGAGATACTGCACGTTAACGCACTTTCTGATATACAACATTTTTTGATTAGGTAACACAGGTCTTCGATCAAGATTAATCCCTAGTTATACATTTTCTTATTCACCTTAAGTTTGGAATTTCTTAACCTGACACGAAATCGATGTAAAATGATGCGTAGTTTTGTCAACAGATGGCACCGCTTGTTTGCATTCGTAAACTTGATTGATTTATTTATTGTTATATGATAACTTATCCGATATTTTATTACTTATTCTGCTATTTGATTTTATTATAAGTGCTGAAACTAACACAGCTTTGTTTTATTTACACGATGTCTCAAAAGAAAGTGCATATTTAGTTAGCCGATTAAAGAAATATGTCATGTTTCAAAAAAGTGTTTATTTATTATTAAAGTGCACGTTTCGGGAATTTATTTAAAAAAAATAATAGTGTCCCAATGTACACACTCGCGTATGCGGCACTCAATGGAACAATAAAATTACGTATGACGCCTCGGCAGGTGGACTCAGTGATTGCTGCTAATCCGTGATGGATATTTTCTTGCCAGAGAAGTCATAGACTTTAGATTTAAAATGACCCCGTATGAAAAAATCCATAGGGGTTAAATCAGCAATGAGTAAGGCCAATTTATGTCATCTCTCCTGGAGATCAATTTGCCTGAGAAAATTTTACGAACTCAAAGTAAAAAGTGTTTTTCTTTTAGTACAGACATAGTTAAAAACTTAATTTTATTAAATATATTTTTTAGAATTTTGTCTCCTATCGATCAATTAACCGATAATTAAATTTGTGTAATTCACAAAACAATAATATTAATTACTTTTATTAAAATGCATTCGAATTTTTTATAGAACAACGGGCAGGAAGCTTACTTAGTATTGACTCCAAAGCCTAGCTTAGACCGGGTAATTCAGGATATTTTTTGACGAGCTACCATATAAAAAACGTAGCTGAAATTTTTTAGGTTAATACCAGTGGCGCCATAACATTTGGGTATGGACCTCACTTTTGTGTATCTCATTCGTGATTATTTGTTTTCTCTATTATAGCAAGCAAGGCAAGTAGTTGATCAGATCTATGACTGACACACGCCGTCGACGTTTTGGGTGTAAGACATGATTCACCATGTTTTCCTTCCCTGTGCGAGTAAATTGGACATAATTGTGGCTAGGCGATTTACTACGAAATATATCTTTATATTTTTTTTGTACGATGGATAGTTTAGGAGATATAGCCAAAAACGTGCATTCACCTCTTTTTCCAAGATGGCGGCGGGGCGCTAACCCCACAAAATTGGGTTTAAGTAGTATGTCCTTTCTACATGTCCCATTAATAAAATTGCGTCAAAATTGCTCATATGGCCTATCAAGTAATACATATAAAAAGTATGGACGAAGTCATTATATGATTATGAACTTCACAAGCACACATTGCAAAGCAATCTCCCTCTTGCCCCACTCTTAACAGATATACACATTGTAACGATTTCACTGTAGGTGTTGTAATTAATGTCCGCAATTCGTAGTACCGGTCATCTTCATCTTAAGCAAGGTGGAATTGTCTTGTAAATTACAACCGTGGAAGTTCCTGACGTGGATTGATATAGCGGGGCATTCACGCTGAAATATCCAACTTTAGGGTAATTTGTATTCAGGATAAATATGTGCTTGTAAAGTTAGGGTTATAGTCTACGTCTTAAGTTTACCTTGCCTTATTTAGTGCCGTATATATTACGTGCGAAAATCTCTTTGTCAGGATTGTTGAGTTACTAAAGATTTCGCCTGTTTGTGATTAAGTTTAGTCTTAAAACTTAAGGTAAAGTGTTTCAGTAATTTATGTTTTAGATTAAAGCAATGTTACGTTATAACTATGATTCACCTAAGTAAATTATATCATAAACATTTTCATTAATTATCTTGTATTCTTGCAATTTCAATATAAATATTTACGTTCTTAATTGTAAGGAAGAGATTTCCTAATTACATTGTTTGTTTCCGTCTTAATTACCTCTCTTCCAAAAGTCATTCCTTAATTATTATAACACAATTTTTCAGATTGAAATCTCTGTCTTCCGTCAACTATATTTATAATTTTAAAAACTGTTTTTTTATAAAGTGTTAGTGTGTAAAGCTACAAAAAATTCACCACATAAATAATTCATACAGGTGTAGGCTATAATCTTAAGATAGGATATCGGGACAGTAGTCTATCCACATACACCGATCCTATTACAATCTGTTGATTGTTTATTGGCATGCTTTTATTAATACATATTTGTATTAAGATGTCCAGATTGTCAAAAATGGATTGAGATATATTATTGGGTTTGGGCGTAAGACCCGGCAGTGAGAGACTGCCGTATGAAGTTGCCAATATAACAATTTGATATTAATGGTTTTTATTAATCATCAATTTATATTTAACCTCGATATAATGCCATTATACACCTCGAACATTTAACTAAATAATTATTGTGATTTAAAGAAAAACACTTTTTTACGGTTTATTGTAGTTATGTATTGAAACTTATAATTATTTAGACAAAATGAGCAATTTCTGCAAAAACCCTACATCTTTTAGTCGATACCAACTCCGGGGAAATAAATACAGATAATACAACATTTTCTACAGATGTGATACTTTTTGACATTTAACACTTTTGTCTTCGGTCACCGTGACCACGCACGCTGTAAAGCACGCGAAACGTCGGTTAAATTTAAAATTATGTCTAAATAATTATAAGTTTAAATACAATAATACATAACTATTATCCGTAAAAAAGTGTTTTTCTTTAAATTTGTAAAAGTTATGTTAATAAAAGACAATACTAATTATTGTGATGCGAGGTTTATTTGATAACCAGTTTTAGCGCTATACAGATCACAGGATTCAGTCGGCCAAACTAAAATGGCTATTCAGGTAGTTAATAAAGCAACACAGTGGGCTTTTGTCTCAAACGACAAATTAAGTTTCGTAAACGCTTCGCTTGCTGTTTTCCTTTCATTGGTCGTTCAATTTACATGAAGAAAAATATACCGCTATTGTCTTAGGACAACTCTTGCTTGTAAACATTTGAATTAAGCTTTTCAAAGCTTTATTATTGTTGGAATTGTATCAAACTTATTCAAAAATAATCCAAATACAATATTATTTGTTTTATTCATGCGTCTTCTTCGTTGCCTATATTAGATCTAAATTGCGTTTTTTTTATAGAACAGGGGGCAAATAAAGTTTAAAACCCTTTGTTTTGCGCAATCGAGCTGTATTCGGTGAGGCACGTGCGGAGGAGCCTTAACAGCATGCTGACGGTATAGCGGAGAGGGTGCCTGCTTACCACTAACGTACATGGCCTAAATATTTAATATAAAATAAATAAATCAGTGGCGCTACAACCTCTTTAGGTCTTAGCGTCAAAACTATGAGGTTACCGAGAAAATGCTTATCATAACTAAATAGTTGAGCATAAAGTTGACACAAATTTTATGTAAATTTTAGTTAATAATTATTTAGAGTATAATTGTGTACGATTATTACGTCAATAATTCAGTACACACACATACACATACCCCATGTGGTTTCCTTATAATGTATACATTCATTATGTTTATAATATTGTAGAAAAATGTATTTATTTCTTATTTTGTTAACCTGCCTACTGTAACCATAATTGTCTATTCTTTACTTATTATCATTTGTCGATCCAAAGTGGTGGAGGCCTGATGACCTGTAACACAGGTGCACAATCCTTAGCATTAACGTACATGGCCTAAATATTTAATATAAAATAAATAAATCAGTGGCGCTACAACCTCTTTAGGTCTTAGCGTCAAAACTATGAGGTTACCGAGAAAATGCTAATCATAACTAAATAGTTGAGCATAAAGTTTATTAGTACACGGGCTAAACCTACGAGCCCATGAATGAGAGTTAGCCATTGAAACCACTTTCCATCGGCCATAATTTTTGCCACTGATCGTTGTCCTAGACATATATTCCTTCACATATATTCCTGTTATAGTTAATAGATATAGTGAGAACATAAACCCAATAATATATCTCAATCCATTTTTGACCATCTGGACATCTTAATACAAATATGTATTATTAAAAGTGTGCCAATAAACAATCAACAGATTGTAATAGGATCGGTGTATGTGGATAGACTACTGTGCCGATATCCTATCTTTAGATTATAGCCTACACCTGTATTAATTATTTATGTGGTGAATTTTTTGTAGCTTTACACACTAACACTTATCATGAGGTTACCGAGAAAATGCTAATCATAACTAAATAGTTGAGCATAAAGTTGACACAAATTTTATGTAAATTTTAGTTAATAATTATTTAGAGTATAATTGTGTACGATTAGCAGGCATCAGTCTCACATAAACAATAACAATTACTCCAAAGAAGAATGACAATTATTTAAATACATTATTGTAACATATCATGTATGAAGTTTTGTAAGTTTTTGTGAGAAAATAAATAAATATTATTATTATTATTGATCTAATAATAAAAAAAATATTATTATACTGATATAACCCAATGATGTAAGGACGTATTTATGTTGTTAATAAAAAGTCCATTTCACCATTGAGAGTTCTAGTTATGGCCAAAACATAATAATATTTTAACGAACATTCAAAACAACAAAATGAAACATTTTTTCGTAATGTAATGTTTGGTTATCTGGACATACGAGTTCATCATCATTAAGGCAGGCAGCATTTCGAAGAAAACATCAACTCTGGGTTCAGGCATTGTCGGCGCGAATTAAAATCATTAATTAGCGAATTACATTGAACCCCACCGCCCAAGAGTATCTACTCTAAAGTAATAAAAATTTAAAGTTTGTGCAAAGACTTTTCTTACATTTAACAACATATTTGAATGTCCTGGATGAAATTTGGAAAAAAACATCACACAGCTTGTCTGAAAAAGAGCAACTTTGTGGGATTATCCCTTTTTACTTGAGCGTTACGCATAATTTAATATGCCAGTTCACTGTCCACCCTCATCCAGATATATAACTGTATATATAAGATATATATATATATAAAAGAAAACGTGTTTCCGTTTTCACTATAACTATTAACTATAACAGACATATATGTCTAGCACAACATTCAGTGGCAAAAATTATGGCTAGAAAAATTTGGCCGATGGAAATTGCTTTCAATAGGTAACTCTCATTCATGGGGTCATAGGTTCTAGCCTGTGTACTAAGGAACTTTCTGTCGCTCGTAAATTAAGAGGAGTCTGGCATTCCTTAGACCCAAAAAGTTTGATCATAAACCTATTAGAAATGATCACGGAACAGATACAGATATTTGAGGCCAAATTCTAAGAGGATGTAACGAGCAGCGGCGGCCTTAGGAATTGACGAACAAGGCAATCGTTTGGAGCGTCGCTCTTATAAGGGCCTCGCGCAAGAACCCAGCTAATTTAAAATAAATCGATTTTTTTAACTATTTTATTTTAAACCTTTAAATATAATCCTTAATTACTAAGAAAGGTTATAACTTAACGATAAATTAAAAAAAAGTTAGTTAACTACTTCATTCATTCAAAATATAATTGCAAAACTTATGGACATAACATGACAAATTGCTAAACCAAATAACCAGACCTACTTCTGCATCACATACTTACTTTTCACCATGGACAAAGGGCCTCGTAAAGACCTGCCGCACGGAGCCTCGCATTGGGTAAGGCCGCCTCTGGGTAGCGTCATTGGTCTAATAGATTATAACGTTAAGAATATATTGTTATCCATGCAACTGACTGGTATCCCAATCTTGCCTTTCGCACATATCAATATATATATCTCTCTCTTTTAAACGCAGTTTCTGCCGCGCACCATCGCTTTGTGGAACCAGCCCACTGAAGTATTTCCGAAACAAAACTTAGCTTCCTTCAAGAAATGAGTACTAATTCTTAAAAGGCCGGAAACGCACTTGCGAGCCCTCTTGCATTGAGAGTGTCCATGGGAGGCGGTATCACTTAACTTCAGATGAGCCTCCTACCCGTTTGCTTCCAAAAAATCCCCTAGGTACCAAGAAACTAAGTTAACAGGAAACTGTAAGGCCCGTCTTGTTTCTAATTTATTTTACTCCACCATCCCTAAGACAACATCGTGATAATATCGTGAGAATAATCACGGCTGTGAAAATTACAGACGTGAAAATATTGTAGCCTATGGCCCATTAGGCACTTTACGAACTCACGAGTGTTTCAAACCATCTTTGCCGTTATAATAAGCATCTGTTCCATCCAAAATGGTTTTGATAACATTAATTATCTGTTGAAATATGACAGTTTTGGTTAGAACTTTTAATGACGCTCAAGTTTAACCTATAAACGCTTTCAAAAGTGTTTAACTTCAGCGAATCCCATTGGTCTTTCTATATAAATAAATTGTACCAAGAAAATTCAAATAGAGTTATGATAATTTTGTTTGTTAGCCCAAAGCATTGATGTTAATAATTTCAAATGCACTTAAAATTATAATGAAATAAATAATTAAAAGATTAATCTTATATTTACAAAATCCCGAAATTGAATCATAACCTAATAAAAAATAGTAATATGATTAATATGCGTATATAAATCCAACTAATTTAAAATTATTGTATCAATGCGAACGTCGGTTACAAATAATCTATTTTCATTTCATATTGAATTTCTAGTAGCTTCAAGTCAAGAGTTACTTCTAGTGCTAGCCCTAGCTAGACAAGCGTGTTTCTTCTCGATAGAACACTAAAACTTTTATTAAGACATTTACAGTTACCAGTCGACCTAGGCCGTGGGACCTGCCTGTTCGTGTCCTCCGATTTAAAGACGGGCACATCTTTCTTTCCCAACATGCTATTTAAGTTATGATTGCTATACTTTGCATTCAATTACCTTAGGCAATACTCAGAATTCTATTTACTTGTGGGTAAATTATGACAACATAGTAATTTCTCGGTGAACGTCTTTAGCAATCAATTTAATATTCAGAAATCCAAATCCAGCCTCCATTTACCGGATTACATGGAACAAATTAATTTCGTACCCCGCCCTCACCTCCGCTGTCTTGTTTTGTATGATTGAGCTTTAACTACATACAGTATTTCTTGTTCTAGGTTTAAACTTAACAGTTTTGAGGGAAATTTTTGTTAAAAGCCGCCTTTAATAACAAGATTCATCACAATTTTCGTCACATTTTTCGATTACGCGCCATCTTATTCTTGTCCCTGCCACTACTAATTCGAAGAGATTCGAAGCCATCAATAACAAAAATATATAATAATAACGATAACAATGATAGTAATAATTATATTTCAATTAATGAAATTCTGTAATAATCTTAGTAGTAAGAGGTAAAATAAAATCATTGTATAATTTGTATTCATGTCTTTGATAATAAGGCCTTTTGTTAAACTTTATCTAATTTAACTTTATTTAACCAATTTCTGTAATGTTGCATACTCAAAAATAAGGTCAAAAAGAAATTCACATCTTATGTGCCATGCCATGTCATGCACACATTTTTTTTAATATTTATATTGACCTAAAAGTATATTTAGAGATTTTGCTTAAATCCAAATTTTAAAAACAGAAATATACTATATATAAATTTAAATATATTTATATAAATTTAAATATATTTTAGCACATTTCTTCATAAAAATGTATGCTGTACGATTATGACGCATTTTCGACATGCATTCTGCCATCACTCAAGAATATTTGAATTTAGTGAATAATCTTCACTAGTCTTATTGAATTGTTTTAAATAAAGTGTGATTTCGAGTTATATATTATATTTACTATTTATTATTTGTGATGAAAAGAGAATAAGAAATCTCTTTAAAACAGCATAATTGAACTTATAGCATTAATAAGATTATAAGTGATAAAGGATTACATTACATATAATATATTAAGATTTGATACTTTTCCACATTCTACTTCTTAAATAAAAAAATGGATAAAAGGGATGGCCAGGATTTGAACCCAATACTTATCTGGAATTACAGTATCTGGCAGAGTTGAGTATAAATATGTCATATTATACAACTGTCTCAACACTTGCAAATGCACCTATTCGACATGCGACAGCATTGACAGATTGCATTTCCTTTCATCTAACAAAGGAGTGTGTGGCATTGTACCTGCGAAATTATAATACGGCCCGACAAAGCCGCGAACAACACAACTGACAATTGAAATATAAGTCTATACTCTGATTTTTAATTTCGTAGAATTCTGACAGGTTTCATTTTTTGACATGTCAGAGATTACAACCTTTTTGGTCGGGCACATTTTTCAATTTCAATACGAGTCTGAGCATCTGACTCTAAGCATACATTTTATTTGTTAGTGAATATATCAATTTTATTTAGTGCGTTGCTCCTCATTAAAAGTGCTTTAACGGCGAGTGATAATTAATGATTTTTTTTTATCTTTACACAAGTAAAGATAACATTTTTTGGCTTGATTATTTGTTGTTTCAAATGTTGAATTTCAGTTTTCTTTCGTTTTTTTAATGTATCCTCGTCAATAATGTACTTACTAGCATTCTGTTTCATATACATATATTGTTTATCTATGTAATCTGTTTTGGCTTTCTGTATTGTCAGTAAGTAATCTTACAGTTTGTAACATTACTTATAAATCAATAAATAAATAATTAGTTAAATTTTATATGGCAGTCATACAAAAATACCTATTGCAATACAATTTTCAAAACTTTAAGAAGTACGGATTAGAATCGGGACAAATGTGGCGAAGCGACGCTATCCAGGCACCGCTTTGAATTTCCTTGGAAATGTATGAAATTTTCCCAATAATACGGTAACAGGTTTGGACGTGGTCCAACGTTTCTTATCCAGACTCACGGTTGGCCACTTACGTCGTGTTGCCAGTTAATTAAATCATTTTGGACAAGATAACATCCCAACTTAAATTACCAACTAGATAGGCTGCTTTATAGTTCAAAATTACAATGAGTTTATACTGTTTAAAACCACCACAGAGTAAACGTTTGACATAGACAAAGATTTTGACATTGACAAAGATTTTGACATAGACAAAGATTTTGATATAGACAAAGATTTTGACATAGACAAAATGGAGCTTTGGTTACTTAGATAAATAGACAAATAGTTTTATATGAATTAAAAGCGGTTATGTTAGCCAACATATTTCAAACGTCGTTTGACCACTAAGCAAGATGAGAATAAACAAATAGAAAAATGTTATTACTACGCCAAGGCACTTTTGAATATTGCATTCAACGTATTTAATAAAATGTTTTGCTTTGATTCAGCCAATTTCATTTCCTTTGCATGAGTTTACATTTTTAGATGTAAACTGTTCTTGTATTTAATTTGTTCCAAACTAAATATTCGCAAACTTACACATATAACAACTTTATGTTTTATTATTAAATATTTTATTATATTTGTTGAAGTCGTATAAAGAATGTACCCGCTTACATTTCTTTTACAGTTCCATTTATGACATAAAGATTGAGTAATCTTATAAAGAAAACTGTTCTTTTGGTTCTTAAAAGAATATTGTAAAAGCGGAAAAAAAAGAGTTCAAGTCAAATACTATTCATTTACATTATTGGCAAAAACTAAATCAACAATTACTACGTTACCCTTGAGGTCGCTCCGTGAAGCCTGCGAAGTGCGCAGAAGACTTCTGTGCTTCTTGAAGAAGCAGGAAGCATCTGGAAGGAGCTAGACTGGCTATGATATATTGGCATTTATTGTTGATATATTGTAATGTCTTAAATTTATATTTACTGTAAATTATTGTGTTCAAAAGCATGTCCAACCAAGAGATCTTATATCATATAGGTTTGGTAATCGACACTCCGACGTTTGCTATAGGTATTATCTAATTTCAATGTCATATCAGCGTTACGGATAGTGAGAGAACTATTTTTTGCGATTTCTCTCATTTTATTTTTTTCTTTGATTATTGTTACTACCTTTTGGATTGCACTAGTATATTTTTTTTTCACTAATTTTGACTTTCAAAAGTGCCTTTTAAATAGGCCTAATTAAAATACATACATTATTTGACTTTGATACTGATGGTTTTATTTGTATGTGGTTCTTTAAATATCCGTTGCCGATTCCAAAACTTGGGATCGCTCGGAACAATTACTGATTGGCATTGCTTTTGGAAGTTTCAGAGGCCCTAGTGTCTATTTCCTAGTACAACCATCTTTCACAATAAAAAAAAAATTCGTTCACAGTAGCTACCAAACTCAGATATACATTTTGAAAATGGAAACATCTCAAAATCTCTTTTCTCTACGAGGTAGCCGCGAATCATAGAAAAGCCAAAAGGGAATATTTTATTCCGTTCTCTGCAGAGGTATTAAATTGAATTTGAGGCAATGCAGTAGCTCCGAATATAGAATATACTTAGATCAAATAAACATGTCTGAACTTACAACTGATTTTGTTCTTAAACGAGGTGTTTCGGTCACGGTATCAAAACTGTTTTTATATAAATCTTAAAGACAATAGAATTGATTATTTACAGTATTATAGAAATATGTATTTATTAATCAACTAAATGTTAATGCAAATTATATAGTTTAAAACTTTTGATATAGAAAACCGTTCTGTTATTAAACAATTTAAAAATATTTTTCTTAATCTGATTTTAACTCTTAGTAATAGATGTATTTAAAATATATAATGTTAAATGTATCTGAATAAGGGCTATTATTATTGTTATTATTATTAATAGATGTATTTACGAAACTCTGTTAAAGAATTTTTGACCCGACCAATGGTCACATTTGATTTCACGTTTATCCTGGATATTACCCATAGTATGGTTACAAAACCCTATAATTCTTTCAATACTTGGTTTTAATTATTAATTAAGGCATCAAACATTATGCGTCCTGTGAACGTTTTATGTTGGTACTGAAAGGTATATTTATATTATTAACAATGTTATGTGTTCTTGAATCTATTTTTCCGATAGCGATTGACAGTTGCAGATCTTTTTTCTGATGAGATAAATAAAGGATATACTTAGTTATAATAATAATTGTCTCAAAGCTTTTCGTAGTCGCACGTATAAGTCAAACTTCAATCGTTACAAAGTTTCCAACTATTAATATCAACATTGTTAATGTACTGAACATCGTTATAAGTACGGTACAATCGAATTAGTGTTCCAAATTCAAACAATGACACATGCTATTATAACAGTTTGATGTAGGCTTTAATATTTTTAAATGCATTATTACCATTCTGGTTTTACTGATAATAAATCAAATCGTTAACAAATTTTATGAATACTGACTAGTTTAAGTTAATTTTTTTAACGGTATTTTGATATTTTCCAAGATGTTTAGAAAGTAACGAAGATGAAATTAATTTTTCTCACGGCATTTTCCGTGGTATTTTTAATTACTCGCGAGGAAGCGGCGCGGCATCTTTTTGTTACTTTAATTATTTTGCAAAGATTCTTTTAAAAATAAGATTTTAATTGATACCTCAATTAATTTTTAAATGTATCTGTATAAAAGTTCATTGTTGTAGTTAAAACATTCGAGTTCCTTTATAATTTTAAATCTGGGCTTAAAACGATTGAATAAATTTTTATTATAAGGCTAGATTTAGAGAAAAGTTCCTTAAAAATCAAAATCAAAAATCATTTATTCACATAGGTTACATAATGAACACTTACGAACGTCAAATAAACGAGGAATATACATTAAATGATATGATAATATTAATTCTAGTACTATTAATGAAATTCTGTAAAAACTCAATCTGTCGGTTGAAAGATTTTTTTTATAAAATACACTGTGCAATGACAATCCACTAGCGATTAGCGATTTATCTTACATTACATATAATTTTATTTTAAAAAGCCCTTGTTCTCTATTGTGATAGTTCTTACATACTGTAGTTTGTCGATCAATGAGAATGAATAAGATATTTTTGTTTTAATTTGCTGCCATTCTAAGTAAAAGAAAATTTAAAAAAATATTTACGAACGATAATAATGGTAGTAATAATTCTATTACAATTAATGAAATTCTGTTATTATCTTACTAGTAATAAGGTAAATTGAAATAATTGTATAGGTTGCATTCATGTCTATAATAATAAAAGCCTTTTGTATATACTAGATCATGCTTCGAAAACTAAGGTCATAAAAAAGTTTCACTTCTTGCGTGTATACACTGGTACACGCACTATTTTTTTATTAGGAAGGACGGTCTCAAGCTTTTCAGGGCTCGATAGGCTGCATCCCATCTGAAGTGCGATGCAGCCTATCGAGGGGCACGTCTGTGTAGAAGCCTACTTTTTTGGACCAAATCGCTATGATGTGATTAAAGACTACACTTTAATTTTTGATATATAAGAATTTCATTATTACCGCGTGTAACAGTTTGTATGTGGCTTCTTTTAATCAATTCAAACTCGTCTTCTCCGTAGAGACGGTTTGGTTTAATTCAAAAAACTTTGCAAGAGATGAAAATATTGATGTTGCTACAAGTATACTATACTAGTCTACTAGTCTTGCATATATTTCTTTATGCTTTGAACATATCTACGACGCCATTGCTCCTTATGTCTTCAGTAGGAATCGTTTATTTTAAATGATCGGAGACTATTAAGTTTGCTCAAAGAGTTATAGGAATTTGATTTTTATTCTGAAAGAGCTATAACGTATTTGCCTCGAAGCGAAATGCAATTTTAGATTCGTCGGGATTTTTAGGAGAGCCTAGTAACTAGGTTATCATGTGGGTTTGGTAAACTGTATGACGTTAGAAAATATGAGGAATTAATGGTATAAAATCCTTGACCTGAAAACTCATAAAAAAATCTCTTTATGTCAATTTGGTAAATGCAGAACTTTTACGGAGCGAATCTGGCAAAGCCTTATAGCATCATCACTTCGATGTTGAAGTCAAAAATCATTTATTCATATAGGTAACATAAGTACACTTATGAACGTCAAAAAAAAGAAATATACATTAAATAAATCTAATTTTACATTTACTGCCAGTTCTCAAATCAAGGGCATAGAACGGGAGAGAAGAACTGGCAATATACTCTCCGCCACTCTTTTTAATCGCCAAGTTTTTTTTTACATAATGTTTGTAAGGAGCTGCAACCATTACACCATGTTCCATATGACATCTTGAGTAATAAAGAATAATAAATTAAATTAAAAACAAAGATTTGTCCTCTATCAGCAGGAGGCATGGTGAAATAGGAACACGCACTCACATACAAGTGGCCTTTAGTGGCTTATAATAAGGCATATTGTATTCAATAATTTTATTAATTTAGGTTATCATGTGGGTTTGGTATGTATGAAGTTAGAAATTATTAGGTACGAAGTAATGGTATAAAATCCTTGACCTGAAAACTCATAAAAAAATCTCTTAATGACAATTTGGTAAATGCAGAACTTTCACGGAGCGAATCTGTCAAAGCCTTATAGCATCTTCACGTCGATATTGATGTTACCTTAGGGGGTTATATAATAATAAAGCACTGAATATTATATTCAGTAATGTTATTAACCTTTGTATCTTCTATGACAGTTCTTTCTTAACCTCACATCAACAACAATGCGGTCTTATTTTAATGCGATCCCGCGACTTACGGAGCAGATCCCCCCCGCGTCGGCCTAAGCCGAGGTTCGAGTCTCACAGGAGACGCCTTTGCGCTAGTCGCGGGAACCCCACCCTTTCAGGCTGAGCTAAGCTCGCCAAAACCGCCCGTGCTGAGCTGTAAAGGCCCTTAAGGCCAATAGCGTGATTCCATTAAAAAAAAAACTTACGGAGCAAGGAAAGAAAAGAAAATCGAAAGAGTAGTAACAAGACGCAATCAAATTTATAAGGTGCTAGCCCGTCAGCAAATTTCGGACTTCTCAAAGCTGATTCCACACCATCCGTAATTACTTAAAAGCCAGTTAAAGTGTATAACATATAGGAAGTTTTGGGCTTAAAATCCCTGTGTGTACTAAATGGGTACTAGCTTTAAATTGTGGTTTAAAGCTATAACTGCTGTATTTCTATTTAAATTCTTTATTATAATATTAGAATATATAGAAAAAAATATTAGAAACATAAAAAGTTAAAATAAAATATATCGCTGTGTTTGTGAGTGTATTTGGACAGCCTGTGACTATTTGGTAACTGTGTACTGCAGTACTTACAATAAAACAAAAAAAAAACAAATACTATTTAAATTAAGGATCCGATAAATTACACTGCAGTATTTCCAAACTAATTCGACTTAGTGCCCTTCAAGAAGCTTACCAATTCTTAAAAAGCCGGCTACGCACGCACTACGCACTTGCGATTTCTGGCAAAGTAAGTGTCCGTGAGCGGTATCAATGAACAAAGGCCGGCAACGCACTCGCGAGTCCTCTGGAATTGAGAGTGTCATGGGCGGCGGTATCACTTAACATCAGGTGAGCCTCCAGCCCGTTTGCCCCCCGTTTTATAAAATAAAAAACATCAGGCGATCCATCTGCCTGTTATCCTCCTGTTACACAAAAAATCATATAACGGAGATAATACTACTCCGTCATAATTTAATGCTAAACGCCAGTTCGTTAATAGTGAAGCGGCAATTTCAAAGTTGTAATTAATATTTTATAAGTACGTTTTAACTGCACGTAAACGCATCATAAAGTTTACTGGTTGTATCTATTCGATTGAAATGCTTTACTACAGATAAATTTAACTTCACAGTTCAGTTCTTACTTCAGTGCTAACATTAGGGTTACCAGGTGAGAAATATTGAGAGATCTTGTAGAGTGTAATTTCTAATCTATCTATCCTTAGTACATTCTAGGAAATAATGTACGCTAGATATGTACCGCTATACATTTTTGTGTTAAGAAATAATTTTTGAAATTGAATTAAATCTATCTATCCAAATTTTATCAAATGTGTAGAGCAGTGTTAACCAGCTTGTTAATGATTTAGTGTTAAAGAAGTATTTTATTATATGTTTTGAATATATATTTCTTACGTTCGTTAACATTTGTATATTTTAAGTGGAAAAGAAAAAAGTCTGTTAAAAATTGTTACGTAGGAGGCATAAGACTTTTAGAAAAGCTGAGTTGTTCCTGGAACAGAACAGTAGAGCCTTAATTGAATTTATCTATACAAAAAGTACTGTACGCAACACAGTCATTTAAATACTTTAACTCAAAAGATACTCCGTAATACATGACGTTTAACTTTAGGTTTTAGGAGCGACCTGCCCACTGAAGTATTTTCGAACCAATTCGACTTCGGGTCCTTCAAGAAAAGAGTGTACAAATTCTTAAAAGGCCGGCAACGCACTCGCGAGCCCTTTGGCATCGAGAGTGTCCATGGGCAGCGGTATTACTTAACATCAGGTGAGCTTCCTGCCCGTTTGCCCCGTGTTCCATAAAAAAAGCTTATCGGGTATTATTATTTATAATGATTGACAAAATTTAATTAGGAAAATTAAAATTATATAAAACATGCGAAAATTAACTAACTAATAGGCACTAACAAATAATAGAATTTTTCTTTCATATAAGTTTTAATTTTCATATTAATCACACATGTTAAAACAAGTACAAATACTTATGTAATATGTAAGAAATGTATACACGTGGGAACTGATTAAATCAGTCGCAGCGCAGCATAATTTTTCTTTATATACTAGCCATATTAAACAAATGTGCTATTTCCCATTGCCAGTATACTGTACACAAACAATTCCTAATTCAAAAATATTACCTGTGCTAACCCTCGCTGTCTAAGTACCGTTGGAAATTTCATTTGCAAAGTGCGTCCATTACCAGTCATTTAACTTCGACCGTTAAACTAGTGAAATTAAAGTGAAGCTTAGCTGTGCATCGTGGTAATGCGTTTCTACTTTATCTTTGGATAATATAATGCAGGTCCAGAGTACAGAGGAATTTAGTTTATATATTCTATAATAAATATTTCAGTACAAGTACCAGGGTTGCATAAAGTATGTGAGGTGAAATAAGTTTGTTATATTTTGTCGTTACAAAAAATATTTTAAACAACTAAATAACGAATCGATTATAACATTCAATAACTAAATTTATATACTAATTATACCGAATTAATAAAATTATTACTTACACCGAAACTTCACTGATATATTTATCTTATATATAAAATTCTCGTGTCGCGGTGTTGGTGGTTAAAACTCCTCCGAAACGGCTTGACCGATTCTCATGAAATTTTGTATGCATATTGTTTTCATACCCCTAAATGTTAAGGGTAGTCCACCCCTAAATATTTTTTTTTAATTTTTAGATTTATTTTTATTTTTTTATCTGTATCAAAAGCATTAAAAAATACATACAACCCTAAATTTTCAACCCTCTACGATCAACCCCTATTTTTTATTTTAAATGACATACATAACAAAACGACGTTTGCCAGGTCAGCTAGTTTATTTATAAAAAAACTTGCCAATGCTCGACACACTACATTGGTACCAAAACAATAAAATACAATTTTAATGTAACAAGCGCTAATAAGCAACATCATAAGATAAAATATATTTACAATGGAACATAAGATGCAGGTATCACTTATTCCACGTAATTAAATTCGAACCTGTAGGCATCCCTACTCATCAAAGAAGCAAAGAAGACAGAGGGTGTAGGCTGAGAGAAAAAGCCGAAGTAAAAAACTCTGGGTACTCTTTTAAAGCAAATCATCAAACAACACTTATTTTAAAACAAATATCTCAAATTAATTAGAAGTAGTATGTCTAGCACAAGTCTCGGACCCTTTTATCAACTAGAATAACTTTACAGTAAGGAGTAAGAGTAAGTAAGAGTAGCCTTTTTACACAGCTTTTCTTTAATACATTTCTTAAATGTATTAAAAGGCAAATATAAAAGAGTCTCTGGGATTTTAGTAAAGAAAAGTATCCCTTTTTCCAAAACAAGAATTACTTAGTTTAAAAAGTCTAATGAAACACACGAACTAGTTCATACACGAAGAGATCATAAAAATAAATTAATCATAATAATTAAACCGTAAAAACCAAACGGCGATCGATTTCAAAGTGCTAGGAGCACAACTATGGATATCCAGACCCAGCTCCCGTGGGATGCCTGGGTCATCTAAAAAGTACAGAGAAATTAAATTTTTCTGAGATTGGGGCAATCGAACTGATTGTTATAACGTAAATCTTACATCAGTTAATTTTCTACGATTCTCCAATGACAGTATTAAAGTACGCTTGCCTGGTTTCGTATGTTCGCAGCTCATTATTTCCAATTGCCCAAGCTTCAATAAGAAAACAAACAAATTAATTCAAACCAATTTTATTGTTGACATGAAAGAAAATATCATATTTTTATGAACAATATTTCAGCTATAAACTTGGCAAGATGGCTTTACAAGCTTTTAAGCGAACATAAATCTTTCTGATACTTGAACGATAATGACCAATAAAACACGATCTATTATTACACTGTCTTCATAAAACAATTTTGTTTTCTGTGGATTTTCACAGGTGTTTTATGTCATTGAACATACTCGTATAGAGTAGTTTTGTATTATCTATAAGGGGTGTTAACTACAGTGAAGGAAGAGCTATAATCATGTCAGTAACAATAGTAACAGATATAATAATATTATAGGTGTAAAAATTAATGTTGATTGAATTATAAAGTTTATATTAAATCAACAATTCTTTTTTGAATACAGAATAGTTATTGGATAATATAATAAGTTTATATAGTTTAAGTACGTACCTGAATAAACCACTATACCTACTGCACTGGACATGAGTGCAAAGATTTGAGTTTCTATTTAAGTGTAAAAATTAAATAGCTTTAGTTTGCATAGATCTGCCAGAAGGCTTGCGAGTGCATTGCCGGCGTTTTAATAATTAGTACCCTCTTATTTTGGGGTAGTCTCAGGTCTAATTGAATCTTCGTGCTTTTTCGGGGTGCATCACTTCACCCTGGTTTCTATGAGTCAGCGGTACTCCACTCGTACCTTCCATTTGACTAAAGCCCAAAAACAACAGCATGCCACTCACACTTAATATAACGTTTAAAATAAACATCTATAAACAGTGAACAGTTAAAAGAAAAAGAAAAGAAAGAAAAAGTTCTTACGTGACCAAGTACTTAAAAACAAAATATTCTGGTATAGCTGAGACAATATTATGGTGAAGTCTTATAGTTTCGCATGACAGTAGTAAACAATCCCAATACATCTACGTCACTCAACACAAAGTATTTTATTACGCCGCGGCTTCGGTCCGCCTCGTCTCTTAATTATTTTCTTCCATTTTGTCAAAGAAAAAATATCTTCAACGCGTTTAAGCATCAGATTTTGTGATAAATTTAGACACCCCGCCGTTGACTGTCCTATAATTATCACCGCTGTCTTTTTTTGTACGGAATGCACATTTTTAGTATAAAGAACCCTATTAATCAGTCCTTCGGGGTTTGTGTTTATGTTTTTTAAATGATCTTATTATTTGAAACGTTCAATCTATTTCACTGAGATGTCGGAGTCAATATTTATTGAGTTCACGCGTGGATTCTTTAGCCACTTTTATACATTATGAATGATTTTTGTTCTTTTATTTATTCCATATAATTGAAAGAAATATTTATAAATAGTTAATTTTACATAGTACTTCCAAACACTTATAAGCGATATTTTATACATTTATACAACGAATCCAAATGAAAGAAACTGTGAAAGGTGATTTCTGTTTAGTTGCGTATTATAAAGAATTGGTACATAATATTTTAGGTACATCAAAGTCAGATGATGATGTTCAACTTTCGTATTATAAATACGAAAATCCACCCCTGACAGGCTTCAAGTACGTGAAACGCCAAAATTTGATGTAAAACGAATAACAATGTTAATAATAAATAAACGCTATTTAATTCATTTATTGCCGTTTCAAGTTCATGTAGCTCAGTGTTTACTTAATACTACTATTAATAAAAAGCTTAAAAAACTCAAAAATATCTTTATTCATATAGGTAAACATGTACACTTATGAAAGTAAAAAAAACAAATTAAATTAATTGTAAATTTACATTTACAACCAGTTCGCAAGTCAAGGGCGTAGAGGGCTTAGTTCAGGTGCTCAAACCACAGTAGTCCCAATTGATGTTTCTTTCTATGTGCTCGTATACATAACTGTCTCTATCATTCCACATCTGGAGTTACAGCAGTACGCGTCGAAGTCAGCTATTTTCAAACCCCTTTAATCGTTGTGTATCAAATTAAAACTATAAATACATATATCGACTTGGGAATGTCACTTAACTATCTAATTTAACTTAAAATAATTTTAAATTAAAGTCTCAATACAAAGAATCCGCGAAAATGGAGGACACCATGAGCAATTTCTGCAGAAACTATCTTTTAGTCGATATCAACTCGATCGATATCAACGGGAAATAAATACAGATAATACAACTTTTTACAAGTATACATACATATACATAGCTTCAATCCGTTCAAAAAATGTTTTCTTTAAATGTGTGAAAGCTATATTAATAAAAGACTCGTGAGATGCAGTGTATTAATGTTTTAATTTTGAGATTAGTATAAGATTTGTTATTTTT